>CM051510.1:3742500-4992500 GCA_028015205.1 Mytilisepta virgata
TGCCGGTAATAGGGTGTGCAAACAATAATCCAAACAGTTGAAGTGCAAATTGAAAACGCCAAAATCATCATAAGGGGTAAAGCCAAATTCAGCTATGGACAGAGATATGCACGAGGCAGATACTCATTAGTTTTAATTAATTTTACATTTTTGTAACATTAAATTTTAAGTATCAATTTCAGGCTAGTATGGAAATTATTTCTTTCATCCTAGGGATATAACAACAATTTTGATTCCAGTTTTTACTTTAGGAGGAACAATATCATTTGTTATCAATTCACAGGTGACCAATGTTAAATCAATCAAATCTGATTAATTGAAAAATTGGCAGTTGAAATTTTAAACAAACAACCGTCATTCCAATTGGAACCAACTGTGCTCCTCTCCTCGCTGGTCTGTTTCTGTACTCATATAAAGCGGACCTAATCCAAAGGCTACTACGTGAAAACAAAAGGAAGCTAGCCCGATCCTTTAATAACACGTTATAAAGAGGACGTGCTGTCGTCAAATGACGACAAATTCAAAGACTTTCTATATCTCATCTACCCCGGTGAGCTTGAAATTAATGATACTACAGATACATTGAAGGTCACTTCATATTTTGTTTTTTTTTCTTGAAATAGACAAAGATGGGTATTTGAACATACTACTTTTTTGTTTGGGTTTTTGATGTAGGTACTTATTAGGGCATCAAATTTATTGAGGTATGTCACGGTGTAGTACCTAGACGGTCGCTATTCGCCAAAAAAAAAATATTAAGTGATAAAGAGAGTGTTTCATTTATCACAGGGCAAAAATACTGGATTATTTATAGTTTGTCAAGATTACGGATACTATACCAACACGTTAAATTACGGCACCGGTCATAAACTGAAAACAACGCATTGGTTACTAGCATGTGTTTGTATTACTATTTTCAGCTAAAAAGAGAAAGGTGAAGACAGTTTGTGTCTTATTCGTCTCCAAAAAGAAAAGAAAAAAAATTACTGACAACGGCATAATTAACTGAAACTCAAAGTATGCCATATCTCTACTCAACCCCTGAAAAAAACTTAGATATGAATATTGAGTACGTGCATAAAAATTATAAGCAATGCAGAATAAATCGTCAATGTAGATATTAAAGGATTGTCTTTAATTTCTGAACAGGCCTAGTTTACGCAGTCAACTCTTACTAAATCGTGAAACGGTTTACGTTGAGCGTATACTGTACAAAATCAATTATAGCCCATAACCTGTTCAGAAATTTAAAACTATCTTGTAAATTTAATTTAAACGAGTAATAACTGTAACGGTGAATTATTACGGAGTCTCCCAAACGAAATAAGTGAAATTATTTGTTTTTTTTTAAGAGACTGAAATGGAGAAATTGTTCCTATAAAGTTTACGTTTGAGGTGTCTGACAACCGAATGAAATCCTCGACACACTATTATTTCGGATATTATTGATAATACAACATGTCACCCATCCTCTTTAAGGGTTTCTTAAAAGGGGAAATGAAATGGTTTAAGAAATGTACCAATGATACGCAAGATTTCCAGAGACAGTGCAACAACATCACTGATCGCTTACTTGATCGGGGATACGAACGTACTGAAATTGAAAGTATTACAAAGAACGTAGAATAATTAGAACGGAATGACCTGTTGAGGGTGAAAAATAAGAACACAATTATCATAAAACACTGGAGAAGTATAGTTAATGACGAGCAAATAAAACACATTTTTGTAAATAAAAAAATTATAGCGTACAAACTAAATAAGAATTTGAAAGAAATACTAACCTCTACTAAACTGAAATAAAACATTGCATCAACTGAGATCAATAATCAATGTGTTACTTACATTGTAGGAATATACATTTAACATGCACATGTATATATATCTAGAGATGTATACAAGGCAACAATGTTCAGGAGGTCCCTGTCTAGGAAGTTTTGTCGGTACTTAACCCATTTTGGTACAGTTTGCTCGGGCTTTTGGTGAGAACATGGCCTGGATCGCTTATTCAAAATTAACTCATCCAAATAGGTGTAAAATCTGTATTCTGAACTAGTCCTTACAGGCTTTAATTGTTATTCATTGATGGGACAATTATTTATCTTCCTTTAAAATAATAATTATGCCATTTGCAACCTTTTTATGCAACCTGGCTTTTACCATACTAACGGGTTTCTGGCTGTTATGTGATTTGAATTTGGGTGCTAAAATGGGATATGGACACGTTCAATCCTCCTTAAAGGTTTTTTTGTTACTTTGTATTTTGTCATTTTTTCCGTCATATGGCGGCCATTTTGAAAATATTATAAATGGAGACAATAATTAGAAATGTTACTTAAAGCATCTGGATACAACAAATTTGTTTTTATTTTAAATATAAGGCTTCAATATCAAATACTCTATATACAGATTACAACATGATAATGATACATGTACGTCATCTTGAAAATGGCCGCTATTTTGAAATTTTGAAAGTAGGTCTATAGCTTAAATTGATCTATATATATGTTTACAATTTTACCAAATTATAGTTTTTATCATCAAACGCACAATTCAATTGTTATCGTTCCCGTTTTGAGTAGCAATATACCAGCATCGCCTGCATATAAATTTATCAGCTTATCCTACAGTCAAGAGCATGCGCGAGTTACCATAACTTTCGACAAAGAGGATTACTGCTCTCAAAAAAGCTTCTTAACCAGTGTTCTATCAAGCATAAGTTGATTTCCTCACCTAGGACATTTTACGGTCTTCACGAATTGATTGACCGTTACAATGTTCCAATATCTAAGATGATGTTGGCCTGTTCCAACTGTCGTAACATTTCCAGTACCTCCACCGATTTGTGATTACCACTGGACTGACTTTTTTTTAACTTCAGGACCGAATATACGGAGCAGGAACTGCTAACCCTTTCCGGAGCAGCTGATTTTACTCCTGATTTTTTACAGGAGTTCGTGTTGTTTCAGTAGTATTTTGATTGACACAATTGCAGACACTTGAAACCATTTTGACACTGATGAATTATAATTACATATTGTCTCTTGAAGTTAAAAAGAGACTGACTGTCTTTACAGTCATTTTTGTGTCTAACATCATATTTTTAAACTATTTATTAGGTTTGATTCTCGCTAGTTTTATCTTTATTAAAGTGTGCAAACTATATTAATCGTCATCATTAGTAAGTCGTTTAACTTGTTTCATATTTAATTAGTAAATGATTTATATTCCCGTTCCTCAGTAACTCTTTGCCAGGTAATGCTAGCTCAGACAAGGCTATGGGAAAACTATTTAACGTCGTCTATACAATTTGGATTGAAATATTGGTATCTTTTAATTTTTTTTTTGTTTCCATAATTTAAATATATTCTAATATGCACTGTAGAGCCATTTTAAGTAATAATGAGAATATTTTGTATTTGCTTCAGAAAAACTTGGATTTTGGTTTGACAATATTCATTGTTACACCTCACCTACTAAACAAGATACAGACTCTGAGAAACTAGATCCACCAATAATCGTTGTCTGCACGAATTGTGATGATGACAATCAGGTATGTTCTTCTCTCCAAACAAGTATAAGCAACACATATACAATTGGATTTTTTTTTACATTTTTATTATCAAATTGTAATTAAGAGAGAAACAATCTCAGATTGTAAGTTATCAAGTTGTTATCAAAGAAGATACTTTCAACAGAAAAACATCAAATACAATTCTTTGCTACCAGTTTTGATGCAGAAGATGTGCACATTTCGTCGATTTACGACTCATCAGTTGTGCACAAGGCTTAAAATCATTAATTGGTACGTTATGTTTTGTTTCCATAATACATATAATGACGTTATCATCATGCCTTTTAACGGAGAGGAGGCGCCTCGGTGGCCGAGTGGTGTAGGTAGTTCGTTATGACTACTGTTTACTAGTTTGTCAACACTGAGGTTGCGAGTTTGAATCTCACCTGTGGTTGGGTGTGTTCGACTCCGATCTTAATTGACACGGATTGCCAATTTCCCTACTGTAGATCGGTGGTTCTCTCTGGGTACTCTGGCTTTAAAATGAAAACAGATTGTAACCGAAGTTAGCAGGAATGATTTATGGAAAGACTTCTACCTGCAGAACAAGGCCGGCCACCGTATACCAATTTTCAAAGATCTTTTGCTCTGAAAATACATTATGACATGTTTGGAGGATTGGTGATGACAGTACCATCTACTAACACTTTTGGTTGAGATTCATCTGATCAACAGACGGCTGCGGCTGTTCAAAGTTTCCATTGTATCCATATTGGAAAATAATTTTTGTCATTTGCTCAGGAACTAATGAGCAGACTTTAATCAAAGTTTACTAGTACATGTATCTCATATGGAATAACAGATGCAAATGATCCACCTTTTTAGGTCAAGGATCAAATATCCAGGACACTTTGGCAGTTTGTGTTTCTTTGAAAGCTTTGTCGCGTACATTTAACAATGACATAATAAAAGTCAGGTGAGCGAATCACGCCCAGTTGAAACTCTAGTTAAATGTTTGCAAAATACATGTATAGCGAAAATAATAATTGTATTTTCATATTATTTTTAACCAATTAACTATTAATCAAAATTGGTGGCATAATAATAAAGTTGCCAGTAAATCTATCATTTCATCACAATACACATGTATTTTATGCTTATTTAAAACAAATCAATTCATGGGTATCAGAATCACCTGCTCAGGTAAAAGATGCAATGTGAAGCAAGATATTTTCACATGGCATAGTTTAAAAAACTTAAAAGACTCTTTTATTTCGCCAAATATTAAGAATAACTTCTTTTAACAAACAGTTCAATTAAAGTCCACATTTATGGTTTAAACATGTGATAAGCAGGATATATAATGATTAAAATAAGGGGAAAATATTTCATATATTCTTTTAAGACCAAATTGTTAATTGAATAATGTACATTTGGATTATAAAAAAAATGGAAAATTTGACGGAATAATATTATGAATATTTCTTAATATTTGACACAATTGAAAGCTTGTTTTCAAAATCTTTTGAATTTGGAGTTCAAGTTCAAATTCTATTCAGAACCATTATCATTACCACTTTCATCTAATTACCATAATCAGCGGTGAGCTTTTATATCTTTAAGATACAAAGCATTCAAACAACAGTAAAGACATAAAACATTCATTCAATACAGTAGAATATGGGGACAGGGAAAGTCGTATTTGAGGAGGTGGAGAGGAGGAGGAGCGAGGAGGAGCCGGAAGTGACGTTACTGGAACCGGAAATGAACGTCACCGGAACCGGAAGTACCCGGAAGTGATTTGCGCGCATGCACAACCGGAAGTGATGGATTTTCCCACCATTTGTTTACGGAAGTGACATAAGTCACGCGCCGTGACCCGGATGTGTGGACTGCGCATGTGTAGGCGGAACTGGAAGTAACGGAAGTGATTTTCGCGCATGCGCAACCGGAAGTAGTGGATTTTCCCATTATTTGTTTATGGAAGTGACGGAAGTCACGTGCCAGGACCAGGGTGTGTGGTCTGCGCATGCGTGACCTGTACCGGAAGTACCCGGAAGTGATTTGCGCGCATGCGCAACCGGTAATGATGGGTTTTCACCATGATTTGTTTACGAAAGTGACGTAAGTCACGGACCGGATATGTCATGCTTGAACAGAACTTAGATTGAATTATTTCCCTTTTCTCGGTCGTCTCTGGATCTTTCATCGGTCTCTATGGTCTGATACTCTCACTGTTATGTCGAAGTCCGAGAGTATACGAAGTACACTATTGGATTATCTCCCCTTATTCCGCCCTTTTCATCTGCGGGTGATGTTTTCTGTGAGGACCAAAGGTAGGATTGGATTATGTCCCCTTACCTCCAAGTGATGCTGTCACCAATAGATCAATGGAGCGGTGTCCTTAGTAACCGCCTTAGCAACGAGGGTCCATTTCATTGTTCTATGATGCACTTCGTTTCTCGTCTCTTGTTCCATCCCGCTCTTCGCTACTCTTTGCTGCTCATCGCTACTCAGGACCTTACTCGCGTGCTCATTTCGCTCCTGTTGCTTGTTGCTGTTCGTCATCGCTGTTCATCTCTTGCTCCATGCTGCTCATCGCTGCTCTTCTCTTGCTCCATGCTGCTCATCGCTGCTCTTCGCTTGCTCCGTGCTGCTCTTCGCTTGCTCCGTGCTGCTCGTCGCTTGCTCCGTGCTGCTCTTCGCTGCTCTTCTCTTGCTCATCGCTGCTCATCACTGCTCTTCACTGCTCATCGCTGCTCATTTCTTGCTCCGTGCTGCTCATCGCTGCTCTTCTCTTGCTCTGTGTTGCTCACAACTGCTCTTCTTTTGCTCCGAGCTGCTCATTGCTGCTCATCTCTTGCTCCGTGCTGCTCATCGCTGCTCTTCTCTTGCTCTTTGCTGCTCATCGCAACTCAGGACCTTACTCGCGTGCTCATTTCGCTCCTGTTGCTTGTTGCTGTTCGTAATCGCTGCTCTTCTCTTACTCTTTGCTACTCATCGCTACTCAGGACCTTACTCGCGTGCTCATTTCGCTCCTGCTGCTTGTTACTGTTCGTCATCGCTTCTCTTCTCTTGCTCATCGCTGTTTTTCTCTTCTCTTGTTCACCTAAGCAAGCGTGACAAACACGAGGCGAACAGTCACGCTTGCTTAGGTGAACCACCGACGATGGGGTAATGACCGATTAGAGTAGGAGTGCGAGAGAGACCTACGATAAGGGTTAGAGGCAGGACTAGGGTTAGGGTTAGGATTAAAGTTAGGGTTGGGGTTAGGACTCGAGTTAGGGTTATGGTTAGGACTGAAATCCGTAAAAGTTCGTTTCCGCGCGGAAAGACTGAAATTTTCGTTTAGGGTGCTCTCCTTCAGGGCCGCGTTATTTGGGGGCAGCCATCTTTGATGTCCATCGTTACATCAGCGAGACCAAGAAGTGACTTATAACGAAAACAGTGAGAATCCCACCTTCACCTCCTCAGAAGCAGTAGCAACAAAGAACAACGTACAGCGAACTGTGTGGGGCAATCTTCGTCTCTATGACACCAATGGAAAACTTTTAACGAAAATATAATCAGAGGTTTTGTTTGATTTCGTCAGTTGTTTGAAGACCGTCAAACAACACACACGTATCAATGGAATCGAAAACGTCTCTCGTTCACTTAGTGGTAGAGTGCAGAGTGGCCTTAAAAAATTTAGGAAGATTAATGCAGCCTATCTTATGAAAGCAGTCACAAGCCTGGATAAATGCAGAGTGGCCTTTTAAATGACCTGGATGTAAGGGTGCTCTCGCACAGATCCAATCTTTGACTAACGACAATCGACCACCACTAGCAGCAGCAGCCCCAAAACTGAAATGAACACGTGAGTAAGGTCTGAGAGAGCAAGAGAAAACTAGCGATGATCAAGAGAAGAGCAGCGATGACGAACAAGCAACAGGAGCGAAATGAGCACGCGAGTAAGGTCCTGAGTAGCGATGAGCAGCAAAGAACAAGAGAAAAACAGCGATGAGCAAGAGAAGAGAAGCGATGACGAACAGCAACAAGCAGCAGGAGCGAAATGAGCACGCGAGTAAGGTTCTGAGTAGCGCTGAGCAACAAAGAGCAAGAGAAGAGCAGCGATGACGAACAGCAACAAGCAACAGAAGCGAAATGAGCACACGAGTAAGGTCTTGAGTAGCGATGAGTAGCAAAGAGTAAGAGAAGAGCAGCGATAAGCAAGAGAAGAGCAGCAATTACGAACAGAAACAAGCAACAGGAGCGAAATGAGCACGCGAGTAAGGTCCTGAGTTGCGATGAGCAGCAAAGAGAAGAGCAGCGATGAGCAGCACGGAGCAAGAGAAGAGCAGCAATGAGCAGCGCGGAGCAAGAGAAGAGCAGTTGTGAGCAACACAGAGCAAGAGAAGAGCAGCGATGAGCAGCACGGAGCAAGAGAAGAGCAGCGATGAGCAGCACGGAGCAAGAGAAGAGCAGCGATGAGCAGCACGGAGAAAGAGAAGAGCATCGATGAGCAGTGAAGAACAGTGATGAGCAGCGATGAGCAAGAGAAGAGCAGCGATGAGCAGCACAGAGCAAGAGAAGAGCAGCGAAGAGCAGAACGGAGCAAAAGAGAAGAGCAGCGATGAGCAGGATGGAGCAAGAGAAGAGCAGAGATTACGAACAGCAACAAGCAACAGGAGCAAAATGAGCACGCGAGTAAGGTCCTGAGTAGCAATGAGCAGCAAAAAGCAAGGGAAGAGCAGCGATGAGCAGCACGGAGCAAGAAATGAGCAGTGGTGAGCAACACGGAGCAAGAGAAGACCAGCGATGAGCAGCACGGAGCAAGAGAATAGCAGCGATGAGCAGCACGGAGTAAGACATGAACAGCGATGAGCAGTGATGAGCAGCGATGAGCAAGAAAAGAGCAGCGATGAGCAGCACGGAGCAAGAGAAGAGCAGCGAGAAGCAGCGCGGAGCAAGAGATGAGTAGCGATGAGCAGCGATGAGCAGCGATGAGCAAGAGAAGAGCAGCAATGAGCAGCGATGAACAAGAGATGAGCAGCAGTGAGCAGCGATGAGCAGCAGTGAGCAGCGATGAGCAAGAGATGAGCAGCAGTGAGCAGCGATGAGCAGTGATGAGCAGCGATGAGCAAGAGAAGAACAGCGAGAAGCAGCACGGAGCAAGAGGTGAGCAGCGATGAGCAACGATGAGCAAGAGAAGAGCAGCAATGAGCAAGAGATGAGCAGTGATGAGCAAGAGAAGAGCAGCGATGACGAACAGCAACAAGCAACAGGAGCGAAATGAGCATGCGAGTAAGGTCCTGAGTAGCGATGAGCAGCAAAGAGTAGCGAAGAGCGGGATGGAGCAAGAGAAGAGAAACGAAGTGCATCATAGTGCAATGATTGGAGGTAAGGGGACATAATCCAATCCTACCTTTGATCTTCATAGAAAACATCACCCGCAGATGAAAAGAGCGGAATAAGGGGAGATAATCCAATAGTGTACTTCGTATACTCTCGGACTTCGACATAACAGTGAGAGTATCAGACCATAGAGACCGATGAAAGATCCAGAGACGACCGAGAAGTGCGGGAAAAGGGAGGAGATAATTCAATCTGAGTTCTGTTCAAACATGACATATCCGGGTCCGTGACTTATGTCACTTCCGTAAACAAATCATGTGAAAACCCATCATTACCGGTTGCGCATGCGCGCAAATCACTTCCGGGTTCTTCCAGTACCGGTCACGCATGCTCAGACCATACACCCTGGTCCTGGCACGTGACTTACGTCACTTCCGTAAACAAATAATGGGAAAATCCACTACTTCCGGTTGCGCATGCGCTCTAATCACTTCCGTGACTTCCAGTTCCGCCTACACATGCGCATTCCACAAATCCGGGTCTCGGCGCGTGACTTGCGTCACTTCCGTAAACAAATGGCGGGAAAATCCATCACTTCCGGTTGCGCATGCGCGCGAATCACTTCCGTATACTTCCGGTTCCGGTCATGTGGCTTTTGGTTCCAGTGACGACAATTCCGTTCCGGTGACGTCACTTCCGGCTCCTCCTCGCTCCTCCTCCTCTACACCTCCTCAAATACGACTTTGCCTGTCCCCATATACTACTCAGTACACATCTTATGACAAGTATACTTCAAACTGTTTGAGGTGATATGACACAATGCATAAGCTTAAACATATTAAAAGTCATTAAAATTTATATAAAAAGGTACAGTAATTGAAGGAAAGCAAAATAAGCTATGTTGCCAAATAGCAATAATAAATATTGGCATTCAATACATTGACATGTTTTTATCACTGACCTTTTTCTAGAAAGGGCCTTCCAGATTTTGGGATCAGTAAAACGAATGGAATTAATTCCGTATTTTCATCTTAGGAATTTCCGAAATAACTGTGATGTTTCTTAATATACATTAACGCTTGAAGATCGGTTTGACTTTCAATGATGGCAATTTAAGCTTTACTTTTGCGATCTCCATAAACAAATCGTAAGGATCTCTAAAACATTGTCTAAATTTAAGTTGTGTTGCAGAATTGCCATGGAACTAAAGAATAAACAGTTAAATGACCAAGTCTGTTGACAACTTTTTAAATAAATTTAAGAACGTTCAATTGACAGAAGGCTTTTCTTCATATTTCTGATATACATGTATGTTTATCAAAATTGGCTATATAATAAACTGTCTCAACTTATAATTGAAAATCACAATTGATCATATACCCTTTGAGTTAAAAAAAATATTTGTGTTAAAAGTTTTGTATCAAACTGCAATATCATGAAAACTGTCAGTCAGGCTTTGCTTTCACATTTTAGTCAAACAAGTCCGGCATTTTTAAATTATCATTTGCCAGCTTATCAATAATTTTTCAATGTTTTGACGTTGGCATAATAATATGTTGTACTATTGTCAACAACATAAAACATATTGTTATTATGTCTCCCCTTCTCGAAGGGAGACATATTGTTTTAGTGATTATTATTCTTCCTCTTCTAATCAAATTTTTTGTCCGGAACATAACTTTTTTGTTTCTTGAGCTAGCCTCATGATATTTGGAAGGTATACGCATCAGGTCATGGCGGAGTGCAGAGTACCACATTTGGGTCCCTGGGGGTCAGTCCCCACCCCCTAGCCTGTAAAATGTAGGCTAAAATAACAAAATACTTAATATTTTGAAAACCATTGTGATCCCCACCCTATAACCATATATATTATTACTCCTTATGATAAGACAATTCATTTGGTACCATAGGGGGGTCTGAGGGGGGTCATGCCCCACCCCCTCAAACGATAAAATACTAAATATTCTGAAAACCATTGAGATCCCCACCCTATAACCATATATATTATTACTCCTTATGATAAGACGAATCATTTGGTACCATAGGGGGGTCTGAGGGGGGTCATGCCCCACCCCCTCAAATGATAAATGCCCCACCCCCTCAAACGATAAAATACTAAATATTCTGAAAACCATTGAGATCCCCACCCTATAACTATATATATTATTACTCCTTATGATAAGACAAATCATTTGGTACCATAGTGGGGTCTGAGGGGGGTCATGCCCCACCCCCTCAAATGATAAAATACTATATATTCTGAAAACCATTGAGATCCCCACCCTATAACCATATATATTATTACTCCTTATGATAAGACAAATCATTTGGTACCATAGGGGGGTCTGAGGGGGGTCATGCCCCACCCCCTCAAATGATAAAATACTAAATATTCTGAAAACCATTGAGATCCCAACCCAATAGTGTTCTTCTTCCTCTTCTAATCAAATTTTTTGTCCGGAACATAACTTTTTTGTTTCTTGAGCTAGCCTCATGATATTTGGAAGGTATATGCATCAGGTCAAGGCGGAGTGCAGAGCACCACATTTGGGTCCCTGGGGGTCAGTCCCCACCCCTAGCCTACATTATCTTGGAAAGGGTTGAAATCCCCACCCTTAAACCATATATTTTATTATTCATGATAACAAGACAAGTTGAATGCAGTATACATCTGAGCCCCGGGGGTCATCCCCTACCCCTCAAGACCAGAAACCTTAATTTATCTTAAAAATGGTTCAGATCCCTTCCCCAAAACTATATATTACCTTATTCATTCCTTGTTGTAGCACATATCTGTAGGTAACTACATGTATTATGTACCATAGCTCTTAATTTGCCACCTTGATGATCCCTAAAAAATGTTAAAAAAACTATGGGTATGGAAGGGGAGACATCAGTTTTAGCGTGCTAAAACAGTCCAGCATGCTGGACTCCTATGACAACAGTACCTCTAGTTAAGATGATCAAAACAACATAGGTTCAAAAATGGAACCCTGCGGCACTTTTGTACATAATTCCATGATCATTACATAATCTTAAAAACACATTTGTTTTTCTGTTTTAGTAAAATTTACCACAACTGTCTGACAATCCATAAGTTTCAATTTTAGGTGATGATAATTCGTACAGCAAAGAATCAAATACTTTTGACAGGTCCATCAATACGGCTACAATAAATATGTTATCGTCCCCTGCTTGTTTCTGAATTTCTGTAATTTTCAGCAGAGTATTTTGACACCCATACATGTACCCTGAATGCATATAATGATGGAATACCCATTGGGCGATCATTTCCTTTATCCAGCATATTGGTTTTCGTACGAAATTTTCCAACCTTAGCTTTTTTCAATCTTTCTGAAATAACATATGTATCAGTGATGTTAGTGGTTTACAATTTCAGGCTTTGGCATTAGCAAGAATTTGAGAAAACATATTGTCATGTTTATTTCCTTTTTTCGTGTTTGAAGTATGCTCTGATTTGAATTCTTAAAATCTGTTAGTTACCCTGACCATTCAATTATAATGCATATTAAAAATTCTCATTGCACGTTCCTAACAACGCCGAAATCACAAACACACAATCCTCATTTTCAGTATTCAATCTTACGCGGAAGTTACACTCGATTCAAAAGATGTTTTTGGTCCGTTGGACGTTCAGCCATATTTAACTTTCCTGGTAAATACTAATACAAAAACCCAATTCAATATCTTGACCAACAGGATGATGGTCACTTGCTAGAACTGACCAAAATAGTTAGATGGTAAATAATTCAGATAACATGGTCGAAATGTGATTACAAAACTGTTAAATGCGTTTTAATGTTTTTAGTATTTGAAACAAATATTTATCTGGCGGGACAAGAAATTTTGCAGGTTTAAATGTTTTGTAACAGTGTGTTTGCTACTTTCAGTTTTGATTGAGATGTGTGCGTTTGTTTCAAAGACTAACATGGAATATCACAAAATTTACTAAGTCTGTCATCGCAATAAGAATGAACTAAGCTGCAAAAAATATCTACGTAAACTAATGAGCCAATAAGTGAATTTAATTACTTTTATTGTTTTATATCAGCTGTGCTCGGGCCTTTCACTATTGTAAACTTATAATGCACATGAAATGATTGTATGTGTCAAAAGTAGTTACAACCAAAATTACAATAAAATGAAAAAAAATGAAGTTTTGATTTTCAATTGGCAATTCTAGGCATAATTTTAATGTGTCATAACATTGCAGAACTTGGAGTCATTAAAGAAACAATTCAGAAAGAACCTAGATAAAATTCTCAGGGAAAGCCAAAAAAGAGGACACCTCCGAGAAGATTCGATCAGATTTTTATCAAATAAATCAACAGACGAAACAGAGTTTCAAATGTTACGACAAATTATCTTCCGAATAACATCGACAATGCCAAGCTGGGGAGAAGACTTACCAGTCAGGTGGATAAAGCTGGAACAGAAATTACATGAAGCTAAAACAATTGAGAAAAAATCAGTAATGAAGATAGATGAAATTGTTAGTCTTGCTAAAACTGAAATCGGCTTCTCTAAAAAAACAACTGAGAAGATCGAACATGAATTAGTCCTCTTCCTAAAGTATCAGCATTTGGTTGGAAATGTCGTCTTTTTTGAAGATCTGAAGGATTGTATTATTTTGAAACCGCAATGGCTGATTGACGTATTCCGATGTGTAGTCTGTGCAGATTGTTTCAATACAGATTCACCATACTTGAAAGTATGGGACACAATTAAGACTAATGGAGAGGTAACAGACAACAATATCCGGCAGTTAATAAAAGATGCACCTAAAGAGTATCACAATGAAATTATAAGCATGATGGAAAAATTTGATATTATTGTTAAGAGCGAATGCCACAAAGAGGAAAGTGAAGATATATTTGTTATTCCGTGTATGCTTGACAAAGATATATCTAATGTTACCGACATTTATGGTGGTATGTCAAAAGTTCAGAAATCTTCATGGCTTTGTTTGGAATTCGGTTGTTTTCCCCCAGCGCTCTTCAATCATCTGATTGTTAAATTTTTGAGAGACACTTGTTATACGAGAAACAAATTATGGCACAATGCATGCATATTTGATCTTGAAAATGGTCTCCAAAAACTGATCATTTGTAAGGTTTCAAATGTATTATTTCTGCAATATTTGTTGTCAGATGATAAGGATACATTTTCCACCGAATGTGTGGTTGAGCATATTAAACTGACCTTGCTAAATATTCAAGAGGTGATTGAAAATACCACTGGAGAATATAAATACAGAATTAATGTTCCTTATGAGACAAAGCTGGTGTGCCCTGAACACTTTGGATCTTCTGGTCAAAGTAAATATATAAAAGAATTGAGGTCGAACCCAAAGTTTACATGTAAACATGAGAATGGTGAAAAGGTACATGATTCTTCAGTACCAATGTTCAGTATTTGGAAAACACATCTGAAGTATCTAGTAAGTATAATTTATTTTCAAACAATAGTTTTACTCACGGAGAAGTTAAAAGCCTTAAAACACACACATTTACATTATATTTTGGAGGCACAACCTTCGACATCGCATGCAAATCTGACATCAAGAGATATAAAATCAAAACAACTTGACGTCAAAACAACATTATTTTCAAGTCTCAGTTCTGATGCTGAAAGAGTTGATGACTTGAATAACGTTCAGGATCAAAATGTAGTTACTTACATTAACTGATTTTACATTTTAACCTCCTTGTTGAGTGTTACAACGCTTAATGAATACGAATACGTCTATAAGGGGCGTCACCCTCTCCTGACAGTTCTATTCCGCGAACCCGGATTTTTTTATTGAGAGACAGGGCACGTTGAAATGAATAGCAACTGGTTGTTTTAATCGTATACCCATTTCAAATATCGGAGAGATAGTTTTGCATTCTATCTTTTTGCAAAGTGTCTGCTTCACAAACATATAATAGATGTTTGCGTTTCGTGCAGTACACTGCATATGCAACATTTGAAGACCTGCAGTGGATTTTGCTATTATTTTCAGTAGATTCTCCAGATTTTGATATTAGTTCACCTACATCAGCTGTACATGAGATTTACGGCAAGTGGTACAGTTTCTTTCCTTTTCTTTTGATTGACCTTTCGTTCATTATTAGCTCACAGCCTTTGAAGTTTTCGTATGTCATAAAGGTTGTTATCTCGGCTCAACGAACATACAGGTTTTGACTTGAATGCTTTTCTCCATTGGAATAACTTATTCAGAATGTGGTGAGACTGTTGAATAATATCTACCTATAATATTTGCATACTAAATATTAATCACACCATGTAGTCCATCCTTTTGACAATTTTCTTTTCACCCGAAGGCCTCGGCCGAAGGGTATTTCTGTCTTCACTGGTTTTATGGAGATACATACTTTTATCAGTGTTCTTTTCTATGAGTGTAGTTGTATAGTTATCTCGAATTTATAAAATTGTTTGGCATTTTAATGGTTGTGCTTATTAATTCATCATTATATCTTAAACCGGTTTTCCAACACTTTGATCTCGAACACTGCTGACGAGTTGTCAGTCAACGAAATGGCCATACAGTGTATCAAATTTATTTTGGTATTTTGTGATACGTTTTATTAAGATTGTGGCGTAAACTTTTCTTTGCGAATTTCACCCTACCAATAGCATGAATAGGGTGCAGACACGGGCGCTGGTCGCCTGTTACAATGGTATATCGTAGTAAAAAATTCCAGAAATGTCATTTAGGCTATTACGTTAGACACCAAAATCTTCTATTTCAGATACATTGTCAAGTTTTTTTTTTGGCTGGTTTAAGATAAATAAGTAATTTTTCTATTTTACATCTACTCCCATATCTGTTCTAGTGAAAGCATAAATAATAAAAGAAGAATGCAATTGTTTCAGGTAATTTAACTAATTTTATACTTTACATTTATGTAATATTCAATGTATATTTGAATTTCCATCTGTCATCAGCAGCACATGGTTAGTCCTTGGAACCGCTTCTTTGTATTTTCAATCATATTTTTGTGGGTGTAATTCCACATAATGGTGAAATGTTGATCGCTTTTTTCATTTAGCCCTGTTTTCACTAGAACATAATGCACAGTGTTATGTCTATTTAGAGTGAAATTGTCCAGTTTGCGGATTGTCTGTAACTTGAAGCCGTGTGTGTCGTATATGAGTATCGTTTCTATGTAGAAACTAATTTATTCATCCTTTCCTTTTCATGTGTCTGTTTTGTAACAATCTTGGTGTGATTAATATTTCTGCAAACATTAGTGTTTAGCATGAATTTTAACAATGGTCTTAAAGGTCTGTATCCTCTGTTTTCTGCCATCATCTAATCAGTCTGTTGATAACAGATATGTTTACAAAACTCAGACGAAAATTAGTTAAATCCACTATGAAAACAACTGTCAGTTATCATGCTATATTCACTGATTGTCTAAAAGACAAATCTCTATCTCGTTAATATGTATAACATATAATAAAGAATTTTAATTTCTAAAATTTGGACCCACAGTGGTCGAATTTCAAACATTGTCAATTTTAGTTTGTGAAATTTTCTAATATATTTTTTTTCTATACAGTATTTTCATGCACATGAAGCAGATGCAAAATAAGGTCTTACCATTTTAATTTCTATTAGGTGGACAACCGGTCAATCGTCCGGCGATAACTTCCTTTAAAGATGTCGCCACTGAAAACACTGGGCCAATTGCGACCAAACGTTGGTCCTTGGATGGACCTCTTCCAAAATTATGTTCATCATCTTCGACTTCTATCCGATGTGGCTCCTGTAACTAAAAATAGAAAAATGGGGGAAATGAATTTCAAAAATCTGCTATGAAACTACATGACCATATGCATCCAGACTTGACAAAAACGGTCTTTAGGATGTCCTCTTTCATCCTCTTTCAGTGTTATGTTCGCGTAGCATTCTTGATTTTCGTGTATCTTTTTAATTTTAAATAAAAGCAGCGGCCCGGTACACTGGACACACATTTTGCAAAGGACTATCTGAAAATCATTCCATCAATGTTCCGTGTGGGTCGTCTAAATCTTTTCAGAAGAGAATATAATTGACAGACACCTTGGAGTGATTAGTTTGCATTCAATTAAGTAGAAGGTCTTACGACGTTCTTTAAAAATGTGTCGAGGGGTCTTGGGACCAAACTAATGTTTCAGATCTTTAGGCAGTATCATTTCTCCAAAATGGGCTTGGAACTTTTTACATGTTTTACTAAATGACCTGGATCACTTAAAATAGAGGAGTTGGCAACTCTAATTTTGCTATTTCTTTGGCAATCTAAACCAAATCTTGGTCACCTTTCAAATTTTTATCCAGGATGGATCCATCGAGCAATACTGGACGTGATATGTTTTTTTAATTATGATGACAAAGTAATGTATTTCAGGTGAGCTCTTTGGAGCCTGTAGATATATGTACTTATATACTTATATTTTTTTTCAGTCGGAGAAAAAGTATTTAGCTGCACGAACATTGGAGCAAATAATTAAGAAGATAAAAGAAAAGCTGGATGATCTTAGTGAAATATTGTCTAAGGAGGAAGTAGGTTGATAAACATATCTCATGCGTAAACGGAATAAAATTATTATCCTGAAAATGATCTGTTTGCTAACCAGATAAAGGTGTCGAACATTTAGTTTAACCAGCATCCTGCTGTTGGAATAATATCATCTCTGAATAACCCGAGTATTCAACCGGCAATAAGTACAGTTTGTATTGTTTTATTGTATGTTTACATCAAATTTTCAGAACATCTTCAATAGCTTGGAATTTCATGAAATTTATGTCAGACATTTGATTGGAAACAAAATTACTTTACATACATTTAGTCATTTTTAGGGAAGTTTCGTCCATTCATTTCTGTTACTTCTCTTTTTAGTTAGGTATCTCAAGATGAGTATAAATAAACCTCATATATATTTGTCTATCGATTATTGTCTTATAGATGAAATCTCATGAAAAACACCTACTCGTCGGGGAGGACATTTTGAAAAGAAAAGAAAGTGTCACAGAAACAGAGATCAATACGATGATTACCGAACTCAGATTATCTTCAGCAACAATTATGAGACTTAGAAAATGGTAAGTTTTTCTGGTTATATATTAATGTTAATTTTCCTCTTCTGAACATTTAACGACCTCGGCTGTGTCTGGATAGAGTTGACGTATGTGAAAGATGTTTCTTCGAGACTACGCTGGGGAATTGGTAACATCAATCTAAAACATGCTTTTCCGTTCAAAATTTGAAAAAAAATTTCTAGAAATCTATCAGGCTTTTCCTTTTGATGCAGAGGTAACTACTAGCTGAGTTTGGTTTCCTGTTTGTTTTAATTGTTTGTGCTTATTAATTCATAATTATATCTTTAACAGGTTTTCCCACATAAAGTATTCCTAAATCCATCTAAAAATTAAAGAACTCCAAAGACTTAAAGCATATTTTACGATCTCGGTCCATTTCAGTCTGTAACAGCATAAAAACATTTGATTTCTCTACCCTCTATACCACCATTCACAACTGAAGGAGAAGTTGAAAGATCTAATCCATCGATGCTTTCTCTAAATCTAACAAAAGAAATACAGAGGACGAAATTGTTCTGATGATTGAATTTTTGATCGACAACATATTTGTTCAATTTGGTGGACGTGTAATCCAACAGACAATTGGCATTCCTATGGGTACTAATTGTGCGCCACTACTGGCCGACTTGTTCCTTTACTCATATGAGGCAGACGTCCCTGACGGGCTTCTTAAGGAAAAACAGAAGAAGTTAGCCCGTACCTTTATTTCAGCTTCCGCTACATAGATGATGTTTTATCACTCAACAATGCACGTTTTGGGAATTTTTTACATCTCATCTATCCCAATGAGCTCGAAATTAAGAATACCACAGACACTGCCAAGTCTGCATCTTATCTTGACCTTCACCTCGAAATTGACATCAGAGGAAGGTTGAATATCAAACTTTACGACAAATGGGATGACTTTGAATTTCCAATCGTCAACTTTTCATTTTTGAGCGGCAATATTCCAGAAGCGCCGGCGTATGGAGTATACAGTTATTCCAGAGCCTGTGACATATACATTGACTTCCTGGACAGAGCCCGGCTTCTGACAGATAAGTTGCTCAGTCAGGGGTACATTACTCCTAAGCTGAAATCATCCTTATTAAAGTTTTATGGGCGTCATCATGACTTGGTTGACAGGTATGAAAAAAATCGTTTTCCAAATGAAAATGGGCCTGTTCCTATGATAATATCACTTACTCATACCGGATTTGACTTGGACAGCATGGCGGGTGTCCTGCAAGAAGCAGGGACTGCTTACTCTTCTGACGCACCTGAGTCTACCCCCGGTTTTTTGGTGGGGTCCATGTTGTTCATATGTTTTTAGTTTTTAATTGTAGTGCATGTATTGTTTTGATCGTGTCTTCGTTGTTCTCCGGAGTTTGTCAGTTGTTACGATTTTTCTCTCCTTCGAATATCCCTTTGGTATTTCTTGACTTTACCTATGCCCTAGCCCTAGGAACGGATTTATCTCGTTGTCAATTGAGGTTTATAAATATTGTATATAGTATATATTTTACTTTATTTTATCTGATGGGCATAACATTTTAACAAACAAATAACGTTCGGACCCAAATATATACATTTTTTCTATATACAAAGAGATGAAATAAGGTGGATTTCAGTCAGCAAAAATGCATATTCTGGCCTAAAACCAGGACAACGCGTTGCCATGGCAACAGAAACACATTGGCAAAAAACAACCTTAATTTTTTCAAACCGTCATGGATCTACATAAACTACAATAATTTCAAGAAAATATCAGATCAAGCTTGCCGCAATTTGTTGGTGGTTGCAGAGAATTGCTATTAAAATTTCGAAAATGATGAATAAGAAATACCTGCACTATGAATATCTCTCAGTAATACACACATCACTGCAAAATCAGGACAGGATATGTTGGTTTATTAGTAAGGCTTGTAGGGAACCCATTCTTAATGTTATGAACAAAAACCGATTTACTTCCTCTATCAGGTAGGAAATCAGATTTGTTGGATGATAGGTAAATATATCAACCACCTGGAGGAGTTGAAAGGGTCAAAATTAGCCGACTGTAAATGTTTTCACTGGATTTCACATAGATTTTTCAACCTTTGGTGCAAATCTACTACAAATACGATCAATGTTTTCTTGTAAAGTTATCTCTGAACATTTTTCTGAATTTGAGTACCGGCACCCTTATCTAAATACATTACCTTCTCCACGCCATTTCTTTAATTAATGGTCTGTTTTTTCTTCTTTTTTTGGTAAAAATGAAACAAGCCGAACTGAATCCGAATTTCCGGCAGAATTCTAAATAATCTGCAAGAGGTTCGAAAATATAATGGTACACAAAACTCAAGCTAGCAGCCACTTTTTAGCAGCCAATTCGGTAGCAGCCACTTTTTTGAAATGTCAAAAAACCAAACATATTTATATAAGAACATAACGTTTTGAAATAGCAGCAGCCATTTAGCGAGCAGCCACTTTTATGATATATACAAAAACTAAAAGATAACGATAGACTCAAA
Organism: Mytilisepta virgata; assembly: GCA_028015205.1. Taxonomy (NCBI): domain Eukaryota; kingdom Metazoa; phylum Mollusca; class Bivalvia; order Mytilida; family Mytilidae; genus Mytilisepta; species Mytilisepta virgata. The sequence goes on from CM051510.1 coordinate 3,762,953, forward strand.
CAATTCTGAATGGCAAAACGAAAATATTTAACAATATGAAATAATCCAGCTATGAAAATCTGGCGTGGGCATCAAGGTCGTTAAACCACCTTACCCCGGGGCAAAATAAAAGGTATGATGAATATCTTTCATTTAAACTACAAGCAGTTAAAAAATATTGGCATACACCAGATTTTCAGGGGGGGGGGGGGTTCCGGACATATAGATTTCACAATGTTTTAAAACTATGACGTCTGGCAGAGTTTCTAACCGCCTTAGTTTAAATGGAAGATAATCACCGTAGCTCTAATTTAACGCACCTTAGGCCTACACCAGATTTTCAAAGTTAAGTGGGGTAGATGTGTCCCGATATATAGATTTCACAATGTCTGGCAGAGTTTCTAACCGCCTTAGTTTAAATGGAAGATAATCACCGTAGCTCTAATTTAACGCACCTTATTTACTATATCTAATATTGGTATCTTTGGATTGTTATTTTGAAACTCCTGGGATGATGCCTCTGCTGGTGGACCCTAGGTCCCCGAGGGTATTCGCCAACCCAGTCGTCAGACTTGTCTGACATGATTATTCATTGATTTGTTACAGAAATTATCAGTATTTAGCAAAATTCAAAAATAATAGATATACTAAGGGTTCATTCCTTGTATTGCACATGGTAGATCTCCTTAGCTGAAATTTGGCCTCCTATTTCGGTATTTTTGGTTGAGTACTTCTTGTTTAATATAAGTTTGGTTTTTGGTCTTCCAAATGTTTCGGTTTTAATGCTGCTGATGAGAGGTAACTCCTTGAAATGCGTCGTATACAGCATAGTATAAATTTACTATATCTAATATTGGTATCTTTGGATTGTTATTTTGAAACTCCTGGGATGATGCCTCTGCTGGTGGACCCTAGGTCCCCGAGGGTATTCGCCAACCCAGTCGTCAGACTTGTCTGACATGATTATTCATTGATTTGTTACAGAAATTATCAGTATTTAGCAAAATTCAAAAATAATAGAAATACTAAGGGTTCATTCCTTGTATTGCACATGGTAGATCTCCTTAGCTGAAATTTGGCCTCCTATTTCGGTATTTTTGGTTGAGTACTTCTTGTTTAATATAAGTTTGGTTTTTGGTCTTCCAAATGTTTCGGTTTTAATGCTGCTGATGAGAGGTAACTCCTTGAAATGCGTCGTATACAGCATAGTATAAATTTACTATATCTAACATTTTGTCTAATATTGGTATCTTTGGATTGTTATTTAGGCCTACACCAGATTTTCAAAGTTAAGTGGGGTAGATGTGTCCCGATATATAGATTTCACAATGTTTTAAAATTATGAAGTCCGGAAAAGTGTTTAACCGCTTGTAGTTTAAATGAAATATATTTACCATAGCTTTAATTTCACTAAAGGGTTAGGTTGGCTAACGACCCCGAGGCCTAAACCAGATTTTCAGAGTTGAGTGGGGGGAGGGGTCCGGATATATAGATTTCACAATGTTTTAAAAGTATGAAGTCTGGCAAAGTTTCTAACCCCCTGTGGTTTAAATGAAAGATATTCACCTTAGCTTTAATCTCAGCCGGGGCTAGGTGGGTTAACGCCCCTAAGGCCTACACCAGATTTTCAAAGTTAAGTGGGGTAGATGTGTCCGGATATATAGATTTCACAATGTTTTAAGATTATGAAGTCCGGCAAAGCGTTTAACCGCTTGCAGTTTAAATGAAATATATTTACCATTATAGTTTTAATATCACTAAAGGGGTTAGGTTGGCCAACGCCCTTGAGGCCTAAAGCAGATTTTCAGAATTGAGTTGGGGAGGGTCCGGATATAAAGATTTCACAATGTTTTAAAAATATGAAGTCCGGCAAGTTTTTGTTTAATCTTTTATAGAATCTTATAATATACATTTGTCCCTTGCATTCGTGAACTATGAAGATATGTTCACCAGAGGAAAGTCATGTTTCCCGAGGGCTTGCCTAGTGTAGTTCCTGAAAAGAAAACAGAAATGTTCATATTTCCCTCTTGATTTTATAATTATATGACATGTATAGCATACAAATATCTCTTAACAAGAACTTTAATTTCAACTAAAAACAACAAATTTCAACAAATGTATAATTGATATATGTACGTCCTGAAAAAAAAGATGTAATATGATAGAGTTTGTGATATTCATCAAATATGATATTTGAAAAATGATCTAAACATGTTGAAAAATTAATAATTTTTTCAGAATTGTCTGTTTTATCCTTGCACTTTTTAACACCCAATCTACGAGAAAAGCATGCAAAATGGCCCCCAAGGGGATCCTCAGATTTTCTTCAAAATTAATGTGTGGATATATTATGGGAAGACTGGTTTTAAGGAAAAATATTTTTTCTGGTACTACACTGTGAGAAGGACAGGACAGCAATATGTGCCTGGAACCAGTTTTCATGTTCAGAGTTTGAATTTATAGTGAAAAATATCAATTTTGTATACCATTATACTAAAAAGAAGAAAGCAATATGATATTTCTCTGTTTATTATTGTAAATTATGGATATGATACATGCATGTTTATCATTGACAGTAACTGCTAATACACCGACCATGGGGTAACAAGGGGAGATAATTCGACATATTTTTAACATTTGAATTTTTATAAAAACCACATTTCTCAAAATGCAAATAGAGCCTAATACACTAATTTTTCCAAAATAATCTTTATTGTTTCAAAAAGACTAAGTGTTCGTGTAACTTGAAAGAAAAAAAATTGGTGGGATTCAATTTCCTAAATGTATAATGAAAGTAGTTCAAAATTTTGCAGTTTCTATATTACATTAAAGAATAAAAATGACACATCAAACATTCCCAAATGATGAAAAATTAACAATATATCAATTAATCAAGGAAAAAAAAGGTTTTAGGTAAAACAAGCTGAACTAGATGATAAAATCAAAATGATGGAAATCACCATTGGAAAGATTGCAACTGTAGTTGTGTATAATTTCAAATGGAACTAGGTGGAACTGTTTTGGAAACCAAAACACAGGTCTCCCTTCACTTTATTATAGATCAATCCTTACCTCTGGGATAAAAATAATAATTTTGTGACCTTGAGGTCAAAAGTCAAGGTCAAATGAAGGTCATAATGGTACACGACACCCCCCTGGTAATACACGTACATACCAAAGGGTATAAGCCTAGGTCAAAAGACAAAAAAGTGAAACCCGGAAACGGAAATACTATCATTTTAGTCATAATTTGACCTTCAGATCAAAGGTCAATGTCAAATGAAGGTTATAATGGTACACAACACATCCCCTTATGGTAATACGCCCACATACCAAAGGGTAGGTCAAAAGGCAAAAAAGTAATGGCCCTGACAAGCTTCCCTGAGAAGAAGAAGAAGGAGAACTAGAATTGCAATTGGGCCCACGGCGGCTATTTAAAAAAAAATTATTTTGATGGTTGCATCTTGTTCGGCATCCCAAATTTAGCCTAGATATCAATTTTCATTAAAATCGGACAATGTTCATTTTTCCGTCATTTTTACAACATTTTTCTAAATCGCCGCCAAACGTATCCAACCGATCGCATTTTTTTCCATGAACATGTTCTACTACTCATACATAAGAGAAGTACAAAGTTTCATGAAATTATATGCTGCAGTTTTGAGATATGAAAAACTTCAAAAATGCTCATACTTTTTCCGTTTCCATGGCAACGACGGCCATCTTGAAAATTTTTAATGTTACATGCACAACTAGACTTGGTGATCATCATTATTTTGAAATTTCATAAAGATTGTTCCAGTCATCTCTGAGAACTTGTGCGGACAAAATTAGGTTGAAGAAAAAAACCAAAGAAACGGAACAATAACAATCTGTCGTCCTGACTACGTCTGTGGCGACATAAATACTACAAAAATAATAAGGGGAGATATAATTTTGTCACAGATATTATCTCTGCTATGTGGGATCAATTACAGTGAGTGTATTCGTTTTCCGAAGATAATTTTCAATAAGAGTTCAATGTGTTTAAGTTATACATTTTACAAAATTGTATGTTATTGGACCGTACTCTACTTGAAATGGCTTTAAAAATTAGATTCACATTCATGTCTGAGATAATTGTAAGGTTTTTCTCCAATAATGGGTCCATTAAAGAAATAATTGTCACATTAGTAAATTAATTTTGACATGTTCTCAAGAACGGATGAATACTCGCTACCCTATTATACGTGAATGGATCAGAAGGTAAACAATCAAAATGGATATATTTTCAAAACATGGATGGAAATGAGTAAAAAATGTTAGTTTTAATGTATTTGGGACCAGGGCTCAGCGGCCTACTTCAGGATGACAGGGATAAATGACTTTTTTCCCCCAAGCTAACTTGAAGAAGTGGAGGGAAACAGGATGAAGTCATTACGTGACGTTCCAAACCACAAATCGGTACTGATTATGTTTTTATTTGAAGAGCTGGTCTTATTCTAATTTTTTTAAAGAAATTAAGAGTCATTCTCTGATTTACAGTTCAACAAGCTTAAGGCAAATTTAACGTGCATGCCTTCTAAGCCAGTCTACAAAATGTCTACAACAGAGTCACCATAAAGAAGTTCATAAAATCGAATCATTACTTCATTCACAGTATCTCTCTCATTGTTTTTAAATTATTGTTATTCCGGTCCGACCGTGGTCCCAGTTGTCAGCGGGCCGAGTAATTTACCCATATTTTTCTTATTGGATTATTTCCCTTTGATTACCGATTGCAAAAATGGCGGCATGGATTTTATTTTCACTAGAAGAGTCGGACTTCCCTTAAATATCGGCTGTCATATTCGCGATTTGGACCATTGAAATGGATCAGGCGAGTAATTAAATATATGGTCAACTCAAACTTCGCTTTTGTAGTTTTGGCGCAAGTTTTATTTGAGTTTTACTTCATCGCCCTCCAGGTTGAAAATACAAGTCTGTTATACATAGAGAAAAGATTAAACATTCATTCTTGCTTTTCAAATTTCTACTCCAAATAATCAAACTTCCAAGTTTACCTAGATAAACGTTTATGTAAATCACCCACATGGAGGTTTTTCTACACCTTGGCAATGCGCACGTACGGGGATTGCAATAGTTATTTTTGGGTTCCCGAAATAACTATATATCCATTCTACTATTTAATTCTTGATCCATTTCGCCTTCAATATTTTGAAATTGTGGTATGCATAATTATCAATGGAAATTTAAGCAGAGGTTTGGCAAATTGATTTTTTGTAATAAAAAATTCAAATGAGTAACTTAAATGCATATAACACGTTTCTCAGACCGAAATACAAAATGGCTGAAAGTTCAAAACATGCATAATTTAAAAGGGTCAATCATAAAAGAATATTCGTTAACATTTATAAAAGCAACATAATACTTTCTATTAATCGATAATCTTTAAAATAAAACTATGAATGTAAAAGCCTTCTATATGTGTATATACATCTATGCACTCAGTGAAGATGTAACTGGAAGCTGTATCAGCGTAGATTTGTTTTGATATAATCATCCGCCGCACGACATGTCTTTGAAATAATGTTTGGAAATTCATTTTATTTTCTTGGAAATTTCGGTAAATAACAAAGATTATGTTAATTAAAAATATTAGTTCAGATATTATCAACAAGAATAAAGTTCTCGTAATTTTAAAAAAATGCTGTCATCATTGGAACTACATTTTATGTACTAATGTCCGATGGTATCGAAAAGGCCACTTTCGGATTTGGAGGCCAATGGCATAAGAACGATTTGCAATCTTTCCAAAAAATGTAATTTCAGAAGAGAGATAACTCTAATTAACAAAGTTTAATATGGTATTTTCAAATATTCAGGGTTCTTGCCTGGAAAAACTTTGACCATCTTATTTAATATGTATTTTACTTCTATAGGGATATCATTATATTAAACATATTAATCTTCCATAATCAATTATTTGACCACAGGGTAACAAGGGGAGATAATTCGACATATTTTTCACAGTTGAATTTTCATATAAACTACATTTCTCAAAATTGCATACAGAGCCTAAGGAAAAACAAAGACAATAAGAACTATAGACCTGGACACTGGACAAAAAAATAGAAAACCAGTTGATAATCCAGGAAATAAAGGTTTTAGGTAAAACAACTGAACTAGATGATAACAATTGTAATTTTAGAAGGCAGATAACTCTAATGAACAAAGTTTAATATGATAAATTTGTATTTTTCCAATTATTTGTTTTTTGAAAGAGACACAACACATTGTGTAATTGAAATCCAAGGTGAAGTTAATATCCATACACATGATCAGAATCTATTTTTATTCACTAGATTGTTTGCGAGTATTGAACATGCGTCTAATCAATATGACTATTATGTTCCATATAATGACCTAGAAAAAGAAAAAAGAAAGTGTAAAAACAAGGTTATAAAACGTAACTTGTATGTTTTTATTGTTTTATTTAACAAGAAGTACAAAATTTTGTGTATATATGATTGAGAAATGTATTGCTGTTATAGATATGTGCATGAGTATCCTTATATTAAAGGCAAAAGGAGCATCTATTTTCATAAGAAAATAACTTAATCATAAGCTAATTGATAAATTTTTAGACAATGAAGGAAAAATAATTCTAATAAATGTAGAAATAAATGAAAATATTTATACATTAATTAATATATATGCCCCAAATACTCAACACGAAAGAAATACCTTTTTTTAGCTCATCTGGCCCGAAGGGCCAAGTGAGCTTTTCTCATCACTTGGCGTCCGTCGTCCGTCGTCCGTCGTTTTTGAACTTCTTCTAGAGAACCACTGAATGGAATGAAACCAAACATGGCATGAATGTTCCTTATGAGATGCTGACCAAGTGTTATTAATTTGTAGCCGATCCATCATCCAAGCTGGCCGCCAGCGGGGAACTTAGTTTAACATAGGACCCTAGGGGAAATGCATACAAATGACTTCTTTTAGAGAACCACTGAATGGAATGAAACTAAATCTGGCATGAATGAATCCTTATAAGGTGCTGACCAAGTGTTGTTACTTTGTAGCCGATCCATCATCCAAGATGGCCGCCAGTGGGGGACTTAGTTTAACATAAGACCCTATGGGAAATGTATACAAATGACTTCTTTTAGAGAACCGTTGAATGGAATGAAACCAAAAATGGCATGAATGTTCCTTATGAGGTGCTGACCAAGTGTTGTTACTTTGTAGCCGATCCATAATCCAAGATGGCCGCCAGCGGGGACTTAGTTTAAAATAGAACCCTAAGGGAAATGCATACAAATGACTTCTTTTAGTGAAACACTTAATGGAATGAAACCAAACATGGCATGAATATTCCTTATGAGGTACTGACCAAGTGTTGTTACTTTGTAGCTGATCTACATCCAAGATGGCCGCCAGCGGGGAACTTAGTTTAACATAGGACCCTATGGGAAATGCATACAAATGACTTCTTTTAGAGAACCACTGAATGGAATGAAACTAAATCTGGCATGAATGTTCCTTATGAGATGCTGACAAAGTGTTGTTACTTTGTAGCCGATCAATTATCAAAGATGGCCGCCAGGGGGGGACTAAATTTAACATTAGACCCTATGGGAAATGCATACAAATGACTTCTTTTAGAGAACCACTGAATGGAATGTAACAAAACATAGCATGAATGTTCCTTATGAGGTGCTGACCAAGTGTTGTTACTTTGTTGCCGATCCATCATCCAAGATGGCCGCCAGCGCGGGACTAAGTTTAACATTGGACCCTATGGGAAATGCATACAAATGACTTCTTTTAGAGAACCCCTGAATGGAATGTAACAAAACATAGCATGAATGTTCCTTACAAGGTGCTGACCAAGTGTTGTTACTTTGTAGCTGATCCACCATCCAAGATGGCCGCCAGCGGGGAACTTAGTTTAACATAGGACCCTATGGGAAATGCATACAAATGTCTTCTTCTATAGAACCACTGAATGGAATGAAACCAAACATGGCATGAGTGTTCCTTATGAGATGCTTACCAAGTGTTGTTACCTTGGTGCCTATCCATCATCCAAGATGGCCGCCATCAGGGGACTTAGTTTAACATAGGACCCTATGGGTAATACATACAAATGTCTTCTTTTAGAGAACCACAGTATGGAATCAAACCAAATATGAATGAATCTTCTTTATGAGGTGCTGACCAAGTGTTGTTACTTTGTAGCCGATCCATCATCCAAGATGGCCGCCAGCAGGGAACTTAGTTTAACATAAGACCCTATGAGAAATACATACAAATATCTTCTTTTAGAGAACCACTGAATGGAATGACACCAAATATGGCAGGAATGTTTCTTATGTGGTGCTGACCAAGTGTTGTTACTTTGTAGCTGATCCCTTTATGGCCATTATATATGCAATTTTTAACCTTTTTTACAAAATTCTCCACTTGATCTGGGCTGAATAGAAATAAACTTGGCCACAATTTTCAGTAGGTTATCATGACTTGTTTGAAAAAAAGTATCGGATGACCCTGCCATCAGACCGCCTTTGCTAAAAAAGAACATAGAAGTCAACTGTTTAGAAGTCTATCAGAAAACTGTAAAAAAAATCCTGAATGGTCACAACTTGACCATATATTCAAACATAATAATGATAAGATGTCTTCAGTAGCTATTGTAAGACTACACTAAGATGACCTGTTTTTAATTTTAAATACTGTGTCAAATTAAACCAATCTTGGTCTCAATCATTATATAATTTTACATAATTTCCAAAATCACATTAGATACAGGTGAGCGACACAGGCTCTTGAGGGCCTCTAGTTTTAAAAAGTAAAAGATACCATTGAAAATTATAGTTTAGGAATGCTAATAATAGGAGGAGATATGAACGTTATTTTATCAAATAAAGACAATAAGAACTATAGACCTGGACAAAAAAAATAGAAAACCAGTTAATAATTTAAAGTTGCTAATAAAATCTCTTAAACTTATTGATATCTGGAGAGAATTAAACACAGATAAAAATCAATTCACATGGAGAATAAAAAAAATAACACCAAAGAAGCTACTCGCATAGATTATCTTCTGATCAGTCCAGAATTAAGAACACTAGTGTTCTCAGCAGACATTAGACCAGCAATGATATCACTTACAGATCACTAGGCCACTTCACTAAAATTAAGAGAACGCCCACAAATAAAGGAAAAGGGTTCTTTAAAATAAATAATAGTAAAAGATATTATAACACGCTAATAAAAAAAAATAATAAATATATATAAAAGTAAAATACATACAAAAGATCAGTCAGTTTTATGGGACCTGTTCAAAACTTAAGTACTAGAAAAAAACCATAAGTTTCTGTAAAAAAAGAGCAAATAAAAATAAAAATAGAATAGTAAATTTAGAAACAAATTATCAAAACTAAACAATCTCATTAACAATAGGGTAATAGATGAGAGTCAGCTGCTTATACTGAAAAGTGAAATAGAAGATATAGAAAAGCAATTAGAATTATTACATATTAATAAAATTCAAGGGGCCCAAGTTAGATCCAGAATAAAATGGATAGAGCAAGGTGAGAAAAACACCCATTTTTTTAGGTTTAGAAAAATCAAGACAATCTAAAAAGACTACAATAGCATTAAAAGATAATAATGGGGCAGTACAAACTGACACAGATATTATTCTACAGATTGAAAGAGACATTTATAAAAACACTAATCCAAATAAAAAAAATATTGAAGAATAGATCGCAGATATACAAATAGATCATAATCTTACAAAAGAAGAACGTGATATTTTAGAGGGAGAAATAGGCATTGAGGAATGCACAAAAGCCTTATTTAAACTGTAGTAAAAAGTCTTATTATTCCAAACTTGACTTATATAGCAACTGTGTCAAATATAAGTAAAGAACAGTTACACAATTTAATAAAATTGTATATGAATTTATTTGGAAAAGTCAAACAGAAAAGGTTAAAAGATCGGTATTTAATTGAAAAAGGACATTTCAATAGCCTATAAAATATTACTTGAGAGTGATGATTCTGTGAAGACTAAAGTTTCGACCAATTTGAGCACTAAAGTAAACAGTCGTCCAGAAATCTTATTAAATGATTTTGGCACAAAAAATATTTATAAATTGATAATAGAATATGAAAAAGAGATACCGCTTGGCTTCTCAAAATGGAATTGAATACTAAAAATTGACAACTTTAATAATAAAATCAAAAGCTTATTAAGCTTTATACATTTTTATCTAACAGATACACATGTAATACACTAAAAATATTAAACTCAGACTGCCATGAATGTAGTGTAACAGAAGATTATGAACACATGTTTTTAAAATGTAAAACACTAGAAGTATTTTGGCAAAAAAATTAATGATGTACCAGAAAACATTAAAAGAGGAAACCATAGGATTGAACAAAAAGAATATTTTGAAGTAAATTACCTACTTACTGTAATAACATACTCAATTTATAAATCATATTATATTTCTGAACAAAGATGAAAACCCCAAATTTCAATAAATATTTCAAATTGAGAGCAAAAGATAGGAAAAACTTAACATCCTTAGCAAGGTTGCAAAAATATTAAGTTAATTTTAATTTATTTTTTATTTATTTTATTTTATTTTTTTTTTTTTGGGGGGGGGGGGGGGGGGGGGTTTCAATTTATATGTAGAGATATCATCGTATACACAGAGAGTTTAAATAGAAGGTAGAACGATACATTATATTTAAAGCTTTATTGAATTCTGTATAGCTATAGAGATTGGTGTACTGACTAGAGAGTTTTCTCCCTTTACGCCATAATAATATATCAAAATTAAATGCCATGACTGTTGAATGCGTTGAAAAACATAAAAAGTAAATGGCATATATAAGATAAGGCCTGGTTCTTCAATAGTTGCGAAAAAAACTGGATATATATATCTACTTTCGTTTTTGATCGAACAAAACGAAGTATTATTAAAACATGTAAATAAGAGAGTCTGAGAAAATTTAAATATATATGTTAAACTTACTAGGCATATATATGCTATTTATGGAATTTATTTTTGGTTGAACCTTACCTCGATATACATGATATATAAGAATTCATAGTCCAAAGGAAAAATCAACACAATAAGTAGTAAATACTACGGTAAATACCAAAACTGTAAACAGATACAGATACAGATCTTTTATTTTCCAATCACGGAGCCCATTACTGGGCATGATAATCAAATATAATCAATGTTGAACAAAATACAAATGAAAATCAAACAAGGATAATGAATGTTATTGTAAACTATTAATATAATTGAAAATTGTAAATAAAAGGAAATAATAACTAAAGAAAACTTACATATATCAGTACATTACAATACATTACAACACATATATATTAACGTACTGTGATCCAGATCAAGTCCGCAAATCAGACCCTGACAAAACTTCATTTCTCTTATTATATAAGTCTTTATTAAGATGCTGAAGACCCTTAATGACAATGTAATCTTCTAATGACATAAGCCAACTAAATTTGTCTGTAGTTGTCAACAGATTAAAAAATTTTAAATTCTTTATTTATTTTATTTATAGATATTTTCCTTTGGTCATTGAAGCATTTACATTCAAGTAGAAAATGTTTTTCATCTTCAACATAGGTTTTACATAATTTACATAAACAGTTTTTAGCTTCAACTCCGAAATAACGCCCCCTTTCTATCTCAAGGGAATGATCCCTCACTCTTAATTCAAATAAGTCTTTTTTGTTCTCTATTTCCAATATTTAAATATGTTTCATAATTAAAGTAACTTTTGAATAATCTATAAGTTCTAAGTTTATTTCCCATATCTGCTTTTATCTTGTCATCAAATAACCTATTTTTCCATATGTTCAAATTTTTTTATTTTAAAACTGATTTTACTTTATTTATAATGTAACATGTTTTAACATTGTTATTATTATTTAGGAAATATTCTTAATTTAAGTATTTAAGATTTCTTGAATACAACAATATCATGACTCTTTTTTTCTCTTGAGCCATTGATTTAGACAATTGAAAAGCTTTTGACAATAGAGTATAAATACCTTATAATACTTATAAAAACTGAGCAGATGATAGGCAAGCTACCTAATTCACCTCTACATGCATCATTAGATGCTTTACTTCTAACACCTAAAGTAAATTTACAATATTAGTATGAAGTTTTTCCAATACCAAAGAATCAATTTCTTTAGCAATATACTTTTCTATATTATTAGAATATTTCTGGTGAGCAAATTGCACCCAAATTTCAGACCCATATAACAAAATAGGCTGAATTGTATAGTAAATTATGTGCATCAATATTTTTGCATTAGGAATTGAGTGATTAAATATATTTCTTAATTTAAAAAATGCTTTTGTACCTTTCTTATATAATTCTTGTTTAGCAGCTGAAAAAATTACAGAAAATGTAAAAATTATTCCCAGATATTTATACTGTTGTGCATTCTCAATCAGATTATTTTCAAATTTTATTTTTAAATCTTTTTTTCTTCAAGCTTTATTAAATACTAAAACTTTTGTTTTCTTTAAATTAACTGTCATTTTCCAATCTTTTGAAAAGTTGGATATGTAGATTCTCCTTCAGGTACGAGTGAGTTATGGAATTTCTCCACCCGAGATAGTTAAATTTTCGATTTTCAACACGCGAGCGAATTGTGATTTGTACAATACACTTATCTTTACCTTATCATAAATAAAAAAAAAATAGTCACCGCAGCTTTATTCTCACCCAGAGGTTAGGTGTGTTAACACCTCTGAGGCATACGATAGATTTTCAATGTTGAGTGGGGGGAGGGTCCGGACATGTAGATTTCACAAAGTTTTAAAAGTATGAAGTCCGGCAAAGTTTGTAACCACTTGTGGTTTTTAAAAGCTAGATTATATTTTTTCCATATCATTAATAACTACGATAGATGAACCTGAGCAGAGCAAGGAACTATTTTTTATATGCACTATTTTCAGGTACATTCTGTCTATAGTAATATCTGTTACGTCAGCAATGAGTTTCTCTAAATCTTTGGTTATTTTATTGCAAAATGAAATTTTTTGATGGATTAAAAATTATATATACATTTATTGCATTATAAATAAACTTAATTTGAAATACTAATGGTTGCAATACTATAATGGTATCTGCTATTCACTAACATAGACTTTTCATAATGGTAAGTATGTTCATTTTGGGGTTCAAAATCATAAAGTCTGTCGTAATTTATAGGTATTTGTATGTATCTCAAAAGTGACTGCTGGCATTTCAAAACGTAATATTCTTGTCATATGCTACTATATCCGTGATAGTCAAGTTAGGTAACTCTGTTTATACTTATTGATTGGTTACTCAATTATCTTGTACTGACCCCGTTCATGCTAGGCATTTATCGTACTTCGATAACTCTGTATTGCACGTACTCCTGGTCTTCACTTTAAAAAGCTTTTCATTTGAAATGTGTAGTAACCTTTCACATGGATTATTATTGCAATATATGAAATTGTGACAATAAGTAATAATATGAAATTGATCACCAATTTATAAAAACTGCAAAACTATATAATTACACGTAATAAAGGGTTATGGTGCAAGGTTTATTTCCATTTTTTTAGCCACATGAAAGCGTGTTTAGTTGTTGTAGAACTGATTTAATTCTTATCTGAAGTAAATTTACATGTTAAGAATTTTCCGCAATTAACACGCTGTGTGTTTCAGTTAATTATAACTAATTAACGATCTGACATGTACATTGTATATTGTACCTTGACTGTCCGGATGTATATTATCCCAACCACAGGTACATTGTATGTATATAGGTAAACCATTTGCTGACCAAAACAGCATGATTTAGCTCTACATTTTTTATGATTAATGCAGCATTTTAATAAAGAGATGTATGTGTAAAGGGGGATCACAATTTTGAATGCAGAGATGACATATAATTTCAAATGTCAGATAAGTAACATTTAAATTTATTTTAAATTAATAATCTTTTTTGGTATTTATATTATGTAAACATTTGACATATTATATAATTAATTCTGTTTACTCGTAAGAACGATAATTACTTTGTTATGACAACATGGACAAGGTAAAAAGTTATTGAGATGGGCGCCATCTTGAATAATTTCACAACAATCGTAAAAAAAATAACGCATTTCAGCCTTATTTTAAAGCAAGAAAAATGGGACCCGAAGTGAATTGGTCTTCATAATTATATTCTATCATATATTAACTTCATTTTGTGGGGTTGGATGGTATTAGATATCAAAAATAAATCATCGAAATTATTTTTTTCGAAAATGAGTCCTTATACAAAATTTAGGGCCAATTTGAACAGGACTTGGTGGGAATAGTTCTTACGTGGTCCTCGTTCAGAATTGTATCTGATGACCCCGCCAGTCAACCAAGATGGCCACCAGAGCCGAACATAGTTTAACATAGGACCTTATTGGAAATTTACTTAAAGGCCGTCTTGTCTAAAACCACTAGGCCAATTCAAACAAAACTTGGCCTTAGGTGGTCCTCTTTCAGAATTATATCTGATGACCTTGCCTGTCATCCAAAATGGCGACCAGAGCCAAACATAGTTTAACTTAGGACCTAATGGGAAATTTACTTCAAGATCTTTTCTAAAACAACTAGACCAATTGGAACAACACTTGGCAGCAATGGTCATGAATTGGTCCTCTTTCCGAATTGTATCAAATGACCCCGCCCGTCATGCAGGATGGCCGCCATAGCCGAACGTAGTTCAAAAAAGGACCCTACGGGAAATTTACTTAAAAGTCGTCTTGTCTAAAACCAGTAGGCAATTCAAACAAAACTTGGCTGCAATTGTCATCCAAGATGACTGCCAGAGTTGAACATAGGTTAACATATGACCCTATTAAGAATTTATACTGAACGATCTTAATGCCTGATACCGCTTAACCAATTGGAAAAACTGGAAAGCAATATAGGTCCTTAAGTGGTCCTCTTTCAGAATTAATTCCGATGACCCCGCCTGCCACCCAAGAGGACTGCCAGAGCCGAAAATAGTTTAACAGTAACCTGTGGAAAATTTATTTAATGATTTTCTTGTTTGAAAACAATTGGCCATTTGGAACAAAAGTTGGCAGCAATGGTCCTTAGTATGCCCTCTTTCAGAAAAATATCCGATGACCCCGTCCGTCATTCAAGATGGCCGCCAGTGCCGAACATAGTTTAACAGTACGTATGGGAAATTTACTAAAAGATGTTCTTGTCTAAAACATCTGGCTTATTCGAACAAAACTTGGCAGTAATGGTTGTTAGGTGGTTCTCTGACAAAATTGTATCCGATGAGATTGTCCGCCATTGAAGATGGTTGCCAGAGTGCAACATAATTTAACATAGGACCTAATGGGGAAAAGGACTAAAAGATCTTCTTGGTTGAAACCAGCAATCGGAATTTAACAGCAATGTTTCATGCTACCAGTCAAGATGGATATAATCCAGGTGAGCGATACAAGCTTCTGGGAGCCTATTGTTTAGGGTTGACCGTGGTACATAATGGTTATTTTCCTTTTGGACTAGATTGAAGACATTTGATCATCACTCTAACACGTGCACCCTAACTACTTTAGATTAGGATAAACCTTGGCAGGACTACTTGTTAGGATATGCAGGTTATACTTCAGTAACCTCATTTTGGGTCAGATAACGCTATTCATAAACCGCTTTATGCGTAAACTGACCCAAACTAGGTTATACAAATGTATCGTATAACTAGTTAAAAAATTGGAAACGCTCTTCAATTATTGAGGTAGGAATAGTAAAGTTGTATCTTGTAGAGTTTATGGCCTCTAAGAAGTTTTGGAGGTGAGGTTTGATTTTTAGCTGTAGGGAACAAAATAAATATTGTGGCAACAATAAAATAATAAACAATGTTTTGTAGAATTCTAAGCATTTTTCAGCAGTGTGTAAAAAACGTCTTTGAATAATTATTCAACAATACAACAGGGTGAGTTATAATAGTTCTACCTACCCTTATTGGGTGGAATTGACCATATGAAAGTATATACATAATTGAGGTACACCAAGTTGCCATGAACCATGTAATCCTAACCAATGAAGATGTAAACTTCAGCAGAAGTGATGTAAACTCCAACCTTGAAAGTGGCAAATTGCGCTTCACTGGCATATTATTATGTCCAGCAGTGTCCAGCCCTTGAGATTTGTAGTATTTGTAAGAGATACATGTAGCTGATGGATATTATACCTCAGTATTTTTTTTCTATGTAAAAATATCAGATGATCATTCTATATTTTGTCTATTTCTAAACCTGAAACTATTGACCGCTAACGTTTTTTTCGGTATAATAAAACACTTACTGACTGCATATTCGGGAACAAGCAAATTTATTATCCACTCGATACCAACTATTGACCACGGCTACCCCTCGGTGCAATAGCTGGTACCTCGGGAAGTACAAACTTTGTATTCCTCTCAAATACAGTCAATAAGTATATAATCATTCCATAAATAACCCTTGCTTTCAGTGCGTTTCGGTGTTCCCTACTTGCAGATATTAGAGTTGTCTCCCATATGACATTGCAAAATGTTGGAAAACATATCCAACAACATATCATTAGTGTGTTTGGAGGATATTATTAGGAAGGATTTTTTTTTGCAAAAGTACAACAATTCGTCCATTGATATATATCGAAGATACTTTCTCCAAAGAGCAGATCACTTTCTAAAAGGTGACAACTCACATGTACCAACAAAATGGGAATAATAAAACCAATTCTTACTGCATGTACGGGGAATAGTTTATATTCCCCTCGATACCAATTATTGCCCTCGGCTTCGCCTCGGGGAAATAGCTGGTACCTCGTAGACGATAAACTTACTATTCCCCTAATACCTACTTAATACGTATATAGATATAATACAAATAACCCTTGTCAACAGTGGTTTTAATTCACCGCGGGCTCCACAACAATTCAGTTCCAAGCTTGGGACGACTGAATTTTTATAGCTTTTTTTTCTTAAAGTTACTAATTATTATTAGAAGGAAATATGTTAATAACATTACAAAATGGTTAAGGAAGAGACAGATTATAATGTATATTCATTCATATGCGTACTAAAAAAGGGACAATGCCTTGTCCTGTGTGAACACAGCTTAAAGCAGAGACTCTTACGTGGTACCCTGGTGAAATATTTTCGCTGCGCTAGCTTCACTCCAAATATAAGGCCAATGAAAATTACACTTCCTGGTTCCAGATTAGCACTATCTATTTCCCATATTGGTTACATGGAATGGAAATGACGCTGCTAGTGAGGTAGCTTTTTATCCTGCCAATAGCCTATCTAGTAGACAAATTGAGATTGTCGAATTGTTTGTTTTTTTCGATATTCGCTTACAACGATAGTGTTGTATGCTGGTTCACAGTGTATATGGCGTCATATGTTATCCCTAAAGTAGGCAACGAAAAAAGTCTTTTGAAAATAGCGAAGAAATGTGCCATTATCATAATTATCCCGATGAAAGATAACAATTTATAATTGAAGAATCGGTATATTTACTTATAGCATATATCGGTAAAAGAATACCGAAGCGACAAAACAGTGGGAAAAGTCCACAAATTCAAAGTCCAAGGAAAAGACAAAGTCGGGATAATCATGACGGATAAAAAAGTCACAAGGATACATGTATAACTATAGGAATAAAACACGTATAATAAACTAAACAGAAATAGAACAAGACAGTACAGAGAAGTGATATCAGGTGCTCCAGAAGGGTAAGCATCTCCTGCTCCATTAGCGGCACCCGTCACAGTGCCAGTGAGTAAAATCCAGTGAATTGTCAAGTTCGCTGAGGGGTCAATCCCAGAAGGACGTGAAATCTAACTGAAGATATCTTGTCTCATAAAATATTCAATTTATTTGTACTTGCTGCGGAACAAGTGTGAAATGCTCGGTAAACTCTATCTTCTTCCTGTTTCTATGAAAAATCAAAAAACCTTTTGTCAGACAGTATTGGTTCTGAAGATTTAAAAAATCAAATTTTAGATTTTGAATTGAAAAAATTCTCAGAAAATCAAACAGGAATAAATGTAGCAACAAAGGAACTGTCTTCAATTTTAAAAACTCTTACAGAAAGGTCTTGCAGGCTTTTTACAAAAAGAAATAAAATTCTTCGAAAGAAAGTTAAACAGAAATGGTCCGACATTTCAGTTTACGAATATAAAAAAAGTCTTAAACTACATGGGTAAACAGTTGAAAATTAACCCATTGAACAGTTCATTAAAACAAAAATATTTTAGTCTTTTAAAATCTTTTAAAAATATAGTGAGACAAAAAAAACAAAAAACAAAAACAAAAAAAAAAAACAAAAAAAACAAAAAACAAAAAACAAAACAAAACAAACAAAAAAACCCCCAAAAAACAAGCATATAGACAAAACATGTTTGACACATTATCTAATACTATCAATAAAAATCCCAAAGAATTTTGAAATATTCTCAAAACACTAAAAGATACGAAAGAACAGGAGGATGCTGGGTCAGAAGGATTATAAAAAAACATAGAAAAAACTATTTAACACTTTCAGAGTCAGGGAGAATGAAAAAATGTAAATTTCTGTTTTAAAACATTCATTTACATTTTTTCATTCTCCCTGACTCGGAAAGTGTTATCAGTTTTCAAAACATTCATATACATTTTTTTTATTTTCCCTGTGTCGTAGTGTGAAAACGAACAAAAACAAAAAACAAAAAAAAAAAAAACAAAAAAACGGACAAAACAACGTATTTTGGACTTTACATTTTATTAGATCTTTTCGGAACAATAATTTATTTTTGGACTTAAATATTTTATACTTTGATTTTTAACAGCTATTTTGAATGTTTTGGAGTTTATTACATGTTTCGGACAATTGAGTTAATCCCGTCGTATTGTTATGTAATGTATAAATCCCTTTTCATGTTTTGATATGTTTGTTCATTAGCGATTTCATTCACTATAGTCTGTCTAATTATGTCCCTCTTTTTACTTATTGTTATTTGTTGTTACACCTTGTGCTAAATTATCAATAATGTGTTAATTGAACTTATTCCCCTTTCAAATCAAACATTTGTCATATCAGCGCGAGTAATTTAATTTCATATAAATACTTTGTATACTTTTTTTATAAATAAGATTGGATTTCAGTATTGAACTGAACGTACGCCATCTCTGTAAATGTTATAATAATTATTGCTGGACATATTAAAAAAAAATCGCGGTAACCAAAGTCTTTGTTGCTGGAGTTAGTGCCCATAGATTATGATCCTAGTTTGACACTTAATGCATCATTGTTTGTGCGCAGTTGCAGACCGGCACCCACCTCAGGAGACCCAGAACATCTCGCTGTGTCAACACATCATCAACACCCAAAATTTAGTTGTGTCACCTGACTGAATAACCTCAAAAAATTACATCGTCCAGTGAATAACCTATTATTCACCGGCGATGAATAACTTCATCAAATTACATCGTCCGTTGAATAACCCTATTATTCATCGCCAGTGAATAACCCATTATTCGTTAATTATATAAATAATGCTTTTTATTTTTTTTCTTTTTCCAGATGCCAAATTGAGCACCAGTAATTTCGATATAATAAAACAGTGACGGCCCTATGAGTCGGATATCCAAAACGGTCAACCCTGTAAAGGGTTATTCCCCTCGGGCTAAGACCTCAGGGAAATAACTTTTAACATGGTTGACCATTTCTGATATCTCCCTCCCTTAGTGGGCCCGCGGGAGTTGGCCGTAATTGTAATATATTATCACTTTCTTACGAGAGGGAACATCAAGGTTAGAAATACCCTCTTTTTTAAAGTTTCAGCCAACAAAAGACAAATTATATAAATTTTACTGATATAATTAATACATGTGTTTTAACATCAAAGTATATAAATGCGGAAAGTTCACTACTGTATCCGTTGACTGGTTTCCAAATTAGAATGTCCAAAGTTCATGAAATAGTCCCAAACACAGATATTCTCGAAAGTGATGTGTTGATCCAATATCATACAAGCTAATCTCCGATGAAATTTGTAAATGTTCAATGAAACAGGTCCAATAAATATCCTGAATATCCTATTTAGATAAAATGTCACAATCGCACAATAAAATCCCAGCTTAAAGCCAATTGTTGATTGATTGTACTAACGTGTTCTATGTGCAGTACACTACCAATTGTCCTTTTTCGAATTAATCCTCATATACAACAAGTTTAGAAATCCTAGAATTTTCAGATCTTTCAAGAAAAGTCTTTTCAACAAACAAATTGTCTCACTTTCTACAAATAGGGTGTTTACAATATATATGGAACTTTCTCTAATTTGCAGCCAATTTAACCGTCCCGTTGTGTAAAGATTAATAATCTCACTAGTGACTTTTTTTATCTTGTATATTGATTGGTCGAAATTATTTAATTGTAACGTAGGGATATCGGAGAAGAGCCTACGTCGTGCACATTAATCTGATGTCTTTGGTCACAAATAGTAAGATTTCAAAACGAACTGAAAATTAGAAAAACAGCGTCTTACATTTTTACTTTGGGTTATCAGATTTCTCCAATCTCGATAGTCAAATTGCGGAAGTTTTAGCTTTCGCTTAAGCTCGTGCTAAAACAAAAAACGTAATTTATCTATCTCGATTGGAGAAATTTGATAATCCACTCCTAACAATGTAAGAAGCTATATTTTCAGAACGATCTGAGAATATTAAAAAAGCTTGTAACACAAATACAATGTCATAATTATATAATCATCAATAAGGCCAAGCTAATAAGGCCAAAGTAATCATTACAATTTACTATAATTTTCCTCCTCCTAACAAATAAAAAAACCCATAATTTACGTATCTTAAACCTTTGAAATAATTCATCTATGTATTAGCGGAGGTTGGGGCGTAAGGGGCGTAGGTTCCCCTTTTTGGAAAAAAGCGATTGTTTTTTTTTTTTTTTTTTTTTTTTTGTGGACATTCATCATTATTCAGTCGTGCAGTAAATGTTAGTGGTCTATTTAAGGTAACGATATACAAGTTTGTGCAGTTGACTTGCAGCATGGCGCGGTGTTCCAACGCTGGATTGCACATTATTGTAAGCAGGCCAGCTTTCCGCGCCTAGATATAAATAACGTGAACTCGTCTCTGTCTAGTGGGTTTTATTACAAAATAACAATCCAAAGATACTAATATTAGATATAGAAAATTTATACTATGCTGTATACGACGCATTTCAAGGAGTTACCTCTCATCAGCAGCATTAAAACCGAAACATTTGGAAGACCAAAAACCTAACTTATTTTAAACAAGAAGTACTCAGAACCAAAAATACCGATATACGAAGCCACATTTCAGCTAAGGAGATTACCATGTGCAATACAAGGAATGAACCCTTAGTATTTCTATTATTTTTGAATTTTGCTAAATACTGGTAACAAATCAGTGAATAATCATGTCAGACAAGTCTGACGACTGGGTTGGCAAATACCGTCGTGGACCTAGGGTCCACCATGCAGAGGCATCGTCCCAGGAGTTTCAAAATAACAATCCAAAGATTCTAATAATATAGTAAATTTATACAATTATACAAGAGACTTCAAGCACTCGAACACAATGAGTAACCATTACATGCTTTTTTTTCATTAAGTGTAGAAATCTTTGTCTGTGAGGCCGTTTAGCAGTACGTTCATCCCAGCTTTAGACTTATATTTAAACGGGTTTCCACCATTTAGTAGCGGTCCAAATATATTGTCATATTTTGGTAGTCATGACGTATTTAGATGTTGCAGAGGGCGCCTACCGTACCGGTGTACTTAGTCTCAACTCCAAGTTTTTGGAAGAGTCCGAGTACCTTATTACATTTTAGCTGTATATTATGTCGTTTTTTCTTTTGTTCTTTTTTTGTCTTTGTCTCTGGACGCAATGTTTTGGATACACTTGTATTGTTTGAACTGCCGTTTTCCCTGACTTCGTCCTGTCTTTCAGGCCTTATATATTTTCTGTATTTTAAGGACTATAGACATATAATAAATAATGGTAATATTACTAAACGGATTTGTCAGTTTGGGATGCATTTGGTCATTTCCTGTGAAATTATCCGGAGGAAATTTGTAATTCCGAACGTGAACAACATGAACAAAAAACACACAAAATTGCTCAGAATGCAGATTTTTGCAGCGTTTACCCAATAGCTTCCAGGGGCCTTAGCTGGCTCCCAAACCAATCACCCTATTTACGACTCGCTGTGCTCGCCATACAATTTTACCCTCCTGAAAAGTTGGATATGAAGTGAATTTAGCAATATTTGCACCATGAGTGAATTGAAAAGGAAATCAAATCGCGACCATTTTCCGTATTAATGATCATAAATATCAGGAGATAATATAGAAATCCATCAAAATATGTAACTATCAAATGAATCTTTTAGAAATAGAGTCATCATTAGATTTAAGAAATGCCATTGAAAATCATTGACGTGGCATGGCGGCATTATTGTAGTGCAACTTACAGAAAAAATGAAGGCATGTTTGTCCGTAGCGCGTTATAATATTTATGCTGAAAAATGACGGTTTTTAATATTAATATTGTAACAGTGTAATATTCAATAATATAGCATTATTGCGTAAGGTTTTCCATATTGGCTTAGATATTGGTCCGAGGCAAGTCATATTGGACTGAGGCGAAGCCGAAGTCCAATATGGCTAGCCAAGGACCAATAACTAAGCCAATATGGAAAACCTTGCGCAATTATACATTTACTGACTAAGTAGTCCAATATGTCGTATTGACTAGTCCAATATGATCCTCTATGACTAGTCAATACGGCATATTGGACGCGTATGTGTCGTATTGGCTTACTTTGACATTTTGTATTGTATTGACAGGTTTTATCATATTTAGGCTGATATTCTATTGTTAGTCAGTAATAATAGATTATTACATGGTATTTTCCATATTGGCCCTGGTATCAGCCCGAGACTCCCATATCAAGCCAGAGGGCCAATATGGAAAATGCCATGTAATGATTTATGTATAAAATATTTTATTTATTGTTTTTGATTGACAGGTTTACCGGAAGTTAAATTTGGGGGCTGAATATGGGTATTTGAGGGAAAATATTGATATTTGAGAGCAACTTTCGATATTGGCTCCGAGGACAAATAACCGACTCCATTATTGGACATGCAAAAACGTACATATAAGTACAAAAATGTAATAAGGAAAATTATTATACAGCTATATTTATAATCCAATGAGAAAACATTATTCCTGACAAGTGACCGCACAATATTTTTTCCGTTTTATACAACCATATAGGACGGCAGACGCCATCTTGGTTTTAGCTGAATAATAAATAGATCAGATAGGTTTTTATGCAGTATAACCTTGTCACTGGGATACATTGTGAAGAAAATAATATTGTTTCCGCTTTCAACTTTATGTTGTTTAAATTTCTGTTAATATTCTTGTTACTTATAAAACATTGAGAAAAGCCTTTTGTTTTATTTTTAAATATTTAATTGAGCTGTATAATAAGTAGGTCATTATAGTATAATGATTATACAGTATAACGTACAATATGGGAATATATTGAACTCGTCCGTTATATTGTTTAATAACGTAATAATATTGTACGAGTCTGTATTGTGTTGAACACCCGCATTGGACGAGACACCGAAGTCATCGAGTCTAATACGGATTTTCAGTACAATCCGGACGAGTACAATATTTTTCTTATTGTACACTACACTGTCATTGACTTATGATAACCTATTTATTATATAGCTAAACCGGGTATGTTAATTAATTTGTTCATTTCTAAAGACAAAACTAATAACTCAATCAACGATCGGTATTTGTATTAAACAGATTAATTATCTTGAATTCGACCGAAAAAAATCCACAATTTTCATTCAAATGATTGTTTACGTGTTTGTACGGAAATCGTGTTTGTTCGTTTTTGTTCACTGAAAAGGATAAGGCCAGAAAGTATAATAACAACACAAAAAAATTGACCAACACTATTTGATATGTTTAAATACAACCAAGTTTTGAAATATACATGTATGTGTCCTTTTCAAATTTTAGATATATGGGCCCCTTTTCCGTTTTGGACAACCGGAAATAGACAAAAAACCGTATATTGTACGTTACAACGCCATCTTTTACATAGATACTGTATAAGCCGGAAACGTACAGAAAAGGCCATATTTTTCCGTATTGGACGGCAGACGCCATCTTGGTTTTAGATGAATAATAAATAGGTCAGATTGGTTTTTATGCAGTACAGCCTTGTCACTGTGATACATTGTGAAAAAAATAATATTTTTTCCGCATTCAACTTCATAATGTCCGTATTCTTAAGTTGTTAAAATTTCTGTTAATATTCCTGTGACTTATAATCAATCAAATTTAGAAAAGCCTATTGTTTTATTTTTAAATATTTGGTTGAGCTGTATAATAAGATGGTCATTATAAAGTATAACGTACAATATGGGAATTGATTATACAGTTGTATTTTTAATGAAATGAGAAAGAGCCATTTATGACATGTGACCTCCAAATATTTTCCGTATGTACAACCGGAAATAAACATTTTCCGTATTGGACGTCCCGAAAAAGCCCTGATTTTTTCGTATTGTTCGACAGGAAGTAAAAAAGGAAATGACGTCGTGGTTAAATAGAATTAACTATTCCCAAATCAGCTAGCAAAGTAAATTTGTATTTGATTTCTAATTCAGTTTTTTCAATCAATGTAGAGCGTAAAAAGGGAGGATATATAGACTGTAGAAAAAATATACTGTCTAGTGTAAGACAATAAAGATCGACTCAAGAAATGCT
This sequence comes from Mytilisepta virgata, assembly GCA_028015205.1. Taxonomy (NCBI): domain Eukaryota; kingdom Metazoa; phylum Mollusca; class Bivalvia; order Mytilida; family Mytilidae; genus Mytilisepta; species Mytilisepta virgata. The sequence continues at coordinate 3,787,839 of CM051510.1, forward strand.
CGGTAAACTTTGAAATGTCATTTAGTTAGTCCAAAAAAAATTGTTAATTTCCCGACAAAGAACATGTATTGGTTATTCAAACTTTTGTATGAATATGTTGAACTGTATAATAAACAGATTATTTTACAGTGTTATGTACAATACGAAAAATATTTTACTCGTCCGTATTGTATTGCCTATGGCGACTCGTCCAATACGACTACAACACAGACTAGTACATTATTTACCCGTATTGTACATAACACTGTAAAATAACCTAATAATATTGAACTCGTCCGTATTGTACTGAAAATCCATATTGGACTCGACGGCGTCACGTCCAATACGGGTTTTCAGTACAATACGAACTCGTTCAATATCTTCCCATATTGTACGTTATACTGTATAATAACATAATAGTATAATGAATGCAGTGCATGCTCGTATTTCGGTTACCCTTTGCAGTTTGGGTCCTCTAACGTTATAAGGTTGATAAAATGGGATTATTCAAGAGGATAAAAATATCGTAACGTATTCTGCATACTGTAGGAATTAATAACAGATAAAAATTAATGGAAACACATTTTAAAAAAAATCGGTTGCAGACATGAAAAACTGCTTCATTTCAAACAATTTGCATAATTAAGTAAAATACCTAAAATGCGGAAAAAAATTAGTATTGCGTAGTTTCGTGTTTAAAACCATGAAAGGAAAAAAATAGAAAAGAAAATACAACTCTAGTGTAGAAATCAATATTTATTTATAAGTTTTACGATCATCTCATATGGAAAGCTCAATAATGTGATGAAATCCGGCTTACTTTCATATTTCGACAGCTCATTTCCTGTAAGTTGCGATATTCTGCAAATCTTGGAAATTTGAGTTGACTCAGTGACTTCTTTACAGCCAATACAATTATTAAAAAACTGATATCTAAGGGATCTACAGGCTGATGTCAAACATACCAAGTAACAATTTCCTGATAATTACAATTCGCGTAAAACTTTCTTTTCAAAACCAACCTTAAACTATAAAACTTCGGCTTTGATTCTGTAGATATTTTACAGTAAATATTTTTACATTTGTTAAGTTAAGATTTCATCTTTCTCCTGCAAAATTGGCCGTACTTGAATTTTCGCAAAACTGTTTGGTTGTATTGTTCACCATGTATTAGTGTTTATTTTATTTTATTTATTTATTTATTTATTTCGGGCGGGGGGTGTTCAACGTTTTGGTAACGAGCGTTACTTGTGAAGGTTAATTCAAACATGCGGTACCTTGGTGAGCTCGGGGTCAGTATAATGTGTCCGGGTATGGTGGTGGAGAGTTACCCCGTGAGCTAGCATATTAAAAATCCGACTCAACGTGTCGGTCTAGTACAAAAACGGGTTCATATTCAAATCTTATCTCAAGTTCACCCTGATATAGTTAAATGTACAAGTTACAAAATAATCCATCCACCAGTCCAAATTAAGTTAGGATTTTTTTTTCTTTAATTCACCGCCCTTACTTGGTTTCAACAACTAATACAATAATAACTTTATAACTTTATGGTTTTCGAGATATAAGGTATTTTAAAAAGGGCTGATAAGGTAATTTGGCATAATATGTAAATTTGTACTGTCCAACACTTTATTGGGTCAAGGATAATATTGTGTCAACAGTGCACCTGTCAACATGCCTTGGTCGTATCATTCTACTCTGAGCGCAGTCATTTATAACGAATGACTTTGCGTTCTTGGAAAATTTGATGCACAATTAACTTTTTAGCTCACCTGGCCAAAGGCCATGTGAGCTTTTGCCATCACTTTTCGTCCGTCGTCCGTCCGTCCGTCCGTCGTAAACTTTTCATTCAAAAATCTTCTCCTCTGAAGCCGCTGGGCCGATTAGCTTGAAACTTAATTGGAATGATCTATGACATGTCCTCCACAAACGATCCTTATTTTATATTTATCTGATGAAAAACATGGCCACTGTTGCTAAAAAAAGAACATAAGGGTAAATTGCTGTTTTTTGCAAATAACTCAAAAACCGTTACAAATATCGAAAATCTGACTAGGGTAAAATTAATCAGCATGACGAGATCTACCTACCCTGAAATTTTGAAGGAAATTCCAAAACCCATTTAGGAGTTATTGCCCCTTTTTCGTCAAATTTTCAAAATTTTAACATTCAAAAATCTTCTCCTTGGGCCGATTGGTTTGAAACTTAATAGGAATGATCTATGACATGTCCTCTACAAACGATCCTCAATTTATTTTGATCTGACGTAAAACCTGGCTGTCGTAGCTAAAAATAGAACATAGGGGTGGATGTGTTGTTTTTGGCTTATAACTTAAAAACCGTTACAGATATCGAAAATCTGACGGGGTAAAATTGATCAGCATGACGAGATCTACCTACCCTGAAATTTTGAAGGAAATTCCACAACCAGTTTAGGAGTTATTGCCCTTTTTTCGTCAAATTTTCAAAATTTTAACATTTTTCGTCATTTATCTCCAAAACTATTTGAGATAGAAGTGAAATGTAAATTTGAAAAATGTTTGCCATGTTGAGATCTACCTACTCTGAAATTTTAAAGGAAATCCAAAAACCCATTTAGGAGTTGTTGCCATTTTTTGTCAAATTTTCAAAATTTTTTCATTCAAAAATCTTCTCCTCTGAAACCGCTAGGCCGAATGGTTTGCAACTTAATAGAAATGATCTATGACATGTCCTCTACAAACGATCCTCAATTTATTTTGATCTGACATAAAACATGGCTGTCGTAGATAAAAATATAATATAGGGGTGCATGTGCTGTTTTTAGCTTATAACTTAAAACCGTTACAGATATAAAAAATCTGACATGTGGTAAAATTGATCAGCATGACAAGATCTACCTACCCTGAAATTTTGAAGGAAATCCCAAAACTCATTTAAGAGTTATTGCCCTTTTTCATAAAATTTTCAAAATTTAATATGTTCGTCATTTATCTCCAAAACTATTTGAGATAGAAGTAAAATGTAAAATTGAAAAATGTTTGCCATGTTGAGATCTACATACCCTGAAATTTTAAAGGAAATCCCAAAACCCATTTAGGAGTTATTGCCCTTTTTTGTCAAATAAATTTTCCCTGAACAATTGAACCAATGGCAACAAACTTGGTCAAATAGTTGATTAATTGTCCAATGAAAACCAGACTCCAGGTGAGCGATACAGGGTCTGGTGAGCCTCTTGTTTCAAATCGCTTTAAGATTGGTAGAAATTTAACACACGTTAAAAAATGTAATGCAGAGATAGATTCAACAATATAATGTTTTATAGAAACTATAACAAAACGCCGTGATGTATACCAGAGGAAATTATTCCAAGTATGCGTTTTTGTTTGACAAGTTATAATGAAAGTGCTAATAATGTTGTGAAATCGACCGATTTATTCTCTTTTTTCCTTTGTTTTCTATATATATACACACTTCAACCAATAACATAATTAATCACAACAGATCACAAAATGAATTATAGTAAATATATGTATCCTGTTTATTTTATTCCATTATTGTTTATTTACAGGTGTATGGTATGTCACAGTAAACCTGTCGTCAAAAGATGTCATGATTGTACTGTAGATATGTGTGATTACTGTACAGCGCAACACCGTACAACAAAGAAATACCACTACATACAGTCCCTGTCTGATAGGTATATAATGGATTATAATGTAGAGATACGTAGTACAGGGATCAGGGATATCAAGGTTTTACCTGACGGTTTGTTAGTTATTGCTGATTATATAGGTAACCGATTAATAACATGTAACATAAAAGGAGAACAATACAACATAATGTCAGTACCTGGTATACCAGGGAGAATAACTGTAGTAGATAACAATACTGTCGCTGTCATATTATACAATAAGATAGTGACAGTAGACATCAGACACAGACAGATCATCAATCATATCTATGTACAAGGTAGTTATTGTATTATGTACAGTAATAATCACCTGCTTGTTGGGTGTCTTGATAAAACAATAAAGGTAGTATCTCTGTCAGGGGAGGTAATCAGAACAATAGATCCGGGTTTTAGGCCTAACTATATCTGTGGGGATGATAAGGAACATATTTACTTAAGTGATTATTTCAATGACAAGTTACATTGTACTGACAATGACTTGAACAGTATGTTTACATTTACCTCCCCTGACATGATAGGACCAAGTAGTCTGACTATAGACAATGAAGGATATATCCTTGTTTTATGTGAGAAGTCTAATAACGTACACAGGATCAGTCCTGATGGTAGTCATAGTCAGATCATTATATCACATATACCAACATCTGTCTGGTACCCATACATATGTTATGATTCTGTATCACAGTGTGTTATTATTGGTCGTTATGATACAATCTATGTCTTTAAACAGAAGTAAAAGTTGATATACAATTTTGTCGATTACTTTTTGAAATAACTATTTTTATTCACTTAAATCATATAAATTCAACAATAAGCTTTAAATGACAATAGACATACCAATTAATTAACACAGTAAATGAAACAAGATATAAACTTACCACATTCATTTGAAATTCTGTTAATGATGAGACATGAAAAATTGTACAGTTCATAAGGAGTCTACGTGTATATTACAGTATAGTAATACAATAGTATATACATGTATAAATTTCATATTTGTACATATTATAAATAGGAATGTTTTGTAAATGTTGTAAAACAATTTGGTTCTTAACATAGGAAACCATCCCACTGTTTGTTTTTAAAAGATAAACATGATGAATGTATATCAGTAGTGTTTAATATATACACTCTATCTCAATAATTGTATATAATTAATGGTTAATTATGTAGTTTTAAATGTTCATATATATGTATGCCATAAACTGAATATTCATGACTAGATAGATAAACAGGTTTTTTGTTGTTTTTTTTTTTGTGTTGTTCTTTTTGTTTTTTGTTTTTTTTTGTTTTTTTGTTTTTTGTTGTTTTTGTTGTTTGTTTGTTGTTTGTTGTTTGTTGTTTGTTTTTGTTTTTTTTTTTTTGGGGGGGGGGGGGGGGGGTGGTGTGTTACAGTATTAACAATTAGCTGAAATTAAACAGTGATAGATGAATAGAAAAAAAAAACGAATTCGTTAATGTTGTGATTAAAATAAAAATATATCCTCCGAAATGTCTGGGTCTGAAAATAAGGATTAACTCCATGGATTTTTATGTATTTATTTCCGATCGGAGTTGATAAAACTGAAACTTTGCGTGTGTTACAATGGATAGCCGCTTGCAATAGCATGTGGGCAGTATAAATTAGAAAACTGAATTTTATCATAGATATTTGAAACACATAACAAATCAAACATATTTTTTCTTGTCTGCACCTACAATGTATGTGATTCGTCTTCAGATTCATGTGCTCGTGATACTACAAAAATTAAAACGAAATCAAAGAATACATATTTCAAAGTGTTTTTAAAGTAACGAGATTATATTTGAATAATTTGACAAATAATTTTAAACTACAGACATAGAAGATATTTTCAAAAGTGAGATTTTAATATTTTCATTAAAATGTAAAACACTTACTAACTGCATATGCGGGGAATAGTAAGTTTATTTTCCCCTCGATACGCCTCGGGGCGATAGTTGGTACCTCGGGGGCAATAAACTTACATACATTTTACCCCTTATACCCAGTCAATAAGTATATAATATTGGATGACACCGATGCGAAAAGGACCAAAAATGTATTAGGCATCAGTAAATTTTCTTTCGGTATAATAAAACACGTATTGACTGCATATTCGGGGAATAGTAAGTTAATTGTCCCCTTGATACCAACTATTGCCCCTACTAACCCCCTCATACCCAGTCAATAAGTATAAACTATTGCCATCGATTGCAATGGATAGTGTCGTTCCCTGTGTAATATTTTTATTTTTCTAGTAATGTTTTGGCATTATGTAATTTAAGAAATAAGTTTTACATATACACAGGTATGAATTTCCATATGTTAGCTCACATGACCAAAAGATCCATGTGACCTTTTGTCATCACTTGGTGTCGTTGTTATCGTGTTAATAATCTTCTCTGCATCCACTGGATAATACGGACAAAAGTTTTTGGATTGATCCAAGGTCTTTGATTTGGAACTTGAATAAGTATAGCAGGCGTCACAAAAAATAAGATAATAATGATACTAAAAAACCCCCAAAAAACAGTTCTCGAAGAAAAAAAGATATATCTATATTTTGAAAGTCTAGAAGATTATACTTTGGAGGAGGACGTGCGCTTTTAAAATTGCAACCATGGTTACAGAAGAATAATATATGAAAATCTTTGATGAGAAATTACTTCGGTCAAGACCAACCATGACAAAAATATTTGACGTCAGTCATGTCAGTGGAAAATCAAAGTTATGGCCAGTGTATTAGCATATTGATTCCACGTTAGCGATACACGCTCTTTTGGGTCTCTTGTTTTCTCATTGATAATATTAGTATACAATAGATTGGCTATTTCGTTTTTACAATGTTCGCCTTATTTGTAGTAATTGTAGATATGTATATTTATATTGTAGAATTGATCCTTATTAAGGTATGTCTAAGACAACGTGAACCCTATGTACTTTCAATGTTTCTCCATTTTTCCCAGTATTTAAACACTGTTTTGCGTGTTCTGGTATGTTATTATGTAGGAAATAAGAGTTATGGGAATATTATGTGATGTGAGAAGTTGGGGATGGTATTGAGGGTATATAGGTTATAAGTAATTTGAAGAATCTCCTTCTCAACAATTATAACTAAAGAAAAATCATACTTCATTTGAATTTTACACATTCAAATTTTTATAACCCGAAATCTAGATGGCTTATATAGGGGAAAGGAAAAGGGATGGGGGCTGTAAATTATTATGAACAAGTTAACGTGAAAATAACTATTATAAATCTCAAAAGTTCTTCTACTTTCCGTTTTCAGCTCACCTGACCAAAGGGCATGTGCGTTTTTCTCATCACTTAAAAAAATCTTCTGTGAAATCACTTGATAGGAAATATCTATCTAGTGGAGGTTCTTTACGGGGTTTCCTCATTTCGTCCCGATCGAGGTACAAGCATTGCCATCATTTGCAATTCTTGTTTCTCATTGGTTGATTAAAAGAACTTTTTTTTAAAATTTCAAACTGCTTGTCCAAAACTGTCAGTAAAACTTGACAGGAACCATCAATGGAAAGTCTTGTGTGATGTTAATTTTTTTTTATCCTGATTGGACGACAAGCATGGATGACATGGGCAAATCTTGTTTCTGATTGGCTAATATGAAGAAATCTCCGATCTACCCTGATACCGCCAAATGGAAGAAAACCTGACGGAAAGCATCTATGGGATGTGCCTTAATTAAATTTCCTCATTTTGTCCCGATCGATGGACAAACATGGCCGTCATGAGCAATTCTTGTTTCTAATTGTTTGATTTAAAAAATTGTTTTCTCTTTGAAACTGCTTGGCCAAAACTGTCAGCCAAACTTGACAGGAAGCATCTATGGAAAGTCTTTTATGAAATGAATTTTTAACACCCTGATTGAACGAAAAGCAAGGCTGCCATGGACAATCTTTGTTTCTGATTGGTTGATTTAAGATTTTATTTCTCTGAAACTACTGGGCCAAATAGAGCCACACTTGACATACATATCTATGGAAGGTCCCTTATCCCATATTTTGTTCCAGTTGAAAAACAAACAACCCTCTGATCCTTTAGTTATACATAAGAAATTGAGAGTAGGATATACTGAAAATTACCGCTGTTGAAAAAAACCTTTATGTGTAGTTATAATTGTTGTGAAGACTAATTGCATTTTATTGTCAGAGATGAAATGGCACAGTAAGCTTTGCTACAAGACACGCAAAAAGTGTACTTCCGGTTACTTTTGTATAAAATATATATGTTCGGTATGTAGGGATTTTCTTTTACATTGAATATAAGGTAGAGACATTTTGGCCTTAATGCTTAGTGATGAATGATCAAAAAGTCCTTAGGGTAACTGTCAAAATATGGTAGATAGGCTTACCGGAACCACACATATTTTTATATTCTCCATGTTATTTATGTATATATATGTGTATTTTTAAATGTATGTATGTTTATCAAATAATTTGTTTATGTCTGTACGTTCATTTTGCATATGCCAGAATTTACTATGAATAAGAATAACAAATACATTTAAAATTCAATGATGCAGAACCAAATTGTATAAATACTACATGAATATGCTGATATATTTGAACTCACTTGATGTCTGTTGTCTGACTTTAACATTACGCTAAAAATTCTCCTCTGGAAACAAACTTTTGTGAAACTGCCATCTAAATACAACAATAAGTAATGAGGCAATTGAGATCAAAATCAGGCACAGTGGTGCTTATCTGGACACTTTACCAATGTGAATGCTGTTACCAAAAGTACAACAAAATAAGCAATGTTTTAAAATCTTGGCTGAAGCTATTGGGGCAATTTAGACCAAAGTTTGTTGAAGTCCTCAGGTCATGTACTTGTGAGAACCTGACAATTTTATACATAGTGTGGGGAAATATGGACACTGTCGAATTGCAACCATACTTGGTAGGAATGATGCCTGTAATCAGTAAAACGGTTTACCATTGGTACCGGTTGAATGAACAATACCGCCAGAGGTCATCTTTGATTTTTATTGGCTAACTTTGCTGGATTGATGACAACAATGCCCTCTACAAACGATCCACTTTTGGTTGAGATTCATTTGATAACCGACGACTGCGGCTGTTTAAATTTCTTTTGAAACCATATTGGAAAGAACTTTATTTGTAATTTTCTTATAAACTAATGGGCAGACTATAGCCAAAGCTGTCCGGAATCTCATATGGAAGGACAGATTCAAATGATCCACCTTTCATTTAGGTCAAAAGTCAAATATCAAGGTTACTTTGACAATTCTGCATATCTTTAACAGCTTTTTAAATGGCCTATTAGAAGCCAGGTGGGCGATTCAGGCTCCGGTGAGCCTCTAGTTTTTGTTTTGTTTGTTACATTATATTGTTTTAACCATTGTTTGTATAATACATAATAAGAAAAATTAAAAAAAAAATTTATTACTTTTGTTTACTTGTATACATTATTGTAACAATTTCTGTATTGGTCATATTAATGAGTCTAATAATTTTTTTTATGCTTCCTTTAAACATCATTCCATTATTGAAATTCAAGTAACATGGAACCCCCCCCCCCCCCCCCCCCCTATATAAAATGACTGTAACTGTGAAATACTATTAATATATTACCATAGCTTCTTTAATAATATATCTAAATGCAAACATTTACTAAAGGTCACTCAAGCATAAAATGTAGGTCATGGTGATTCAAATTGTAGTCAGTTGGGTTGCACTATACAAAACATACTACCATAGGTTCTTTAATAATACACCTAAATTGAAAAATATTATCAAAGTCAGTGATCCATAAAATGTAGATTGAAATAACTGCTATTTTGCAAGGTTGTGTTATAACAAATAAGATGATTGTAGTTGTGAAATATGATGAATATACTACTACTACAGGTTCTTTAAAAATAACCTTAAATCCAAACATATTACCAAGGTTATCCAAGAATAAAAAAATAGGTCATGGTGACTCAAATGTTGACAACTTTTGCTGAACTATTTAAGAATAAAAAAATAGGTCTCGATAGGTTATGAGAAATTTACCTAAATGCAAAAACTTAACCAAGTCATGCATGCATTAAATATAGGTCATAATGACCAAACTTTGGAGAAATGCATTATATAATGTAATGTATGTTGGTTTACTTTTAATGAATGGTCCCATTTGAGAATTTGGTCCGGATAATTGAGCTTTGTGCAAATATAGGTCTCGGTTAATCAAAAATATAAAGATGAAGGAAGAGGTATTTTAAATTATCCTGTCAAACTACTACAGAAATGCTACCACCTTCATGGGATGTTCCTTTGGGGCCCTATCAATCCTGTGACCATCATTAACCAAAATTTGCAAAACATATTAAGAATTGTTTTCCTATAATTCTGATGGTCATATACACACTATATTTGATGTAATTGTCTGGGCAAGGTGGATGATGGATGGATGAATTATTGTTTAACGTCCTGTGGCAACCAGTGCATATCAGGATAAGAACGTGTTAATATGATATGAATATGGTCCCTGCTTTGTACTAGACCCACATGCTGAGCCGGATTTTTAACGTGCTACCTCACAAGGTAACTGTTCGCAGGAAGACATATCACCCCACTCGGAATTATTATACTGACTCTGAGCCGACAAGTCCTTTGCTCTTACTCCTAGATGCCGCGTGCTTGGCGGAGAAGCAGCAAATACCAGTTTTAATGTCTTTTGTTCTGGCCAAGGTGGGGGGAGTTCCATTTTAAAAATTGTGTCTGTTGGCTGAACCAGGCAAATTTTATCTGTTAAGCAAATTAAAATGTTCCATGTGTGTGATGACGTTTAGGCTCTTATAAGACAAAACAAAAGAAAATTATATCACTGTTTTTATTCAGATGAAAATGAATTGTATCAATAAATTATATTCAATTATCTGTGCTGGAGATTCAGTAGAATCATTTTGATCTTGTAAAAGTTGGCCATATTTCTCATCAAGTCAATGTTTTAAATAAACTAAATTTCTAAATATTGTATGGATGTGTAATTTGTGTTTTGAATTACTGTAGTTGAAAGAAGTCAATTAAGTATCATGCTATTACAGTACCAATGATCAATTTCCAATTATAGATGTAAATGAGAAGTATGGCCAAGTTGTAAAATAAAAACAATGGATGAAATCATCATGTATGAAGAAAATTTGATATTGTATTTTCTTTGCCCTACATTTTAGCTTAATAAATAAAAGAGTGAATGAAAAAAGTCTTTGTATTGAAATATTCCCAAAGGTCACCAGAAAATACTTGCTCAAATGTCTGGTCAAAAAGAATTTCAACATTCAGAATCCCTCTCAATGTCGTTAACTGAGGCTTTTTAAGCCAGTGTCATGGTAGAAGACAACAGAGATTTCCGTTTATTATGATTTCTATCTTTTAGTATCCCTTATGGCCAATCACAAATGTACATCCAATAAGTTTTGGCACTTGAGGATTTGTGCACCAGGCTGAAAATTATAAGATTATTCAATCTGCATCAAAGCGACAATACAGATTTCCAAATGACATTTCGGAGCATTTAGGGTGGTCAGAGGGACTGTTTTGGAGCGGCACCAGAGACAATATCGATTTAGAAATGACATTTCAGAGCATTTAGGGTGGTGATAGGGACTGTTGTGGAACAGCAGTCCATACAAAAAGAAAAGAACTAAAAGAAGGTTGGAAACAATGATTTAAATATTTCAACTCGTAAAAATCAATGTCGGAAAGATCTTGGTTGACTTTTAGTTAAAATTTGCCAAAACACTTTTACAGTAAAGAATTTTCAATTAACCAATCAAAAACGAATATTGTCAAACTGCAGGTTTGTAGGTTTTCTGGTTCACCGTATTCATGTCATTTGCTAATAAAAAGGCAGTCTAGAGATTGTTTCAGTCAGTTATCCTATGCCAGTAGTTCATGTGAATTTTTTAAAAGGCATATCCGTTTGCCATATCTTACTCTGAACTCCATTATCCCCACGAGACCCCTACTGTACTCAGTTTCAGAGAGTTTGAGGTGCAACATCTATTAGTCAGTAAATAAGGAATATTTCATGGCCATTTACAGGGATTGAAATATGTAAATTTTATAAAGGTACCTCAATAGCTGGTTTTCAGTAAAAAAATTTACTGGAATTGGAGTAGAAAACATTAATGTGAACTGATAATAAATTATGGACATTTGAACTGATAAAGTTCTGACACTCCATCTGTGGATAAAGTTCTGACACTCCATCTGTGGGTCTGACACTCCATCTGTGGATAAAGTTCTGACACTCCATCTGTGGGTTTTTAATCCAGTTTTAAAACTCATAAGTATGCAAAAAAAACAGCCAACCAAATCTAATGTCAGAGAAATAAAGAATGAAATTATACAGAATATCTATCACACAATAAGCACTTGATAAGGGAAACATATAATGTTCTATGCCTTATATAAAATTTAAAAACCTTAAATAAATACAACTTATTAAAAATGTACATTGCACAACTAAAGAATGAACAAATAACAAATAACAGCCTCACATACAATGGTGTTCTGATAATTCATACTGAGAAATATGTAATAAAGAAATAAAAAAAATATATATATTTGTTTGAAGCAGTTTTAAGAAATAACATGTAAGCATAATTCACATAGATAATGTTGTCGTCTCTCAACTGACATTTTTAAAATATATCCCTCCCGAACACGATATATCTCTTTTGATTTTGTAATGAAGAGATAAAAATACAAATTTTATTTCAGTTTTAACCTGTTTCTGTGCTATTTAAATAATCATGTATTACAGTCAAACAGGAATAAATGGCATACTAAAGATAACACGACAAAGTAGTCCTAGCAGAAGACTGCATGTTAAAAAAACGTTTAAATATTTGTTATGGAGTCTATGCAGAAGTCACTACATGAACTATTTACCAATGAGAACAAAATACTTATGAAATTCTATCCAGTGTTTTTAAAGAGAACATGAAAACTAGACAGAAATTATTATATTGAAATATTCACCAAATGATGATGGCTGAAGAAATAAAAATAACAATCCAAAGATACTAATATTAAACAAGAAGTACTCAACCAAAAATACCGAAATAGGAAGCCAAATTTCTATTCATTTAAAGGTATAAAAAGCTAAGGAGATCTACCATGTGCAATACAAGGAATGAACCCTTAGTATTTCTATTATTTTTTAATTTTGCCTGTTTACCCCATTTAAGCTAGTAGTTTAGCTTATACATTTAGAAAGTGTAGTTTTTAATATTTAGGTGTAGTTTTAGACTTTACAAGTCCTAAAAATTACTATCACTGATGAGCGGCCCCCCACCCCCCCCCCCCCCCACCCGAAATGTTTTGAAAAACTAGATGCAAAATCCTGCATTCTGAGAGCTTTTAGAGTCATGTTTTGAAGATACCAAATATATAAATTCAATAGGATTAGTCATATTGAACACAATAATGATATAAGTTTTCGTCCTAAATTCTATTAAGTCATTCTCTTGTAAATCCAAAGATACAACCATGGTCTGTCCTTGGTCCAAACATCAAACAATTTATGTTCTCTGACCTCTTGCTCGTATTTGCGTTTTGAAATATGTCTGGCATCACAATATGTAACTAATCGCGCCATGGGTCAAACTTGACAGTCAACAATCACCAGAGCGTTTGTAATACATACTTATATATTCATTATCAAGCGCGTAAAAGACAAAGACTCCGTTTTGCGTTCGGATAACTTCCTTTAGACACAAAATTACATACTGCCGATTTTTTTTACTGTAACATCTTTGAAAGCGTAGAAATGACCTATTTGGGCGTTGAGCGTAATTTGAGTACAAAAAATCGTAGAAACTACGCCAAAATCGTAGTGGTAAACAGGTCTGTGTTTATGAATATGATCACTGCTTTGTACTAGACCGACACTCTGAGCCTGACCTTTAATGCCTTACCTCAAGAGGTAACTGCATGCAGGAAGACATATCACCACACTCGGACACATTATACTGACTCCTCGCCTACCAGTAGATCTTTGCTCTTACTCTTGGATGTCGCGTGCTTGGCGGAGAAGCAGCAAATACCAATTTTAATGTCTTCGGCTTGACCTGACCAAGGATGAAACCTGTGACTTTACGCAATCGAGTGACCACATTACCCACACGACCATGGCAGTTTCAGATCTTCAGCCAAATTTTTTAAGTCTAACAGTTCAGTAATGAAACACAAATTCATTATGTAAAACAGAGCCACTATACAGGTAGTGGAAACATTAACAAGAAGCTTTCAGAATTACATTTTTTATTTTATTACTTTTTCGAGCCACCATGCCAGCCAAAAATACATCACCAGAACAATTACCATAATTTTTATAATGTAAAATCTGGTTAAACATCATAAGATGGTTTAATTCCTACCTTAATAACAGGTACCCTAGGTTTAAGACTTCCCCTAACAACTGCTGGTGTTTTGATGTCTTTCTCATTTTCATTATACGGACTATGGCTGCCTGTAAAATTAAAATTTTGAACTGAATTAGATCAAACTCAAAACAGTATGGAATTAATTAGTAAAACCTGAAATAAAATTACTTAAGTCATAACTTAATAAGAATCTATTCACTAAAGTTTCATTCACCAAATCTTTACTAATGTTTGACACTTTTACCACATCTGATTACTCTGTAATGAAACGGAAAGTTTGATGATTATTTTCTAAAAGTGTTCTGTAGTGTCTTTCTCAATGTGTTTGTGTTCTGTATTCTCTTATGTATTATATGCATTTTTTTACCTCTTAAAATAAATCTGAGAAAGGGCTGTGTATCACAAGACATTTTTGCTTGCGGATTTCATCGTCAGTCAACAAATATCTTCTCATAAACGATCAGTGGCTGACATTGCCTATACTACTGTAATAACTCTAATTACTGGACAGCGTAGTTATTCGACATTTTTGAAAATTCAAGGAAAATTAAATTTTTTGATAACTCTATTTTCTCAACCATTTCAAAATTGTCAAAGTTACGATCGTTGTTCTCAGGTGGTGACAGTCAGTAATTTTAACTTCTTAGGTAAGTAAATTACTTTCAGTCCTCATTGAGTGTTTATTTCGTGTTTCTAAACCATTTAAACAATCTATCTTAATAAATTTGATTGAAAAAAGATCCAATTTTTAATTAAATTTTACTGAATCTTTCCTACCTGGAAGTATACTTTTGAAAAAAAATCTGAAACGAGTTCAGAACGGAATTGCGTATTCAAGTTTAACAGAGAAATAAATTTAAAAATGTTCAAATGAAATGAATATTTTTTTAACAAACAAATCCTCTTATCATTGGTTTATTAGAAATTTAAATATTATAGTTATAATATGTTCTAATAAGATGACGAGACTACAAACGTAACATGTGTTGTAAAAATCATTGTGAGATGCTCCAAATCCAGACCATAAAAATCACTTGCGAGATTTTCACATGTTAGTCAACAACATGGCGGGTCGTTTGAAGTTTGCTACTGTTTTGTCTTCAACATTAAAACAACTATTCATTTAAAGGTATAAAAAGATAAATCATGAAAGCAAAATGAAACTAGAGGCTCTCAAGAGCCTATATTGCTCACCTGGATTTAACTTGTCCACCTTCAGCAGGACCGATAGTCTAAGTGTAGCAGTTATTTTGGCTAGTTTTCCCATAGGTTCAATGTTAAACAAAGTTAGGATGTAGTGGCCATCTTAGTTGACATTAAAGGATATCAAACACATTTCTGAAAGAGACCATTGCAGGTACAAGTTTGGTGTCCAAATGGCCAAGTTTAAGGTATGGTGACTGCAATTTAAATTTTCTCATAGGGTCCTTTGTTAAACTAAGTTCAGCTTTGGGGGACATCTTGACAGGCCAGGTCAGCGGACACAATTATGAAAGGGGAACATCTAATGACCATTGTTGCCAAATCTGGTATCGGATCAGAATATTTTTTAATGATTTTTTCCAAAGGGTCCTATGTTTAACTAAGTTCAGCTGTGACGGACATCTTTGTTGACATTCCGAGTCATGGGTCATAATTCTGAAAGAGGACCACCTAAGGACCATTTCTGCCAACTTTGGTTCCAATTTACTATGTGGTTTAAAACAAGAAGATTTTTTAATGAATTTTCCCGTAGGGTTCTTTGTGTAACTATGTTCGGCTGTGGCGGCTATCTGGGTTGAAATTCTGGGTCATCCTGAATTTCGGATCGGTACCAAAAACATCAATTTTATTAGGGACCATTACCTGATCTTTAGGCATAATATTACTTCTATCTGTCAAACGGGTTCTGGCAAGAAATTTTTTGTATGTATTTCCAATAGGATCCTATGCTAAATGTATCCCGTGCTGGTGGACATCTTGGATTTCAGATCGGCACAAAAAACATAACCTTTGTAGAGGACCATGTAAGGATCATTCTTGCAATATAACAATTCAATTGCTTTTATAGTTTCAGAGAAGATTTTTGAGATTTCTGCCAATCAGAGTGCATAAATGGCCTGGGCAACCATGTTTTTGAATTTCATATCGGCACCAAAAAAATCCATTTTGTTATGGACCATTATCTGATCATTCAGGCATAATATTACTTCTATCTGTCCAACGGTTTCTGACAAGAAGATGTTTGTATTTCCCATAGGATTCTAAGTTAAATGTATCCCGTGGTGGTGGCCCCCTTGGATTTCAGATCGGCACAAAAAACATAAACTTTGTAGAGGACCATGTAAGGATCATTCCTGCAATACAATAATTAAATTGTCCTTTTAAAAAAAAAGTTCTGAATATTACCTGTATTAGTTTTCGGTCTTCCTCGATGTGTTTATGTGTAGTTTATTTTCTGAGTACTACCTGTATTAGAAGTTGTCTGTCTCCCTCGATGTGTTTATGTGAGTTTATTTTCTGCATCTATTTACCTGAATTTTTCTGTCTTCCTCGATGTGTTTATGTGAGTTTATTTACCTGTATTAGAAGTTTTCTGTCTTCCTCGATGTGTTTATGTGTAGCTTCCTGTTCTATCTTCACTTATGTTTTCATAGGAACATTAATATTTACACGTAATTTTTTACTGAAATACAGAAAGGCTGTCCATTAGTCATTTTGTTAAATAAAAAAGTGTAAAAAGAGATAAAGATCTCAACCATTCCTAAGTCATTAAAAACTAGAAAATGTGTCTATAAGACACGGATGCCCAGCCCTAAAAACAATATAGGTGTTGCTGAACTGCGTTGTACTATACAAGTGTAGTGGTGAAATATCATTGATATATTACTATAGGTTTCTGAGAAATTGAGCTAAACGCAAAACTTAACCGAATCGGGACGTACATACTTACAGAGGTTGCACTCCACAAATTAATAGTACCATTTTCTATGTGAAGTGAGCTAACAAATGTCATGGTCTTGTGCCATCTTCAGAGTAAATAATACCCATATACATATATATATATTCTGAAAGGCCATTATGTTAGCATTGTTTCAATCATGATAAAATAAATAAAAAATATCCATGGAAACCTAGTTGGCATAGCAACATTTCAAAAATTGTCATAAAAAAAGCTTTAAAAATGTTACATTTCACTCCACTTCGGCTTAAAATTGAGGTCTGATGCAGCGTTTCAATCCAATCGAGACTTAATTTTTCAGATTCTGCATAAAATTCCATTACATATGTGGGAAAAAAAAAGGTTTACTTTTCCGGCTCTTTTTTTCGCAATTTAACTTACCAGTGCAGGTGCCGATTATCACTGTCAAAGTTTTACACACCACATGTCAATTCACAAGTCCCAGTTTATGACCTCCCATTACTTGTCAGAAGCAAAATCAGTTAATGTTTTCGTATTTTTTTAAACTAAAATCTATCCTCTTTCAGTCAATATTACAATTTTGAGGTTAAGACATTTATTATTTATCTATCATGTAGTCAAACTTTACCAACTCTAATAATTAATAAAATTCTGGGGGTGCATTTCTCCGAAACTAAGACAATTAGTGGAGTGCAACCAGAGGGACGTACGTACGGATGGAAAAGGATAAATCTATATGTCCTAGCCACATTTGTGGCTTGGCATAAAAATGCGAATTTAAGGGCATTATAAAGGACAGGGCAAGCACCCTGCTACCCTCTTTAATAGTTAGGTCCACCTCCGCATTGCCTTAATGAAATCAAATTCATAAATGTTTATGATTACATTAGAAAATCAAATAGATTCCCGCTCGTCCAATATACATGTATATAAATGTACTTGTATGTAATGCATAGTCTAACAATGTTACAATTTGTAATGTATACAGAAGACTCCATAGGTGTTATTTACTTGTGTCTAATAAATAAAATATGCTAAAACTATAGTGTGATATCTATGTACAGTAAATAACAATATCATGACTTGGATACAAAATACATGTATCGTAATAACCCTAATTATTAGACGGCCTATAGCTAATTATTCGACATTTTTTAAAATTCGCGATCGTTGTTCTCAGGTGGTGACAGTCAGTAATTTTAACTTCTTAGGTAAGTTAATTACTTCCAGTCCTCATCGAGTGTTTATTTCGTCTTGTCTTTCTAAACCATCTAAACTAACTATCTTCATAAATTTCATTGAAACAAGATCTATTTTTATGTAAATTTTATTGAATTTTTCCTACCTGGAAGTTTACTTTTAAAAGGAAATCTGAAACAAGTTCGGAACGGAATTGCGTAGTCGCGTTTCTCAGAGAAATAGATTTAAAAAATTTGAAATGAAATGAATAATGTTTTTACAAAACAAATCCTCTTATCATTGTTATAAGACATTTAAATGTAATAGTTATAATATGTTCTGACAAGAGGCTCTCAAGAGCCTGAATCGCTCACCTGGCAAACAATGCACTATATACTAAATTAATATATTAATGTTTGTTGTAAATTAAACTGAGTATTAAAGGTCATGTAAAATGCTGAAAATACCTTTAAAAGCCTTTCAAGAACCTCTGGAAAGAAATGGGCATGAGTTCTCCCTACGCTTGATTAAGATACAGTCATGGTCAATCTGATGATTCACAATACAAAATACAAGCTTTAATTCACCTTCAAATAAAAGTATAAATCTTTTGGTCTATATGTTGTCTTCGTTTTAAAAATGTTTGAAAGAAGTTATGTAAAAATTGTGGGTTAAGGCTTTTTATTTTCTATTATGCTTGATCTTTGATCATATTGACTAAGCTGTTGGTATTTATCCAATAAACCATGCTTAACTCATCTGTCATTTTGCAGAGTTTCATCCAAATCCCCCTAATAGTTTCAGAGGAGAAGATGTTTGAAAATTTGTTAACAACAATGATGACGGACACCAAGTGATAGCAATTAAAAGCTCACATATTATGAAGTTTAATCATTGTTATCCAACATTCTCATCATCACCATACACTAAGGATACCATGTTTACTTTAAAAACCAAATATTGTTGAAATCCGAGCAAGTGTAAAAAATGGCGGGAAAATGGCAGCCATTTTAAAAATGGCCGTCCGAAACAAACTTTCATCATCACCATTCAACTCGGGATACCATGTTTACCTTGAAAGTAGCTTTCATCTTCATTTTCAGGAAAAAATAGCAAAAAACAGCATGTTGACCTCTATGTTCTATTTTCAGTAAGGGCGGACATGTTTTTTGACCAATCAAAAATCCAAGCATTAACTTTTTGGAGGATACCCTAAGGAACAATCTTACCAAGTCTCATTTCATTTTGAATAGTAGTTTCAGAGATGAAGATTTTTGAAATAATAACATAAAAAAATGCCAAAAATGTCAAAAAAGGGCAATAACTCTAACATAAGTTGACAGATTTTCACAAAAAGCAGCACACAGGTAGCTCACATCATGCTGAACACTTTCAACCTGCAGAATTTGCCGTAACCTAATGATTTTTTTTTTAGATATTTGCAAAAAAACTGTTGTTTTACCCCTATGTTCTATTTTTAGTAACAGTGGCCATGTTTTTCGACGGATCAAAAATCGAAGCATAAAGTTTGTGCAGGATACCCTAAGGAACAGTCATGCTAAGTTTTATCCAAATCCATTCAGTAGTTTCAGAGGAGAAGATTTTTGAAATAATAACATAAAACAAGAGGCTCTCAAGAGCCTGAATCGCTCACCTGGCAAACAATGCACTATAAACTAAATTAATATATTAATGTTTGTTGTAAATTAAACTGAGTATTAAAGGTCATGTAAAATGCTGAAAATACCTTTAAAAGCCTTTCAAGAACCTCTGGAAAGAAATGGGCATGAGTTCTCCCTACGCTTGATTAAGATACAGTCATGGTCAATCTGATGATTCACAATACAAAATACAAGCTTTAATTCATCTTCAAATACAAGTATAAATCTTTTGGTCTATATGTTGTCTTCGTTTTTTAAAATGTTTGAAAGAAGTTATGTAAAAATTGTGGGTTAAGGCTTTTTATTGTACTTGAAAAGGAAATATTGCAGGAACAATCATGCTAAGTTTCATCCAAATCCCCCTGGTAGTTTCAGAGGAGAAGATGTTTGAAAATTTGTTAACGGTGATGACAGACGCCAAGTGATGGCAATTAAAAGCTCACATATTATGAAGTTTAATCATTGTTATACAACATTCTCATCATCACCATTCACTAAGGATACCATGTTTACTTTAAAAACCAAATATTGTTGAAATCCGAGCAAGTGTAAAAAATGGCGGGAAAATGGCAGCCATTTTAAAAATGGCCGTCCAAAACAAACTTTCATCATCACCATTCAACTCGGAATACCATGTTTGCCTTGAAAGTAGCTTTTATCTTCATTTTATTTCTATAATTCAGGAAAAAATAGCAAAAAACAGCATTTTGACCTCTATGTTCTATTTTTAGTAAGGGCGGACATGTTTTTCGACCAATCAAAAATCCAAGCATTAACTTTTTGCAGGATACCCTAAGGAACAATCATACCAAGTTTCATTTGATTTTGAATAGTAGTTTCAGAGAGAGAAGATTTTTGAAATCATAACATAAAAAAAAGCCAAAAATGTCAAAGAAGGACAATAACTCTAACATCAGTTGACAGATTTTCACGAAAATAAACACACAGGTAGCTCTCATCATGCTGAACACTTTCAACCTGCCAAAATTTGCCATAACCTTATGATTTTTGACATAGTTGCGAAAAAATGTTGTTTGACCCCTATGTTCTATTTTTAGTAACAGTGGCCATGTTTTTCGACGGATCAAAAATCGAAGCATAAACTTTGTGCAGGATACCCTAAGGAACAATCATGCTAAGTTTTATCCAAATCCATTCAGTAGTTTCAGAGGAGAAGATTTTTGAAATAATAACATAAAAAAATTTGGAAAAAATCAGGAAAAAGGGTGATAACTCTGAAATGAGTGGTTGGATCTTCTTCAAAATTTCAGGGCAGGTAGATCTTGAGGTGCTGATCACTTTTACCCTATGCCAGAATTTTGATATCTGTGACCGTTTCTGACTAAATTGCAAAAAACTGCGATTTACCCCTATGTTCTATTTTTAGCCATGACGGCCATATTTTTATACGAATCAAAAATCCAAACAATAGATTTGTAGCACCCATACCAATTAATAACTGTACCAAGTTTGGTTGCAGTTGGACTTATGGTGTTGGAGGAGTTAACGTTTGAAAAAGTTAACGGACGACGGACGGACGGACGGACGACGGACGGACGACGGACGCCAAGTGATAGCAATAGCTCACATGACCCTTCGGGTCAGGTGAGCTAAAAAGCCAAAAATGTCAAAAAAGGGCAATAACTCTAATATCAGTTGACAGGTTTTCACGAAAATCAGCACACATCAGGTAGGTCTCATCATGCTCAACACTTTCAACCTGCCAGAATTTGCTGTTACCTAATGATTTTTGAGATACTTGCAAAAACTGTTGTTTGACCCCTATGTTCAATTTTTAGTAACAGTGGCCATGTTTTTCGACAGTCAAAAATCGAAGCATAAAATTTGTGCAGAATACCCTAAGGAACAATGAAGCTAAGTTTTATCCAAATCCATTCAGTAGTTTCAGAGGAGAAGATTTTTGAAATAATAACATAAAAAAAGCCAAAAATGTCAAAAAGGGCAATAACTCTAACATCAGTTGACAGATTTTCACGAAAATCAGCACACAGGTATCTCTCATCATGCTGAACACTTTCAACTTGCAGAATTTGCCATAACCTAATGATTTTTTAGATATTTGCGAAAAACTGTTGTTTGACCCCTATGTTCAATTTTTAGTAACAGTGGCCATGTTTTTCGACGGATCAAAAATCGAAGCATAAAATTTGTGCAGGATACCCTAAGGAACAGTCATGCTAAGTTTTATCTAAATCCATTCAGTAGTTTCAGAGGAGAAGATTTTTGAAATAATAACATAAAAACAAGAGGCTCACCAGAGCCTGTATCGCTCACCTGGAGTCTGGTTTTCATTGGACAATTAATCTACTATTTGACCAAGTTTGTTGCAATTGGTTCAATTGTTCAGGGAAAATTTGTTGAAGATTTATTTTTCATAAGGTTTAATGTTAAAATATGTTCCTTGATGGTGGTAGTCCTGGCAGGAAGTTGACAAAATTGACCAGGAACAAGGGTGAACCTTAAATAAATGTAACAGAACCTGACCTCAAATTACACAAACCAATAACTCCTAAATAGAATTTGGGATTCCCTTCAAAATTTCAGGGTAGGTAGATCTCAACATGGCAAACATTTTTCAATTTACATTTCACTTCTATCTCAAATAGTTTTGGAGATAAATGCAAAAATGTTAAAATTTTAAAAATTTGACAAAAAAGGGCAATAACTCCTAAATGGGTTTTGGGATTTCCTTTAAAATTTCAGGGTATGTAGATCTCAACATGGCAAACATTTTTCAAATTTACATTTCACTTCTATCTCAAATAGTTTTGGAGATAAATGACGAAAAATGTTAAATTATGAAAATTTGACGAAAAAAGGACAATAACTCCTAAATGGGTTATGGAATTTCCTTCAAAATTTCAGGGTAGGTAGATCTTGTCATGCTGATCAAATTTACCCTAGTCAGATTTTCGATATCTGTAACGATTTTTGAGTTATTAGCAAAAAACAGCAATTTACCCCTATGTTCTATTTTTAGTAACAGCGGCCATGTTTTTCGACGAATCAAAAATCCCCACATCAGTTCTATGCAGGGTGCCCTAAGCAACAATCTTACCAAGTTTCATATGATTTTGAATAGTAGTTTCAGAGAAGAAGATTTTTGAAATAATAACATAAAAAAAAGCCAAAAATGTGAAAAAAGGGCAGTAACTCCTAAATGGGTTTTGGAATTTCCTTCAAAATTTCAGGGTAGGTAGATCTTGTCATGCTGATCAATTTTACCCCATGTCAGATTTTCGATATCTGTAACGGTTTTTGAGTTATTAGCAAAAAACAGCAATTTACCCCTATGTTCTATTTATAGTAACGACAGCCATGTTTTTCGACATTTCAAAAATTTTAAACGATAGAAATTTTCCAGATGCCCTAAAGAACAATTCTGCAAAGTTAGGTTGAAGTCAGTCCAGTAGTTTAGGACGAGTTAACGTTTGAAAAAGTTTACAGACGACGACGACGACGACGACGACGGACGCCAAGTGATGGCAATAGCTCACATGGCCTATGGCCAGGTGAGCTAAAAAGCCAAAAATGTCAAAAAAGGGCAATAACTGTAATATCAGTTGACAGGTTTTCACGAAAATCAGCACACATCAGGTAGGTCTCATCATGCTCAACACTTTCAACCTGCCAGAATTTGCTGTTACCTAATGATTTTTGAGATACTTGCAAAAACTGTTGTTTGACCCCTATGTTCTATTTTTAGAAACAGTGGCCATGTTTTTCGACGAAACAAAAATCGAAGCATAAATTTTGTGCAGGATACCCTAGAGAACAATGAAGCTAAGTTCTATCCAAATCCATTCAGTAGTTTCAGAGGAGAAGATTTTTGAAATAATAACATAAAAAAAGCCAAAAATGTCAAAAAAGGGCAATAACTCTAACATCAGTTGACAGATTTTCACGAAAATCAGCACACAGGTAGCTCTCATCATGCTGAACACTTTCAACTTGCAGAATTTGCCATAACCTAATGATTTTTTAGATATTTGCGAAAAACTGTTGTTTGACCGCTATGTTCTATTTTTAGTAACAGTGGCCATGTTTTTCGACGGATCAAAAATCGAAGCACAAAATTTGTGCAGGATACCCTAAGGAACAGTCATGCTAAGTTTTATCCAAATCCATTCAGTAGTTTCAGAGGAGAAGATTTTTGAAATAATAACATAAAAAAAGCCAAAAATGTCAAAAAAGGGCAATAACTCTAATATCAGTTGACAGGTTTTCACGAAAATCAGCACACATCAGGTAGGTCTCATCATGCTCAACACTTTCAACCTGCCAGAATTTGCTGTTACCTAATGATTTTTGAGATACTTGCAAAAACTGCTGTTTGACCCTATGTTCTATTTTTAGTAACAGTGGCCATGTTTTTCGACGAAACAAAAATCAAAGAATAAATTTTATGCGGGATACCCTAAAGAATAATGAAGCTAAGTTTTATCAAAATCCATTCAGTGATTTGAGAGGAGAAGATTTTTGAAATAATAACATAAAAAAAGCCAAAAATGTCAAAAAAGGGCAATAACTCTAACATCAGTTGACAGATTTTTCACGAAAATCAGCACACAGGTAGCTCTCATCATGCTGAACTCTTTCAACCTGCAGAATTTGTCGTAACCTAATGATTTTTGAGATATTTGCGAAAAAAGGTTGTTTGACCCCTATGTTCAATTTTTAGTAACAGTGGCCATGTTTTTCGACGGATCACAAATCGAAGCATAAAATTTGTGTAGGATACCCTAGGGAACAACCATGCTAAGTTTTATCCAAATCCATTCAGTAGTTTCAGAGGAGAAGATTTTTGAAATAATAACATAAAAAAAGCCAAAAATGTCAAAAAAGGGCAATAACTCTAATATCAGTTGACAGGTTTTCACGAAAATCAGCACACATCAGGTAGGTCTCATCATGCTCAACACTTTCAACCTGCCAGAATTTGCTGTTACCTAATGATTTTTGAGATACTTGCAAAAACTGTTGTTTGACCCCTATGTTCTATTTTTAGTAACAGTGGCCATGTTTTTCGACGAAACAAAAATCGAAGCATAAATTTTGTGCAGGATACCCTAAGAAACAATGAAGCTAAGTTTTATCCAAATCCATTCAGTGGTTTCAGAGGAGAAGATTTTTGAAATAATAACATAAAAAAAGCCAAAAATGTCAGAAAAGGGCAATAACTCTAACATCAGTTGACAGATTTTCACGAAAATCAGCACACAGGTAGCTCTCATCATGCTGAACACTTTCAACCTGCAGAATTTGTCATAACCTAATGATTTTTTTGATATTTACGAAAAACTGTTGTTTGACCCCTATGTTCTATTTTTAGTAACAGTGGCCATGTTTTTCGACGGATCAAAAATCGAAGCATTAAATTTGTGCAGGATACCCTAAGGAACAGTCATGCTAAGTTTTATCCAAGTCCATTCAGTAGTTTCAGAGGAGAATATTTTTGAAATAATAACATAGAAAAAGCCAAAAATGTCAAAAAGGGCAATAACTCTAATATCAGTTGACAGGTTTTCACGAAAATCAGCACACATCAGGTAGCTCTCATCATGCTGAACACTTTCAACTTGCAGAATTTGCCATAACCTAATGATTTTTTAGATATTTGCGAAAAACTGTTGTTTGACCCCTATGTTCTATTTTTAGTAACAGTGGCCATGTTTTTCGACGGAACAAAAATCGAAGCATAAATTTTGTGCAGGATACCCTAAAGAACAATGAAGCTAAGTTTGATCCAAATCCATCCAGTGGTTTCAGAGGAGAAGATTTTTGAAATAATAACATAAAAAAAGCCTAAAATGTCAAAAAAGGGCAATAACTCTAACATCAGTTGACAGATTTTCACGAAAATCAGCACACAGGTAGCTCTCATCATGCTGAACACTTTCAACTTGCAGAATTTGCCATAACCTAATGATTTTTTAGATATTTGCGAAAAACTGTTGTTTGACCCCTATGTTCTATTTTTAGTAACAGTGGCTATGTTTTTCGACGGATCAAAAATCGAAGCATAAATTTGTGCAGGATACCCTAAGGAACAGTAATGCTAAGTTTTATCCAAATCCATTCAGTAGTTTCAGAGGAGAAGATTTTTGAAATAATAACATAAAAAAAGCCAAAAATGTCAAAAAAGGGCAATAACTCTAATATCAGTTGACAGGTTTTCACGAAAATCAGCACACATCAGGTAGGTCTCATCATGCTCAACACTTTCAACCTGCCAGAATTTGCTGTTACCTAATGCTTTTTGAGATACTTGCAAAAACTGTTGTGTGACACCTATGTTCTATTTTTAGTAACAGTGGCCATGTTTTTCGACGAAACAAAAATCGAAGCATATTGTGCAGAATACCCTAAGGAACAATGAAGCTAAGTTTTATCCAAATCCATTCAGTGGTTTCAGAGGAGAAGATTTTTGAAATAATAATATAAAAAAAAAGCCAAAAATGTCAAAAAAGGGCAATAACTCTAACATCAGTTGACAGATTTTTCACGAAAATCAGCACACAGGTAGCTCTCATCATGCTGAAATCTTTCAACCTGCAGAATTTGTCGTAACCTAATGATTTTTGAGATATTTGCGAAAAACTTTTGTTTGACCCCTATGTTCAATTTTTAGTAACAGTGGCCATGTTTTTCGACAGTCAAAAATCGAAGCACAAAATTTGTGCAGAATACCCTAAAGAACAATCAAGCTAAGTTTTATCCAAATCCATTCAGTGGTTTCAGAGGAGAAGATTTTTGAAATAATAACATAAAAAAAGCCAAAAATGTCAAAAAAGGGCAATAACTCTAACATCAGTTGACAGATTTTCACGAACATCAGCACACAGGTAGCTCTCATCATGCTGAACACGTTCAACTTGCAGAATTTGCCATAACCTAATGTTTTTTAGATATTTGCGAAAAACTGTTGTTTGACCCCTATGTTCTATTTTTAGTAACAGTGGCCATGTTTTTAGACGGATCAAAAATCGAAGCATAAAATTTGTGCAGGATACCCTAAGGAACAGTCATGCTAAGTTTTATCCAAATCCATTCAGTAGTTTCAGAGGAGAAGATTTTTGAAATAATAACATAAAAAAAAGCCAAAAATGTCAAAAAAGGGCAATAACTCTAATATCAGTTGACAGGTTTTCACGAAAATCAGCACACATCAGGTAGGTCTCATCATGCTCAACACTTTCAACCTGCCAGAGTTTGCTGTTACCTAATGATTTTTGAGATACTTGCAAAAACTGTTGTTTGACCCCTATGTTTTATTTTTAGTAACAGTGGCCATGTTTTTTGACGTAACAAAAATCGAAGCATAAATTTTGTGCAGGATACCCTAAAGAACAATGAAGCTAAGTTTTATCCAAATCCATTCAGTGGTTTCAGAGGAGAAGATTTTTGAAATAATAACATAAAAAAAGCCAAAAATGTCAAAAAAGGGCAATAACTCTAACATCAGTTGACAGATTTTTCACGAAAATCAGCACACAGGTAGCTCTCATCATGCTGAACTCTTTCAACCTGCCAGAATTTGTCGTAACCTAATGATTTTTGAGATATTTGCGAAAAACTGTTGTTTGACCCCTATGTTCAATTTTTAGTAACAGTGGCCATGTTTTTCGACAGTCAAAAATCGAAGCATAAAATTTGTGCAGAATACCCTAAGGAACAATGAAGCTAAGTTTTATCCAAATCCATTCAGTGGTTTCAGAGGAGAAGATTTTTGAAATAATAACATAGAAAAAAGCCAAAAATGTCAAAAAAGGGCAATAACTCTAACATCAGTTGACAGATTTTTCACGAAAATCAGCACACAGGTAGCTCTCATCATGCTGAAATCTTTCAACCTGCAGAATTTGTCGTAACCTAATGATTTTTGAGATATTTGCGAAAAACTTTTGTTTGACCCCTATGTTCAATTTTTAGTAACAGTGGCCATGTTTTTCGACAGTCAAAAATCGAAGCACAAAATTTGTGCAGAATACCCTAAAGAACAATCAAGCTAAGTTTTATCCAAATCCATTCAGTGGTTTCAGAGGAGAAGATTTTTGAAATAATAACATAAAAAAGCCAAAAATGTCAAAAAAGGGCAATAACTCTAACATCAGTTGACAGATTTTCACGAAAATCAGCACACAGGTAGCTCTCATCATGCTGAACACGTTCAACTTGCAGAATTTGCCATAACCTAATGTTTTTTAGATATTTGCGAAAAACTGTTGTTTGACCCCTATGTTCTATTTTTAGTAACAGTGGCCATGTTTTTAGACGGATCAAAAATCGAAGCATAAAATTTGTGCAGGATACCCTAAGGAACAGTCATGCTAAGTTTTATCCAAATCCATTCAGTAGTTTCAGAGGAGAAGATTTTTGAAATAATAACATAAAAAAAAGCCAAAAATGTCAAAAAAGGGCAATAACTCTAATATCAGTTGACAGGTTTTCACGAAAATCAGCACACATCAGGTAGGTCTCATCATGCTCAACACTTTCAACCTGCCAGAGTTTGCTGTTACCTAATGATTTTTGAGATACTTGCAAAAACTGTTGTTTGACCCCTATGTTTTATTTTTAGTAACAGTGGCCATGTTTTTCGACGTAACAAAAATCGAAGCATAAATTTTGTGCAGGATACCCTAAAGAACAATGAAGCTAAGTTTTATCCAAATCCATTCAGTGGTTTCAGAGGACAAGATTTTTGAAATAATAACATAAAAAAAAGCCAAAAATGTCAAAAAAGGGCAATAACTCTAACATCAGTTGACAGATTTTTCACGAAAATCAGCACACAGGTAGCTCTCATCATGCTGAACTCTTTCAACCTGCCAGAATTTGTCGTAACCTAATGATTTTTGAGATATTTGCGAAAAACTGTTGTTTGACCCCTATGTTCAATTTTTAGTAACAGTGGCCATGTTTTTCGACAGTCAAAAATCGAAGCATAAAATTTGTGCAGAATACCCTAAGGAACAATGAAGCTAAGTTTTATCCAAATCCATTCAGTGGTTTCAGAGGAGAAGATTTTTGAAATAATAACATAGAAAAAAGCCAAAAATGTCAAAAAAGGGCAATAACTCTAACATCAGTTGACAGATTTTTCACGAAAATCAGCACACAGGTAGCTCTCATCATGCTGAAATCTTTCAACCTGCAGAATTTGTCGTAACCTAATGATTTTTGAGATATTTGCGAAAAACTTTTGTTTGACCCCTATGTTCAATTTTTAGTAACAGTGGCCATGTTTTTCGACAGTCAAAAATCGAAGCACAAAATTTGTGCAGAATACCCTAAAGAACAATCAAGCTAAGTTTTATCCAAATCCATTCAGTGGTTTCAGAGGAGAAGATTTTTGAAATAATAACATAAAAAAGCCAAAAATGTCAAAAAAGGGCAATAACTCTAACATCAGTTGACAGATTTTCACGAAAATCAGCACACAGGTAGCTCTCATCATGCTGAACACGTTCAACTTGCAGAATTTGCCATAACCTAATGTTTTTTAGATATTTGCGAAAAACTGTTGTTTGACCCCTATGTTCTATTTTTAGTAACAGTGGCCATGTTTTTAGACGGATCAAAAATCGAAGCATAAAATTTGTGCAGGATACCCTAAGGAACAGTCATGCTAAGTTTTATCCAAATCCATTCAGTAGTTTCAGAGGAGAAGATTTTTGAAATAATAACACAAAAAAGCCAAAAATGTCAAAAAAGGGCAATAACTCTAATATCAGTTCACAGGTTTTCACGAAAATCAGCACACATCAGGTAGGTCTCATCATGCTCAACACTTTCAACCTGCCAGAATTTGCTGTTACCTAATGATTTTTGAGATACTTGCAAAAACTGTTGTTTGACCCCTATGTTTTATTTTTAGTAACAGTGGCCATGTTTTTCGACGTAACAAAAATCGAAGCATAAATTTTGTGCAGAATACCCTAAAGAACAATGAAGCTAAGTTTTCTCCAAATCCATTCAGTGGTTTCAGAGGAGAAGATTTTTGAAATAATAACACAAAAAAGCCAAAAATGTCAAAAAAGGGCAATAACTCTAATATCAGTTCACAGGTTTTCACGAAAATCAGCACACATCAGGTAGGTCTCATCATGCTCAACACTTTCAACCTGCCAGAATTTGCTGTTACCTAATGATTTTTGAGATACTTGCAAAAACTGTTGTTTGACCCCTATGTTTTATTTTTAGTAACAGTGGCCATGTTTTTCGACGTAACAAAAATCGAAGCATAAATTTTGTGCAGAATACCCTAAAGAACAATGAAGCTAAGTTTTATCCAAATCCATTCAGTGGTTTCAGAGGAGAAGATTTTTGAAATAATAACATAAAAAAAAGCCAAAAATGTCAAAAAAGGGCAATAACTCTAACATCAGTTGACAGATTTTTCACGAAAATCAGCACACAGGTAGCTCTCATCATGCTGAACTCTTTCAACCTGCAGAATTTGTCGTAACCTAATGATTTTTGAGATATTTGCGAAAAACTGTTGTTTGACCCCTATGTTCTATTTTTAGTAACAGTGGCCATGTTTTTCGACAGTCAAAAATCGAAGCATAAAATTTGTGCAGGATACCTGAAGGAACAATCAAGCTAAGTTTTATCCAAATCCATTCAGTAGTTTCAGAGGAGAAGATTTTTGAAATATTAACATAAAAAAAGGCCAAAAATGTCAACAAAGGGCAATAACTCTAACATCAGTTGACAGGTTTTCACGAAAATCAGCCCACAGGTAGCTCTCATCATGCTGAACACTTTCAACCTGCCAGAATTTGGCGTAACCTAATGATTTTTTTAGATATTTGCGAAAAACTGTTGTTTGAACCCTATGTTCTATTTTTAGTAACAGTGGCCATGTTTTTCGACGGATCAAAAATCGAAGCGTAAGTTTTGTGCAGGATACCCTAGGGAACAATCATGCTAAGTTTTATCCAAATCCATTCTGTAGTTTCAGAGGAGAAGATGTTTGAAAAATTGTTAACGACGACAGACGACGACAGACAATGACGGACGCCAAGTGATGAGATAAGCTCACATGGCTTTTTAGGCCAGGTGAGCTAAAAAGACAACGAGACTACAAATGTAAAATGTGTTGTAAAATCATTTGTGAGATGCTCCAAATCCAGATCGTGAAAATAATTTGTGAGATGTCCACATATTAGTCAACAACATGGCGGGTAGTTTGAAGTTTGTTACTGTTTTCGTCTTCAACATTCAATTAACTTAATTTGAAGGTACAAAAAGATAAATCATGAAAGCAAAATCATATAACAATACCGCAAGTATGAACCATTATTTGGATTGCATATTCTTAAAGTGCATTGACCAGGTCGATCATATGGAGTAAAGATGTGGACGGAAATATGAAAACTCTATTTTTTCGACTCTTTTCCAATTTTCCTAAAAAATAGGTGTATTTTAGTGTCCAATAAATTTGAGTAATTATGGTAATACAGATAAAACACCTACTTTTTATACCCAAAGAATAGAGACAGCTGTGAAGATGGTTGAAGTTCATTTTCATCATCTTCTGTAATCAACAGTTTAGATTTGAGCAGAATTTGTAAAACTTGCTGTAGTACATCCTGAAATAAAATATTTAAAATATGATCATCTTTGGAAGTTACTTCAACATAGACCGTCGGCAAAATTCAAATAAAGGCAATCTGATGGACAGCTACATTGTTAATTAATTCAAGTTTCGATTTAAAATCCTCATGGTTTATAAATATAACACAAAGGCAAGGTTTCCACACAAATAAGATTTTTTTAACCAGCAAATCATGTGGCACACATTAGGAAGAAATCTACAGAATTCAACACTTTTATACACTGTAACCTGATCAGATTAGAATGGAAATGGTGTGAGAAATATAACTAAACAATTAATGACTTTGATGAACTCTCTGAATTTTTTTTTCACAGTCAACTGATTTTCTATAATAAATTGTTATCACCATTTTGATCTGTGTACTGTCTTGTAACTGTTGAACCGACAAACTTTCTGCTGAGTTAAACTGTAAGAGGACGGCTATCTGAAAAGTTGAGGCCTGAAAAATACAAAAGAATTGAAAAAAATATTGTGTGAATTGTCCATGTGAGGTAAATCACCCTCAATAATTAAGATAACAAATATCAGAGAATTTTGTCTTGGAATTTAGCTGTATATTTTGCTGTGATACTAAAGGTCTGGATAGATCTTTGAAAAGGCACCACAACAAAATAATTCCAATGAAGTTGTATACCAAATGTTGACTGTTTATGATGACAGATGGGACAAGTGTAGAATGGCTAGCCAGGTTGGCTAAAAACAATTGTTACTTACCTGTAAGGTATATCTGTTTTTTAAAACAATTTGTGACCAATTCTCCTTTTGACATTTTAATTTTCTACCACTATGACGATTACTATATAAACATGTAAACCTTTGAAAACTCCCCTCCATCTAAAAAGTAAATGTGGTAATAATATTTAAATGTACTAGTACTGATAGTGATCTATTGTTTTGTTAAATTTTTAAATTCTTTTACCTTTGCCAATTTCATGTCTCATTGGAACAATGTAGCATACCCCATATCTTTATATTTCATACGGCATTGACACATATTCCAACTCAATTAGCAGCTGTTGAATCTATTCATGGTCGGCAATTATTAAAATATATATTCCGTTATAAATTACGTCTAATGAGAAAGAATTGTGTCGTCTTATATTTACAATTTTATGAACAGCAATATTCAACAATAAATCCTTACCTCTTGTGGTAAACAAAATGTACAACTCTGTTCGAAAGGCCAGGACCCTGAGCTTAGCACCTGCGCACTGAAATCAACTGAAAAAAAAATTGTAAATTCTGAAAGTGATGGGTAAATCAGCGATGTTGTATTGAGATTTATATGGTCATTTATTGTAAAGCAATGTAATACTCCCTGTAGAATGTAACCAAAAATTAACATGCAATATTCGCTGATATTGCACAGAGAGCAATACTGCATTGTAAAGATAATATATTTGATAGTTTTTCAGCTAATTTCCTGGATAATTTTCATACAATAAAAGGGTTTTTGCATGAAATTGGGAAATGTTGTCCCTCATAGAATATAATATGGCACTCATAAGCTCGTGCAATATTACATTCTCTTCGGGACAATATTAAAATTTTCCCAGTATTCGTGCAATAACACTATATTACTATCTTGAAGCACTATAAAAATATCTGACTATTAATATTGCAATGTTACCTACCACTAACTACTGTCCAACCTGTCCTAAAGGCCATCTTAATTAAGAGGCCACACGTCTGTCATGTTTGATCCCCAAGAGTTCATCGATATAAAATTGTGTAGCTATAGGTGGGGGGGTAAAAATGCATTTGAAATTTGCTGGTTCGGGTGTTAACAAAGAAAAGGAATGTATTGGGGGTGGAGGGGGGGTTACAGTGATTTAGATGAGCATATGGTCCCTTCAAGTCGTGTACCATGCATTTTTGCATTCTTATCGGCAGTTTGTATCAGTAAATCCAAAAACAACAACGATGACAAACTTCAAATGACCCTCCATGTTTTGACGTGGGCAACACATGGTCGTAATCAGGATTAGTAATATTTATTTCATTTGTTTCTTTCGTCTTCGTGTAAGATCAATGTTAATTCAATTTATAGGTTAAAGAAAAGGAATTACAAAGTAGAATATGTTTAATTTTGTAATATTAATTAAAATTTTATCCTCGTTATCTATAGCGAATTCGGAAGCGTAGTTATACCAAACTTTATTTTGTTGTTACTATCTTAACCTAACTTCAAGGTGAAAAAAGTTGATTAAATTGGTTTCAAATTATGTATTTATAACATTTATTTTAATGTTTTGGATGAATAAACTTATTTGTTTTAATGAAGACTCGATTCTGACAAGAACTATATTTGTAATTCATTTCATGAATAATTTTGAAAATTCTGATCTTCACAACGATTGCGATTTCAAAACTTCTAAGTGACAAAAAATTAGTGATATAAAAAAACTTTTCCCGGAAATTCTAAAGCTGATGAATAATTAGGCCAACCAATAATAAGAGTATGAAATGAAGTGACCGTAAGGGGCAGTTGATATTTTAATATGGGACATTGGGCAAATTAGGGTCAAGATTAGACAAAACTGGGGGAGATTTCGGGTCAGGATTTTTTGACAATTGGGAGAATTCTGGTCAGGATTTAAAAAATTTCTGCAGATTTTTATAAAGCAAAGGCCAATCAAAAGAAAAGATTTAAAAGGTTGTCTTATAGCATGTTAAAATCCCGTTCTATTACCAACTAACCGCCTTTTATTATTGGCCGGTTGCACGAAGTGCAAATCCGGGTTACAGTTTGGTGATGTCGGGCATTTGGGCGGGCGGGAAAAATAGGGTACCAATCTTGTGCTAACAACTGCTCCTACAGTTTTCAACCCAGATTTAGCAAACTGCACAGAAAGATTGTACACATATTGAAGTTGTGCAATTTTTCCAGACTTGGAAACTTAGTAATTTTTCCATCAAAATGTGAAAACACTGTACCCATTTTGTGTCATCAACTCCACTTACAGTTCTCAATCCAGATTTATCAAACTTCACAGGACGATTGTACACATATTGAAGTTGTGCACCTGCTATTATGGAATTGTTTGAATAATTTTTTCTAATTTTTCCAGACTTGGGAACTTAGTAATTTTTCATCAAAATGTGAAAATACAGTACTCATTTTAACCATCAACTCCTCTTTCAGTTTTCAACCCAGATTTATCAAACTTCACATTACCAGTTCAACACCATCACAATTATGTGTCTGCAACAAGTCAGGCTATCCGGACTCTCTGTTGTTTTGATGTTTGTTTTTGTTTTTTATGTGTTATATGCTATTAATGCATAGTGGTTTGTTGTTTGCGTATTGTTGTGGGGTCTGTCATTGTTGGCATTTGTTGTTACTAATTTTTTGTATTAATTAATTAAAAACAATGAATGCATTTTACAACAACAATCTAAAGTTAAAGTATCAACATTCCAAATTGATTCATACAATACCTTTATCTTGAAAGATACTATTAACTTCTTCATGGTTCATAACCCATTCTTTGCAACCCGGCCATTTGTGACTTTGACCCATTTTTTTGGATAATTTCGGGTATGTAATTTTAGCTTTCCAGGATTTTTTTAGGTCACAATATAACATGGATAATTTTGAGTAGAGGTTTTAAGTTCACCGATGCACCCCCTGTCATAAAATGGTAAAGTAGCCCCCAACCCCCACCCACCCCCCCCCTCCCTCGATAAAAGTAATAAAACTTTATTTTATCGTTTGCAATAAAATCCAGGATGTAATACTGAATTTATGGAAGTTCATGACTGAAAAAGTTAAAAACAGATTCTTATGTCTGACCAAAAGTGGAGACGAATGACGAAACATGGAAACATGTTGGATTGTGAACGTTTTAATTAACTCAACCCAGACACATTAAATTCCAAGTTACCACATTAATCCTCAATCAGTCGAATTCTGATTTGAATTGTGTCTAATGCAGTTATTAAATGATGACGGCCAAAAGAAATGGAGCCCTTAATTTTAGTACAATAGCTGATATATTCGTTTAACCGATATCCGATTAGGTGGAGTCTACCGTAGTATAGAATCATGGAAGTGTCTAAACATTAAAATCCAAATTCAGGTAGAGCAATGTTAATGGGTGGTCCCATTTGAATACATGCATTGTCTGTACAACTTTATTGCAATAAAAGCAAAAAATATATGATTTAATTGATCTACGATGTATAACATGGAAATTTAAATTTGATGGTGGTGGGGGGGGGGGGGGTTAAATGTGAAATAGTTGGTGGCGGTGCGCTTTTTAATTTATATCTATTGATGGTACCCCTAAATATCATGGACATTCTGCCCCCAGGAGACACTTTTTTCTGGAATAGCCCTTACAAGTCATTTTTAAATTAGTCATGATTAGTGGAAGTACTTAATCACATTTAAATCATAGGCTTGCTGTAATATTAGATATCTCTCAAATCATAACACTCTTGTTTCACAAAAGGAAATTATAAATATATATATATATATATATATATATATATATATATATATATATATATATATATATATATATATAAAAAACATCATGTGCTTCAAAGGAACATTTTTTTTATATACCTTCCAAACTGCAAACAAAATATTCTCAAGATGGATTTGGATTAAAAGAGGAAGCATTTAATACATTTTCTATTCTTGACGTGGTTAATCGGTGGTAGAAAAATACATAATATCTTTAACAACTTCCAGGTGATTAAATTTCTACGTGGGAATTACCGCCCTTTTTCTCTTTTTTTTTACGATGAATGAGAGATTTAGATTTTAACACGCACGCATAAGCTCGCATGTTGAAAATAAAAAAAATTAACTATCTTGTTTGGAGAAATTCCATAACTCACTCATAGCTGAAGGAGAATCTATATTTCCCCTGTAAAATCTCCTTGGAAATTATTAAATCATACGAAATCGAAAATGGTTGGTAACAACTAGTGATAATATATATAACTTACTGTCCAGCTGTTCTTCAGAAGATTTTTTGAGATGTTCCCTGAATTGATCGTTAAGTTCTTTATTGACACTAATATCCTGAAACATTCTCTGTAGTTTCGATGTATATTCAAAACCACAGGCTTGCTGTAAAAAAACAAATCATAAAAATCACAGGCATGCTGTAATATAAAAGCATTTACATCATCAAATCCACAGGCCTGCTGTAAAATAAAAACATTCACATCATCAATTGATTGATATGTTGTTTGCTTAACATCCAGTGGCAAATATGTCATGCTTCTTCAGGATGAGAATGGGGCAGGACACACAGTAAAACCAATTTTGACTGCCACGGTAAAAGGTTGGATGGATGACTAGGGATAATGTAGCCTTCTGTAGCGGCCATCAGCATACTCTTTCGAAAACTACAGAAGGGGTCTTAAGCGTGCAGGGAGTGTGGCATTTTCCAAACATGTTACCCACTATGGTCAGCTTTAGTTTTTGAAATATGATCCAAAAACTGCATTTCGACGCTATGTTCTACTTTTAACAATGGTGGCCGTGTTTGTTGATGGATCAAATCCCCGGATTTAATTTTTAAACAATATACGCTAAAGAACATTCAGGTAAAGTTACGTTGTAATTGATCTTGTAATTTCAGAGAAGAAAATTTTTGAAAAAGTAAATGAAAAGGAAAAAAATTTGAAAAGTTTGTCTTTCAAGGGCAATCACTCCTTAAGGGGTCAAATGACCATTTTGGTCATGTTGACTTGTTTCTAGATCTTACTTTGCTGAACATATTTGTCATTTACACTTTCTCTCAATCTAAGATAATGCATAGTGCATACACTACAATTAAAACTAAAACATATTTTTTGTTTTATGTTTTCATTTTTCAAATAGGAAAATTGAAGAAAAAAGTCTTAATAAATGTCAGAGCATGAAATAACAAAAGGTAATACACAAGAATTTCACAAACTGTAAGATTGTTAAGTTTGGGCCAAAAAAATGGCCCTTAATGCCCCTACTCGTTTGTATATTTATGATCGGTAAACCTAGCATTTCTACAAGTTTTGAAGGTTCGTACAAATAAATTGTATATTTTCCTGCAATGTACATACATATTGTATATGTATTTTCTTTTCTCTTAATTTTAATTATTATTTTTAAGTATTAGTTCTGAATTTATGTCTCAGATATTTTAAAAAGAAGGCTGTCTTAAAAAAATCAATTTACATATGGAAATACAATTTAGTAAGTGCTGTTCGGTATGTATCAGATGTATCAATGATGTGAAAATACCAAATAAACATTCTTGAAGTGACAATACTAAAATTCTGATAAACGATTTGTTTGTATCAGTTCCAACAATATATTGGTTCTTATTCAGGCATTGTCACTCCAAATATTAGACCTTCGTTAAATAATTTTATTTTTATTATATCAACCAAGTGGTTTTTAGAAAAGCTACTTAACCAAGAATTTCTATTGCACTTGTACTCGAACTTTTATCCATTTCACTTTAAGTGTGAACCCGGACGTACGTGACCACTCAAGTGAATTAAAAGAAACAGCTATAAATGAGAAAGTCAATTCAAAATGATACCCACCTTTCCCCCATATGATGTTATATGTTGATATATTTTCAGTGATATACTTGGGTTTCTAACGAATGGTTAATTTGAAATGGGCATGGCATTTTACTATAATGACCAGAAGCAAACAAGAGCTTGATTCAGCGGGGTTTCTGAGAAACAGGAGAAAAATTCTTTACTTACTCATCTCCAGGCAATTATTGATTTTCAGTGGAAGATACTTTTAACAAAATTAAGGCATTCGGGTGATACTCTTTAAAAGTCACCGCAGATATTTGCGGAGGCCGAGCGGGGTGCTGTTTTTCAAACATTGATGAAGTCTCAAAGTATACGTCCTAAAGTTTGAGAAATAGGTAGCACATATTATACGTGGTCTTTTTAAGTAACATTTTAGAATCAGATTGCAATAAACTTTTATCATTGTTGAAAATAGCAAAATTGAAAAAATCAAAGATAAATCTTCTATACTCCTTCTTTTATATAATCAAGCAATAATTCACTCAAGATGCATAAAATAGGACATTTTGCGTTTAAAGAAAAATTCTTGTGTCAAAAGCTTGCATGTAATAGAAGTGCCATCATATCCAAAGATACCTAATTCAGTCCCATCAAATTCAAATAAACACGATATTAATACATCATTTTGACGTACAAAAGTTTGTAGTGAGAAAGAAAACTAATTATAATGCACTCATATGATGCAGGAAATTGTTAAGAGGCAATTTATTTTTATATTTGTACTTCTTAAACTTTGATCATTTGAAACATTTCCCACGGTATTACAATCCAATCCCGCCCTGCAGAATGGACATTGATTCTTCTATAAGATTGGAATACGCAAATTCATTTATTCAAGCAAGAGTTGTAAGAAAACGTCTAATATTGTTAGGTTATTTTACAGTGTTGTGTACAATACGGGTAAATACTGTACGAGTCTGTATTGTATTGAAAGTCGTATTGGAGCAGACACCATAGGCGCTTTTTTGAGATTGAGACTGAAATTACCTTTAATATCCATATTTTTTTTTACCCAAAAAACATTTGTATGGTTTATCTCAACTGTCGTCTTGGTTTATTTCATGTTTGTCTGTCCAATGGATTACGTTTCTTTGATTGCTCCTAAGGTATATTTTTCCTTTTTCTTATTATTATTAAAATTCACAAAAATCCTCATCTTAAAAACTGTTAAACTATTTTTTCTTTTAAGCCCCATCAAATTACCACAATTTTATTGTTACTTCAATGTTTCTTAAAACAACAACTATAGTTTCGGTTAATTTGATTTTTTATGTAATTGTTCTAAAATTACCCAAAATCCTCATTTTTGTGTAATTTTTTCTGGTTTTAGCCCCAAAATTAGCCAATTTTTCGTCAAAATCCCCCAAAAATTTTTTTTATATAATTTATCATTAAATTTTCTAACAGACTGGCTACTGTTTTAGTTTATTTTTTATTTATTGTGATTGGTATTAAAAATTCTCAAAAATCTTCATTTTAGAGTTATTTTTTCAATTTTTCCCCAAAATAGGAAAATTGGAGAACGTTTTTTTTTTAATAAATGTCAGAACATGAAATAACAAAAGGTAATACACAAGAATTTCACAAATTTAAGTTTTTTAAGACAAGGCCAAAAATGGCCATTAATGCCCCTACTCCTTTGTGAAACCTGAGTGAAACCTGAGGAGTATCTCCCTTGTGCATGGCTCTGTCCTTGGTCATTTTGGTATTTTCAATTTGCTCTTCACTTTTTTGGATTGTTATTTTTGTTTTCAGCATTTTAGGCCTTGAGCACAACTGATGAGTCGTAAATCAACAAAACAAGCACATCTTGTGCATCAAAATTGGTAACAGAGAATTGTTTTTTCAATGTTG
Organism: Mytilisepta virgata; assembly: GCA_028015205.1. NCBI lineage: Eukaryota > Metazoa > Mollusca > Bivalvia > Mytilida > Mytilidae > Mytilisepta > Mytilisepta virgata. The sequence continues at coordinate 3,827,719 of CM051510.1, forward strand.
ACAAAAAATTAGCCACTAAAATTTGCAATCTTGTCAATGAAGCCATTATTAGAGGGTTACTCCCTGTTGGGAAACTGTTGTTTAATTAAAGGGTTTAATATTTTTTTTTCTATTTTAGGAGTTGGAAGTGCATGAAGATGATTTGAGTTTTATGTCTCCTGACTACAGACAGATGCTAGAGGAATCAGACTTACTTCAGGCAGAATTCAAACGACAGCCAGGAGGCAAAGGACAGATATTTTGCCAAAGTACAAACGACATTAACTAAATGCAAGGCTTGAACATATACTAAAAGATAGTGAACAGCTTTCAACTTTCTCATTGTTACTTTCCCTTTTCGCAATGGAACTACGCTAGCATTATCGATTATAATTGAAAATTGATTAATTTTTTTTTTCTGGCCATAATCGATAATCGGTGAAAACAGACTTATTAAACAAAATACAGAATTTTGGTATTTGGTTCAGTTATTAGGAGGTTAAAAAATAGTGAAATCAGATTATGTCCCGAAAAGGCCTAAAAATAAAAGCACATTATTTTATCCAAGGTATTTACATAGTGACTACTCAATAGTACAGATTCTGGTCAAAGGGAAAAATAAAACATGGTATTATATCCATCTGGCAATAACATTAGTTTCCATCTTACAATTCCGATTATAATCGATAATCGAATTATTTCAATTAATCGATTATTAAAATACCGAATGGAAACGGGGAATGTGTCAAAGAGACAACAACCCGACCAAAGAGCAGAAAACAGCTCAAGGCTACCAATGGGTCTTAAACGCAGCAAGAAAATCCCTCACCCGGAGGTGGACTTCAGCTGGCCCCTAAACAATAATGTATACTTGTTCAGCAAAATGGACGGCAATTAATTAAAACTCCGAAACATAAAAATGAACAAAGGTGCAAAAAAACACACAAGACTAACAAAGGCTAGAGGTTCCTGACCTGGGACTTCTATACTTCTAGCCAATGTGGAATAAACAAACACACAGCGATACACACAGTAAAACTCAGTTCAAACGATATCCGAGTCCGATGTTAAAAAACGTAACAGAAGAAACTAAGCAAAATGACAATGATCAGTATAAATTAACAGAGGACTACTAGCAGTTACTGACATGCCAGCTCCAGACCTCAATTAAACTGATCGAAAGATAATGTCTATATCATATAGAGAATCAGCCACAATCCCTTCCGTTAGGGGTTTAGTATCATGCAATTATAAATTATACGAGAAGAACATAACCCGTATCATGCCAACAAACTCATCAGCAATGAGATGATAGCTTTCAACTTTCTCATTGTTACTTTCCCTTTTTTCAAAAGGACTATGCTAGCATTGTCGTCATATGGTAGGTTCAATTTATCTTAAGTTTATAGTTGGATTTCACAGAAGCACTAATTGAGATTTGTATCAGAGGAAATCAGATGTCATCACTATGAACATTTTACCACTGTAATCATAAATCCATTGTTTATTAAGATAAATGACACCAGAGTCAAATTCACTATTATTGTAAAACGACATGTTTCTCTTAAGACTACTACCCTATTGACTTTTATTGGACCACACCACAGGTGCCACTTGTGGAGCAGGAATTGTTTACCTGTCAGGATCATCTGATACAATTAATGTTTCATAAAAAAGTTTGTCTATGTTTCTATATTTCCAATGTTGATATGCATTTCATTATTTGTCATGTTATTGGTGTTTTTTTTTTGAATTTCTGATTACATATTTTTGTTTTCATTTTACATCTTAACATGAAGATCGAGATTGGTAATTAGCTTAATAAATCTGTTAAAACAATATGAACATTACATAGAAATCATTTTTAGGGCTTACGATTTAAACTTAGTCCGTGGTCATATGGTATCCTGCTAGCCTAGAGTGTGAAAGGTTGAGGCTTGATCCACATCTGGGAATTCATAATAGAAGGAATTCACCTTCTATACCAGAATCCTAATGCGACACAAAAGTTTGATGTATGGAACAATAACATGGGGAAATAATGTTAAAATTTGTTCACTAACACTGGCACCTGTAAGGAGCATTTTTTTGTTATTTTAAAATAGTCTGTTTTTCAGACATTTTGTGGTTTTTATTGATTTTGTTCATATTTTAAATCTTCTTATTAGTTGTAGGTAAATGTATATGATACAGTTGGAAATGTGATGTGTACTTTTAGAGATTGTTGTGAGAAGAAGGATATATATACTTTTCTAATCCTGTGCACATTTATACATCTCTTGGCCTGTTTGATATCACTCACACACTGGATAATAAATGCTCGTGAAATTTCACGCCAAAAATGTTTGGAAGACCTCTCGGAGTTTTACATTGTCATTAGAAAAAAAGATTCTAAAACTCTTGACGCGTGAATTATGAAATATGTCAACTCTCAAGCCTCGCAGTTTAAAACGAACATTTATTTATCTCGAGTTGATAAATTTCATAATCATCTAGTCATCATTGTATAATCTATATATATATAAAACATTTTGCTTTTGTTGTTTCAGGTATGATAACATATCTGTACATTGACAAATTCAAGTTCAAAGGAGTTAATGTGAAAGGAAAAGTACCAGCTCTGTTGGAAGTTCTGGACAATTATGATCTTCAGTCATTGGTAGATTTTTTCAGTACATCTGCATGAGAGGAATAATCTATAAAAAGTAGCAGAAATGAAACTTAATTTTGTCATGATGGAAATTTGATTGAGATCATTAATGATTTCCCTGTTATATTTGTTCTACTGATGACAAATTTAAGAAAATACAATTTTATCATGGTAAAGTAGATATAAGTTGGATGTACAATGTCTTTTTACGTTAGTTTTGGTCAGTTTGTTACATTTCAGACTACAGTTTTTATGCCTCCGCGACAAAATGTCGGGGTGCATTTTAATTTACCCCTGTCCATCTGCCCGTGGTCCGGACTAGGATACATTGTTTGTCCGGCTATCTCCTCCCAAAGTTTTGGAGATGCAAGTTTAATATTTTGTAGGATATATACATAATGAAGGTGTGCATGGCCACAGGATTTTGATTTTTTTTCAAATATTCTGTAAATGACAGGTAGTTGGACTTAGTCATTTTCCTGTGGTCAGGCGGGGGTATCATTTGTGTCTTACAGACAGCGTAACAGTTTCAAGTTGTATGCCAACATCACTGTTTGTCAAATCTAAAAAAATGTGGAGATATACTCATGCATATGGCAGGGCAGAAAAAAGAGGGGGGGGGGGGGAATTTTGCTCACTTATAAAAGGCAAATCTCTCATTACATTTTTTTAATTTAAAAATAAGACATGAATAATATTTTTGCAAGGAATTTAATATGTAATTTTATGATATCGAAGTTGTATAAACAAACATCAATTCAAAATGAAAATTGACAAATCTTTTTTTTGTGCCATAAAACTTTATATTCTGATTGACATTTTGATCTAGAGCACCGCTGATGAGTTGTCAGTCAACGAAATGGCCATACAGTGCATCAAATTTATTTGAGTAATTGTGATACGTTTTATTATTTACTTCTATTTGGGCACGTTTGTAATAAACTAATATAATACAAAAGGTCTTTTAAAATCTGTACATAATATCAATGCAACTTGAAAACAACAAATTAGAAAAATAAATTTTGTATTTTCTGAGTAGCATTTATATACCGGGTTACAATTATGCAAAAATATGCAAATGATATTAAAAGAAACAAATTAAAAATAATATTTTAGAATTTATTAATGTCTCCTTAAAAAGATGACTTAAATGATCTGTTTAAAATTAGGAGTAAAGTATTGAATTTTTTATATTTTGAATAACCCTTAAGGAAGAGAAATGCAAAAAACCAGTCAGTTTCCTTTTGTAACTTTCACATTCAGTGCATCAAAAGCATTACTTAAGCATGTTTATTCTTATAGAAAAAATAAATGACAAAGTAATCACTTTTTTCATACTGTAGACCACAAAGATTTTTTGCAAATTAATGCAACTTTGTGCTGTTTCAAACACATGATCGATCAACACAAAGTGATCAAAAAAATCATTTGTGGTGGTTTTATTTTTGTTTGTCATCCGTTTCCGCTAAAATAACAAAATTAAAACTGCCCTGAACATTTCCAAGTTTACAGTGAATAAAATAGCAAAATAAAGCATGGATTTATTCAAGTAACCTTCTTCCATTAGATATCTGTATATTGACAATATAAATGTCGTTTATTGCAAAATATGTACAGTAATGTAGTAATTTTAATACTCAAATATGAATTGTTATTGAAAATTTTATATTTACAAAAAAAATGTCATCATGTCCATATTTACACAGATATATATTTTCAAATAAGTAGCTCTGACGTAATATTTCTATTACCTTTCTTGTTACAATTAATATTTGTCAGAAAAATATAAATTATATTTGTTTAATAAGCATTTCTGCCCTGTTGTACAGCAAATCCAAAGGAACCATATATTTTCTGATCAGGTATTATAATGTTTTCATTCTGTTGAAAAAGGCATAACAACTGAGATATTTCTAAAAGTTTGAGAAGGAATATTTTGCTTGTAGTCTAGGCAAAACATGACATCATAAACACATAAACTACAAAATGGATAACAGGAAAGGTAAAAAATAACATACCAATCAATCAAAGCAACCCAACTGACAAAACGCTGTACACAAAATAACATAAAGGAGTACAAAACACTAACATCAAAACAACAGAGAGTCATGAAGCATAACATCTCTCTGAAAGTCAGCAAAATCGTATCATGATTAAAAAATTATGATGAATGTGCAATTCCTAAATAGATGTCTACAATTCTGATTAATTATGTCTACACATAACTGTAAAATAAATTTATATACATACATTGTTTGATAAAAATGTTGCTGCACAAGATGTGCATATTTCATGGATTTATGACTCATCAGTTGTGCTGAAGGCCGAAAATAATGAAAACATAAACAATAATCCAAAATGTTGAAGAGCAAATTAAAAAATGCCAAAATGACAAAAAGAGGTATATTCAAAAACATCTAAGGACAGAACTATGCAAGAATGAGATATCCCTAAGTTTCCACAAACTTTACAATTTTATACCTGTAAATTTTAAGTATCAATTTCGGGCTAATATCGAAATACTACTTACTAAGCTGTGGATACCCTCAGGGACTTGACAGTCAACCAGTAGCGGTTTTGATGACTCTGCGGTACAAATGTTAGACAATCAAAAAATTTCTTGTATTGCACATGGTAGATCTCCCTGGCTGAAATTTGGCTTCCTATTTCGGTATTTTTGGTTGAGTACTTCTTGTTTAATATAAGTTTGGTTTTTGGTCTTCCAAATGTTTCGGTTTTAATGCTGCTGATGAGAGGTAACTCCTTGAAATGCGTCGTATACAGCATAGTATAAATTTACTGTATCTAATATGAATATCTTTGGATTGTTATTTTTTCTTACCAATTCTATGAAGGAGGAAACATGACATCATATACACACATTATTGAAAATAAATAAAAAGACACCATACATGCTAGTATATACATGTAGATATTTGCAAAATTACTATGAATATACAAGGTTTAAATTGATAACATAGTTGTAATCAGATATAGATGTATACTGCAAATTTCTTTTATTTAATAAAATTAAATGGACATATCGGAAAAAAAATTCCAAGTATTGTTATGGGGCTAGATTTGAGATGTGAACGTTATCTATATATTCATATATGTCAAAAACTGAAATTATTTCAACCACACAGTTATTTACAAAGATAGAAGAAAAATCAGTCTTCGGTTAATTCAGTTTTGAAAGAAGAAAACTATCATTTTATAATTTTTGGGAGGAAAACTTAGGTAGATCTGGTATTATCTGACAAATCTATTTTATAATGATATGATAGAGATATCTAACAGATATCCAATAGGTCTGAACAATATACATTCTTATCGTATTTCCCTATGGCTATATCGACCTGCTGAGGCCTTCAGAATTTCCCGTATTTCGGCACTGTGACGTCGTAAAGAGTTGACCCGACCCTAATATGAGCTGACCCGAATATATCAGCGACGTCATAATGTTTGACCCAACGTTGACCCGAATATATCAGAAAAACATCCGGTTATAGGCAGATGGCCATTGAAAAGTAAGAAATTCCATTAAGATTGCTAGTTAACAATACGATAAATTTATCATCAAGTTTTCTTCAAACAAATATTGTAAAATATAAGCCGCGCGACACAATATGAAGCTTTTTAGCTCGTTCGCTACGCTCACTCGCGGAAAAAGCTTCACATTGTGTCTCGCGGCTGATATTTTACGATATACGTTTGCAGAAAACCTGATAATATGTACTTACGAAGTATTTTCTATAGATTCGAACATGATACATTATACAGGAAGGATATCCAACTTTTTAACATAACATATTGTAAAGACATCAGATTAACATCTAGCCTGATCTGACAAGAAATAACATAAGGATAGTCTCACGCAATAACATAAGGATAGTCTCACGCAATAACATAAGGATAGTCTCATGCAATAACATGAGGATAGTCTCACGCAATAACATAAGGATAGTCTCACACAAAAACATAAGGATCGTCTCACGCAATAATATGAGGATAGTCTCACACAATAACATGATAAGGATAATCTAACGCAATAACATAAGGATAGTCTCACGCAATAACATAAGGATAGTCTCAAGCAATAACATAAGAATAGTTTCACGCAATAACATAAGGATAGTTTCACGCAATAACATAAGGATAGTCTCACGCAATAACATAAGGAAAGTCTCACGCAATAACATGACGATAGTCTCACGCAATTACATAAGAATAGTCTCAAGCATTAACATGAGGATAGTCTCATGCAATAACATAAGGATAGTCTCACGCAATAACGTCACACGCAATAACATAAGGATAGTGTCACGCAATAACGTGAGGATAGTCTCATGCAATAACATAAGAATAGTCCCACGCAATACCATGAGGATAGTCTCAAGCAATAATTAAAGGATAGTCTCAGCAATAACATAAGGATAGTCTCACGCAATAACATAAGGATAGTCTCAGCAATAACATAAGGATAGTCTCACGCAATAACATAAGGATAGTCTCACGCAATAACATAAGGATAGTCTCACGCAATAACATGAGGATAGTCTCACGCAATAACATAAGGATAGTCTCACGCAATAACATAAGGATAGTCTCACGCAATAACATGACGATAGTCTCACGCAATAGCATAAGGATAGTCTCACGCAAAAACATGAAGACAGTCTCACAACTTAGTTTGTAGTACCTGTTATTTGCCAGTCATCGCCCCATTATATTAACGTTTGAAAGAACATTGTCCATAAAACTTACCAATTTTGGTTGTTTGAGTAATTTTAGAATTACCATCCGTACATGTGTCTAGAAGTAAACAATATAATAATATTTTAAATGCTTTGGCTGTAAGATAAATAATCATAGAAATATGTTTTATCTGAAATTTGTTTCCATTCTGGAATGTACCAAAACGTGGTTATTACCTTTGATCTCGTATATGTAGGCTGATGTGGCCAACCCTTAATACAGAATCTGAATAAACTCTTTAAACTTGAATTGCTTTTACAGAAAATATATGTCTAACAGCATGGAAAAGATTCAGTTGTTTAAGGAAATTGTACTTAACACCAGCTAATGTGCATCCGATGCCCATTTGCAACTATGAATCACGTGATAATAAATGAAATTGAGATACAGGTATAACAATGATATTATACCCATCCATTCATCTTATACACTACAACACTGTCACTTAGACCTACATTTTAAGCTGGAGTGACTTTGGTTAATTTTTGCATTCTAGAATATTTTAACAGAACCTATTGTTATACATGAAGGATATTTCAAAAGCTATCATCTTATAAAGTACAACACAATTCAGAAATATTTAAGTGACCATGACCTAGATTTTATGCTAAAGCGATTTTGATTTATTATTTTCATTTAGGTGTAATATTGAAGAACCTGTAGTAATGCATTAATGAATATCACAGCTATAGTTATTTAATATAAAACAACATACTTCAGAACCATTATGACCTACATTTTATGATAAAGTTTGGATTTATTTTCTTTTTCTCTCTCTCAATTTCTCAAAAACCTGTGATATGTCAATGTTATTTTACAACGGCAATCATCTACATGTATTATGTGCATTTTTGCTTGAGTGGCTCCATTGCATTTTAGATGTTTTTTTCGTATATCAAAAACTAAATTTAGTGTTGTCAATTCATTATTGAATGTTTATAAAAAGTTACATGAAGCATAATATATTATGAAATATTATAATTCTCAGCATGACGTCCCGTCATAAATAATAGATGACAACTCTATGTTCAGGAGGACGGGACATACGTATCTTGTTTTGGGTTTTAATAGTTGTGCTTATTAATTCATCATTATATCTTTAACCAGATTTCCAACATGATCTCGAGCCCTGCTGATGAGTTTCATACAGTGCGTCAATTTATTCGGTATTTTGTGATACACTTTGTTACACATATATTCTCAAGCTTTCTTTAATACTGTTTGATTTATGTACTGTGTATCTTTATACATCCATCTGGTATCTCTTGACTTTACTTGCAGAGGAAACCTAAAATGAACACTTACCATTTGTTGTTAACTCAGATTTGCTATACGTTGTTCGGACTATGACAACATCTGAAAAAGGTGAAAATACACACAAGTACTCGTAATGTTTTTTTTAAAGAATGTTATAGAAAAAAACTTAATGTTCTTATATTTTGAATTTTTCGTGTTTACGTGCTGAAGAAGGTGTACAACAAGAGTAACTGAGATTTGTTTTCGTTGATGGCAAGTATTTCATTTAAACGATTACTAGTATATTTAAGCTTTATATCTATCGGATCCACATCTAGCGTAATATAGACATGATAAATAAGATAAAATATATGTCAACTAATGTGCTTTTCTCTATCTTTTTTGTCCATTTCAAATTTGCTTGTGTAAAGGGCTTCGTACGTTTAATATGTGGCAATAATATGTGGAGATAAATGAAGAAATGTTTTCTAGAAATATTAAATGCATTTAAAATATAATGTTGTATTTTTTATATTTACCAGTTGTTGAATCTACTGGGGTCTTTGTTGACACAGAACGTTGTCTATTTTCTGTACTTCCTGTACTTGCTTTAAAAATAAAACACAAATATATATGATATATAAGTGTTGACAGAAGGGCGGGTCATACGACAAACACGATATTCCGTCAAATTACCTTTATTATTTTACTCGGTAATATTTAGTAAAATTGTTCAACCCTTTCTTTTGAAGAAATGAAAAGTTGACCTTTTCAGCGGACGTAACGTGAAAGTAAGTAGTGCAAGTTCAAGAATGACGTGAAGATCATTTCATTCATTTAATGGAAGAAAAACAAATTGAAGAAATACGACGTCAGTGCAAAGCAACATCCTTGACATTGACAGGACAATTTTATTATCAAGGCTAGTCTATGATACTGACATCAGTTTTTTGGGGGTGAAAGGAAATTTACAAAAATACCGATAATTAAAAATAAAATTCAGATATTTATCTTACAGTTTATGTAAAATTTGATCAATTGGTTACACAATACATGCAATATGCAATGATTATTTGAACACTATTTCATGTTTTGTTACATTTATTAACAAATGCTTCCCCTACAATATTGGGATAATTTTGTCGTGTTCATCGTTTTGCAAAATCTTGACTATTATTTCTTATAGGAAATACCAAATAGGTAAAACTTCAGGATAAGATTCATTTAAGACACAGAACAATGCAACATCTAAAATATTTTTTTGAAATTCCCACAATAAACCAGGAGTAGTATCATTGACCCATATGGGAGTTTTCTCTATGGCAATAATGACACCAATTATTTTGGTGATAAGCAATTCTATCAAAAAGTCAAGATAGATTTGATTTTGTAAGCAGAAATAATACGTAACCGTAAAATTAGATCTTGTTAACTCCATTTGACTTTTATTCTATTTTTAGATAACATTCCTTGTTTCACATTATTTGTGTGTGTAAATATATTTATATACAATATTCATAATATATTTAAAAGTAATCATACCTGTTGTGTACACAGTTGAAACTGTAATACAACCGTGGAGATGATGACACATGCTAAATAAATATAAAACCGAATCATAAAGTAGTAGTTTATAAGTAATATTATTATAAATGCACTTTTGTTTGTGGACAATATTATAAACATACTGCCTTTAGTTGAGGGTGTTATGGTAGATTACCACACGAAGAAAAAATATCACATGAAGAACAAATATCACACGAGACGAGGTTGATTATATTTTTTCTGAATGTGATATTTTTTCTAGGTATGGTAATCTACCATAACACCCTCAAATAGAGACAGTATGTTTTTTTATCATACTGAATGCCTTGATCTTATCAATACTGTATCCCAATGAGTTAACTGTATTTTAAGTCGACAATATCATATCAATGAAAACACCTACGGACAATAGTTATGCTGCAGAACCGACACCTGGTAGGTTTGTGGCAATTGTCATGACCTGTTATAGTATTGTAAAAATACATGTACTTTTCAGGTTCAAGATGAAAACATGAAGTATCATACAGAAAAATGACCCAAATGACACTACCCTAGCAACATATGATAATTTTGCATAGCAACGAAAATATCACATCCCAACCGAACATTACCGAACTCGGAAAATGTCACCCTTTCCAGCCGAGTTTTACCGATTAGTATTTCACTTCCGCCCAAGCTGAGAAAAAGCAGACGACGAGTTGGTTGTTTTGATTTTCAAGATTTATAACCTGTTACAATTATTTTGCTGGTATGGCATTTGCCGAAGTGTATGAAGATACAATACAAGAAGTGGAATACTAATCGGGAAAACTCGGCTTGAAAGGGTGATATTTTTCGAGTCCAGTGATGTTCGGTCGCAGATATTTTCGTTGCTATGCAAAATTATAGGCGGAATAAAAAAAAACACTGCAAAATACCACATTCTGAAGAATCAATAAAATAACTGGATTACATCAGAAATTTGCATAAAGTATAATAAAACTTATTAGTTTCAGATTTAACGTTTGACATAGAAATAGAGTGCAAAACTTCCTGATTGATTCTTAACTTTCTCTTTCAGTCGGCAAAAACTTTAACAGCTATTAATTTGATAATTTATTTGAAAAGGCCACTATCAGGCCTTAAACACGCTATCATTTTGACGGATACGAGTTTCCCACATAACGAAATAATGATTGCCTCAAATATTTGTGAGATAGTTCCAATAATTTACTCAAAAAGATCGGCATAAAAACAGTTCAAATCTGTTCAATCGTGGTATTTTTTTTCAATTAAAGCTTAGGCGTGTGCTATTTTGTTTTTTTTTTTGTCAGTTCGATCAGAGCTACTTTACCTGATAGAACAGTTACACGTTTCTCTACAACTTTCTCCATATGAACCAGCCTTGAATTTTCCACAGCTCGACCCCCCGATGGATGAATATCCGGGCCTACATGCTGAAAATAATGCAATTGAAAATTTATTTATGTTTGTTATAATTTCAAACTAACCATGGGTCTCGATATAAACATACCAACCGGCAGGTTACAGATTGGTATGTCAATTTATCCTGCAATCAAACCATTTCCGGTCTAATAAAAGGGGTAGAATAAACTTTAGTCGTATTAGGTCAATGACCTAATAAAGTCTACTGGTACTTGTTTACATGAAGAGCGCGAGGAGCGTAGCGACTGTACCAGATGACGTCGTGGCGTTTCCCGCGTTTTCACTGCAGTTGAATTTTAACTTCAAACGTAATTTTAAGGCATTTTACGCATCTAAAGGGGATTACAGGATAAAGACAATACAAAGTCATTGTCGGAAAATATAAAATTTATTTAGGCTCGCTGCGAAACATGGGGAAAAGGCTCACTAAACTCGCCTTTTTTCATGTTTCTAAAGCTCGCCCAAATAAATTTTATATTTTCCGACAATGACTATGTATTGTATATGTATGTGATGTAATTTTGGAACAATACCAGATATCGATCTTCCAAGTGATCACATGCAAAAAGAAAAACGTGATTTTTTTGTTGTGTCTGGTACAATACAGAAGAAGATTCTATTGTGAAAATATATCCTTTCCTATATTCTCAAAAATACGCCTGCGCTTTTGATGCATAGACACTTCATTTAATTAATAGAAAAAAATAAAGAGGAATCTAGTTTATCTCACGAACCCATCAATCAACACTTGTTTTTACTTGTATTTGGGGCCTATTTATACATTCTGCTATCTATACAACATTAACAATACTTACGAACACATTTCCCATCATCATCTTCAAAACCAGAACAACAGTAAGATATTCTAAAATTCACAAATGGGTTTGTTTTTAATCATGCAATCATTTACATTGTAACTTTATAGTTTTATAGTTTTGCCATACACAATTCCAGAACAACAGTAAGATATTCTAAAATTCACAAATGGGTTTGTTTTTAATCATGCAATCATTTACATTGTAACTTCATAGTTTTATAGTTTTGCCATACACCATTTCAGACCATTGGTTTTACATACCATGTCAACACTTTAACGTACAGAAAAAACGACAATAAATGGTACATGACTTCATTTTTAACAGAAATGAGATCCGACACAATAAGTGAACATTGTTAAAAGTTGATTCAAATACCTCATCAATTAAAAGGGTGAAGTAGTAATTAAATTCCAGTTACAGCACAATCCAAAATATAGGGAAGACTTTTAGTTTCACAAATTTAAACATGTTGAACATTTTGGAATTAATTCCATATTGTTTTGATACTTGAACCATTGCCGTAATTGGGAAATTGCAGTAGTCTAGAAGGCGAATTCACTCACAAATTGTATTTGAACAACTGATTCGATTCATATGGTAGTGGAGTAAACAGAGTGTTTCTGTGAAAACTGACCAAAAACATTCGAATATCTAATTTCTAGCCTTTGATGCCCATGTATTTAAGCAACAAATACATATAATAATACAAAACTTGTACGATCCATATCAATAGGTATGTATAATCAGTATGAAACTGCAGACTGAATCATCGATTTTAAGTTAAAAATACCAGGTACCACGATCTTCGCATAAATTCGTACCTTCCGCTAAAATAAAGAAACATACCCTGTTGCCTATCATAGCATATATTTGTACCTTCCATTGCAGTAAAGAAACTACAAATTATGAATATAATCAACATCATTTTCTCAAAATTCAGAAAAATGATCCACGAAATCTTGTTCGAGCAGTCATAAAATAATTTAAAAAAACAATATTTGAATACCAGGAAAGGGAAATTTTTCATTTGTTTCATCATTTTGAAGATTTCAGGAAGATATGCTATAGCATTGAAGTGATGAATCGGAAATAGACATACATTAAACGAGGAAAATATTTCTGAATCAACGATTACGTGATTGATCCGTCCATTTTTATAGAATGTAAAACCTCCATTTGAATGGTATGAATATTTAAATATTTCTAAGCCTGTCGGTTTAGAATGCTGTTAAATTCGTGGGTTGCATTCTAATGCGATGTTTGATTGTACTTTTTAACTTCGGATACCTGATAAGTTGAAATTTGATTTATCATTAGTGCTGTTGTCAAAATAAACAACAATATGGATAACAGGAAAGGAGAACAATGACATATAGCAATCTATCAAAACAACCCAACTGACATAACTCCGGATAAAAAAATAACATAACACAACAGCGAGTCAGGATAGTCAGACTTGGTACACATTGGTACACAAACCAGCGTATTTATCCTGACATTCTGATGTGCAAAACACAATATAAAAACCAATATTGTATGAGTAACATCTAGATGATGGCTGGCTAGAAATGCAAAATTAGTGTGGACCGAAAATAATTTAGAAAGCAGAGTCAGAATGTGCTCGTTTTATCTGTAAAACTAGCTAAGGCACTCATAGCTTCAGGTCGGATACTATCGCTATACTAAACGAAAAGGTCTGAAATAACGTTCCCACAGAGAGTTTAATGCTATATCGTCATACAATTGAATGGACATTGGCAGTATTCGTGAGAGTCCAGTATGAATTTCAAGTCTTTAAGTCATTGGGACAAAGAGCAAATTGTACAGAATTGCACGTAATTTAATATGTTCTGCCCTTACTGTGAGAAGATCTTATGTAACTACCATGTGTTGGTATTATTCTGAATTGTAGATTGATGGGTTATAGCAGGAATAGAATGGAAATGGTACCTTGTTTAAACATGTTAAAGTTAAACGAAATAAGATCTTACACTACTATCAGTTCTAACTAGATTTGAAATTGCTTTTTAGTTCACCTGGCCTAAAAGGCCATGTGAGCTTTTGCCATCACTTGGCGTCCGTCGTCCGGCGTAAACTTTTCCTTTAAAGATCTTCTCCTCTGAAACCACTAGGCCAATCGGACCAAACTTTGATGGAATGGTCCTTGGGTGATTCCCTTCCAAACTTGTGTCCGGCATCCCCGACTTCCATCCGACATGGCTGTTGTGACTAAAATTAGAAAAAAAGCGGGATGAATTTCAAAAATCTTCTATGTAATAACTTGGCTAATTGGAACCAGGCTGGGCAGAAATGGTCTTTAGATGGCCCTCTTTCAGAATTGTGTCCAATGACCTGGCTGATCAACCAAGTTGATCGCCACAGCCGAATTAAGTTTAACATAGGGTCTTTTATGAAATTCATTTCAAAATCTTCTTGCTGAAACTACTGAGCCAATTGGATCCGAACTTAGCAGCAATAGTCCTTAGATGGTCCTCTTTCGGAATTATTTCCGATGACCCGAACGATCAACCAAGATGGCCGCCATAGGCGAAATTAGTTTAACATAGGGCCATATGTCAAATTAGTTTAACATTCTTCTTGTCTGAAACCACTGAGCCAATTAGAACTAGACATGGTAGCAATGATCTTTAGATAGGTCGCTATAAGAAATATTTCCATTGACCTGAACTGTCAACCAAGATGGCTGCCACAGCCGAACTTGGTTTAACATAGAACCCCATAGAAAAACCAGCCAAATTGACTGAAACACTTTAATTCTTAGTCCTGCTCAAGGTGAAAAGTTAAATCCAGGTGAGCGATACAGGCTCTTGAGAGCCTCTAGTTAATTTGTAAGAAAAAGAGACTAAGCACAAATAAAACTCACTTTAAGGCTCTGTGCAAAGTCAATCTATCGTAAAGTTACAATGTTTTCATGTTATGTTTATTTCTGTGCGGTGTATAGGTCTGTGTATTCGAAAGAGATATACGTCGGATAGGGACGAAAAAGGCCACACCCTTATCACATGAAAGATTCTACTTTAAATGTAGAAATAGTACATTAATTTGTTTGTACCCACGATGTAAGGATTACCATAAAGAGCACAAATATACCTAATGAGCAATCCCAAAAACAAAAAACAAAAAAAAGCAATACATTAGACAAAAAAAAAAAAAAAAAAAAAACGCGGAAAGAACAATGAACAACAAGCACAACAAATAAATTGGTATAAAGTCTACTATAAATAAACAAGTTGACACTAAAGTTATCCATGCCTATATTTTTGAAATCTGTATAAATAGAGTTTTTCAAATTTTATTTCCTTCTCTTTTTTGAAAGATCTGTTTGCATTTAAAACAGCGAATTCAGTGAGACTACAGATCATTTTGAAAAACTATATTGAAATGATTTGATAGTTGATAGTGATCTGATATGAGTGAAGATATCAAACTGAAAATTCAAGGATTTCTTTCAGTAATGACTTTCTATGTTGGAATATTATCCATTTAATGAATAATACATAAAGATATTCAATGCAAATTGTTACAGGATCAAGTTCATTATTTAAACTGCAAAATGTATTTTCACAAACCCCTCTTGCTCCCAAAAGAAACAACATAAACGAGCAGGGATCAGTGTTGCTTTCAACTCATTAGAGACAAAACTGACAGTTTTATATCTAAAAAATATCGCATCATACTGTCTTTAAACTTTGCATATAAGTTACGTCAAAATAAAAATCAGTAGTAATTCTAGTGAAAACTTCGCCGAGTTAGTTGTGATTAATACAATATTTTTATTTCAAAATATAATGTAGCTGTATTTAAAATCTTTAAAAGGTTTAAAACTTGTTATCAATGCTGTCGTCATGATTTCAATAATGACAACTAATAATAAAGTTTGATATTTACCACGATAATTAGACATATGCACTCAGGCGATTTAAAGGTTTTTCTGTAATATACAATTACGTTTATAAAACTGTATACAAACAAACGTCAGTTCTGCGCATGTCAAGTATGTGTGCTGGACTATAGAATTATAACGAAAAAGGAAATCTGACATGACGGTATGTTCCTTACACTTCTTATTTATTTATTATGTGTCTATTGTTTATTTCATTTACTAAGAGGAGTGTTGTTTAAAACTACGTGCATCAAAAGACACCAATAAATGCATTGTAATTTACTTTATTTAGAACAATAAGCAAGTGAATCAGATGATCTATATCATTGTTTGGTCATAGGAATTTATGTAAATTACAGCGAAATTAATATCAGTAATATTTGCCCGATCGTTCTAACGAACAATTGAAAAACAACCTTCTCGTAATAGTTTTGAAAAAAAAAATCTTTCAAAAAGGATTTTTTACTTACATCTGGGAACAGTTCTATCTTAAACAGTCAGGAGAACTGACCCTTTTAGAACTTTTATAAGACTATGTGTCCTAACCTATTTATGACAGTTCTGCGCAGATCCAATATTGCCAGCTCTAACGTAGAACCATCTATGTCAGTTCGACCATAGAAACATTTATGCTGGTTCTACCTCAAAGCCATTTATGAGAGTGTTGGTATTATCCTTAACCCGTTCAGATCCAGCAATAGATTAATTATCAAGGGGATTGATGTCCGAGATAAAATATTAACCTAAGTGGGCACTCACCATATTTGCTTCATCTAGTAAAAAGTTTAATTTTTCATTATTTTAGACTTTCTGACATTTTGGCATTCTAATCATATGTTATACCTGATCTGCCTTGCTTAAAATACGCCATAACAGAAACAAATTGGGTATCTGATGGGGTAACTGTTTTAACCCCATCACCATTCACTATCTGTACCAAGTTCGACTATCTTGACTGCGTTCTATGCTGTAGCATATTATTTTTGTCTAACAGTGTGTCGATTTGGTAGAGATAATTTATTTTCTTTACAGTATTGATCTTTCCTGTTATTTGTTTTGTCTTTTGTTCTATAATATACATATATATGTCGAATATAATAGGGAAGTTCACCAAAGGGAGATTCTCAAACGCATAGATGATTCTGTCCTATAATTCCGAGAACTGCAAGTTGATATGTGGTAAATATCGACTTGACAAGCCGCATCGTCATGAACCCAGAAAGGAACAAGTCCATTGATACTGTATACAGTTTAATATGATAAAAAAGATTATAGAAGGAAAAAAACTAGACAAAAGTCAAATGATTGAGAAATAATTCACATAAAAGGCCACATGATATTCTCAAGCCACCGGGAATTATTTCTATTCTAATTGGACAGTTTTTACGACATTTTGAAACGCCGAAACATAGGTATTCAGATGCGAAGGCGCCATTAAAAACGCAAGTTCTAATATGACGTCGCTTAAGCTTGTGGGAAACTTTACTATGACGTTGCCAAATTAACCTTCTAACGTCTGTTATGTTGGAATAAAAATATACTTTACTATGACGTTGGTTGCCAAATTAACCTTCTAACGTCTCTGATGTTGGAATAAAAATATCCGAGTTTTACCACGGTTGTAGATTGACAGCGTTTAAAGCAGGTCGTATTAGAATAAAGAGTAAATGAAAAAGTAAAGATATGAAATTTGATAAGAAGATATATTGATAAATTATAAAACTGATATGCAAATGTTGAACTATCTGCATTAATAGAATCACAGACTAGAACTTTAATAATTTATTTAAAATGGCAAGACTGTAATATTAGATAGTTATCTTTTGCCGATGTTTTGTTGAATGTACTGTGAGATAAAACTTTTGTAATGCACAAGTTAACACATCAAATTAGAATATTCTATGAACAAAAACAGGTTTACCGGTATGACAAAAAATATTTCCTGTGAAACTGTCCTAGATCATGCTAGAGCTTTAAATTTTAATTCTTACAAATGAAAATGCCCTTAACCTGATTTAAATATAAATCGTGTACTACACAAAACAGTTTAAATTTGATTTGCAAGTATAGTGTCTTTTTATAGAAAAAGATTTTAATTTGATCAAAATTCAATAAATAACTATTTCTTATGATAATTTAATCAATTTGTAGAAGGATTTCGTTAGACAAAGTAAGATACAGTGGTTGTGCACAGTTTTTCTATTCACAGCTCACCAGTCTTTAGGCCTTTTGGAAAACCGAAAACAATAATATAAAAAACAAGGAAGAGCAAAGATAAGGCCATGGTATGATTTCGCCCGATGTTCGGCCCCTTGAATTGCAAAATCAAAACGTACTTACTCTAAGCTGCCATTCAGTACTCTTACAATGTTGCATTTTTAGGAACACGTTTTTTTTCAATCAGAAAGTTATGTAATAGCGACAATATTCTGTCACAGATGGAATGATGTTCATGACGTCGTTATTGCACGATTAGAATGAATTTTGTATAATGATTGTCAGAATATAAACGTTCGATCATTTGATAAAAAGATACACGATCTTAATTTGAATTTTCCATGTCAGATATGGCTAGATGATGGGTTAAATCATACCATCTTCTTTGGTGACAATAAAATCTGCAAGATAACTTTTTCTATCTCGTAAATCGTGTGTTCTTCAGTATCCTTTAGCGTTTCTTTGTTATGTTCTATTCTCCTGACCTTGGCCTTTCATTGGACTTCGAATTTGTGGAATTTCCCCACTGTTTTGTCGCTTCAGTATTCTTTTGTCGATGTTTATTAAGAGTGACCATCATGATAAGAGGTCATAATTTTAGGTGGTGGCCATTTGAGGATAAATTCAAAAACTTATGGACCTATTTTACAGTGGTACTTTTTAGTTTTAGTCATTATTGGTATAGTGTCAGGCAATATCTCGTTTGCTGATTTTTTTCTATATTGTTAATTTTTCATCAAACAACATTTTTTTCTGTCCATTTTAGTCAATTTAATTGATTTTAATGTAAGTGTAATTAAACCGTTTTATAAAAGTTTTAATTTTAATTTAATTAGTATTTAGCCCTTCATTTCTGAAGAACAACCAAATAATGATTTTTTTTAAAATGAAAATATTTATTTTTATTTCGATTCATCAAAATGAATTGTGATGTCTAACAGAACAATCTGAATGAGATTCGACATAAATCTGACTATCATTCGGCGTTAGTCATTTTATATCTGTTGGATTCAATTAAATGATTGAATACTGTCAACTTTCCTATAGTTTTCCATTATATTCTGAGCTGCCATGCTTATTAGATGCCGAAAAAAATTGGTACTAATTAAACATTTTTACCCCACTTTTATTCAGTATTTGGACCAAGTCAGACTATATATCCTGACTCTCTGTTGTTTTCGTGTTTGAAACCTGTGCTCTTCTATGTAATATTTTGTCTGATGGTCTGTCGATTTAGTAGCGTTCATTAATATTTGACACTATTTACCTTTTTCTGTGATCTGGTTTGTCGTTTTTATATTAAGATATATATACATAGCGACAAAGGAATATCAAACAGTAAGGAAAGTCCAACAATTGGAAGTCCAAGGAAAAGACAAATTCATGTTAATAAAACACAGAAAACAAACAAATAGGGTAAATGTTAAGATCTCACAAAACATTAATACCGCCGTATTTCGCGCCTGTCCCAAGTCAGAAACCTCTGGCGATTATTAGTTTGTGTGTTTTTTAAATTTTGGTTCATTTGTATGTTTCGGAGTTAAGTGTGTTGCCCATTTCGATGAACTGGTATGCATTATTGTCTAGCGGCCAGCTGAAGCCCGCCTCCAGTTGCGGATTTTCTTGCTGCGTTGAAAAGACACATTGGTAGCCTTAACTGAGACAACGACCCAAAAGGACAGAGACAACCGTAAATCTGATCGAAACATATTTATTGATTTTGATTTTTTTTCTTTCAGATGAACATTTCATTGAGACGTAAAATTAAACTGACAGTTAAAGAAGAATGGAGATTGTCATAACCATACTAGTATTAACGGTAGATTTATAAAATGTATTAACTGAAAGTTGTTCTGAAATCGGCATTTATTTAAGCTATTTAAGACAAGTTTCCGTCAATTTAATTAAGATACACGGATCACTGTATTCCCGAAACCTCTTTATTGCAATGTCCCAATACCAAACAAAGAGTTCATAGTGTCACTACTGATCACTGTTAGTTTCAATTTTATAGACAAAGGTATATAAAGTAACAAGTAACAGTTGTGAATATTTACCAACTACATTACTAGTAATTCTACTGTTATCAACTTAAGAAAAAAACATACTCATTTAAAACAAATCAATAAAATCAAAAGAGAAATGGAGAACGACGAGAACTAATACAAACCAACAAAAATAATGAAAAAAAAGAACAAACAAAATGACTAGCTACATCAATACCGCATAGAAGAAAAGATTATTTTCATTACTAACCCTATCTTCTGTAAAAATACCCTTTCTCCAAACTGTATAAATAATTTGTCGATAAAAAAAATCTACAATATACTGATATCATTTTTTGGAATAATTACTGTTAAGCTTGCATGTTTTTGAACGAAGTACGTTTTAACTCTTCAACCTCAAAATATTCTGAATTCTGAATTTTTAAAAAAGCCTTTTTTGAAATATCCATATTTCATTGATTCCACCTCTATAATAAATGGTGTCACAGTATTACCTACGGCTATTTGTTTATAGCAACTCGAATGGAAGTTAATGGACTGGAAAAAGACATTGTGGAACACTTAGTCTCGTATGGTCGATTGTGTGGAAAACTCTTCTGTAGAATCCATTTGGAGTTTGCATTTCCAATGTTGAGATCTTCGCTCGCAGTATTTTATTTGAATAATGTTCATGTTTCCAGAAGTTTGTTTATTAATAATTAAAAAATGCACACATTTAAATATCAGAATAAAATGATTAGTGTAAGAAATTTGTTTACCTGTATGACGAAGGAGGTTTGTTTTAAATGATTGACTTTTATATAAGTTTTATTCATTTACATTTGTGATTATTAAATTAGATCCAACGCTTTCAGTTTAATATTAAATGAGTTGTTTTCAAAAGGTCTTGACGACACCTACAGCCTACAATATAAGATGTCCGTACGCAGGAAACTGGGTTCCAAGGGCACTAGCAAAATGTAACACTACAACACGGTATGTTTGTCTGTGGGATGATCTGGCTGAACAGGATGCGGAAAAATGTATACAAACAAAAGCAGAACGAGAAGGTACAGTATGCGAAGACTAATCTATACTAGTCAATTTATTTTCATATCCTGAAACATATTCTAACTACAATGAAACATGTTATAGTTTAATTTAATTTCTGTTTGATAATATCAACATTATAAGAGTTTGGACCACTAGATTTACAGCCATTAGTGGGAAGCTTTCAAATTTGTAAAATATTAATAAAATTGGTTAAAATTATGAAAAATCATTTCCAAGCGAAAACCATTTGTCCTTCTGAATAGATTTGGTTCACCTGTCGTTTTCTTAGGAGTTCCTTAATTTGAAAGCTGTTGTATTGTCTATAATTTCCCATTTGGATTAGGATTTATCTGACTCTTTCATCATGTTGATCGCGGCCTTTTAAAATATACCATCCATTAGCTTCATGAAGGAAACTTTATTTGTATTATTCAGATCAATTTTATTCTCTATTACAGGACAAAAACAAGTGTTGAATAGTGGAAACCTTGATAGACGCAGATGTTCTCCAGACTATTGTCAGCCGTTTCAATTCAATACGTTTAACAAAAAGCGTTGTGTTTATGAAAAATCGTTCTGTAACGAAGAGGGTCAGGTCGTAGCAGACAATGGGACTTTAGATCGAGATAGAAGTTGTAGATGTGATTACACCAGGGGTTATGCATTCATCAAGAAGAATACTGGGAAATGTTTCTGTATACCATCCGAAGAGGACTGTTCATGTTATCTAAAACGCTGTATCGGGAATAAAAGATTATCTCCTGGTAAGTACCATTTTGTTCATCCCTTCTTTTTTTTCTTTTTTTTTTTTGGATAAGGTTTTCTGTCTTAAACACGCTATGACATTCCATCATATTATGCCTTTCATTTTATAACAAGTGATTATCTGCCATTACTGATTAAGACTACATTGTAAAAGAACACCAAAACCCCAAAAACAAAGTGATTTGTGGTTTATACAACACATTTGTAATAGTCTAAACGCAAGCAAGTGTATTTGTTACAATAAGTATGCGAAAATTAGAAATCCTTGAAATAACTGAAATTTCTGGAATTTCTAAATACTAAGTTGAACTGATATACTATATTTTAGTATGTATTGTATTAAAATAATTGTTACAATTTCAATAAAAGATATGTGTGAGATAATCCTGATAAATTATGATATAGAGGGTCACAAATCAACAAAGTAATGCATTTACGCCAACATAATCCAAAGGACTTACAAGATTGTAAATGATTCCAATCAGTAACCAGGTCTTGCAATTCGTTTGTTTTCAGTTTGCATTGGTATGTAATTGTTGACCTTTCTTCCTATGCATTTTGTTATTTATGTAATTACATCGCTTTTACTTAAGGTCGATGTATTCATGTGCAATATTCCTCCGTCTGTTGGCATACAGTGTATGTCTTCATGTGCAATAAGGCTTTGCCATGCCAGAGAAAACATATCTTCTAAAATTTACCAAAGACTTTCGACAAGTATTTAAGGAAGTCTTTCTATTTCGAGAGATATTACTAGACAGACACTGTTATCTCAGTAAATCACTGTTTCGAGTAAATATTCTTACCTTATGTATAGCTAAAAAACACTACATCACATCCAAATATATATCATTCCTGTATGTTTATCTTTCACAGATTATAAATGTGTCGATGCAAAAACATTGCTTAAAGGCGACTATGGATGCTCTTTCATGTAGGTAAAACATATTACTTTAGTTTCTACCGAACGACAAAAAAATCTCCCAGTACAGTTAAAGTAATAACAAAATTGAAATATGAACAAATCAAAATAATATCTGAAACGAAATTAATGTTAATGACAAACAGTTCTGAAACCTCCCTAAATTCGGAAATGAACACTGAAACTCTAGAATGGAATAGGCAGTTTTTGCTGTGTTTATTATACATTTGCTGTGTAGCCGAAATCTTGAGCTGATGGCATTAATTTTTACTACTGAAACCTTAGTCCATTTATGTGTTGGTAGCACTTATCTTTACAGTGAGAGAAGGTACCTTTTCATTCTAATTAAACAGGTTAATAACTGATCGCATTGTAAATATATACCTGTTAGAATAACGATATCAAAAAATTGTCAAAACTTTTACTGAATTTGATCATCGGTACATAGACATCATTCGTAAATATAAATCAACGTGCAGACATTTTATATTTTCAGGTATTTTACATGCAATTTTTTATGGTGATATTCTATACAAAGCACAAAAATGTCGTCATTGATCTGAAAGGCTAATCAAACCTGTCAACAGACTTAACCAGTTGTTCTTTTGAAATGAGTTTTACTGTGTATCGATGCGTGTTTGTTTATTCCAAATTGGCTAGTGGTAAAGGGGGAGGGTAACACCTTACAAAACACGTTTAACCCTGTTCGAAGTCAGGAACCTCTTGCATTGTTAGTCTTGTGTGTTTTATTTTAACTTTGGTTCATTTGTATGTTTCAGGGTTTAGTGTGCGTCCATTTTTACTGTGTGTATCGATGCGTGTTTGTTTATTCCACATTGGCTAGAGGTAAAGTGGGAGGATAACACCTTACAAAACACGCTTAACTTAACCGAAGTCAGGAACCTCTTGCATTGATAGTCTTGTGTGTTTTATTTTAACTTTGGTTCATTTGTATGTTTCGGAGTTTAGTGTGCGTCCATTTCGCTGAATTAGTAGGCATTATTGTTTAGGGGACATTAAATTATTATATACAGGAAAACCAACCAAAAAAAAAGCAATAAAACTCATATAAATACAAATGATTTAATACAAGATCTCCTATTTCTCTACCAGTAAGATAGCTCACATGTAAATAACGTTCCTTAATTTGGTTCTAAGGATAACATTAATGGATTAAACACAAAACAATTAATTTTATTCCGACAAAATAATACACTTCATTGTGTCAGACGGAAACGTCTAGATCTGCCTAATAGATCTGTTTGGAAACTCTTAAAATCGCTGCTTTCACTTCCTAAATTTGTCGACTCTATTCAGAACCTGGAAATGTCTTTATTTTACGACCACTTTGAGCTTTTTCCACAAATACCCAAAAACCAAAGGAGATGGAACCTTTACAGAAAAAAACATCTTCAGAAAAAATTATAGTCTAATGGAATGGTATTGTTAGTCATCCATTAATAACATCTACTTACAAAAGACGTAAAACTCTCTTTTAATACTATCTCAGCTGTTAAAAGATTTTAGTTTTCATTTTGGCGAAAACGATTGAATGATGTTAGCAATTTCTTATTGTTTCTATATTGAGTATAATGTGGTTACCCCGGCGCATTCGAAATCAGATCAATTCAACAAAGAAAGGTTGAAAATTTGGAAAATAAAATAGAAGTCATATTCCTGAGATCTGTATCACACAAAACAAATGCCACCGCGATATAACAAAACAAAAAGTAGATAAATAAACCAAAAAGAATTAATTAACATAGGAGAGCAAACCAATTATGAAATCAAAGTGTAATTTAAAATTCTAACGTGGTTAGTATGATAGCATCTGTAGCAGAAGCAACAACAACAATAACAAAAACAAATATAAACTAATTATTATTCTGCCCACAGTTTTGCAATAATATGAATTTCATAGTTGACTGATGTGCCCGCTAGCATAATAAAATAATAAATAATGCTATGAGAAATTGCCAAATATTACAAACCTCATAGAACATTAACCACTCAACGTTGTATTCCAAATGTCTTATCATCGTTGTAGGCTGTTAGTAGTTGTGAAATGAACATAGTATAGTATCTATTGTATAATTAATGTGGTTGGATGGGTGAATTATTTGTTAAAGTCCAGTGTCAATCATTAAGTGCATATCAGAACGAGAACATGTTGAATTATATGAATATGACCTTTGTTTTGAAATTTACCGAACCACGGGGCCGCATCTTTAACGTGCTAGCGGAAAAGCTAACTGTCCGCTGACAGACGGGCTCTTACACCTAGATGCTCCCTGATACGCGGTGAAGCAACTTTGTGCCAATTTTACTGCCTTTGATTTCACCTGGCCGGGCATCGAACCCACAAACTTCCGCACTACAAGCGAGCACGCTACCACGAGACTATTGGTTTATAAGTGGTATATAAGAGGCTCTAAAGACGGATTTGACAAAGTGGAGCCGGAAGTGACGTCACAGGAAATGACGTCGCAGGAAATGATGTCACTGGAAGCGGAAGTTACGTTACTGAACAAGAAGCTCCGCGCTTACACAACTAAAAGTGATGGGTTTTCCCGCCGGTTTTCCTCTACCCTTTAACGGAAGTGGCGTCAGTCATGTGCTATACCCGGATGTGTCGTTGCACAAGCTTGGACGGACCGGAAGTACCCTGAAATTTTTCGTGCGTATGCTCAACCAGAAATGAAGAATTCTTCTGATTGGATTACCTTCCCTTTTCCAGCGCCTTTCTTTCTTAAGGTTTTTTATGGTCTGTCATCGGTATGTAGAGGGATATATCCCACTTCGAAGTGTTTAGGTTTTGACCTAACGATTGTATATCTATTACCGAAATGGTACGCATGGCCGGAAGTCCATTTTCTAGATTCAATTATTTGCCCTTTTCCCGCGCTTTTCTTTCCGTATGATCTTTCGGTTTCCCATATCACTAAATAGTCCTAAAGTCCCTCTTCGATTTATATAGGATTGGACCGTTAACCTTGAATTATTTCCCCTTTTCTCGCACTTTTTTTTCCGGCTATTTTTGGGTCTTTCATTGGTAAGGATGTACTTTTCGAGTCAATCGACGTTGATTATGTTGGTTTGTGGTCCTCACATAGCTTCTCTTGCTATTTGCTGCCATCACTGCTAATCGCTACTTAGGACTATACCAGCTGCTCATTTCGATTTTTACTGCTTGTGGTCGCTGTTCATTTCTGTTGCTGCTGCTACTCAGATTGCTCTTTCCTACTCATAGCTGCTCAAGACGATTCTCTTCGTTGCTCGACACCTAAAGTGTAACCGCAAACACAAGCTTATGTCTTGAATCTAGAACTCAGAACAGAGAAAATAACACACTTATTTTGCATACATCAGCTATACAGAAAAAATCTGCAATATTCCCTAAAACCGCAGTTGTGCCTCTTAGCTACAGATGACATACCGAAGATGAAAACATTCTTTTTGACGAAGGACTGCAACATTCTTTTACATCGCAATCCTTGGACGACAAGCAGAATGTTAAACCAGAACGTTGCTTAACATCGTTGCTTTCGGGAACGCAAGAAAGAATTTACGACACATGAAAAAGGTAACGGTCCATCTACAAGCCGAGTCAGGAGAGAAAATTCCGCTATCAGTACTTATCGTACCTACCATCGCCGTGCCAATCCAGGAAAACCGCCACTACATTACTCAGAATCTGCCGTATTTGAAAGGATTAAAATTAGCTAACTAATTATTGGAGACGGGCAATTTCAAAATGTCGATACTGATTGGAGCTGATTATTATTGTAATATCGTAAATGATGAAATAGTTAGAGGTTACGGACCCATAACTATGAACTCACGAATCGGCTACTTGCTATGTGGTCCACTCACGAAACAATCTCGTCAATGCGACTCACTCATGATGCAGATTGTTGCCGAACATTCAGAGGTGGAACATGCAATTGAGCGATTTTGGAAATATTAGTCACTTGGTATCCATGACAACGGGACACAATCTACTATGAAACAGAATATCAAGGAATTCGCCAGGACCTCGATTTTTATTCGATGACGGTAAATTTATTTCACGACTACCATGGATTGAAGAGTGCCCCGAACTCCCGACAAATGAAGTGATTACTAGGAAGAGGACCCCGAAGGTTGTATCAAGGCTAAGCCGAGAACAAAAATCTCTTGAAAATCTACAGCGACGTTATCAACGAACAGGAGAAACGCTGTTTCATTGAGAACGTAGACGTAAATGAATACCAAGACTCAACACCCATTCATTACAATCCACATCACCCCCTGAAAAAAGAACCTACGACTACCCCGATAAGAATCTTTTATGATTTTAGCTGTAAGGAGAACCCACGGAGACCAAGAATGAATGATTGTCTTCACTCGTTTCCGCCTATCACAAATGACTTGACCGAAATTCGCACAAGATTTCCTACAGAAATATGCCGTAACCACAGACATCGAGAAGGCATTTCTACAAGTTGGACTACGCATTGATGACCGTGATGTAACTCGCATCTTCTTGTTAAGCAGCCCAATAGATGTCAAAAGTCCGATCACTACGTACCGATTCAAGTCCGTCTTATTCGGTGCTGCATGCTCCCCGTTTATTCTGAATTCGATACTGCTAAAACATTTCGAACAGAAGCTGAGTGCAACAGCTACTAGATATACACAAGATTTGCACGTGAACAATGTAGTAAGTAGTTTCCCAGAGGAGAACCAAATGTTGCAGAATTTCAAGACGCTTATTACAGGACGGAGGATTCAACCTTAGGTCGTAGAATTCTAATTCATAAAAACTGAGAAATCGTCGACAATGAAAATATATTGACAGGGAAGACATCTTGGGGCTTCGATGGAATGTTACACACGACAAACTGTCGTTTCATATAGTGGATTTCGATGCGGGCAAATCGGTTGTAACAAAGAGCTGAGTATTGAGACAGTCGTCTAAAATTTTCTATCCACTTGGCATACTCAAAGCAGTGACTACTAAAGCTAAAATCTTAATGCAATAACTATGGAAACACAATTACGGATGGGATTACTGCTTAACGCTGGTCATTGTCGAGCTGTAGACAAGTCTCTTATCGGCACTCGAGGATGCAGTCTCAGTCGAATTACCGAGATTACTACTCAAAAATTGAGTTTAAACTACATCAGGATCGTTAAATTTTTTTGGTTGGGTCCATGTTGTTCATATGTTTTTAGTTTTTAATTGTAGTGCATGTATTGTTTTGGTCTTGTCGTCGTTGGTCTCGGGATTTTGGCAGTTGTTTTGATGTCCCTCCTTCGAATATCCCTTTGGTATTTTTTTACCTTACTTACATTTATTCACAGAGTAGATGGAATTCATTCACAATTAATAATGGCGAAGACCAAAGTTTCACCACTGAAAACAGTGACATTACCTAGATTAGAGTTGACGGGGACTTTAGTTGGAGAAAACCATATCGAAAATACTTGAATTACCAAAATCACCAGTGAGATTGTACTGAGTTGGTTGTATTCAACAGACTCTGAAACCGTTTGTACTAATCGAGAGATGGAGATCAGAGAACTGTTTGCAAATTACATCTGGAGATATTGTCAAAACCCCGTCGACTACTTAACCCGTTGAATATCGTACGAAAAAGTCAAGAATAATCGTACATGGTTCAATTGAAGAAAGAAGAATAGCCGAAATAGGATTGTAATTCCGGAATATTGACAACGTTTACCGACGACGGAGAGGTCGACGAGAGGCACATTGTGACTACAAGTGCTAGGATATCAGATGTAATGGAGGTTATCAAATTTAAGCGCTTTATTAGCTACCGAAAAGGACTGCATGTCATGTGTTACGTTCTTCAATTCATTAATAACAGACCGCAAACTACGATCATTGGATGCATTGGACATTGAGGAAGCATCAATTTGCTTACTACGAAATGTGCAAGAATCTGTTTGTATGGATGAGATTAACAGCGTCAATTAAGGCTCTACTTGGGCAAAAAAGGACGTTTACGTTCTGCAAGAAGGATTGACAATGCCGACATCAGCGAAACCGTGAAGTATCCGTATTTACTTTCGACCTAACCTCCATTAACAAGGCAAACGCAGGACAGAATCAATCATAAGTGGAACACTTACATTCATGTCACAAGAAATATCACAGAGAGTACGAACTGTGTTACGGAAATGCGTACCGTGTTGAAAGATCATTAGTCAACCATATTCCGCACCCAAGCCGCCGTCTCTTCCGAAAGACCGTCTTGGAGATGACTCGCCCTTCGCTGTTACATTCGTTGATTTTACCTGTGAATTACATATTCGACAAGGAGATACTAAAGTGTATCTTTGCCTTTTCATCTGTGCAAACTCGAAAGCTGTTCACATAAAAATAATGCAAGACTTGACAGAACATTCATGTATCATAGCATTTTGTCGATTTTTAAGTCGCAGATCGTTACCCTGAGTCATGATATCAGACAATGCTACAACATATAAGAGTGCATCTACCGTGATTGAACTACTATCACAATCCGAAACTCTACACATGAAAATTGACGAACACGGAACCGTATGTAAATTCATACCGAATAGAGCACCGTGGTACAGAGTTGGTGGGAGCGACTAATTTGACTTCAAAAAATGCACTGAAAAGGACACTTGTACGAGCACACATTGATTTTAACATGTTGCATACAGTCGTTACCGAGAACGAGTGCACCTTGAATGATCGTCCGTTAACTTATATTTCTGCCGACAAGAAAGACCCCCAACTTTTAATATCGTCTCACCTCTTGCATGAACTGAAAGATTTTAAGTACATTTCGAGTATAATTCCTTTTCGCAGTCATTTTTCTTATTTCAAATGTATTGTACACGTAAAGTTAAATTCATTTCCACGGCCCCGTGTATGTTTAGACTTTTAGTTAACGCAGGATAATTACATGAACTCTAACGCGTTGCCGCATAGAAGGTAACATCATTGTATATTTCTATGTTTGTAAGGTCAGTATACTTTCTCTATTAAATGTTCATGTTCGAAGACTTCTTCTTTTCATAAAACACATCGCAAACGAAGTACGAGCCACGAATAACTTTAGGAGAATAGGCCTAAAATGCCATGTGAGCTATTGCCATCACTTGGCGTCAAGCGTCCGTCGTTTGTCGTCATCGTAAACTTTCCTTTAAAGATCTTCTCCTCTGAAACCACTGGGCCAATTGGAACAAAACTTGGCAGCAATGGTTCTTAGATAGTCTTCTTGCAGATGACTTCGCGCGACAACCAAGATGTCCAAGATGTCCGTCATAGCCGAACATAGTTTAACATAGTATACTACGGGAAATGTACTTGAAGATCTTCTTGTCTGAAATCGCTAGTCCAATTGGAACAAAACATAGCCGCAATGGTACTTAGGTGGTCTTCTTTCAGAACTGTATCCGATGACCCCGCCCGTCATTCAAGATGGCCACCAAAGCCGAACATAGTTTAAAATAGGACCCTATTGGAAATTAACATAAAGATCTTCTTGACTGAAACCACTTGTCCAATTGGAACAAAACTAAGAAGCAGCAGCAATGGTCCTTTAGTGGCCCTATTTCAGGCTTCTGTCCGATGACCACGTCCACCATCCAAGATGGCATCAAGAACCGAACATAGTTTAACATAGGACCCTATGTAGAAATAATTAAAGATCTTTTTTTTTTCTGAAACCACTTAGCCAATTGGAACAAAACTTAGCAGCAATGGTCCTTCTTTCAGAATTATATCTGACGATCCCATCCATCATCCAAAATTGCCACCAGAGCCAAACATACTTAGGAGTGCACACAACAGTTTTTCTTTCGTTTTTTCCCAATATTTAGGCGAAAAAAATCTGCATACATTAATTAATGCCATGAATCATCTAAAACTATAACCGGTTTCAAAAACTGCGAATAAATAATATGACGTCTTCACACTTTACGTTAAGTTATTACAGTGAATCTGTTATTTTTGGTTGCTAACGCCAGATGGGACATAATAATGCATTAAATACCCCTGTTGGTACATGAAATTCTTTCTATCTGTCTATTGTTGCATAAACAATACAATACATGAACTTGATAACCATACTGCTGTTCAAATCTCACCCTTATAACAGCCTTTAAGAGTGCACACAACAATTTTTCTTAGTACGTTTCATGACGTCATGAATTGAAGGAACATACTCAAAAGATTGATAGCTGGACAATTGGCTGTAGACAACCATATATCAAATAAAACATATTTCTTCAAGCTGGTATCCACATACGTCACAAGTATACATCCTATAGAGGTCTTTCCTTCTCGAGATTCGATATTCGAATGAGCTGCATCCGTTGTGCAGATACTTTTATTTGCTACGGGTTTCTCAATGATTTGTTGGGTTAAGCGACTGGGAAAATATTCGTTTGTTATGCAGAGTTCACCAGTCGTTGTCAATCATTATACACACTTTGCAGATTTTGAATTTTTTGTAGAATTCCGCAGAGTTCTTTTCTGTCTAGCATTTTGGGCATTTCTTCCTAAGTCCCACATTGTCAGGTCCTCTAGTAGTAATTTCGAGATGTTTGGTTGGGAATATTTTCCTTTTCCTTTCTAGTTATGCTTCGCCATTTGAAAGCTCCAAAGGTATCGATACTGTTAATTCACTTATTTTCGTTGACATCAATTTTCGTGGATTGTGGAAAAAGACATATTCGTGGGTTCTTAATTTCGTGGATTTAAAAATGTCCTTCCAAAAAATAAAATAATAAAAATAAAATAAAATAATGCGTGCAAACCACCTCCGGGCACTCTTGGCACATCCGATTCAAGTAACGTGACTTCCGCTTAGGGTATCGTCATTCCCGGTAACATACCCTGTGACATCATTACCGTTGACATCATTTCTGGCTTCACCACGCCCCACCTCGTTAAATCCGACTTTAGAACCTTTTATATACCACTCGTACAATTAAGATAAACAACCGATTTACATCAGTTGTAACAGAAATAAAACAGCATAAATGCACAAGAAGAGTAAAGCAAAACGAACTATTTCTAGTATTGGTTTTCGAACCAAGCTCGCTATGAGTTATACTAAGAAATGGGAATAAATTTGATCACTACGTTCGTGGTATTGGTACATGACTTGCTATAATGAATATTTTTGAGCCACGTTAAGAAAACATGCTAGTCTTAACATAACTGTATAAGAAAGGCACCCATTCTTTTAATAAATCTTAAGCTAGAATATTGAAAATAAATTATTTTATAGCAAGATGTGACATCTCGTCGCTTTATTCACCAAAGGGGTTATGCTAAAACCATCTCAGGACAGAGCTAAGCAAGAGCAAGATATTCCTTCGTTTTTGCAAATTTTACATTTTTTAATAGGTTATTAAAAGTATCAGTTTCGGAAAAGTGTCCAAATACTAGCAAATGAACTGGGGATACACTCCGGGACTTGTAGTCCATCAGCAGCGGCATCGACTCAGTGGTTGAAAATACATTCTTTGATACCAATTTTGATGCACAAGATATCCACATTTCGTCGATTTACAACTCATTACTTGGCCTTAGGGAGGTGAAAACCGAAACAATAGTTCAACAGAGCAAATTCGGAAAATGTCAAAATGACCAAAAACAGAAATTTATATTTCACAATGACTTATGTTACTGGATTGGGGGGGGGGGGGGGGGGGGTCATTGAATGAAATCAAAAAGTCTAGTTAGAAACATATTATGAAATATAAGGAAATAGGACCGGATCCCTTTGTTTTCTTCTAGGCTAATCTTTAATTGTATATTTATTTTAGAACCAACAAAACCATCGAAATACATAAAACACAAGACGTAACCAATCACGGTGTTGAATTTACTAGTAGTAAGTCGTTTTGTATGTTTTCAATAATTTGACTGAAAGAATGAATACAAAGTCAAACAGGGTTTAATAGGTATTTTATTTAAATCCATTCAACAGAGAAAAAATATAGGATTCATTTATTAATAGATTTAGTCATTGAATTATTGGTCTGGCCGTCTTTCTGGCTTGGGTAGGAAATTATTGTTGTTACAATATTATGGTTTGATCGAGCTCCTCGATGTAACTAGTTAACATTTTAATTCAATCAAATCTCAGACTAACATTTCGTTGATTACACTTCATGGATAATAAAAAAATATGCAATTAGATTTTTTAAACTTTTCAAAATGAAAACTTTTTTCCCTTTGGAAATCGTAAGTCACATAAAATTAATGTCAACGAAAATAACTGAATTCACAGTTATACGTAGCTATAGCGACCATGACGTACATAGATCAATAACTTGTTTGTCATGACAGTCAATGGAGTTCTCGTGAATAGGATGTGCTTAATTAAACAACAATTCATGTTTTATAAAGCTATGTTTACAAAATTTATATATCAGATTATTTAGCGCATCAAATTGTATAAAAATACATATATCACATTTCATTTCAGGTTAATGTTTAATACCTACGCTGTGGCGTTGACAAATGTGCAATGTTCAGTCTGTTTTCTTTTATCAATCCATATTATCTGCTCATTTAAAGTCGCTATAATTTTCTTAATGATTTCGTTGAAAGTTGCAGGAGCATAGTATACAATAAAAAATGTGAATACAATTGCTCATTATTCTATACTGCTCCTGCGATTTTAATTGATTCTTCTCTGCGTTTATAGATAAAACAAATTTGAGCAACCCTTTTAAACATATCATTAGAACGTAAAGTGATTATCAAATACACATTTGAAGAAATACAAATTGCATAGCTGATGTATCAAATGTCGTTTTAGATATTTTATTTTTGATTTTTTCAGAATCAGAGCTATGGACATTGATAATATTATTGCCAATCATCTTTTGTGAGTCGTTTTCATTAATTTGATATTACTTATGCCACTTTTTTGTCATTTGTTAACATCGTACTATCCAGTAAAGTCTTTTTTTTACTAAAGGCGACGATGATTTATAATTCCGATTAATCCACATTTACCGCATCCAAAGATATGCAAACTAAGCAGAAATGAACGGAAAGTGAACACTTTTTTAGATGAAACGAGTAAACAGAAATGAAAATAAAGGTCACATGCAAATACAGAGTATGTCTTTTTCACTTTCCCGTTTTTTTCATGTCTACCCGGAATGTTGAGAAAGCGATTATTATTCATTATAATATAATTTTATACACTATCCATATAATAATATCTGACGTTCTTCTCTCTCGATGTTATTTCAAAAAGAGAAGCTGAATAATACAGGCGATACAGGCGTGCCTCTAAAACAAGAAAAATAATAATCAACATTTTAATGATTGAGATATTCTTTGTTGTCTTACTGCATGTTTGATGTACGAGGAAAACATTGACATACATCTTTTATCTGTAATTATAAGGTAATCACATGAAGAATAAAAAAGAAGTCACGAATCCAAAATTTGCTATTTAATTAAAAATAAACCTTAATTTAAGTCAACATAAGAACTGAAGTGTTTTCTGTTGTTAATTCGAGAACATGTATCCGTCCAATCATGTATCTGTGTGAACAGTTCTTGTTCAGTCAACAATCCATTTTTTAAGTCGCCAAAGATCTTGATTTTAGGTGGTTAACTTTTGTACAGTTAAGTTGAACCTCCTCGTTGATTGGTTGTAGTGTGTTCGCCTCGAGTGGGTCGCGGGTTCGATCAAACCAAATACATTAAAACTGGTATTTACTGCTTTTCCTCCTAGCACGCGGCATCTAGGAGTATGAGCAAAGATCGACTGAGGAACCGAGGCTATTATAATGGTTCCTAGTGTGCGGATATGTCTTCCTGCGGATGGTTACCTCGTCAGCTAACCCATTAAAAATCCGGTTCAGCGTGTCGGTCTAGTACAAAGTGGAGATTCTATATTCATTAACCGTTCCAACATATTCTCGTCCTGATATGCACCTGTTTGCCACTGGACATTAAACAATAATTCATCCATCCATCCAATAAAGTTGTCATATTTTGGATAAGATTTTGTAAAACTATATGTTTTGCAGGTACGTTTACATCAATTCTCATTGTAAGTGGAAAGCATCAGGACGGGATTCTTGCTAGCATTTGTGTCAAAGGTTTGTGACATTTTTTTACGTGATTAAACCATAAAATATCATAACAAAACATGGAACTTCAAGGGAAATGTCATAACCAAGTCCATAATAATCATACCAATATTTAATGCCAATCAAATGTATGTAGCTATAAATCCTACATTTGTTACCTAAATTACTATATTTCCGCTATATGTGTGGTCCATCGACTTATAGATTCATTTTGTAAGCGTATTAGTTTCTCCCAATTTTCAAAGCACTACAGTTCGACAAAACCTGTTAATATAAGTTTACACACAAACTAAAATTTCCAGTGCACCAGCTTCTTGTTGAAAATTATTTCCCTATTCATTTCAATATCATCTAATCAAATTAAAATCCAACTGAAATTTGGTAGTAATGATCAATCAACGAAGAATAATATGAAGACAAGACATTTCAATTTTAGTAAATTTGTAAAGATTTATAGCTGAAGACTTCCCAAAACTGTCAAGATGAAGAACTGATTCCTTATGTTTCTTCCCAGTGTAAATTGCAGGTTTTTGTCACATGCACATCTACCCCATATTGCGTTATTTTCTATATAGTTCTTGACACAACCGATTATCTAAGAAAAGTGCAGGCCTTAAATCCACCTCCCTCCAACACGACACTTGTCTCTATGGACGTCACATCCCTCTACACAAATATTCCACATGCTGATGGCATTGATGTATGTAAAGAAGTTTGGAATTCCCGACCAGTAAAACATCCACCTACTGAATGCCTGGTCAAAATGCTCACGTTGGTACTAAAGAACAACAACTTCACCTTTGATGGCCATCATTATCTGCAAGTTAATGGAACTGCTACGGGCACCAAAATGGCTCCATCATATGCCAACATATTTATGGGCAAATTAGAAAAACAACTCCTTGAATCTTCCATCGAAAAAACGCTTTCCTGGTATAGATTTATAGATGATGTGGATATGAAATGGAATAAAAGTGACGAGGATTTAGATACTTTCATCACTCATGCCAACAACATACATCCAAGTATTAATTTTACTCATAGGAAATCTAAATCCAAAATCACCTTCCTCGATACTTCCAGCTAACTCACAGATGGCATCATATCCACAGATCTATATTCTAAGCCTACTGACACTCACCAATATCTGTCCCCTAAAAGTTGCCATCCTGCTCATTGTACTAAGAGCATTCCGTACAGTCAGGCACTCAGAGTCAAGCGAATTTGTTCCAACACAGAAACAACTAAAAAACGAATAAGTCAACTCGAAACCCGCTTGAAGAGAAGGGGCTACAAACACAGAATTATCCAAAAAGTTTTCAGAAAGCGGAAACTATTCCAAGGAGTAAATTGTTAGAATACAAAGCTAAAAAGAAAAATAAAAGGCCTCCATGTGTTCTTACTAACCATCCATCTCTCAAAAACAGCTTCGGTGTAATTCGTTAGCATTGGAAAACAGTTGAAAAGAATTCAAAATTATCCAAGATTTTTCCCGAGCCTCCCATGATAGCTTTAAGGCAACCCAATAGTCTGCGGAACCTGCTGGTGCGGGCTGAAGTGTCTGATAATAGAAGTACTTCTGGAGAATGTCGCTCGTGTGATGTAAAACGCTGCAAATGCTGCCTACAGATGCATCCCTCATCAACTTTTCACAGTAAGGCAACCGAAAAGAGCTACAGGATATTTTGCAATGTTACCTGCAAAAGTATGAATGTTATTTACATTCTAGAATGTTCGGTTTGTGGCCTTCAATATGTTGGTGAGTCAAAGCAGCCTTTCCACAAACGCCTCTATGGCCATAGGAGTGATATCTCTAAGAAGCCTCTTCTCCCAGTTTCTCAGCATTTCAGACAATTGGGTCACAAACTGGATGACTTTAACCGCATGAAAATCCTAGTGATTGAACAGAACATTCACTGGAGTGATGCCCAGCAACAGGCCCGGGAAAGCTTTTGGATAAAGGAACTAAATGTACATCATCCAAACGGCATCAATAAGAAATACTAACAGTTTTATTTTACACTCATTTTGGGATATACATATACAGAGTCACGTAACTATATTTGGGTATCGAGTTTTATTGTAAATTATGAAGTTCAAGATCTGAGGTTAAAATCAATAAAGCAAAACTTACCTGGATTACTGAGCTATTTTTACACATACAAATAGTATTGTAAAAACTATCGACACTGACGAAGGCTATTTGTTAAGCCGAAATATTGGTCAACACGATTTTATAACATCATCTTCGTATATTACCATCATATATTAGTACCGTTGTGCAAATCGTTAGACTCATATGTATATATATATATATATATATATATATATATATATATATATATATATATATATATATATATATATATATATATATATATATATATATATATATATATATATATATATATAAATAACACAGTTAGAAGAGCAAATAACATTTCATTACTATATATATATATATATATATATATATAATATTTATATATATATATATATAAACGTCTAAAAAGTTGCAAAACAACATCAAAATAAACAAATTAAATTCTGAATTATAAAAATAAACAAACTTAGCAAAATTTTCGGATCACTGAGATCCTTCGTCAGTGCTGTCGCGTTGCGAAATGACTAATTACATGTAGAAAACAATATGGCTAATCGTGATCTTGATCTTCCTCGTGTGTAGCAACATGTGTAAACAAAAATTAAAATAAATAATTCTTTAACATAAGGTAGAGAATTATTTTACAGAATTATAACATCATAACAAATGAAAAAGTACACGAAAAAAATAATAAATAAATAAAGCACTTGGAAATAACAATGAAAAAGGATTATTCAATATCTGTATCAATTGACAAATTTATTTCTTTTTATTTATTCCCCTTGGATTTAAGGTGCCTAGTTCTATTATCCAGAAGCTTTCTCTTGTCTGCCTGTCTTGATCACTCCAAATCAAATTTTGTTCTATAATAGAAACTTTCATTTTACCAAAGTCCCCAGGATTGTGTCCAGTCAACCGAAAGTGTTGGCTAACGGGTAGAAGGTCTTTCTTTGTTTTATCACTTCTATGGCTGTTCATTCGTTTGATCAAAGCTTGCTTACTTTCTCCAATGTACTGCAGATTACAAATCTCACACTGCAACATGTAGATCACGTTGCTTGATTTGCAGTTCACGGTGCAAAATATGTTTTAATCTTTGGCTGTTGTGTGACTTTTAAAGCTCTGTGTACATATCACCTGGGAGCAAGTCTTACACCTTTTATCTGAAGAAGCCTGACATTGGCCAGTTGATGAAGACATCTTGCCAGTGATATCAGCTCGTACAAGAATGTCTTTCAGGCTCTTCGGTCGTCGGAACGCCATAACTGGGGGTTCGGGGAAAAGTATGGAAAGTTTGGGGTGTTTTTCGAATTCTTTCTAGTGTGTCCTGATGGTACTAGAGACACTGCGAAGGCTAGGGTGGTATGTTGTAACGAACGGGATTCTGTTGGTGGTATCTCTTTCTTTATATTCTAAGAGATTGTCTCTACTGAAGCGGCTAGCTTTTTTGAAGCCGTCTTGTATGCGTTGGTGTGTATACTCTCTATTTTTAAGATGACCACGAAGTTCACCAAGACGTTGTGCTGTTGTTATTGGAGAGGAACAGATGCGTTTAACTCGGAGAGCCTGGCTATACGGGATATTGTCGTAGCAGTGGTTAGGATGACAACTGCTTGGTGGCAGATATAAATGTTTGTCAGTACGTTTGGAATAAACGTCGGTAAACAATACTCCGTCTTCTAATGTTGTAGTTGTATCGAGGAAAGAAATTTTAGTCTCGGATATTTCATGGGTGAATTTTATTGATGGGTGGACACTGTTTGCATGATCGACGAAGAGGTTCAATTTTTCTTCCGTATCTGTCCACTTCATGTCAACATCACCTATAAATCTATATCAAGACAATGGCTGTGTTTCCGAAAATCCCAAAATTTGTTTTTCTAGTTTCCCCATAAAGATGTTAGCAGACGACGGAGCCATTTTCGTTCCCATAGCTGTACCATTCACCTGTAAGTAGTGTTCTCCATTGAAATAGAAATTATTATGTTTGAGGAGGATCAAGGTTAACATCTCAACTAAGCATTCAGTAGGGGTTCTTGAATGGTCCGTTTTCCCCAGATTTCCTTATATATATATCCAAAATGAATGAGAAATTGCATCATGTCACACTGTGACCTATAAATAAACATATTTGTAAAGATTATTATCGCTTACCTTGATCAAAAGGATTTAAAAAGGAACTCTTTGGGCCACCTATTAGGTTAGTATACACAGTGGCTTGATGCATATGTAATTCGTTATCCAAATTATTATCCTTACCAGCCAGCATCAGAACATCTTTAAATGATTCTCCCGTCAATCTTCTAAACTCGGTTGACAACTCATCAAGAGAATAGTTGTCCAGCGGTTGATCTTTTTAAGGACGTGCCATATTTTCCACAGGAACTTCATCACCAGCGCATTTAAAATCCAAGATAATTGTTAATAAACCTTTCCGACTAAGGTATGTCTAGGTTTTAAAATCAGATGTGGTTCGGTCATTTACAAACAAAAAAGATATATATTCGATAAAAATGAATATACCAAGAAGAAACCGAGAAAAAAACGACAAATGTCAACAGAGACACAAATTAAGCTAAGCAATAGTTAAATACCCATATGCTAAACATAAGGCACATCACTATGGAATGCACCTACAACCCATTTATTCATTCATTTCAATGCCCCCAGTCACGTTATACCCACCCTAACAATAGCATAACACCTGTCAAATTACACTGTAAGCACCTATTATCAAATTATTATCTCAAATGAAATAAAATAATATCACGTCCTAAATACATGCTATAGACCAGGGGCTAAATTCGAGTAATAATCATATAGTAGTAAATATTTCTATTATCTATAACCACTTACGTAGCTACTAATATCTCCAGATAATTACCCCTAAACAAAAGGACTACATTAAAACTCGCAATAAAAAGAGGCATTCATGAACTACATTATAATTTAAAACACGTGCTATCGAGCGCACCTTAAATTTAACTACAAACGTACGTAGTTACCCAGCACACTTGAAATGGTTCTAAAAAAATTCACTTGTAACGAATTACCATTCAAATTACTAGTTTACAGGTATTTCAAGCAATAAAAATAAAATCAATAATGACCTATCTAAGCCAAACAACTCATTAAAAGAAACCGTTAAATTATTGTATTAAAATCAGCAAAATAGGAAAATACTTATCAAATCGTACAAACCATATAGCATTACAAATGTCATATTTTGAAATTACATACTTTAGAAAAATCTTAATTCAAATAGACTCAATAGAAACTAAATATAAATCCAACCATAAAAGCACGCACGAAATATCAGCAAAAATCATTTAAAATTATAAAGGATCTCAACAAAATAAAATCAACCGACCGGGATGTAACCGATAAAATAAAACCAAAATCACACCGAGATTCGAGAAAAGAGACGATCCGTCAAAGAAATTCAATGTAGACTGAATCGGCATTTTTAAATCAAGCACGACAAGTAAAGTCCGCTCTTTGAAGAAAAGAGAACCACCATCCTAAAATCTAAAAGAACAACAGATGTCCGCTCTCAAATAAAATAGAACCACCATCCTAAAATAAAAGGACAACAAACGTCTGCTTTCAAATAAAATAAAAGGACCACTATCCTGATTCAACAGGACAACAAATGTCCGTTCTCAAATAAAAAAGGACCGTCGTCCTAAATTAACAGAACAACAAATTCCGTTCAAATAAATTGGATCATGGTCCTTAAAAAATTCCGACGGACGGCACCATCCGTTCTCACAACAGAATTAACAAAGAAAATGTAGACACCATCTGCCTAAAAATAATCATGAAATTAAACAAAATATACCTACATTCAACCTATAAATAAACTCGGATATGGCTGATGTGTAGAACGGGAACACTTTTTGCACGAGGCCCGTGAAAATAACTATAAAGAAGGGCGGACAGAGGCACGTCTGTCCTCGGTGACTACAGCTATAACAATGATTTAAATCTAAAGATCCCGTGACTTCTCGTGTGATGCCGCTTATGATTCAAAAGTACTTAACACAATATAACGCGATGATATTAAAAAATAAACATCACTAAAGACATCTTAGCGGCGAGTAGGTATATTTGAAATAAAGAGAATTCCTTGAAACTAAAAATATGCATCCTATGATAGGTTTGATGTTGATATTTCTTCCGGTTTCTGTGGAGTAGTGATAACAAGCATAGGTGTAATAGGGGAGACAACTCTTGCATGGTACACGAAAACACTTGTAAAGGTAAACCTCAGATAGCCAATGTGCTACTGACCATTCCTGCAAAGATCATTATGGTATGTTTTGAAATGGGATTTTAAAAGTAGCGTTTTTTTTAAGTTTCTAAGAAGAAAAAAGATAATCAGAAGAAATACAGTAAAACCTTTCCTATGTAAAAGAAAGACATAAATGCTCTTGACAAAAAGAGACAGCCCTTTCCCAATAACTTTAAAAAAACATATATGAATATATAGTGAAATTATATCGAATCATAACATTTTAGGTCGTTTTTATCACACACCCCTTTATTTCAAAATTTAAGAAAACAGTTCAGTCAAGAATAAAAAGACATATTTGAGACCTCTTCGTCGCTACCATCAAATTGCCACACTTTTGTCAGTTGATATTATGGACAAAAATTCACTTCCGGCTGAGTTTTTTTTTAAAATTTCAATTGTTGAATGGCCAGAACTCTTACTATATTAAATCAAATCTAAAACTGTTAATAGTTTGGAGATGTACCAAGACCATCTCTACTACTGGTACCCATTTTATATCTATAAGAAAAACGCTTTTCTAATTATAAGAAAAACGGCTTACCTTGACCGGTGTTGTATAATTTTAAGAGATATAGCCACAAGTGTAGGTTATTCTAGAGTACTGATCAATACCAAAATTTTAATCAAACACAAATATGAAATACTAAAACAAAAAATTATAATGAACCTCTATCGGCAGCATTTTTGAAAACTGCGTTACATGTGCAGTATGTAATTACATACACAAAAAAAAATACAATTTAATATTTTTTGTATCAATAATATTGGGTTTTGTAAACCAATTTAACTTTTAACGGCAAAAAGATAATATTACCGTATCTCGATATACTATTTTAGATATATAGTATCTCGAAATGCCAAGTATGAGCTTTTATGAGGACAAAGTCAAATCATAGTCTTGTGTACTTGGCAACAAAAAGAGAGAATGTGTAGATGTTTCTTTGTAAAAGTAATTTATGTTCAGAATATATACATTCTGTTCAGGTACTAAGTATGCTTCTTCTGTATATGTCCGTTCTAAAAAACATTAGAATTGGCAAATTGTCCACTCAGACTTATTTGAGGATATTATGAAATAAAATTCTTAGAAACGGAATCAAAGTGTCAAAATTTGTCAATCTCACAGCTGATAGTTTACAACTTAGGATTTTAAAAGGCCATTTCTGTCACACCCAAATACTGTACAGTTTCATTTAAAAGTGGGACTACTCTCACCCTTTGTATTGGTGTTTATATGCTGTATTTTTTGTGTTATCTAATCAAATACTACTGATGTCCGTTTTGTTGTTTATAGGAACAATAAAGGGGGCATATCAAGATAATTTATCAAGTTTGAAGGTAAATTATATACCGATAATCAAAATTATCATTAGACAAATAAATCACCATGCTAAATGCCAACATCGTTTTCTTTTCCTTCTGTAATTACAGACTACTTTAAGACAGATCTTGAAGATATAACTGTAACAGCAGGATACACTGTTATCTTGAGTTGTGAAGTGAGATCAACTGGAGTAACACCTGTTTGGTATAAAGGAGAATCCAAACTTGTCGACAAGCGATATGAACAATCCCACGATAGACAAAAACACACATTGAAAATAGCAGATGTTAAACTAGATGACAATGGTGTTTTTTATGTGGACTTTGATGGTCACGCCAGTAAAAAGATAAAAGTTACCGTAGAAGGTAAATAAGTACTTACAGAAAATAATAATGAATGGAAACATTTTTAATATTAATAACCTCCCGAAAGGAGCTATATAGAAGTGTCGATTTGGTTACTGTACTTGGAAGATATTTTTTTTATTAAATCGGAAGTTGTTTTGTTGGAACCCACTTCCGGTCTTGCGTTAAGACACGAATGTGGGTCAATTCGACCCAATGTACGTATTTTTTGCCTCTTGATCATTTCAAAGCCTTTGTTAAATATTTTTTCATGTTAAATATGGATACACATTTCCTGATATACCCTTCTTAAAACGCTGAGGGAGCTCATCAGGTAATACCTGCCTCATATTAGTGTAGTGAACCTCAAAAGCCAATTCATGAGTTTAGTCAACCACGCTGGCACACGCCTAATTTACACCATTTAATGAACATAATAGTATGGGCCGTTAGGATCAGAGACAAGAGTCCTCTCCACTTTATGGCCATGTCTACATCCGTGCTACCAAGATCTACCAGTGACTTATAACTTTCACGGTTTGTCATCCAAGTCTAAGCTGACTTTTTACTTATGGCAAATATAAGGATGTGGTATCACAGCCAGAAAGAGCAGGAACGACCGATAATATATGGCATACGGTGGACCAATCGATTTGCAAAGTTCATGTGCCCGTATAAACCTCTTTCCGTCTTTTACTGATTTTACATTACCCGTTTTACATTACCGAATTTGAACCATATTTCGCTTGTGTTCAGTATCTGAGGAAAAAAAACGTACACATTACAAAAAAACATCTGTGTCAGGTGACTTAAATTCGACCCTACTAGGGTCATCATCTGTCGCAACTGTTTAACAGCTGATACAGAATGCAGAATGAGTCTCTTCTTGTGTGCTGAACAATTCCGGGATATCAGTAACAGTAGTGGATGTAAACCTCTTAACAACCTTTATGTTAACAAAAACACCTGCCAAAATATAATTTTGTTGGTCCTTTAAGTTACTGAAAGTTAAGGACCACATAAATACCTAAAAATCTAGTCAAATTATGTTTATTCCTTGACGACCCTAAACATTTCTTCCATTCTAGGATTCTCATATTTTCTGTGCCACTGTATATTCTTTCCCCGCCACAAACAATAGACTGTCTGATTTATTCAGCTGATTTTGTAGAATTTTGAGTAT
Organism: Mytilisepta virgata; assembly: GCA_028015205.1. Taxonomy (NCBI): domain Eukaryota; kingdom Metazoa; phylum Mollusca; class Bivalvia; order Mytilida; family Mytilidae; genus Mytilisepta; species Mytilisepta virgata. The sequence continues at coordinate 3,872,339 of CM051510.1, forward strand.
CATATCAGTCACGAACATCTTTAACACACCCAAAGGAACCTGTAGATAAATTTGCAACAAAAGTTTGAAATAATGTTTTGCCAAGTCCTCAAAAGTAGCAAATCTCTTAACATCTAGCCTTTGAATTATACCCATATCATCTCTGATCAAAACTGATTTCGAGGGACTACATCGTTATAATATGAATGACTTCACTTTAAAGAACATGGATAAGATCAGGCGTACACGATTTACGCATGGACCCATTATCTTTAAATAGAGTCGTTGGAATGGGGCCTACTGGAAACTTTAAGACCTTTTCCATTGTAACATCTTCGGGTACATTTGCCAGAAAAAGAGCACGGCGACCGACAAGGACCTTGACCAATTCTCCTGATCGGCATTTAAGACCACACGCCTCATTATGTCTTCAAATGTTTTCAGTGAAGATCTGGTGAGCGGGGTATAGAAATCAAGATTTTATCATTGGATGATCCTGATCTACGTATTGCAATGACCTTTGGGCGTCTTTTGTATCAAGCAATATATATACATGTATAATATTCAATAAACTATTTGGGAGGGTCCTCTAATATGAATGTATTTGTCATGTTTATTTTCTGAAAATGGCTTAAAAGGCATAGTACACGATCTTCGTAACATGTCAAAGTTTTGTTGTTTATAGGAACAATAAAGGGGAATATCAAGATAATTTATCCAGTTTGAAGGTAAATTATATACCGATCATCAGCATTATCATTAGACAAATAAATCACCATGCTAAATGCCAACATAGTTTTCTTTTTCTTCTGTAATTACAGACTACTTTAAGACAGATCTCGAAGATATAACTGTAACAGCAGGAAACACTGTTATCTTGAGTTGTGAAGTGAGATCAACTGGAGTAATACCTGTTTGGTATAAAGGTGAATCCAAACTTGTCGACAAGCGATATGAACAATCCCACGATAGACAAAAACACACATTGAAAATAGCAGATGTTAAACTAGATGACAATGGTGTTTTTTATGTGGACTTTGATGGTCACGCCAGTAAAAAGATAAAAGTTACCGTAGAAGGTAAATAAGTACTTACAGAAAATAATAATGAATGAAAACATTTTTAATATTAATAACCTCCCGAAAGGGGCTATTATTTTAGAAGTGTCGATTTGGCTACTGTACTTAGATTTTTTTTTATTCAATCGGAAGTTGTTTTGTTGGAACCCACTTCCGGTCTTGCGCTAAGACACAAATGTGGGTCAATTCGCCCCAGTGTACGTATTTTTTGCCTCTTGATCCGTTCAAAGCCTTTGTTAAATATTTTTTCATGTTAAATATGGATACACATTTACTGATATACCCTTCTTAAAACGCTGAGGGAGCTCATCAGGTAAGACCTGCCTCATATTAGTGTAGTGAACCTCAAAAGCCAATTCATGAGTTTGGTCAACCACACTGGCACACGGCTAATTTACACCATTTAATGAACATAATAGTATGGCCGTTAGGATCAGAGACAAGAGGCCTCTCCACTTTATGGCCATGTCTACATCCGTGCTACCAAGATCTACCAGTGACTTATAACTTTCACGGTTTGTCATCCAAGTCTAAGCTGACTTTTTACTTATGGCAAATATAAGGATGTGGTATCACAGCCAGAAAGAGCAGGAACGACCGATAATATATGGCATACGGTGGACCAATCGATTTGCAAAGTTCATGTGCCCGTATAAACCTCTTTCCGTCTTTTACTGATTTTACATTACCCGTTTTACATTACCGAATTTGAACCATATTTCGCTTGTGTTCAGTATCTGAGGAAAAAAAACGTACACATTACAAAAAAACATCTGTGTCAGGTGACTTAAATTCGACCCTACTAGGGTCATCATCTGTCGCAACTGTTTAACAGCTGATACAGAATGCAGAATGAGTCTCTTCTTGTGTGCTGAACAATTCCGGGATATCAGTAACAGTAGTGGATGTAAACCTCTTAACAACCTTTATGTTAACAAAAACACCTGCCAAAATATAATTTTGTTGGTCCTTTAAGTTACTGAAAGTTAAGGACCACATAAATACCTAAAAATCTAGTCAAATTATGTTTATTCCTTGACGACCCTAAACATTTCTTCCATTCTAGGATTCTCATATTTTCTGTGCCACTGTATATTCTTTCCCCGCCACAAACAATAGACTGTCTGATTTATTCAGCTGATTTTGTAGAATTTTGAGTATCATATCAGTCACGAACATCTTTAACACACCCAAAGGAACCTGTAGATAAATTTGCAACAAAAGTTTGAAATAATGTTTTGCCAAGTCCTCAAAAGTAGCAAATCTCTTAACATCTAGCCTTTGAATTATACCCATATCATCTCTGATCAAAACTGATTTCGAGGGACTACATCGTTATAATATGAATGACTTCACTTTAAAGAACATGGATAAGATCAGGCGTACACGATTTACGCATGGACCCATTATCTTTAAATAGAGTCGTTGGAATGGGGCCTACTGGAAACTTTAAGACCTTTTCCATTGTAACATCTTCGGGTACATTTGCCAGAAAAAGAGCACGGCGACCGACAAGGACCTTGACCAATTCTCCTGATCGGCATTTAAGACCACACGCCTCATTATGTCTTCAAATTTTTTCAGTGAAGATCTGGTGAGCGGGGTATAGAAATCAAGATTTTATCATTGGATGATCCTGATCTACGTATTGCAATGACCTTTGGGCGTCTTTTGTATCAAGCAATATATATACATGTATAATATTCAATAAACTATTTGGGAGGGTCCTCTAATATGAATGTATTTGTCATGTTTATTTTCTGAAAATGGCTTAAAAGGCATAGTACACGATCTTCGTAACATGTCAAAGTTTTGTTGTTTATAGGAACAATAAAGGGGAATATCAAGATAATTTATCCAGTTTGAAGGTAAATTATATACCGATCATCAGCATTATCATTAGACAAATAAATCACCATGCTAAATGCCAACATAGTTTTCTTTTTCTTCTGTAATTACAGACTACTTTAAGACAGATCTCGAAGATATAACTGTAACAGCAGGAAACACTGTTATCTTGAGTTGTGAAGTGAGATCAACTGGAGTAATACCTGTTTGGTATAAAGGTGAATCCAAACTTGTCGACAAGCGATATGAACAATCCCACGATAGACAAAAACACACATTGAAAATAGCAGATGTTAAACTAGATGACAATGGTGTTTTTTATGTGGACTTTGATGGTCACGCCAGTAAAAAGATAAAAGTTACCGTAGAAGGTAAATAAGTACTTACAGAAAATAATAATGAATGAAAACATTTTTAATATTAATAACCTCCCGAAAGGGGCTATTATTTTAGAAGTGTCGATTTGGCTACTGTACTTAGATTTTTTTTTATTCAATCGGAAGTTGTTTTGTTGGAACCCACTTCCGGTCTTGCGCTAAGACACAAATGTGGGTCAATTCGCCCCAGTGTACGTATTTTTTGCCTCTTGATCCGTTCAAAGCCTTTGTTAAATATTTTTTCATGTTAAATATGGATACACATTTACTGATATACCCTTCTTAAAACGCTGAGGGAGCTCATCAGGTAAGACCTGCCTCATATTAGTGTAGTGAACCTCAAAAGCCAATTCATGAGTTTGGTCAACCACACTGGCACACGGCTAATTTACACCATTTAATGAACATAATAGTATGGCCGTTAGGATCAGAGACAAGAGGCCTCTCCACTTTATGGCCATGTCTACATCCGTGCTACCAAGATCTACCAGTGACTTATAACTTTCACTGTTTGTCATCCAAGTCTAAGCTGACTTTTTACTTATGGCAAATATAAGGATGTGGTATCACAGCCAGAAAGAGCAGGAACGACCGATAATATATGGCATACGGTGGACCAATCGATTTGCAAAGTTCATGTGCCCGTATAAACCTCTTTCCGTCTTTTACTGATTTTACATTACCCGTTTTACATTACCGAATTTGAACCATATTTCGCTTGTGTTCAGTATCTGAGGAAAAAAAACGTACACATTACAAAAAAACATCTGTGTCAGGTGACTTAAATTCGACCCTACTAGGGTCATCATCTGTCGCAACTGTTTAACAGCTGATACAGAATGCAGAATGAGTCTCTTCTTGTGTGCTGAACAATTCCGGGATATCAGTAACAGTAGTGGATGTAAACCTCTTAACAACCTTTATGTTAACAAAAACACCTGCCAAAATATAATTTTGTTGGTCCTTTAAGTTACTGAAAGTTAAGGACCACATAAATACCTAAAAATCTAGTCAAATTATGTTTATTCCTTGACGACCCTAAACATTTCTTCCATTCTAGGATTCTCATATTTTCTGTGCCACTGTATATTCTTTCCCCGCCACAAACAATAGACTGTCTGATTTATTCAGCTGATTTTGTAGAATTTTGAGTATCATATCAGTCACGAACATCTTTAACACACCCAAAGGAACCTGTAGATAAATTTGCAACAAAAGTTTGAAATAATGTTTTGCCAAGTCCTCAAAAGTAGCAAATCTCTTAACATCTAGCCTTTGAATTATACCCATATCATCTCTGATCAAAACTGATTTCGAGGGACTACATCGTTATAATATGAATGACTTCACTTTAAAGAACATGGATAAGATCAGGCGTACACGATTTACGCATGGACCCATTATCTTTAAATAGAGTCGTTGGAATGGGGCCTACTGGAAACTTTAAGACCTTTTCCATTGTAACATCTTCGGGTACATTTGCCAGAAAAAGAGCACGGCGACCGACAAGGACCTTGACCAATTCTCCTGATCGGCATTTAAGACCACACGCCTCATTATGTCTTCAAATGTTTTCAGTGAAGATCTGGTGAGCGGGGTATAGAAATCAAGATTTTATCATTGGATGATCCTGATCTACGTATTGCAATGACCTTTGGGCGTCTTTTGTATCAAGCAATATATATACATGTATAATATTCAATAAACTATTTGGGAGGGTCCTCTAATATGAATGTATTTGTCATGTTTATTTTCTGAAAATGGCTTAAAAGGCATAGTACACGATCTTCGTAACATGTCAAAGTTTTGTTGTTTATAGGAACAATAAAGGGGAATATCAAGATAATTTATCCAGTTTGAAGGTAAATTATATACCGATCATCAGCATTATCATTAGACAAATAAATCACCATGCTAAATGCCAACATAGTTTTCTTTTTCTTCTGTAATTACAGACTACTTTAAGACAGATCTCGAAGATATAACTGTAACAGCAGGAAACACTGTTATCTTGAGTTGTGAAGTGAGATCAACTGGAGTAATACCTGTTTGGTATAAAGGTGAATCCAAACTTGTCGACAAGCGATATGAACAATCCCACGATAGACAAAAACACACATTGAAAATAGCAGATGTTAAACTAGATGACAATGGTGTTTTTTATGTGGACTTTGATGGTCACGCCAGTAAAAAGATAAAAGTTACCGTAGAAGGTAAATAAGTACTTACAGAAAATAATAATGAATGAAAACATTTTTAATATTAATAACCTCCCGAAAGGGGCTATTATTTTAGAAGTGTCGATTTGGCTACTGTACTTAGATTTTTTTTTATTCAATCGGAAGTTGTTTTGTTGGAACCCACTTCCGGTCTTGCGCTAAGACACAAATGTGGGTCAATTCGCCCCAGTGTACGTATTTTTTGCCTCTTGATCCGTTCAAAGCCTTTGTTAAATATTTTTTCATGTTAAATATGGATACACATTTACTGATATACCCTTCTTAAAACGCTGAGGGAGCTCATCAGGTAAGACCTGCCTCATATTAGTGTAGTGAACCTCAAAAGCCAATTCATGAGTTTGGTCAACCACACTGGCACACGGCTAATTTACACCATTTAATGAACATAATAGTATGGCCGTTAGGATCAGAGACAAGAGGCCTCTCCACTTTATGCCATGTCTACATCCGTGCTACCAAGATCTACCAGTGACTTATAACTTTCACGGTTTGTCATCCAAGTCTAAGCTGACTTTTTACTTATGGCAAATATGAGGATGTGGTATCACAGCCGGAAAGAGCATGAGCAACCGATAATATATGGCATACGGTGGACCAATCGATTTGCACATTTCATGTGCCCGTATAAACCTCTTTCCGTCTTTTACTGATTTTACATTACCCGTTTTACATTACCGATTTTGAACCACATTTCGCTTGTGTTCAGTATCTGAGGGAAAAAAACGTACACATTACAAAAAAACATTTGTGTCAGGTGACTTAAATTCGATCCTACCAGGGTCATCATCTACCGCAACTGTTTAACAGCTGATACAGAATGCAGAACGGGTTTCTTCTTGTGTGCTGAACAACTCCGGGATATCAGTAACAGTAGTGGATGTAAACCTCTTAACATCTTTTATGTTAACAAAAACACCTGCCAAAATAAAATTTTGTTGGTCCTTTAAGTTACTGAAAGTGAAGGACCACATAAACACCTAAAAATCTAGTCAAATTATGTTTATTCCTTGACGACCTTAAACATTTCCTCCATTCTAGGATTCTCATATTTTCTGTGCCATTGTATATTCTTTCCCCGCCACAAACAATAGACTGTCTGATTTATTCAGCTGATTTTGTAGAATTTTGAGTATCATATCAGTCATGAACATCTTTAACACACCCAAAGGAACCTGTAGATAAATTTGCAACTAAAGTTTGAAATAATGTTTTGCCAAGTCCTCAAAAGTAGCAAATCTCTTAACGTCTAGCCTTTGAATTATACCCATATCATGTCTGATCAAAACTGATTTCGAGGGACTACATCGTTATAATATGAATGACTTCACTTTAAAGAACATGGATAAGATCAGGCGTACACAATTTACGCATGGACCCCTTATCGTTAAATAGAGTCGTTGGAATGGGGCCTACAGGAAACGTTCAGACCTTTTTCATTGTAACATCTTCGGGTACATTTGCCAGAAAAAGAGCACGGCGACCGACAAGAATCTTGACCAATTCTCCTGATCGGCATTTAAGACCACACGCCTCATTATGTCTTCAAATGTTTTCAGTGAAGAACTGGTGAGCAGGGTATAGAAATCAAGATTTTATCATTGGATGATCCTGATCTACCCATTGCAATGAATTTTGGGCATCTTTTGTATCAAGCAATATATATACATGTATAATATTCAATAAACTATTTGGTAAGGTCCTCTTATATGAATGTATTTGTCATTTTTTTTTCTGAAAATGGCTTAAAAGGCATAATACATGATCTTCGTCACATGTCAAAGTTTTGTTGTTTATAGGAACAATAAAGGGGAATATCAAGATAATTTATCCAGTTTGAAGGTAAATTATATACCGATAATCAGCATTATCATTAGACAAATAAATCTCCATGCTAAATGCCAACATAGTTTTCTTTTTATTCTGTAATTACAGACTACTTTAAGACAGATCTCGAAGATATAACTGTAACAGCAGGAAACACTGTTATCTTGAGTTGTGAAGTGAGATCAACTAGAGTAATACCTGTTTGGTATAAAGGTGAATCCAAACTTGTCGACAAGCGATATGAACAATCCCACGATAGACAAAAACACACATTGAAAATAGCAGATGTTAAACTAGATGACAACGGTGTTTTTTATGTGGACTTTGATGGTCACGCCAGTAAAAAGATAAAAGTTACCGTAGAAGGTAAATAAGTACTTACAGAAAATAATAATGAATGGAAACATTTTTAATATTAATAACCTCCCGAAAGGAGCTATTATTTTAGAAGTGTCGATTTGGTTACTGTACTTAGAAGATATTTTTTTTATTAAATCGGAAGTTGTTTTGTTGGAACCCACTTCCGGTCTTGCGCTAAGACACGAATGTGGGTCAATTCGCCCCAATGTACGTATTTTTGCCTCTTGATCCGTTCAAAGCCTTTGTTAAATATTTTTTCATGTTAAATATGGATACACATTTCCTGATATACCCTTCCTAAAACGCTGAGGGAGCTCATCAGGTAAGACCTGCCTCATATTAGTGTAGTGAACCTCAAAAGCCAATTCATGAGTTTAGTCAACCACACTGGCACACGGCTAATTTACACCATTTAATGAACATAATAGTATGGCCGTTAGGATCAGAGACAAGAGGCCTCTCCACTTTATGGCCATGTCTACATCCGTGCTACCAAGATCTACCAGTGACTTATAACTTTCACGGTTTGTCATCCAAGTCTAAGCTGACTTTTTACTTATGGCAAATATGAGGATGTGGTATCACAGCCGGAAAGAGCACTAGCAACCGATAATATATGGCATATGGTGGACCAATCGATTTGCAAATTTCATCTGCCCGTATAAACCTCCTTCCGTCTTTTACTGATTTTACATAACCCGTTTTACATTACCGATTTTGAACCACATTTCGCTTGTGTTCAGTATCTAAGGGAAAACGTACACATTCCAAAAAAACATCTGTGTCAGGTGACTTAAATTCGATCCTACCAGGGTCATCATCTACCGCAACTGTTTAACAGCTGATACAGAATGCAGAATGAGTCTCTTCTTGTGTGCTGAACAACTCCGGGATATCAGTAACAGTAGTGGATGTAAACCTCTTAACAACCTTTATGTTAACAAAAACACCTGCCAAAGTATAATTTTGTTGGTCCTTTAAGTTACTGAAAGTGAAGGACCACATAAACACATAAAAATCAAGTCAAATTATGTTTATTCCTTGACGACCTTAAACATTTCCTCCATTCTGGGATTTTCATATTTTCTGTGCCATTGTATATTCTCTCCCCGCAACAAACAATAGACTGTCTGATTTATTCAGCTGATTTTGTAGAATTTTGAGTATCATATCAGTCATGAACATCTTTAACACACCCAAAGGAACCTGTAGATAAATTTGCAACTAAAGTTTGAAATAATGTTTTGCCAAGTCCTCAAAAGTAGCAAATCTCTTAACGTCTAGCCTTTGAATTATACCCATATCATCTCTGATCAAAACTGATTTCGAGGGACTACATCGTTATAATATGAATGACTTCACTTTAAAGAACATGGATAAGATCAGGCGTACACGATTTACGCATGGACCAATTATCGTTAAATAGAGTCGTTGGAATGGGGCCTACTGGAAACTTTAAGACCTTTTCCATTGTAACATCTTCGGGTACATTTGCCAGAAAAAGAGCACGGCGACCGACAAGGACCTTGACCAATTCTCCTGATCGGCATTTAAGACCACACGCCTCATTATGTCTTCAAATGTTTTCAGTGAAGATCTGGTGAGCGGGGCATAGAAAACAAGATTGTATCATTGGATGATCCTGATCTACGTATTGCAATGACCTTGGCATCTTTTGTATCGAGCAATATATATACATGTATAATATTCAATAAACTATTTGGGAGGGTCCTCTAATATGAATGTATTTGTCATGTTTATTTTCTGAAAATGGCTTAAAAGGCATAGTACACGATCTTCGTAACATGTCAAAGTTTTGTTGTTTATAGGAACAATAAAGGGGAATATCAAGATAATTTATCCAGTTTGAAGGTAAATTATATACCGATCATCATCATTATCATTAGACAAATAAATCTCCATGCTAAATGCCAACATAGTTTTCTTTTTCTTCTGTAATTACAGACTACTTTAAGACAGATCTCGAAGATATAACTGTAACAGCGGGAAACACTGTTATCTTGAGTTGTGAAGTGAGATCAACTGGAGTAACACCTGTTTGGTATAAAGGAGAATCCAAACTTGTCGACAAGCGATATGAACAATCCCACGATAGACAAAAACACACATTGAAAATAGCAGATGCTAAACTAGATGACAATGGTGTTTTTTATGTGGACTTTGATGGTCACGCCAGTAAAAAGATAAAAGTTACCGTAGAAGGTAAATAAGTACTTACAGAAAATAATAATGAATGAAAAGATTTTTAATATTAATAACCTCCCGAAAGGGGCTATTATTTTAGAAGTGTCGATTTGGTTACTGTACTTAGAAGATATTTTTTCATTAAATCGGAAGTTGTTTTGTTGGAACCCACTTCCGGTCCTGCGCTAAGACACGAATGTGGGTCAATTCGCCCCAATGTACGTATTTTTTTGCCTCTTGATCCCTTCGAAGTCTTTGTTAAATATTTTTTCATGTGAAATATGGATACACATTTCCTGATATACCCTTCTTAAAACGCTGAGGGAGCTCATCAGGTAAGACCTGCCTCATATTAGTGTAGTGAACCTCAAAAGCCAATTCATGAGTTTAGTCAACCACGCTGGCACACGGCTAATTTACACCATTTAATGAACATAATAGTATGGCCGTTAGGATCAGAGACAAGAGGCCTCTCCACTTTATGGCCATGTCTACATCCGTGTTACCAAGATCTAACAGTGACTTATAACTTTCACTGTTTGTCATCCAAGTCTAAGCTGACTTTTTACTTATGGCAAATATGAAGATGTGGTATCACAGCCGGAAAGAGCATGAGCAACCGATAATATATGGCATACGTTGGACCAATCGATTTGCACATTTCATGTGCCCGTATAAACCTCTTTCCGTCTTTTACTGATTTTACATTACCCGTTTTACATTACCGATTTTGAACCATATTTCGCTTGTGTTCAGTATCTGAGGGAAAAAACGTACACATTGCAAAAAAACATTTGTGTCAGGTGACTTAAATTAGATCCTACCAGGGTCATCATCTACCGCAACTGTTTAACAGCTGATACAGAATGCAGAACGGGTCTCTTCTTGTGTGCTTAACAACTCCGGGATATCAGTAACAGTAATGGATGTACACCTCTTAACAACCTTTATGTTAACAAAAACACCTGCCAAAATAAAATTTTGTTGGTCCCTTAAGTTACTGAAAGTGAAAGACCACATAAACACCTAAATATCTAGTCAAATTATGTTTATTCCTTGACGACCTTAAACATTTCCTCCATTCTGGGATTTTCATATTTTCTGTGCCATTGTATATTCTTTCCCCGCCACAAACAATAGACTGTCTGATTTATTCAGCTGATTTTGTAGAATTTTGAGTATCATATCAGTCATGAACATCTTTAACACACCCATTGACCATAAAGTGGACTTCAGTGGAAATTCATGGTGAATTTCCACATGTAGTGCCACGATATGCGGAACATCGATGTGACGTCAACAGGACAGAAACGTGTACACAAAATGAATTCCGGTTATAGAAACGATACATGTTTCGGAAACCATGACAGGAAAAATAACTCTGCATTTATTCAGGTTTGTGGCTGGCTACTTCTATAGGCTGCATTAAACCCTCCGTTTTTTTTATTCTTTTTTTAATTTCTTTCTTTCTTTTTATAATTTTATATATACCTTTTGCTGCAGAGGTAACTCTTGGCTGAGTTTGGATACCTGTTTGTTTTAACTGTTTTGAATTTTTATGGTTATGCTTATTAATTCATCATTATATCTTTAACCGGTTTTCCAATATTTTGATCTGGAGCACTGCGTTGTCAGTCAACGAAATGGCCATACAGTGTATCAAATTTATTTCGGTATTTTGTGATACAAAAATTGGACGTGTCTTCTGCGCATGTTCAGGTGGAACCGGAAGTGGTTTTGTGCAAACCGGAAGTAGTGGGTTTCCCCATTCTTTACTTACGGAAGTGACGCAAGTTACGGACCCGGATGTGACATGCTTGACCAGAACTCAGATTGAATTATCTCCCTTTTTTCCGCACTTTTTGCCTCGAGTTTGTCACGCTTGCTTAGGTGAACCACCGACGTAGGGTACTGATCGTTTAGAGTAGGAGTGCGAGACAGACCTACGATGAGGGTTAGAAGCAGGACTAGGGTTCAGGTTAGTGTTAGGGTTAAAGTTAGAACTAGAGCAAGGGTTAGGGTTAGGACTGGAGTTAGGGTTATGGTTAGGATTGAAATCCGTAAACGTTCGTTTCCGTCCGGAAAGACTCTCAAATTTTTGTTTCATTAGGGTGCTCTCCTTCAGGTTTGCCTTACTTGGGGGCAGTAATCTTTGAAGTCCATCGTAACATCAACGAGACCGAGAACATTCGTTACCGTCCGGAAAGAATCTGAAATTTCTGTTTCATAACGGTGCTCTCTTTCAGGTCCGCGTTACATGGACGCAGCCATCTTTGATGTTCATCGTAACATCAACGAGATCAAGAGGTGATTTATAACGAAACAGTGAGAATCCTACCTTCTCATCGGCACACCAGCAGCAGCAACGAACAGCAACAAGCAGCAGCAGCACCAAAAATATGAAATGAGCATGGTGCTAAGCAGCGATGAGCGGGAAAGAACAGTACAGAGCAAGAGAAGAGCAGCGATGAGCAGCAAACAACAATGACGATCAGCGAACCGTGCGGTCTGAATGAATAGACAAAAAACAATTTTCGTCACTATGACGCCAATGGAAAAATTTAAACGAAAATATAATCAGAGTTTTTGTTTAATTTTGTCGGTTGTTTGAAGACTGTCAAACAACACACACGTATCAATGAAATCGAAAATGCCTCTCGTTGATTTAGTGGTAGAGTGCAGAGCGGCCTTAAAAATTGAGGAGGATTAATGCAGCCTATCTTATGAAAGCCAGTCACAAGCCTGGATAAATGCAGAGTTGCCTGTCAAGTGACCTGAATGTAAGGGTGCTCTCGCACAGATCCAATCATTGACTAGCGACAATCGACCACCACTAGCAGCAGCGGCGAAAACAGCGACAAGTAGCCCCAAAACTGAAATGAGCACGCGAGTAAGGTCATGATTAGCAAAGAGCAAGAGAAAAACAGCGATGAGCAAGAGAAGAGCAGCGATGACGAACAACAAAAAGCAGAAGGGGCAACAGCAGCAGCGAAAACAGCGACAAGTAGCCTCCAAAAACCGAAATGAGCACGCGAGTAAGGTCATGTTTAGCGATGAGCAGCAAAAAGCAAGAGAAAAACAGCGATGAGCAGCAAAGAGCAAGAGAAAAACAGCGATGAGCAGCAAAGAGCACGAGAAAAACAGCAATGAGCAGTAAAGAGCAAGAGAAAAAACAGCGATGAGCAGTAAAGAGCAAGAGAAAAACAGCGATCAGCAGTAAAGACCAAGCGAAAAACAGCGATGATTAACCTTACCCTAACTTAACCCTAATCCTAACACTAGTACTAATTCAAATTCATCCGGGATTTAGCCCAATCCAGCATTGGGCTAGACTTTGAAACATGACTTTGAAGCAGGCTGTTAAGCAGAACTAGTGTTAGGGTAAACGTTTGTCTTTAGGGTGCTTTCTTTCAGGTCCGTGTTACATGGGCGCAGCCATCTTTGATGTCCATCTAACATCATCGAGACAGAGAACATTCATCCCCGTCCTGGAATGGAAGTATCTTAGTTCTCCGGTCTCTGCGTTCCTCAGTATAAATCCAAACGACACGTTGATCTTGAAGGTCGTATTTTGTAGGTTGAATGTGTGGCGAACCATATCAGGAAAGGTGGCGGATGTAATCTCGTTCATCCTGAACACGATTGTCGGTATTTTTCTCTGTCCGAGTGGACTGCCAGTGCCTCAGATATAATACCTAAGTATCGGGATCTTCTGGCAACACTAAATATATACATGTATATATGTAGACAGTTACAAGTTTGTCAATGCAGAGTAGTCTCATGTCATAAATGTATAACAGGAAGTGAAGATAGTCCGAGAAGTCATTCGTACGATGGAACCCCCTACGCGTATATGAGAGAATCGTTTCTGCCATGTTCGAAGACGGTGTGGTGAACCAAGGAAGACTGGTCGTATTGTCGGTGTTTACTCGTACCTATTGTTAACAGTTTCCGGATTGGGCGCCGCATATTTGGACAGTGTACCATCGTGTTGATCTATCGAAACGGTTGGAATTGACCAATGAAAATGCCAGATTTTCGACCAATCGGAACGGGAGAATATAACCAATCACGATGTCGGAAAGATAGCCAAGCATGTTTCAAGTTTCATAATATAAGAACCAATCCAGCCCATCTTTACAAATATATATATAAATAGACCAGCAAGAAGAAGAATCAGTCAGCCGACATGTCTCGTAAAGAAAAGAAAACCAAAGACCAGACCAAGAGCTATATCGTCCAAGACGCCATGGCAGCTTCCGGTATTCCTTTGAAAGTACTACAGAAGTGGTGGACGACCTGATTACCAGAATCAAGGACAAAGAACCGGTGAACTGGAGATATCATCTGGGAGAAGATGTTTATGTCATCATTAAAGCACCCTATCCTATTATTCACGTCAGAAAACATTTCGTGCCTAACGGAGAACTGACTTTACAGCCAACCAAGAGAGGTATAACGCTGAGATCCTACGAATGGCAAGAACTGAAGAAGATTATACCTTTGTTTGAAGAGAAAGAACCAGAACTTAAAACATTGACTGATGTAAAAATGTAAAATAAAATATGAAAATTTTTCATTTGTGTTTGAATACACGATAAATATCCTAGTATACAATCACATCGATCAGTCTTGATCTACCACTCAAACCGACAACATGAGTACCGAGTGGGCTTCCGATCATCAGCAGTAAACCCCATTCCTTGCGCAGCAGCAGCAGCAACAGCGAAGAAAGTCACAAATAGCACCAAAAAACTGAAATGAGCACGCGATTAAGGTCCTGAGTAGCGATGAGCAGCAAACAGCAAGATAAGAGCAGTGATGAGCAAGACAAAAACAGTGATGAACAAGAGAAAAACAGTGATGAGCAAGAGAAGAGCAGCGATGACGAACAGCAACAAGCAGCAGGAGCGAAACGAGCACTCGGGTAAGGTAAGGAGTAGCGATGAACAGCAAAGGACAAGAGAAAAACAGCGATGAGCAACAAAAACAAGCGAAAAATAGCGATAAGCAGTAAAGATCAAGAGAAAAACAGCGATAAGCAGTAAAGAGCAAGAGAAAAACAGCGATGAGCAACAAAGAACAAGAGAAAAACAGCGATGAGCAGCAAAGGGCACGAGAAAAACAGCGATGGAAGCAAAGAGCAAAAGAAAAACAGCGATGAACAACAAAGACAGAGAAAAACATCGATGAGCAGTAAAGAGCACGAGAAAAACAGCGATGAGCAACAAAAAAACCAAGAGAAAAACAGCGATGAGAACTAAAGAGCAAGACAAAAACAGCAATGAGCAAAAAAGAAGGAGAGAATAACAGCGATGAGCAACAAAAAACCAACAGCCGTAAGCAGTAAAGAGCAAGACAAAAACAGCGATGAGCAACAAAGAACGAGAGAAAATCAGTGATGAGCAGTAAAGAGCAAGAGAAAAAGAGCGATGAGCAACAAAGATCGAGAGAAAAACAGCCATAAGCAGTAAAGAGCAAGAGAAAAACAGCGATGAGCAACAAAGAGCGAGAGAAAAACAGCCATAAGCAGTAAAGAGCAAGAGAAAGACAGCGATGAGCAGTATGAACGAGAGAAAAACAGCGATGAGCAACAAGGACAAAGAGAAAAACATCGATGAGCAGTAAAGAACACGAGAAAAACAGCGATGAGCAACAAAAAACCAAGAGAAAAACAGCGATGAGCACGAGAAAAACAGCGATGAGCTACAAAAACCAAGAGAAAAACAGCAATGAGCAGTAAAGAACAAGAGAAAAACAGTGATGAGCAGTAAAGAACAAGAGGAAAACAGTGATGAGCAGTAAAGAGCAAGAGAAAAACTGCGATGAGCAAGAGAAAAACAGCGATGAGCTAAAAAAACCAAGAGAAAAAAGCGATAAGCAGCAAAGAACAAGAGAAAAACAGTTATGAGCAGTAAAGAACAAGATAAAAACTGCGATGAGCAGTAAAGAACAAGAGAAAAACTGCGATGAGCAGTAAAGAGTAAGAGAAAAACTGCGATGAGTAGTAAAGAGCAAGAGAAAAACAGCGATGAGCAACAAAGAACAAGAGAAAAACAACGATGAGCAACAAAAACCAAGAGAAAAACAGCAATAAGCACCAGGAGCAGCAGCGGCAGCAAAAACAGAGACATGTAGCCCCAAAAACTGAAATGAGCACGCGAGTACGGTCATGAGTAGCGATGAACAGCGACAAGCAGCGAAGAGCGGCATATAGCAAGAGAAGAGAAACGAAGTGCACCATAGAGCAATGAAACGGATCGTCGTTGCTAAGGCGGTTGCTAAGGATACCCCTCCATTGATCTATTGGTGACAGCATCACTTGGAGGTAAGGGGACATAATCCAATCCTACCTTTGGTCCTTACAGAAAACATCATTCGTGGGGAAAAGCGTGGGAAAAGGGGAGATTATCCAATAGTGTATTTCGTAAACTCTCGGACTTCGACATAACAGCGAGAGTAATAGACCCTAGAGACCGATGAAAGATCCAGAGACGACCGAGAAGTGCGGAAAAAGGGAGATAATTCAATCTGAGTTCTGGTCAAGCATGTCACATCCGGGTCCGTAACTTGCGTCACTTCCGTAAGTAAATAATGGGGAAACCCACTACTTCCGGTTTGCACAAAACCACTTCCGGTTCCACCTGAACATGCGCAGACGACACGTCCACTTTTTGTAAAAAACGGAGGGTTTAATGCAGCCTATAGAAGTAGCCAGCCACAAACCTGGATAAATGCAGAGTTATTTTACCTGTCATGTTTTCCGAAACATGTATCGTTTCTATAAACGGAATTCATTTTATGTACACGTTTCTGTTCTGTTGACGTCATAGCGTCATTAGTTTTGACAATAGAGATTGCCATCGATGTTCCGCATATCGTGGCACTTCATGTGGAAATTCACCATGAATTTCCACTGAAGTCCACCTTTTGGTCGATGGAGGAGATGGAGCTTTGTTTGGCGAGAGTGGTGGAGAAAGCCAGGGAGATCCCACCAAGCCCTGGCTGCCAGACGACGTTTTACATCAGAGGGGCACTCCCGTGCTATGTGGGAGTTGATCCATCACTAAAGAGTATGAGGGTGTAGTTGCAGTGGCTGGGAGCCACAAGAAAATCAAGACGTTGTATCCCTGTTGACGGGGATACAACAATAAAACGGCCCTTTTAAGGGCCACCAAATTTTCCAAAAAGAAGTTAAAAATAGCGTAAATCGTGTAATTTTTTTTCTTAGCTTAGATTTCTATTGTCTTTAAGTTATTTTCTCATGACTTTTATTTCAATTTGTTGAAGGATTATGGAAGAGACAAGGTGAATGTGTGGCAACAGAACTTAGGGATGGTGTGGAGATACGATATGACAAGTGAGAATTAAAATATGCTAAAAGAACGAAAAGAGATAATTTGATCTTTAAGTTGTACTTTCCAATTTGTACAGGCGCATAAAAGCCTTGAGTCTACCTGGTGTCTAACGTACGCGTTCACCGACATGTTTCAATCCATTGCGTATTCCAACATGGATGCCTCCACGAACGCAGACCTGTAAGTGAGCACCCTCCTCCGGAAATGGCCGAACACTTACGAAGAGTGAAAAATTGTTCCAAAGACGTCTAAATGGTTCCGAATGTTGGCGAAAAGCCTGGAAATTCTACTAAATTCTTCAAAAAATCCCAAAAATTATTAAAATAACTATAATTTTTTTACTAAATGGTTCCAAAAAACCAGAAAATATTTCAGAAGGTACTTCAGAATAATTAAAATATTTAGAAATTTTTTACTATATTGTTCCAAAACCCAAATAAAATAATAAAATAAAAGATAAAAAAATTTAAAAAAATTAATAAAAATTAGAAAATATATTATAAAGAATAATACAAAATTAAATAATAGTAATGATAATAAAAAAATGAATAATAAAAAAAAAAAAAAAAAAGTAAAAAAAAAAATAAAAAATATAAAGAAAATTATGTAAATATATTTTTTTAAAGTTAAAAACTAAATATATAGAATAAAGGAAAAGTTACCTCTCCCTTGTTGGAGGAGGGAAATATGGTACTGGCGGGGAAAGTTATCTCCCCATTTATAGTTTTAAATTATCTCCCTTTGGAGGAGCTCTCTTTGGACTTAGAGAAAACCACTACTTCCGGTTGCGCAAACCACTTCCGGTTGCGCCTGAACATACGCAGACCACACGTGCGGGTCCCGGCACGTTACTTACGTCACTTCCGTAAACAAATCATTGAGAAAACCCATCACTTCCGGTTGCGCATGCGCGCAAACAACTTCCGGTTCCCCCTACGCATCCGCAGACGGCACATCCGGGTCCGAGCACGTGATTTACGTCACTTTCGTAAAGAAATGGCGGGAAAATCCATTACTTCCGGTTGTGCATGCGCGCAAATCACTTCCGTGAACTTCCGGTTCCGGTCACGTCACTTCCTGTGGCGTTATTTCCGGTTCCGGTGACGTCACTTCCGGCTCCTCCTTCACACCCACCTCCACAAATACTAATTTAGAACCACATATATACTACTATCAACATTTAAATAGAAACAACCAGGATAAAACTTGTAATTTGCAAGGAAAAAATCTGTTAGAATTATGTATGTCTTAAGGACTAAGAATACTCAATGGCAGATCTGTAGGTGATACACTAGGATATTTTCCTTGTATGACTTCAAATGGTTTTAGTTGTGTTGATTATGCCATTATAAACGAGGGTCTCCTGACCTCAGTTGAATATCTTACAACGCATGATTTCAACCATCTTTCGGACCATGTTCAAATTGTAATACATCTTAGGTGCGAAATTGAGAATTGTGAAGTCCAATCTACTCATCAATGGGAAAATACTAAGTCTTATAAATGGAATGAAAAATCAAAAAACCTTTTGTCAGACAGTCTTGGTTCTGAAGATTTAAAAAAAAAAACAAATTTTAGAGTTTGAATTGAAAAAATTCCCAGAAAATCAAACAGGAATAAATGAAGCAACAAAGGAACTGTCTTCAATTTTAAAAACTCTTACAGAAAGGTATTGCAGGCTTAATACTAAAAGAAAATAAATTCGTCGAAAGAAATTTAAACAGAAATGGTCCGACATTTCAGTTGACGAATATAAAAAAAAAACTTTAAACTACATGGGTAAACAGTTGAAAATTAACCCATTTAACAGTTCATTAAAACGAAAATATATTTTAGTCTTTTAAAATCTTTTAAAAATATAGTGAGACAAAAAAAAAAACAAATAAAAAAAACAGAAAAAAACCCCAAAAAACAAGTATATAAACAAAACATGTTTGACTCATTATCTAATACTATCAATAAAAATCCCAAAGAATTTTGGAATATTCTCAAAACATTAAAAGATACGAAAGAACAGGAGATGCTGGGTCAGAAGGATTATACAAAAACATAGAAAAAACTATTTAACACTTTCAGAGTCAAGGAGAATGAAAAAATGTAAATTTCTGTTTTAAAACATTCATTTACATTTTTTCATTCTCCCTGACTCTGAAAGTGTTTAATAGTTTTTAAAACATTCATATACATTTTTTCATTCTCCCTGAGTGAATAACCTCACAAAAATTCCATCGTCCAGTAAATAGCCTATTATTCACCGACGATGAATAACCTCATCAAATTACATCGTCCGTTGAATAACCCTATTATTCATTGCCAGTTAATAACCACAGGCACTTATTTCTATCAATGGGAAGGCCGACTATCCATATATAATAGAAGAAGGTGGCATCTTGAACTACTAACTTCTCACTGTATTTACTTCCGGTTGGCGTTTTTTAGGACAGAATATTATCTATTAAAAAAAATAAACGATGCTGTAAAATTATTGTGTTGTTATTTTCATTATTAATATATTTTTGAAGAATGGAAATCACCAATATAACTACGTTTTTATTATTAATTAAATAAATCAGAAAATCAGAAACCTGTGTGATAGAGTACGATAATACTAGAAAATTCCGAATGTATATGGTAACTCTAAAGACATTCGAACAAAGTTAAATTGGAGGGAAAATAGAAACTTTGCAGATAATTGTAGTTGACCACTCAAAGACGACCGATAATATTTACTGCGACGCGAACCGGAAGTAAATACAGTGAGTAGTTCAAGATGTCACCACGGTTTAGTGAACAATAGTAAGATTAGTATGAAGAGGAACACTGAGGCGGATATAAAATATTCAATGAAACGATTCATATAAGGTAGGGATTCTTTTTCAGTAAGTTAATGGTACATAAAGCATCCGAAGCGGAGACGGTCGTAACATTCGTTAGCCACCTTCTTCTATTATTTATGGATAGTCGACCTTCCCATTGATAGAAACAAGTGCGACCTTCCCATTGATAGAAACAAGTGTCTGTGTGAATAACCCATTATTCGTTAATTATATAAATAATGCTTTTTATTTTTTTTTATTTTTCCATATGCCAAATTGAGCACCAGTAATTTCGATATAATAAAACAGTTACGGCCCTATGAGTCGGATATCCAAAACGGTCAACCCTGTTAAGGGTTATTCCCCTCGCGCTAAGACCTCAGGGAAATAACTTTTAACATGGTTGACCAATTCTGATATTTCCCTCCCTCAGTGGGCCCGCGGAGTGGGCCGTAATTGTAATATATTATCACTTTCTTTCGAGAGGGAACATCAAGGTTAGAAATACCCTCTTTTTTTTAAAGTTTCCGCCAACAAAAGACAAATTATATCAATTTTAATGATATAATTAATACATGTGTTTTAACATCGAAGTATGTGGAAAGTTCACTACTGTATCCGTTGACTGGTTTACACATTAGAATGTCCAAAGTTTATAAAATAGTCCCAGACACAGATATTCCCAAAAGTGATGTGTTCACCTAATATCAGACAAGCTAATCTCCGATGAAAGTTGTAAATGTTCAATGAAACAGGTCCAGTGAATATCCTGAATATCCTAATTAGATAAAATGTCACAATCGCACAATAAAATCCCAGCTTGAAGCCAAATATTGATTGATTGTACTTGTTCGATGTGCAGTACAATGCCAATTGTCCTTTTTCGAATTAATCCTCATATACAGCAAGTTTAGAAATCCTAGAATTTTCAGATCTTTCAAGAAAAGTCTTTTCAAAAAACAAATTATCCCACTTTCAATAAATAGGGTGTTTACAATATACATGGAATTTTCTCTAATTTCACCCAATTTAACCGTCCCGTTGTGTAAAGATTAATAATCTCACTAGTGACTTTTTTTTTATCTTGCATATTTATTGGTCGAAATTATTAAATTGTGACGTAGGGATTTCAGAGAAGAGCCTACCTCGTGCACATTAATCTGATGTCTTTGGTCACAAATCATAAGATTTTAAAACGAACTGAAAATTAGAAAAACAACGTCTTACATTTTTACTTTGGGTTGTCAGATTTCTCCAATCTCGATAGTTAAATTGCGGAATTTTTAGTACGAGCTTAAACTCGTGCTAAAACAAAAAACGTAATGTATCTATCTCGATTGGAGAAATTTGATAATCCACTTGTAACAATGTAAGAAGCTATATTTTCAGAACGATCTGAGAATAGTAAAAAAGCATGCAACACAAATACAATGTCATAATTATATAATCATCAATGAGGCCAAGCTAATAAGGCCAAAGTATTCATTACAATTTGCTATAATTTTCCTCCTCCTAACAAATAAAAAAAACCCATAATTTACATATCTTAAATTATTTAAATAATTCATCTATGCATTGGCGGATGTTAGGGCGTAAGGGGCGTAGGCTCCCCTTTTTGGGAAAAAAAGGCGATTGTTGTTTTTGTGGACATTCATCATTATTCAGTCGTGCAGTAAATGTTAGTGGTCTATTAAAGGTAACGATATACAAGTTTGTGCACTTGACTTGCAGAATGGCGTGGTGTATACATCTAGATAGAAATTACAACTATCACTTATATATACACGTATTCGTCATGTTATCGTTTCAAGAACATGAGTTATATTAAAACAGTTAATTCAAAATTAATAAAATTACTACAATTCTCATTCACAACAGTAATCACAAAATTATTCAGACAATTAAGTACAACTAATTAGCCATACTAAATTCACTTGAACTCAAAAATATAAAAGGTTTAAAATAATAAATATGTACCATCAGTTTGACAAGAACTGCACAGAAATGCATTTATATAGTCTGGTCAGCTACAACTAACATCAAGCGTCAGCCAATAGATATAATACAGCAACCATACCTAGACAATAGATAAAACAATATTTACCAAATTGTAAACTAGCTAACTTCTTAGAATTCAATATGAATTCTATAAATAGTTTTCATTACAAACTCAAGTTAAAGGAACACAATATTTTATCCTCAGTAATTTACACTTGAATAGTACTAAAATCTAAGCATTCTTTTACCTAAGTTTCAGTGCTAAAATACTTCAAATTTGTGTAACAAATTTGACCAAAAATGAATAGTAAGAAAAAAATATAACAAAAAGTACTTACTTTACGTACAGAAAATATATATCCGACACACACTCTTATAAATTCAAATAGTAAATGGGTAAAATCCAAAATTACATGGCTATTTAAGACTGAATAAAAAAACAAGTTCTGACCAGATATTTGAAGAGAAGATCTCAAAAAGACTATGTATAGAAATAACCTGACTGACCATAAGATATAAGGGAATAAAAAGTGTAAGTCCAAGCTAATGAATAATTATAAGTTTCGCCGATAACCAAATAAGGTAATGAAATATAACTTGACACAAAGTCTATTGTAATAGTAAAATTTGCTCACTGTCAAGTAACTGCATTCAATCGTAAAACTAGATAATATACCTGTAAGAAAGTTTAGTTAATTAAATCTGGTGGAATTAAATATTAAGAATGAAACAAATAAACTGAAATTCAAATGATCAAATTATAAAACAGATAGTGGAAAATATCCTGAAACAAATACATGTATGTTTAATATGGGAGATAACTCTAATCTACCAAACCAAATACCTATTGATTAATAGAAACTGACCATATTAATAATCTGTAAAAGCAAGTACATTCATACAATTAAACTCAAATATTTATTCAAATAAATAACAAGACATAAAATTCAATACGGGCACACAGAGAAATGTCGTCCCCGACATTTTATTAAATTGTTATTTATATAATTACAATAACAGACATTCATTTATTTACAATAACGGACAACGGACAAAATAGTGTCACAAATTTTCTCTTTCATCGACATAAACGTCTGGTTGTCCGCCAGTGACATTAAAAAATTAACCTTTTCCTTCCATTCCGGTTGAACAGTTTGGGACAATACGTATTCGTTAGATTGCATCCATTTTGGTTTCTGAGTTGTACGTGTAGACCTACGTGGTGCAACAAGCGGTTGCACAGTTTCAACATTAATATCTGAAGGGTTCTCCTCAGTTAGTGCTTCTCTGTCTAATTCCTTATCAGAATTTTTCTGAACTGGTATTCCTGTCCCAGATTCCGTATACTGATCAATATCTATTCCAGCAACTAAAACATTCTCCGTAATATCGAGATTGTGAGCGTCCTCACAATGATCAGCTTCCTGGGTCTCTACAGCACAGCCAAGATCGTCATCCGGATGCTGATAGACAATATCCGGTTCCTGTACATAATCAGTCGTCTTGGTAACTGATTTCCGTATAGGAATATACAAATCTTCATCACTACTGTCGTTATTTTCTGACTTATCAATCTGATCTACATTAGGTTTTGTTAGAGTTGATTTAAAACATTTCCTTTTCCTGGGGTTAGGTTTTGGTTTTTCGTTTGTAACGTGATCTAAAATATCTGAAGTATTTTCATTCAATGTTCCTACTGGTAGTAATAAGTTTCTATGCAAAATTCGTTTTTTACCTTGTCCACTCACTGGTTTAACCTCAAGAAATACCGGAATATCTTTGTTCACCTGATCTGTAACTATGTATATATCCTCGCTTTACTTGTCAGCTAGCTTGTGACGACCATCGAAAGCCATAATTTTTACCAGAACATGATCACCTACTTGTATGTTAGCTCCCCTAATTTGAGTATCATGATTCCTTTTCTGATTATCCTGTGATTTTTTAATTGCTTATTGAGCTTTTTCATACGCCGAATTTAACCTTTCTTTTAATTGACTTGCATACTTAGATAAAGACTGATTCTGAGAGTTTAAATTCAATCCAAAAGTGATATCAACGGATAGACGAGGTTCACGGCCAAACATTAAAAAGAATGGTGATTGCCCAGTTGTATCATGGCGTGTGCTATTGTAAGCATGAACAAGAGTGCCAATATGAGATTTCCAGTTAGCTTTTTCCTCAGATTCCAAAGTTCCAATCATGTCAATCAATGTACGGTTAAAACGTTCACACATCCCGTGGTACGCTGTGGTCCTTGATTTACTGATGTTTGTAACTGCAAGTACTTCTTTGATTAATTTTGATTCGAAATTTGCCCCTTGGTCGGAGTGAATACTTTTGGGTAATCCATAATGTTTAACAAAGTGATTCAAGAAAGCATCTGCTGTAGTTTTTGCACTCATGTTTTTAGTAGGAATTGCCTGTGCATAACGAGTAAAATGATCAGTTATAATTAGTACATATTGTGTTCCACCTTTTGTCATATCCAATGTTAAATAGTCTAAACATACCAACTCTAAGGGTTCTGATGTCTGTATGCTGACAAGTGGTGCTTTTGCCATTCTTGTTGTCTTGAAATGCACACATCTACCACAGTTTTTGATCCATTCATCAACATCGTTTGCCATAGATGGCCAATAAAATCTATCCCTCAGTAATGAAAGAGTTCGTTCTCGTCCTGGGTGTCCAACATCATTGTGCAAACTGGAAAGTACCTGCTGACTGAAACTAGAAGGCAACACTAATTGTAATCGTTGTTCTTCATTAATATTTACTTCCCTGTACAAAATACCTCTTTGAATTTTTAGTTTTTCATATGATCTAACCATAGCAATATGATATGAAGATTGTGAAAATTCGTCTAATTTTGGTTTTCTACGATTCCAAACTGCATTTATCCAAAACTTCAAATGTGGATCATCCCTTTGAGCTTTTCTGATTTCGGATTGACTATACTGAATCAAATCTTTACTAACAATTTCATCATCATTTGGGACAACAGACTCTGACATAGATAAAGTTTCAATATAAGGTTGGTTATGGATGCCACTACATATTGCATGAATAGTGTCAATATTCAGTACTCTAGTTTCATTCAAATTGTTATGATCTGATTTTAATTCTGGATATCTAGATAATGCATCTGCATCCTGATTACGCTTTCCTGATCTGTATGATATTTTAAAGTCATAACTAGAAAGTGCTGCTAACCAGCGATGACCACAAGCATCTAACTTTGCAGTAGTTAACACATACGTCAATGGATTATTGTCCGTTAGAACAACAAATTTTCTGCCATAAAGATATTCATTAAATTTATCACAAATAGCCCATTTCAGCGCGAAAAATTCAAGTTTGTGAGCTGGATAATGACTTTCGGATTTACTGAGTCCACGACTTGCATATGAGATGACCTTGTTTTGTCAGTTTTGTTTTTGATATAATACCGCACCTAATCCCTGCTGACTAGCGTCAGTGTATAATTCAAAAGTTTCGTCATAGTTAGGGTATGCAAGAATTGGTGGAGTAGACAACATTTCCTTCAACTTTCCAAAAGATTCAATTTGTTTGGGGCCCCATATCCATGTATTTGACTGAATATTTTTTACTGATATTTTCCTTTTACGCCTTTTTTTTTGGTCGTGGCATCAATTCAGTCAATGGTTTTGCAATCTGTGAAAAATTTTTACAAAATGGACGGTAATAACCGGCAAAACCTAAATATTTTCTGACCTCCTCTGGATTAGTAGGTATTGGCCAATTAACTATTTTTTCTATTTTCTCCGGATCAGTCTCGATACCTTCGGAAGAAACAATGTGACCAATAAATTTTACTCTCTTTTGTAGAAAAGAACATTTCTTTGCAGATAATTTGAGACCGGATTGCTGTATACGAAGCGAAATTAGTTCCAATCGTCCCAAATGTTGTTCAAAAGTATTAGAAAATATAATTAGATCATCCAAATAGATAAAACATATTTTCAAATGAAGTTCTCCAAAACATTCTTCCATAATTCTCTGATATGTTGCTGGGGCATCACTTAAACCAAATGGTAATCGATTGTATTCCCAAAATCCTAACGGGCCAATAGTAAAAACAGTGCGTTCTTTATGCTCCTCTGCTATTTCAATTTGATAATATCATGACTTCATATCAAGCACGCTGAAATATTTTGCATGAGAAAGAGAATCAAGAACTTCGTCAATACGGGGCAAAGCATAGCTATCTTTTATGGTCTTATTATTTAACATCCTAAGATCTATACACATCCTAAGTCTACCGTCTTTGCGACGTGCTAAAACAACAGCTGAGGACCAGGGAGAATGTGATGGGCGAATAACCCCGCATGCAGCAAGTTGTTTTAAATGTTCTCTTACCTCGTCATACATGGATGGAGGTATACGCCGGAAGCGTTGTTTGAACGGAGTTTCATCGGACAGTTCTATTCTATTTTTGAACGCCTTTGTAGTGACCAATGTCCGTATCTCCCTGTGAAAATATATCGACATATTTAAACAATAAATCTTGAAGTTCACATTGTTGTTGTTTTGTTAAATCATCTGAATCAATATTAACATCTTTGATTATGTCCGACTTTCCCTTAAGTTCATGAATACTTTCAGGCACTTTGATATCATCTTCTATTGACACAGGTTGAATTTCACAAACTATACTTTTTGGTGGGATATTTACAGTTCTCGTAGAACAATTTGAAAAAGTAACATCAATAAAATCTTTCCTCTTTCCTTGATATGTTATCAATGAGGGACATACATCTAAATCATCTGTAAGAACAGAGTTATAAGTAGGTTGTAAAATTGCACAAGTTACGTGGAAGTCCAAACCTTATCTACATATCCATCAATTGTTTTTGTTGTATTTGGCATAACAGTAATATTTTTATTTTCAGCACTTTTGACAATTCCAAGAACATTTTCACGAGGTTTCAATTCCCTGTCTCTGTACAACATACTTTTAAAAGTAAGACTCCATGCTGTATTTAAATTAGCATTTTGTAACATCTTAGTACCTAGTGTTTCAGTACAAGAATTCATAAATACAGACAATACATGTGTTCCAATGAGTAATGGTACTCTTGTATTATAAGTGCAATTAATGCCAAACAAGTCTGAGTTTGACCAACAGGTACACCCGAAACGCAAAGATCTATCTCAATATATCCATCATAAGGCGATTTATGGCCATCCGCACATTCAATATTCAAAATATCATGCAGAATTGTATTTGTACATGTGTTAAATTTTCATCATAAAACTTACGACCAAGTGTCGTGACAGTGGGCCCAGTGTCTAACAACGCATAAGTACCGATGCCGTTAACAGTAACATCAATTTCATTACTTTGTCCAACTAAATTTTGATTCATATTTGGGCCTGCAGTTTTAACAGAATAGCCTATGGGTGACCCTTTGCCACACACCTTACGTAGTTTAAAGGTTGGCCATTTTTGTGAAATCGATTTCTACATCCAGATTTAACATGACCTTCTTGGCCACAACGAAAACAGACAACTACGTCCTTGGTTTGCTTGTCCGGAAATGAATTATAATTCTGATTATGCAAGTATCTAGTTTTCGAATTAGAATTCCTACCTTGACTTCTGTGGTCACGTATACATGGTCTTCCTCTACATGAGTTTTGTTCTCTGGATGTCATCTGTGTTTTAAACTGGTTCATCTCGGTTCTTAGCTGATTCACTACACCGGTAAGCTTTTCAATTTGGTCATCCTTGGCTGCTGTTGCTGACTTTGAGTGCGTAGTTTTAAACGGAATATCGGCTTCTAAACGTCTAACTTCAACTCTAAGTTCGTCAAAAGATTTAACTTTATCAAACTTATAACCTGCAAATGTTTTTAAATAGAAATTTAAACCAGCATAAAATACAGAACAAAGCATATCATTAGTATCTTTAGTTTTAATAGCACCAGCTTTAACAGCCTTGCTGAGAAGATCTTCAAGCCTGCTAGCAAAAGTGGAAACATCCTCTGCATCACCCTGTTTAGCACTGTAAAAAGAAGATAATAAAGTTTGTCCTCTGTCAACAAAACCAAAAACACTCTCACATTTATGCAAAATTTCTTGAATACTAACGTTTGAATCCATATGCATTAGAACTCGGGCAGCGCTATCCTTCATGGATCGTCTGATAGCTAACAAAATCTCTTCACTCGTATATACCTTCTCTGAAATTAATCGTTCAATTTTTATATTTCCATAAATCAAAAGCTGTATCCTTTGATGTACCTGAATACACAGTAATGCGAGGTGGATGCCTTAAACTATTTTGAGAAGGGATTGTATCTACCTTAGGTTTTACATCGCCTAAAGAACCAGAAAAAACAACTCCTAACATCCAATTTTTCAACTCTTCAGGGGACTCACATTTTGGCTTAACACCCAACTGTTTAAATGATTCTACCATTTTTTCAATTCCTCTTGTGAAAAATCAGCCATATTTGTATACGGTTCAATACACCAAAAAAAAAAAAAATAAATAAATAAAAAAGATACCAGTATAAATATAAATATGCAGAAAGAAACATTTTTTTCTTAAATTATAAAATTTTTTACACTTATTGACAATGCAAAAAAAATACAGTTACTAATATCACCAATATTAATACAATATTTCACATTTTGTTATCAAAACCCAAAAAACATAGGTTCGATATTCATAAATAAACAGATTATTTCTACCATTTAAGTATAGTATATTAATTAATATATAGTGTGTACAAATAAATATAATATTGAATTAATCATTTTTCACACAAAGAACATGTACTTCTAGATTTCCCACTGTAATAACTCCACTGCAGTAACTTCACACTGTCGACATAATTCCACTGTTGTAATAAAACTGAATCTAAACGAGCTCCAAATTCTCAATCAGTGCACACAGACAGATGGACACCATCACTGGATAGACTGGTAAAACTAATAAAAATACATCGTTGAAATTCATCAACTGCAAATCCACATATCTTTCAATAGTATTTTTGTTTCATGGTTTGTGGCTTCGCTAATCTTCAGCTGATCCAGAACCCGAACGTGGGCGCCATTTTGTAACCGGGCTTCAAATAAAAAGAAGACTTCCTAGGGTTCTAAGTTTATTTACGTATGCATATTATAAAATAGCCTCTGAAAAATAAACATTTAATCACAATTAGAATAACAAATACACAAATATTACCATAAGTAATGTCAATTAATAGATTCAAATAGAAACTATATGTATTAAATAATTTCATATACATCTAGAGAGAAATTACAACTATCACTTATATATAATTCTATAAATAGTTTTCAAAACAAACTCTAGTTAAAAAACACAATATTTTATCCTCAGTAATTTACAATTGAATATTACTAAAATCTAAGCATTCTTTTACCTAAGTTTCAGTGCTAAAATTCTTCATCTTTGTGTAACAAATTTGACCAAAAATGAATAGTAAGAAAAAAATATAACAAAAAGTACTTACTTTACATACAGAAAATATATATCCGACACACACTCTTATAAATTCAAATAGTAAATGGGTAAAATCCAAAATTACGTGGCTATTTAAGACTGAATAAAAAAACTAGTTCTGAACAGATATTTGAAGAGAAGATCTCAAAAAGACTATGTATAGAAATAACCTGACTGACCATAAGATATAAGGGAATAAAAAGTGTAAGTCCAAGCTAATGAATAATTATGAGTTTCGCCGATAACCAAATAAGGTAATGAAATATAACTTGACACAAAGTGTATTGTAATAGTAAAATGTGCTCACTGTCAAGTAACTGCATTCAATCGTAAAACTAGATAATATACCTGTAAGAAAGTTTAGTTAATTAAATCTGGTTGAATTAAATATTAAGAATGAAACAAATAAACTGAAATTCAAATGATCAAATTAT
This sequence comes from Mytilisepta virgata, assembly GCA_028015205.1. NCBI lineage: Eukaryota > Metazoa > Mollusca > Bivalvia > Mytilida > Mytilidae > Mytilisepta > Mytilisepta virgata. The sequence goes on from CM051510.1 coordinate 3,902,352, forward strand.
AAAAAAGATAATGGAAAATATCCTGAAACAAATACATGTATGTTTAATATGGGAGATAACTCTAATCTACCAAACCAAATACCTATTGATTAATAGAAACTGACCATATTAATAATCTGTAAAAGCAAGTACATTCATATAATTAAACTCAAATATTTATTCAAATAAATAACAAGACATAAAATTCAATACGGGCACATAATGAATGCAGTGCATGCTCGCATTTCGCTTACCCTTTGCAGTTTGGGTCCTCTAAAGTTATTAAGTTGATAAAATGGGATTATTCAAGAGGATAAAAATATCGTAACGTACTCTGTAGGAATTAATAACAGATAAAAATTAATGGAAGCACATTTTAAAAAAGTCGTTTGCAGACACAAAAAATGCTTCATTTCAAACAATTTGCATAATTAAGTAAAATACGTAAAATGAGGAAAAAAATAGTATTGCGTAGTTTCGTGTTTAAAACCATGAAAGGCAAAAAATACAACTCTAGTGTAGAAATCAATATTTATTTAGAAGTTTTACGATCACCTCATAAGGACAGCTCAATAATGTGATGAAATCCGATTTACTTTCATTTCGACAGCTCATTTCCTGTAAGTTGCGATACTCTGCAAATCTTAGAAGTTTAAGTTGACTCAGTGACTTCTTTACAGCCAATACAATTATTAAAAAAACTGATATCTAATGGATCTACAGGCTGATGTCAAACATACCAAGTAACAATTTCCTGATAATTACAATTCGCGTAAAACTTTCTTTTCAAAACCAACCTTAAATTGTAAAACTTCGTTTTTGATTTCGTAGATACTTTTACTGTCCATATTTTTAAATTTGTTAAAAGTAAGATTTCATCTTCCCCAAGCAAAATTGGCCGTACTTGGATTTTGGCGAAACTGTTTGGTTGTATTGTTCACTATGTTTTAGTGTTTATTTTATTTATTTATTTATTTTTTTTTTGGGGGGGGGGGGGGGGGTTGTACAACGTTTTAGTAATGAGCGTTACTTGTGAAGATTAATTCAGACATGCTGTACCTAGGTGGGCTCGGGGTCAGTATAATATGTCCGGGTATGGTTTGTGGAGAGGTACCCCGTGAGCTAGCATATTAAAAATCCGACTCAACGAGTCGGTCTAGTGCAAAGAAGGGTTCATATTCAAATCATATCTCAAGTTCACCCTGATATAGTTAAATGTACAAATTACAAAATAATCCATCTACCAGTCCAACTTAAATTAGGATTTTTTTTTCTATAATTCACCTTACTTGGTTTCAACAACTAATACCAATCTTTATAGTTTTCGAGATATAAGGTATTTTAAAAGAGGCTGATAAGGGAATTTGGCATAATATGTAAATTTGTGCATTTTGTTTAATCAGTCTAGTATATTACTATACCATACAACACTTCATTGGGTCATGGATAATACTGTGTCCACAGTGCACCTGTCAACTTGCCGCGGTGGTATCATTCTACTCTTAGCGCAGTCATTTATAACGCATGACCTTGTGTTGTTGGAAAATTTGATGCACAATTAACTTTTTTTCAAATCGCTTTAAGATTGATAGAAATTTAACACACGTTGAAAAAATATAATACAGAGACAGATTCAACAATATACTGTTTTATAGAAACTATAACCAAACTTCATGATGTATACCAGAGGAAATTATTTAAAGTATGCGTTATTGTTTGACAAGTTATAATGAAAGTGCTAATAATGTTGTGAAATCGACCGATTTATTATTTTCTTTCCTTTGTTTTCTATATATATACACACTTCAACCAATAGCATAATTAATCACAACAGATCACAAAATGTATTATAGTAAATGTATCCTATTTATTTCATTCCATTATTGTTTATTTACAGGTGTATGGTATGTCACAGTAAACCTGTCGTCAAAACATGCCATGATTGTACTGTAGATATTTGTGATGACTGTACAACGCAACACCGTACAACAAATAAATACCACTACATACAGTCCCTGTCTGATAGGTATATAATGGATAATAGTGTACCGATACGTGGTGCAAGGATCACAGATATCAAGGTTTTACCTGACGGTTTGTTAGTTATTGCTGGTGGTATAGTTAGACAATTAATAACATTTAACATAAAAGGAGGACAATGCAAAAGAATACCATTACCTGGTGAACCATGCAGAATAACTGTAGTAGATAACAATACTGTCGCTGTCAGATTACTCTTTGGTGATAAGATACTGACGGTAGACATCAGACACAGACAGACCATCAATGATATCTATGTAGGGGGTAGTGGGTGTATATGTACAGTAATAATCAGCTGTTTGTTGGGTGTCATGATAATACAATAAAGGTATTATCTCTGTCAGGGAAGGTAATCAGAACAATAGATCTGGGTTTTCTACCTGACTATATCTGTGGGGATGATAAGGAACATATTTACATCAATAATTATTCCAATAACAAGTTACATTGTACTGACAATGACTTGAACAATATGTTTACATTTACCGCCCCTGACATGATAGGACCATTGGGTCTGACTGTAGACAATAAAGGATATATACTTGTTGTATGTGATGAGTCTAATAATGTACACAGGATCAGTCCTGATGGTAGTCATAGTCAGATCATTATATCACATATACCATCATCTGACTGGGCACCATACATATGTTATGATTCTGTTTCACAGTCTGTTATTATTAGTCGTACCAATACAATCTATGTCTATAAACAGAAGTAAATGTTGATATACAATTTTGTCGATTACTTTTTGAAATAACTATTTTTATTCATTTAAATCATAAATTCAACAATAAGCTGTAAATGAAAATAAACATACCAATTAATTAACACAGTAAATGAAACAAGATATAAACTTACCACATTCATTTGACATTCTGTAAATGATTAGACATGAAAAATTGTACAGTTCATAATGAGTCCATGTGTATATTACAGTATAGTAATACAATAGTATATACATGTACAAATTTCATATTTGTACATATTATAAATAGGAATGATTTGTAAATGTTGTAAAACAATTTGGTTGTTAAAATAGGAAACCACCCCACTGTTTGTTTTTAAAAGATAAACATGATGAATGTATATCAGTAGTGTTTAATATATACACTATATCTCAATGATTGTATATAATTAACGGTTAATTATGTAGCTAATGTTCATATACATATGTATGCCATAAACTGATTATTCATGACTAGATAGATAAACAGGTTTTTTGGGGGTTTTTTCTTGTTCTTTTTGTTTTTTTTTTTTGTTTTTTTGTTTTTTTTTGTTTATTTGTTTGTTTTTGTTTATTTGTTTGTTTTTGTTTATTTGTTTGTTTTTGTTTTTGTTTGTTTTTTTAGGGGGGGGTAGTGTGTTACATGATTAACTATTAGCTGAACTTTAACAGTGATAGATGAATACAAAAACGCGAATTCGTTAATGTTGTGATTAAAATAAAAATATATCCTCCGAAATGTCTGGGTCTGAAAATAAGGATTAACTCCATGGATTTTTATGTATTTATTTCCGATCAGAGTTGATAGAACTAAAACTTGGCGTGTGTTACAATGGATAGCCGCTTGCAATAGCATGTGGGCAGTATAAATTAGAAAACTTAATTTTATCATATATATTTCAAACACATAACAAATCAAACAGATTTTTCTTGCCTGCACCTACAATGTACGTGATTCGTCTTCAGATTCATGTGCTCGTGATAATACAAAAATTAAAACGAAATCAAAGAATACATATTTCAACGTGTTTTAAAGTAACGAGATTATATTTGAATAATTTGACAAATAATTTTAGACTACAGACATAGAAGATATTTTCAAAACTGATATTTGAATATTTTCATGGAAGGCCTTACCAAAACAATAGATTGTTTTTTAGGATTCACTCACTCTTTATTTTTTTTTAAAATAATTTTATCATTCTTCATATTCCGTCGACCAGTTGTGTATTCAGTTTAGAAAATACGTACAACAGATTTTAGTTTCCCCTAAAAAATTATTTTAACATGTTTACACTAACCACATCCAAGATTGGTTGATTTTTTTTTTACTTAACGCCCAGTGGTGAATATTTCGTGCTTCTTCAGGATGAGAGCCAGTTCAACAATTTATCATATATAATTCAAATAGGGTGGGACGGGATACAGCAGGAAACAGAACTTGACTTCAACTGTAAAAGGAATGGGGGGTTGGGAATTGGTCAGATAATCTAGCCTTCTGTAGCGGCCATTCGCTTACCGGTACTCTTTTTCGAAAACTACAGAATGTGTGTTAAGCGTGCAGGGAAAGGAACATTCTTCAAACATCTTATCCATTATGGTCCGCGGTGATCTGACATATCACCAACGACAGGATCTCCCCTATCCTAAACCTGGGTACGTGCTAGGCAGCTCTGTGGGTTAAGTTCCCTTGATTATCACGGGTGCTTTGCCCGGTCGGATATATTTGTTCATTATTATACCTCAGTGTATTATACTGAACCGCAAAAGAAACGTCGCACAAAATGACATGTTCACATACATTTATTTCAAAGTGACATTTATATATTTTAAATTAATTTTTACAAAATTTAATGAATGATTTACAGTCTTTTGGTTACAATGTTCACAAAAACGTCACAATTGTCGCAACGTCACATGTTTTCAATGCTGTGCTCCCACGTCCGTTAATAACGTGTATGTCCTCCACCGGCACCAATTACTGCGGCACGTCTTCGGTACATGGAGTTGATGAGCCGATTAATAAACGCCATCGGAATACGTGCCCATACGCTCTGAAACGCTTGTGAAAGTTCAGCTGCAGTTGTCGGACTTGGCTGCTCATTATTCGACCGTCTTTGAACTTCGTCCCATAAATGTTCAATAGGGTTTAAATCTGGACTCAAAGCCGGCCAATCCATAACATTAATGTTATTCTACTGTAGGAAGTCTCTTGTGGCTCTTGCGGTATGCGCACGTGCATTGTCCTGTTGGAAAGTCTTGTTTTGATGACGTGCGAAATGGGGCTGAACATGGGGTGTCAAGACTTGGTCGATGTAACGGGTAGCTGTTACGCCATTTCCTCTGCCTGGGCCAAGGTTCTGAAAGATGACTGGACCAAGTTTAACGTTAAGGCCGATTCCACCCCATACCATGATGCTAGGTCCTCCCCACGCGTCTGTTTCCAGAATGCAGCTGTCTTCGTAACGTTCCCCGCGTCTTCTCCACACTCTGGTTCTGCCATCGGCTGTTGAAATGCAGTAACGGCTTTCGTCAGAGAAGATGATGTTACGCCATTGTCGATTTCGCCAATTCTGTCGCTGAGTGGCCCACTGAAGACGAGCTTGACGGTGTCGAGGAGTAAGAATAGGTCCTCTTGCTGGACGGCGACATCTCATGTTTCTAGCAGCTAATCGCCGACGAACCGTATCATCACTTATGGGTCGTCCATGTGTTCCAACAGTGTTTCTGGCAGTTTCGGCAGCTGGGGTGAACCGATTCATCAAATGGTGACGAACAATGCCTCTATTCTGTCTAGGGGTAGTGCCTTGGGGTCTACCACTCCGTGGACGGTCATTTGTGCTGTTTGTTGCATTGTACCATGTCCGTAGACGTTCAATTGTTCGAACAGCACAGTTGAAGTCGTTGGCAATAACTCTGGCAGATTGCCCAGCATCCAATCGACCAATGGCCTGTTCTCTCTGGTGTGGAGTCAGACGTGGCATAGCTTCTGTGTCAACACTGATACTAACACTCTTTAATTTTCTCCGGCCTTTTATACCCATAAAGGAGCATGAATTTCACGAACATTTAAGATTTAAGAAAAATTACCGCCAAGTGTGTCCCACGAGCGGTTTTAGGTACGGTCGCTCTACGATATCAACTGAAAATTATTCAACCGAAAATTTAATTCACAGGTAATTTGATCTTACCTGGTGATGTAATCGTAATACTGATTATATAAAAATCATTAATTAATATTTATTTTGAATTTTGCTAACATTTTGAAAAAGCGACGTTTCTTTTGCGGTTCAGTATAGTTTCGTTAGAAAATTACAGATACTAAAAATACATTTTGACTGGTCAATATTTTCCATTATTATAGCTCAGTATGTTTTTTCTATATAAAAATGAGACACTAACTTACTATTTGTTTACAGGTAAATACTGACCGGTGATTAGTACTGGAAACTTTTGACCGGTAAAGTGTTTCGGTATATTAACACATTTATTGACTTATATTTCGGGGCAATAGTTGATATCTCGGGGAGAATAAACTTACTATTCCTCTTATACCCAGTCAATAAGTATATATTACTATTGACAGGTCAATATTTTCCACTACTAATAGTACTGACCGGTAAAATGTTTTTTTGGTATAATAAAGCACTTACTGCATATGCGGGGAATAGTAAATTTATTTTCCCCTCGATACGCCTCGGGGCAATAGTTGGTACCTCGGGGACAATAAACTTACATACATTTTACCCCTTATACCCAGTCAATAAGTATATAATATTGGATGACACCGATGCGAAAAGGACCAAAAATGTATTAGGCATCAGTAAAGTTTCTTTTGGTATAATAAAATACTTACTGACTGCATATTCGGGGAATAGTAAGTTAATTGTCCTCTTGATACCAACTATTTCCCCTACTACCCCCCTCATACCCAGTCAATATGTATAAACTATTGCCATCAATTGTAATGGATAGTCTCGTTCCCTGTGTTATATTTTTATTTTTCTAGTAATGTTTTGGCATTATGTAATTTATGAAATAAGTGTTACATATACACAGGTATGAATTTCTATATGTTAGCTCACATGACCAAAAGATCCATGTGACCTATTGTCATTACTTGGTGTCCTTGTCATCGTGTTTATAATCTCCTCTGCATCAACTGGATAATACGGATAAAAGTTTTTGGATTGGTCCAAGGTCTTTGATTTGGAAGTTGAATCAGTATAGCAGGCGTGACGAAAAATAAGATAATAATGATAATAAAAAACCCCAAAAAACAGTTCGACAAGAAAAAAAGATATATCTATATTTTGAAAGTCTAGAAGATTATACTTTGGAGGAGGACGTCGCTTTTAAAATTGTAGCCATGGTTACAGAGGAATAATATATGAAAATCTTTGATGAGAAATTACTTCGGTCAAGACCAACCATGACAAAAATATTTGACGTCAGTGGAAAATCAAAGTTATGGCCATTGTATTAGCATATTGATTCCACGTTAGCGATACACGCTCTTTTGGGTCTCTTGTTTTCTCATTGATAATACGAGTATACAATACATTGGCTATTTCGTTTTTACAATGTTCACCTTATTTGTAGTAATTGTAGATATGTATATTTATATTGTAGAATTTATCCTTATTAAGGTATATTTAAGACAACGGAACCCTATGTACTTTCAATGTTTCTCCATTTTTCCCAGTATTTAAACACTGTTTTGCGTGTTCTGGTATGTTATTATGTAGGAAATAAGAGTTATGGGAATATTATGTGATGTGAGAAGTTGGGGATGGTATTGAGGGTATATAGGTTATAAGTAATTTGAAGTATCTGATGTGAGAAGTTGGGGATGGTATTGAGGGTATATAGGTTATAAGTAATTTGAAGTATCTGATGTGAGAAGTTGGGGATGGTATTGAGGGTATATAGGTTATAAGTAATTTGAAGAATCTGATGTGAGAAGTTGGGGATGGTATTGAGGGTATATATGTTATAGTAATTTGAAGAATCTCATGTGAGAAGTTGGGGATGGTATTGAGGGTATATAGGTTATAAGTAATTTGAAGTATCTGATGTGAGAAGTTGGGGATGGTATTGAGGGTATATAGGTTATAAGTAATTTGAAGTATCTGATGTGAGAAGTTGGGGATGGTATTGAGGGTATATAGGTTATAAGTAATTTGAAGTATCTGATGTGAGAAGTTGGGGATGGTATTGAGGGTATATAGGTTATAAGTAATTTGAAGAATCTGATGTGAGAAGTTGGGGATGGTATTGAGGGTATATATGTTATAGTAATTTGAAGAATCTGATGTGAGAAGTTGGGGATGGTATTGAGGGTATATAGGTTATAAGTAATTTGAAGAATCTGATGTGAGAAGTTGGGGATGGTATTGAGGGTATATAGGTTATAAGTAATTTGAAGAATCTGATGTGAGAAGTTGGGGATGGTATTGAGGGTATATAGGTTATAAGTAATTTGAAGAATCTGATGTGAGAAGTTGGGGATGGTATTGAGGGTATATAGGTTATAAGTAATTTGAAGAATCCCCTCCTCAACAATTATAACAAAAGACAAATCATACTTCATTTGAATTTTACACATTCAAACTTTTATAACCCGAAATCTAGATGGCTTATACAGGGGAAAGGAAAAGGGATGGGGGTTGTAAATTATAATGAACAAGTTAACGTGAAAATAACTATTATAAATCTCAAAAGTTCTTCTACTTTCCGTTTTCAGCTCACCTGACCAAAGGGCATGTGCGTTTTTCTCATCACTTAAAAACATCTTCTCTGAAATCACTTGATAGGAAATATCTATGGGAGGTTCTTTACGGGGTTTCCTCATTTCGTCCCGATCGAGGTACAAGCATTGCCGTCATTTGCAATTCTCGTTTCTCATTGGTTGATTAAAAGAACTTTTTTTTTATTTCAAACTGCTTGGCCAAAACTGACAGTAAAACTTGACAGGAACCATCAATGGAAAGTCTTGTGTGATGTTAATTTTTTTTTATCCTGATTGGACGACAAGCATGGCTGACATGGGCAATTCTTGTTTCTGATTGGCTAATAGGAAGAAATCTCCGATCTACCCTGATACCGCCAAATGGAGGAAAACCTGACGGAAAGCATCTATGGGATGTGCCTTAATTAAATTTCCTCATTTTGTCCCGATCGATGGACAAACATGGCCGTCATGAGCAATTCTTGTTTCTAATTGTTTGATTTAAAAAATTGTTTTCTCTCTGAATCTGCTTGGCCAAAACTGTCAGCCAAACTTGACAGGAAGCATCTATGGAAAGTCTTTTATGAAATGAATTTTTAACAGCCTGATTGAACGAAAAGCAAGGCTGCCATGGACAATCTTTGTTTCCGATTGGTTGATTTAAGATTTTATTTCTCTGAAACTGCTAGGCCAAATAGAGCCACACTTGACATAAATGTCTATGGAAGGTCCCTTGTCCCTCATTTTGTTCCAGTTGAAAAACAAACAACCCTCTGATCCTTTAGTTATACATAAGAAATTGAGAGTAGGATATCCAGAAAATTACCGCTGTTGAAAAAAAAACCTTTATGTGTAGATATAATTGTTGTGAAGACTAATTGCATTTTATTGTCAGAGATGAAATGGCACAGTAAGCTTTGCTACAAGACACGCAAAAAGTGTAGTTCCCTTTACTTTTGTATAATATATATATGTTCGGTATGTAGGGATTTTCTTTTACATTGAATGTAAGGTAGAGACATTTTGGCCTTAATGCTTAGTGATGAATGATCAAAAAGGCCTTAGGGTAACTGTCAAAATATGGTAGATAGGCTTACCGGAACCACACATATTTTTATATTCTCCATGTTATTTATGTATATGTATGTGTATTTTTAAATGTATTAATGTTTATAAAATAATTGGTTTATGTGTGTGCGTTCATTTTGCATATGCCAGAATTGACTATGAATAAGAACATTCAAAATTCAATGATGCAGAACAAAATTGTATAAATACTACATGAATATGTTGATGTATTTTAGCTCACTTGTTGTCTGTCGTCTGACTTTAACTTTCCGTTAAAAAATCTCCTCTGGAAACAAACGTTTGTGGACTGCCATCAGATAGACCCCTTTCAAAGCTGTCCAAACATTCGGAAAAGGAAACATTTACTATAAAATCTTTTCATCTGAGACTGCTTAGCTGATTGAAACTCAACTTTGGTAAAATGGTCTTTGGTACTCTCCTTTCAAAGTGTGTACGGGGTCCGAGCCTTAAAACAAATATGGCCACTATTACTAAAATTGGAAAACAATCAACACAACAATAAGTAATGAGGCAATCGAGATCAAAATTTGGCAAAGTGGTGCTTATCTGGACCCTTTACCAATATGACTTCTGTTACTAAAAAGTAAAACAAAATAAGCAATGTTTAAAAATCTTGGCTGAAGCTATTGGGGTAATTTAGACCAATCTTTGCTGAAGTCCCCAGGTCATTTAGTTGTTAGATCCTGAATATTTTTGGACACTATTTTGGGAAAAAAAGCAAAACAAACACTGAGTTTCTGTTCCGGTAGAGCAAAACAGACTCCTTGGAGCCCTTTTTTTACATTAACCTGTGTACATAATACATTTTATTTTTTTGCTTAACAATATTGTCGTAACAATTGTTTGTATAATAAATAAGGAAAATGAAAAACAATTATCATTTTATTGCTTCTGTTTACTTGTATACATGAATTGTTTTTGTAACAATGTTTGTATTGTTCTCTGTTGGTCATATTAATGGGTATAATACTTGTTTTTTTATGTTTTAAACTGCATTTTGTACATTGAGTGTGGTGAAATACCGGGATTTCCGAGTGAAATCAAATTCGATATTTCACTCAGTGAAATGTCAAGTCATGTTTCACTCTAGGAACCTGAGGAAGTGATATAACAATAGCATTCGCCAGCGACGTTTCTAAACAAAGGTCGACGCGTAGTCACATTAAAACAAAATCCCTTGTATTTTCTCAATAAATCTTATGAACACAATTTCTGGTTTACCAATGTGAATGCTGTCACCAAAAGTACAACAAAATAAGCAATGTTTTAAAATCTTGGCTGAAGCTATTGGGGCAATTTAGACCAAAGTTTGTTGAAGTCCTCAGGTCATGTACTTGTGAGATCCTGACAATATTATACATAGTGTGGGGAAATATGGACACTGTCGAATTGCAACAATACTTGGTAGGAATGATGCCTGTAAACAGTAAAACGGTTTACCATTGGTACCGGTTGAATGAACAATGCCGCCAGAGGTCATCTTTGATTTTTATTGGCTAATTTTAATTGAAAAATCTTCTCCCGTGAAACTACATTATGAAATGTGTTGAAACTTTGCTGGACTGATGACAACAATACCATGTACAGGGCCATTCAAGATTCATTTTGCGACTCTTCAAAGTTTTAATTGAATACATATGGGAAAGAGCTCGTTTTGTCCTCTACAAACGATCCACTTTGGTTGAGATTCATTTGATAACCGACGACTGCGGCTGTTTAAAGTTTCTTTTGAAACCATATTGGAAAGAACTTTTTTTGTAATTTTCTTATTAACTAATGGTCAGACTGTAGCCAAAGCTGACCGGAATCTCATATGGAAGGACAGATTCAAATGATCCACCTTTTATTTAGGTCAAAAGTCAAATATCAAGGTTACTTTGACAATTTTGCATATCTTTAACAGCTTTTTAAATGGCCAATTAGAAGCCAGGTGGGCGATTCAGGCTCCGGTGAGCTCTCTAGTTTTTGTTTTGTTTGTTACAATATATTGTCTTAACCATTGTTTGTATAATATATAATAAGGAAAAAAAACTTTTATTACTTTTGTTTACTTGTATACATGTATTTGTTGTAACATTTTCTGTATTGGTCATATTAATGAGTCTAATAATTTTTTTATGCTTCCTTTAAACATCATTCCATTATTGAAATTCAAGTAACATGGAACCCCCCCCCTCCTCCCCCCTCCACCTTACAAATGTCTGAAACTACTGTTCCACATCATTTATAACTTTTTTGGAATGACGTGATATTTGACTATAAACAATATGTAAGTTTTTCTTGTAAGTAGACAAAAATGCAAAAATGAAATCAAACTTGCTCTTCGTCATAGTTTCGCAAACATAGCAAGTCTGTGTTGTTCTATATAAAATGACTAACTGTGAAATACTATTAATATATTACCATAGCTTCTTTAATAATATATCTAAATGCAAACATTTACTAAAGGTCACTCAAGCATAAAACGTAGGTCGTGGTGATTCAAATTGTAGTCAGTTGGGTTGCACCATACAAAACATACTACCATAGGTTCTTTAATAATACACCTAAATGGAAAAATATTATCAAAGTCACTGAGCCATAAAATGTAGGTTGAAATAACTCCTATTTTGCTAGGTTGTGTTATAACAAATAAGATGATTGTAGTTGTGAAATATGATGAATATACTACTACTACAGGTTCTTTAAAAATAACCTTATATCCAAACATATTACCAAAGTTACCCAAGAATGAAAAAATAGGTAATGGTGACTCAAATGTTGATAACTTTTGCTGAACTATTTAAGATGAAAAAATAGGTCTAAATAGGTTATGAGAAATTTACCTAAATGCAAAAACTTAACCAAGTCATGCATGCATGAAATATAGGTCATAATGACCAAACTTTGGAGAAATGCATTATATAATGTATTGTATGTTGGTTTACGTTTAATGAATGGTCCCATTTGAGAATTTGGTCCGGATAATTGAGCTTTGTGCAAATATAGCTCTCGGTTAATCAAAAATAAAAAGATGAAGGAAGAGGTATTTTAAATTATCCTGGCAAACTACTACGGAATTGCTACCACCTCCATTGAATGTTCCTTTGGGGCCCTATCAATCCTGTTACCACCGTTAACCAAAATTAGCAAAACATATTAAGAATTGTTTTCCTATAATTCTACTGGTCTAACACACACTATATTTGATGTAATTCTCTGGGAAATGTGATGGATGGATGGATGGATGAATTATTGTTTAACGTCCTGTGGCAACCAATGCATATCAGGATAAGAACTGTTAATATGATATGAATATGGTACCTTCTTTATACTAGACCGACATACTGAGCCGGATTTTTAACGTGCTACCTCACAAGGTAACTGGTCGCAGGAAGACATATCACCCCACTCGGAAAGATTATACTGACTCTGAGCCGACAAGTCCTTTGCTCTTACTCCTAGATGCCACGTGCTTGGCGGAGAAGCAGAAAATACCACTTTTAATGTCTTTGGTTCTGGCCATGGTGGGGGGAGTTCCATTTTCAAAATTTTGTCTGTTGGCTGAACCAGGCAAGTTTTATCTGTTAAGCAAATTAAAATGTTCCATGTGTGTGATGACGTTTAGACTCTTATAATACAAAACAAAAGAAAATTATATCACTGTTTTTATTCAGATGAAAATGAATTGTATCAATAAATTATATTCAATTATCTGTGCTAGAGATTCAGTAGAATCATTTTGATCTTGTAAAAGTTGGCCATGTTTCTCATCAAGTCAATGTTTTAAATAAACTAAAATTTATAAATATTGGATGGATGTGTAATTTGTGTTTTGAATTATTGTATTTGAAAGAAGTCAATTAAGTATCATACTATTACAATACCAATGATCAATTTCCAAGTATAGATGTAAATGAGAAGTATGGCCAAGCTGTAAAATAAAAACAATGGATGAAATCATCATGTATGAAGAAAATTTGATATTGTATTTTCTTTGCCCTACATTTTAGCTTAATAAATAAAAGAGTGAATGAACAAAGTCTTTGTATAGAAATATGCCCAAAGGTCACTAGAAAATACTTGCTCAAATGTCTGGTCAAAAAGCATTTCAACATTCAGAATCCCTCTCAATGTCGTTAACTGAGGCTTTTTAAGTAACAAGTCAGTGTCATGGTAGAAGACAACAGAGATTTCCGTTTGTTATGATTTCTGTCTTTTAGTATCCCTTATGGCCAATCACAAATGTACATCCAATGAGTTTTGGCACCTGAGGATTTGTGCACCAGGCTGAAAATTATAAGATTATTCAATCTGCATCAAAGAGACAATATAGATTTCCAAATGACATTTCAGAGCATTTAGGGTGGTCAGAGGGACTGTTTTGGAGCGGCATCAGAGACAGTATCGATTTAGAAATGACATTTCAAAGCATTTAGCGTGGTGAGAGGGACTGTTGTGGAGCAGCAGTCCATACAAAAAGGAAAGAACTAAATGAAGGTTGGAAAAAATGATTTAAATATTTCAACTCGTAAAAATCAATGTCGGAAAGATCTTGGTTGACTTTTAGTTAAAATTTACCAAAACACTTTTATAGTAAAGAATTTTTAATTAACCAATCAAAAATGAAGATTGTCAAACTGCAGGTTTGTAGGTTTTCTGGTTCACCATATTCACGTCATTTGCTAATAAAAAGGCAGTCTAGAGATTGTTTCAGTCAGTTATCCTATGCCAGTAGTTCAAGTGAATTTTTTAAAAGGCATATCCATTTGCCATGTCTTACTCTGAACTCCATTATCCCCACGAGACCCCTACTGTATGAAGTTTCAGAGAGTTTGAGATGTAACATCTATTAATCAGTAAATAAGGAATATTTCATGGGCATTTACAGGGTTTGAAATATGTAAATTTTATAAAGGTACCTTAATAGCTGGTTTTCAGTAAAAAGATTTACTGGAATTGGAGTAGAAAACATTAATGTGAAATGATAACAAATTATGGACATTTGATCTGATAAAGTTCTGACACACCATCTGTGGGTCTGACACTCCATCTGTGGATAAAGTTCTGACACTCCATCTGTGGGTTTTTAATCCAGTTTTAAAACTCATAAGTATGCAAAAAAAAAGCCAACCAAATCTAATGTCAGAGAAATAAAGAATGAAATTATACAGAATATCTATCACACAAAAAGCACTTGATAAGGGAAACATATAATGTTCTATGCCTTATATAAAATTTAAAAACCTTAAATAAATACAACAAAAATGTACATTGCACAACTAAAGAATGAACAAATAACAGCCTCACATACAATGGTGTTCTGATAATTCATACTGTGAAATATGTAATAAAGAAATAAAAAAATATATATATATTTGTTTCAAGCAGTTTTAAGAAATAACATTTTAGCATAATTCACATACTAGATAATGTTGTCGTCTCTCAACTGACATTTTAAAAATATACCCCTCCCGAACATGATATATCTCTATTGATTTTGTAATTACGAGATAAAGATATAAATTTAATTTCAGTTTTAACCTGTTTCTGTGCTATTTAAATAATCATATCTAACAGTCAAACAGGAATAAATGGTATACTAAAGATCACACGACAAAGTAGTCCTAGCAGAAGACTGCATGTTAAAAACCCTTAACTATTTGTTATGGAGTCTATGCAGAAGTCACTACATGAACTATTTACCAATGAGAACAAAATACTTATGAAATTATATCCAGTGTTTTTAAAGAGAACATGAAAACTAGACAGAAATTATTATCTTGAAATATTCACCAAATGATGATGGCTAAAGAATTACTTGAATGCTTAACCATATCAAATTTTAGTATGAAGAATAACAGATTAGACAAATATTGTAGAAAACAGTTGTTTCTTCATCTCAAATAATCTGTATACTCTAACAACTGCAGTCACAAAAACACATACAACTTATGTATTGCTGATTCATACAGTTATCTCCCCCTTCACACTGGTAGTCCTATGAATTAACTCCCTTCAACTTTTACATACTTCAATATTGAATGATGGAAAACAGCAGCAGTGATCTGTAGAATTAGGCTAAGTAACTATAAGTGTCTTTTTGTCCTTCAACACGTTCTAAAATTCTTTCTCTATCAAAATGTCTATACACTTCTGTAGAAAAAGAAAAAAAGACAAATGAATAAATCTGCAAACTTTCATTACAATTTAAATAAAAATGAACAGAAAGGATAAATATCAATGAGACAAACCTAAACAGAACTTGATGTGATATGATTAGAAACCCTACTTTGTACTTGACTGACATCATGAGGTAATAATCTGTATGAAGACTGGAGGCGACTAGTCCTTACTCTTGACACTAGATGGATGGATGAATTACTGTTTAACGGCCATCGGCAACCAGGTGCATATTAGGACGAGAAAATTTCAAAATGTTTATGAATATGATCACTGCTTTGTACTAGACCGACACTCTGGGCCTGACCTTTGATGCCTTACCTCAAGAAGTAACTGCCTGCAGGAAGACATATCACCACACTCGGACACATTATACTGACTCCAAGCCTACCAGTTGATCTTTGCTCTTACTCCTAGATGCGATGTGCTTGGCGGAGAAGCAGCAAATACCAATTTCAATGTCTTCGGCTCGACCTGACCAAGGCTCAAACACACCAAGGCACATTACCCACACCACCATGGCAGTTTCAGATCTTAAGCCAAATTTTTTAAGTCTAATAATTCAGTAATGAAACACAAACTCATTATGAAACTAGAGGCTCTCAAGAGCCTGTGTCGCTCACCTGTATCTAATGTGATTTTGGAAATTATGTAAAATTATATAATGATTGAGACCAAGATTGGTTTAATTTGACACAGTATTTAAAATTAAAAACAGGTCATCTTAGTGTAGTCTTACAATAGCTACTGAAGACATCTTATCATTATTATTTTTGAATATGTGGTCAAGTTGTGACCATTCAGAATTTTTTTTACAATTTTCTGATAGACTTCTAAACATCTTGGATGATGGATCGGCAACAAAGTAACAACACTTGGTCAGCACCTCATAAGAACATTCATGCTATGTTTTGTTACATTCCATTCAGTGGTTCTCTAAAAGAAGTCATTTGTATGCATTTCCCATAGGGTCCTATGTTAAACTAAGTCCCCCTCTGGCGGCCATCTTGGATGATTGATCGGCTACAAAGTAACAACACTTGGTCAGCACCTCATAAGGAACATTCATGCCAGATTTAGTTTCATTCCATTCAGTGGTTCTCTAAAAGAAGTCATTTGTATGCATTTCCCATAGGGTCCTATGTTAAACTAAGTTCCCCGCTGGCGGCCATCCTGGATGATGGATCAGCTACAAAGTAACAACAGTTGGTCAGCACTTCATAAGGAATATTCATGCCATGTTTGGTTTCATTCCATTAAGTGGGTCACTAAAAGAAGTCATTTGTATGCATTTCCCATAGGGTTCTATGTTAAACTAAGTCCCCCGCTGGCGGCCATCTTGGATTATGGATCGGCTACAAAGTAACAACACTTGGTCAGCACCTCATAAGGAACATTCATGCCATGTTTGGTTTCATTCCATTCAACCGTTCTCGAAAAGAAGTCATTTGTATGAATTTCCCATAGGGTCCTATGTTAAACTAAGTCCCCCTCTGGCGGCCATCTTGGATGATGGATCGGCTACAAAGTAACAACTCTTGGTCAGCACCTTATAAGGGTTCATTCATGCCAGATTTAGTTTCATTCCATTCAGTGGTTCTCTAGAAGAAGTTCAAAATGTAAAATGTTAACGACGACGACGGACGACGGACGACGGACGCCAAGTGATGAGAAAAGCTCACTTGGCCCTTTGGGCCAGGTGAGCTAAAAAAGAGCCACCTACATTATAAAGGTAGTGGAAACATTAACAAGAAGCTTTCAGAATTACATTTATTTTTCTCTATTACTGTTTCTAGCCACCATGCCTGCAAAACGTACATCACCAGAACAATTACCATAATTTTTATCATGTAAAATCTGGTTAAACATCATAAGATGGTTTAATTCCTACCTTAATTACAGGTACCCTAGGTTTAAATCTAGATGCCAATTGGTTTAAGACTTCTCCTAACAACTGCTGGTGTTTTGATGTCTTTCTCATTTTCATTATACCGACTATGGCTGCCTGTAAAATTAAAATTTTGAACTGAATTAGATCAAACTCAAAACAGTATGGAATTAATTAGTAAAATTCTTTACTGATGTTTGATAATTTAACCACATCTGATTATTCTGTAATTATGAAATTGAAAGACTAGAGACTCTCAAGAGCCTATATTGCTCACGTTGATTTAACTTGTCCATCTTCAGCAGGACTGATAGTTTAAGTGTAGCAGTTATTTTGGCTAGTTTATCCATAGGTTCAATGTAAAACAAAGTTAGGGTGTAGTTGCCATCTTAGTTGACATTCAAGGTTATCAAACACATTTCCGAAAGAGACCATTGCTGGTATAAGTTTGGTGTCCAAATGGCCAAGTTTAAGGTATGGTGACTGCAATTTAAATTTTCTCATAGGGTCCTATGTTAAACTAAGTTCAGCTTTGGTGGCCATCTTGACAGGCCAGGTCAGCAGACACAATTATGAAAGGGGAACATCTAATGACCATTATTGCCAAGTCCGGTCCCAATTGGCCAATTGGTCTCAGATCAGAATATTTTTTAATGAATTATCCCAAATGGTCCTATGTTTAATCTGCAACTTTGGTTCCAATTCGCTAAGTGGTTTCAAACAAGAAGATTTTTTAATGAATTTTCCCATAGGGTCCTTTGTGTATGTTCGGCTGTGGCGGCTATCTGGGTTGACATTCTGGGTCATCCTGAAATTCGGATCAGCACCAAAAACATCGATTTTATTAGGGACCATTACCCTATCATTTAGGCATAATATTACTTCTATCTGTCAAACAGGTTATTACAAGAAGATGTTTGTATGTATTTCCAACAGGATCCTATGCTAACTATATCCCTTGTAGAGGACCATGTAAGGATCATTCTTGCAATATAATAGTTCAATTGCTTTTGTAGTTTCAGAGATTTTTGAAATTTCAGCCAATCAGAGTGCATAAATGCCCTGGTCAGCCATGTTTTTGAATTTCGTATTGGCACCAAAAAAATCCATTTTGTTAGGGACAATTATCTGATCATTCAGGCATATTATTACTTCTATCTGTCCAACGGTTTCTGACAAGATGTTCGTATTTCCCATAGGATCCCGTTAAATGTATCCTGTGGTGGTGGCCCCCTTGGATTTCAGATTGGCACAAAAAACATAAACTTTGTAGAGGACCATGTAAGGATCATTCCTGCAATATAACAATTAAATTGCTTTTGTAGTTTCAGAAAAGATTTTTTAAACTTTAGCCAATCAGAGTACTTAAATGGCCCTGGCAGCCAAATTGAATTTTGGATCGGCACAAAAAACATAAAATTTGTAGAGGACCATCCAATGAACATCCCCACCAAGTTTAGTTTCAATTGGCCATGTTGTTTTGGAGATTGAAATGTGAAAAGTTAACAGACAGACAGATGGAAGACGGACGCAAAGTGATGGCAATAGCTGACATGGCCTTTTATGCCAGGTGAGCTAATAACAATACCGCGAGTATGAAACTTTATTTCGATTGCCTATTCTTAAAGTACATTGACCAGGGCGATCATGTAAATTGTAACGATGTGGACAGAAATACGAAAACTCTAATTTTCCAAAATTAGGTGTATTTTAGTGTTGAATAAATAAAGTACGGTATACGCCCATACTGGATAAAAATTGAACAAAACCAACAACCGAAATGAAAATATCCAGTCTCAAATTACAACATGGAAAGCACTTTAAGACAATAAGGTATTCGCGTCTGATTCTAAATTTTTCGATCGCCATTTTTGTTTGTATCACGTAAAAGTCATCGTTGTCTGGTTCCCAGTTCAATATATTGTTTTTATTTGCACAGCACCAGGATCAGATCAATATAACAAGAATATGCGTCATCAACATATTGACTCAATTATCGGTAATAAAATAAAATTAATTTTGTAATTTATGAAATTACATTTATAGAAAACATTAGTTTCAATTAATTCGTAAAATTTAAATTATCATCCAAACAAACTAGTCGTTCCAAATTCGATTTGGAAATTAGGAAGTTTTAGGAAGTTGTAGTTAATTTCCTTAGTCAATAAAGTCATCATTTTGTCTAAAAACTGCATTTTTTTCCTAAATTATTATTCACTTAAACTGCATAAAAACATTTATAAAACAAATCGAAAGACTTGACAAAAACAAAAAGATGTTTCAGCTCTGAAATTTCCATTTTTTAAAAAATTTCTGAATATTACCCGTATTAGAAGTTTCGGTCTTCCTCAATGTGTTTATGCGAGTTTATTTTTTGAGTATTACCTGTATTAGACGTTTTCTGTCTTCCTCGAAGTGTTTATGTGTAGTTTAATTTCTGAGTATTACCTGTATTAGAAGTTTTCTGTCCTCCTGGATGTGTTTATGTGAGTTTATTTAACTGTATTCGAAGTTTTCTGCATATGGCAAAATGCTAGGTACATTATTCATGGCATTTGCATCACGTGACTTCAGCCCTTTTAAGCAAATTAGCTCCCTTAGTTGTAGATCGAAAATGATAAAATTGTTTGAATTACGGATAATCGAGTCTTTTTCCGTCTCGGCTCTTAAACTAATGTGTCTATGAAAACTTCCTTTGGCGGATATTTACAAATTGTTTGTTTAATTCTGAGGGGAAAGGCTTCATATTTGAAGGATTACGCTATGGAAGACTTGAAATTATCATGTTTTAAAAACATTTTGGCCGAAAAGTTATGAAAGCAGGTGAGATAAAACTTATTTCCTCATTAAATTCATCCTCCAAAGTTATTCTCTATATGCGGACAATTTATGTATGATCTCGCCTTGTATCTGTATCTGTAGTTTGAATTTGCATTTTTAACTAATTTTTGTTAATTCATATTGCAGTTATACTACGGTTACGCTTCAGTTTTTTAAACTGAATTGGCCGAAAGTTTTCAATGCTGACAATGTTTATTTGCACACGAAAGGAACGCTAATATTGTGTAGAATGTACCTATATGCGGACAAATTGGTTATGAGTTATAAGAATTTGAATATTTGCATTTTTATTTTTTGGGGCAAGTTTAATGCTTTGTAATGAATGTCGTCAGCGAAATCCAAAATGGCCGCTATGCAAATTACCAAAGTACCCGCAATTTTGCCATATGGTCTTCCTGGATGTGTTTATGTGAGTTTATTTACCTGTATTAGTTTTCTGTCTTCCTCGATATGTTTATGCGAGTTTATTTACCTGTATTAGAAGTTTTCTGTCTTCCTGGATGTGTTTATGTGAGTTTATTTACTTGAAATAGAAGTTTTCTGTCTTCCTGGATGTGATTATGTGAGTTTATTTACCTGTATTAGTTTTCTGTCTTCCTGGATGTGTTTATGTGAGTTTATTTACCTGTATTAGAAGTTTTCTGTCTTCCTCAATGTGTTTATGTGAGTTTATTTACCTGTATTAGAAGTTTTCTGTCTTCCTGGATGTGTTTATGTGAGTTTATTTACCTGTATTAGAAGTTTTCTGTCTTCCTCGTTGTGTTTATGTGTAGCTTCCTGTTCTATCTTCACTTCTGTTTTCATAGGAACATTAATATTTACACGTAACTTTTTACTGAAATACAGAAAGGCAGTCCATTAGTCATTTTTTACTGAAATACAGAAAGGCTGTCTATTAGTCATTTTTTACTGAAATACAGAAACGTTGTCCATTAGTCATTTTTTACTGAAATACAGAAAGGCTGTCTATTAGTCATTTTTTACTGAAATACAGAAAGGCAGTCCATTAGTCATTTTTTACTGAAATACAGAAAGGCAGTCCATTAGTCATTTTTTACTGAAATACAGAAAGGCTGTCCATTAGTCATTTTTTACTGAAATACAGAAAGGCTGTCCATTAGTCATTTTTTACTGAAATACAGAAAGGCTGTCTATTAGTCATTTTTTACTGAAATACAGAAAGAGTGTCCATTAGTCATTGTTTACTGAAATACAAAAAGGCTGTCCATTAGTCATTTTGTTGATTAAAAAAGTGTAAAATATGGCTATAGGATAAAGATCTCAACCATTCCTAAGTCATTTAAAACTAGAAAATGCGTCTATAAGACACGGATGCCCAGCCCTAAAAACAATATAGGTGTTGCTGAACTGTGTTGTACTATACAAGTGTAGTGGTGAAATATCATTGATATATTACTAGAGGTTTATGAGAAATGGAGCCAAACGCAAAACTTAACCAAATCGGGATGTATGTACGTACAGAAGGATAAATCTATCCGTGTTTGTGGCTTGGCATAAAAATGCGAATTTTAGGGCATTATAAAGGACAGGGCAAGCACCCTGCTACCCCCTCTAAATCTGACAGTTAGGTCCACCTCCGCATGGCCCTAATGAAATCATATTTAATAACATTTATGATTACATTAGAACATCAAATAGATTCCCGCTCGTCCAATATACATGTATATACATGCAATTGCATATAATGCATAGACTAAATAAGTGTGATTTACTTGTGTCTAATTATTTTACTGTTTAGGATCTTACAAAATCATTAGACAAAGATGGAATTTATTCATGGTACACATATGCAAAAAATATATCGGAAGAATCAAAAATTAACTTGGAATTAATTAATAATTGTAAAACCATAAAACAAGTAAAGAATATTAAACCAGTGATAAAAAAATCTGTTATTAACTACTATAAAAATATAGTTGATGACCAAATTAATAATTTAAATGACAGTAACAAAAATTATTTATATAAATTTCTAAAAATAAATAATAATGAAGAAGAATATTATTTATCTCACCCTAATAAAGATACTAGAAAAATATTAACAAAATTTAGAGTTAGTGATCATGAATTGCTTATAGAAACTGGTAGATACAAAAAAATCCCAAGAGAACAAAGAAAATGTCAAGTGTGTAATAATATAGATGACGAATTTCACTTCTTTTTTAATTGTAAACTTAATAGAAATGCAAGAGAATCATTTATGAAATATTTAGAGGAAACTCATATTAATTTTAACAATCTTTCGGCCACAGAAAAATTAATAACTATATTAAATCCATCAACACCTTTGCAGATTAAAACAGTAGTCTCTTTTATTGTCCAGTCATTAGAACTGAGGAAAGGGGACCCATAAACTGTTAATACTGAATACATATGAATACTAAGTACTTTGTGTATCATCTATGTATATGTAATATGATTTATATGTTTGTATTGCTACAACCCTAATGGGTTTTTTTTTGTTCGCAATTAATAAATAAATAAATATAAATAAAATATGCTAAAACTATAATGTGATATCTATGTACAGTAATATAGAGGTTTCCCTAATACGTTTTGGCGATGCGCGGCGCCATGCCGTGCCCTCATTAGCGCCATGCTGCCCTCAATCGGCGCCATGCTGCCCTCAATCGGCGCCATGCTGGTCCTGCCTTCATAAATTACGAATTTAAGACATAATAAAAACATGATAATTTCCATGATCGAAAGTTGAAAGAGACCGACAAAGAACGTTCTGTCGCTAATTAATGATGGAGGAGAATCATCATTTTCTTGTTGGAAAACAAAGAGCAGTGGCCATTCAGTTTAACTGTTACGTTTTATTGCACATTATTCCTACCATCTTTTACTATTTTCGATATGAACGACATTCTTGCAAAAATTAATGCCGAAACGTGAACGATCGAAGTTTTGCAGAATATTTTGGATCCGGTGACTCTAAACAAAATTTGAATTCTTTGTATGTATTTTAGATATAATAGTCTTTATTTCTTGTATTTCATGTCCTATTTAGTCGAATTTCACATCATCAGTAAATGTAGTTGAAGCGTGACGATTTGTAGGTAAGGCGATTCCATTATTACATTTTGAGGGTTGTCAACTTAATTATGCGCACAATGTCCTTCGATCATAAAGTCTGCTGATTTTGAATACCGTTTAATTTTATTGTGACCATTTTAATAGTCGACAGGTCTAAATATTATATAAACGAAAGAAATTATAAACGGGGGATACACATTTGATTAATAATACTCGTAGTTCTAACGGAATGGTTTAGTTTGAATTTTGCGAAATGTAACACGTGCTCCAGTCAGTCGAGAAAACAACGACAGCAAGTCGTATAGTTTGTGAAATAAAGATCGTAAATGACTACAATTGCACACGTTCAAAGAATAAACTTAATGGATAGTGATATTTTTGAGACCTGCATAGAATACTTGAGAAAGCAGCCGGGGGAAAACCGCCGCTGATTCCATTAAATAATTAACTTTGATAAGAACAAAATTTAAATGAACTAACAATTTTAACTTTTACTGGATTTTTTTTAAGATTGTCATGTAGTCCCAGTTATTGCAGCCGTATTATATAGGTATACAGTCATGGTAATCATGCAGTTTATAAATGTTCATCCTTGTTTATCCATCAATTATCATGATGCTCAGTTTTTTTCACATTTCCCATAAAGATGTTTTTTGTGTAATTAACAAACACATACAATAAAATCCTCTTACACACTATTTTTCCTGACCAGGATAAATGAAAATGGTATTAATTGCCCTATGTTTATCCAAGGACATATAACTATCTCTAATATACGTCATTAGTTTATCCAATTTATAAATAAAAAACAAAGCTAAAAATGTAAAATATTTTATTTGTCAATATGCAAGGAATATTTTTATGATTAGATTTAACTTTTCTAATATTTTTACAGAACATTGTCCTATAAATTAATTCTAATAATTGGGAATTGCAAATTAATGCTTGCAAGGCTTAAAGAACTAATTAGAAATATATTAGAAACAATTAATACAATTAGTCATGCAAGCATTGTGATTGACTAAACCCCCTTCTTTTAAACAGGACTATATATTCTTTAAAAAATCCAGGAAGGGAAATTGATCCTGTTGCAAGTAATACAGAGTATCTGTTTTACATGGAAAACCTACAAACAAACTAATGCATTAGACACATATACAAACGTGTATAAAAATGACAGATAACATGCGATATGGGTGCCAATATAGATGACTAAGTTAACTATGAATGTGCCTCCGAAACAAAACTTTCCGCATAAAAGTGCCCCCAGACTGACATTTTACCATGCCTTACCTAATTCCTGGGGAAAACACTAAGTAATATGTATATATTTTATGTTATTTTATTTGATTTATATGCAGTATGCCCTGCACCATGCGTAGATGCATATTTGATTTTAGAGTTTTACGTTTGTAACATATTGGTGTCCGGGAATAGAGGATTGGCTTTTGCTCGCGTATACGGTAATCCTGTACATGACTTAAAATTTCAATTTCAGTATTTTTTTCTACACATTATTGTTAGACAGCATATCTAGACGCGCAATAAGGTTTTAGATTTTCGAAGCTGTGGGTCGCATACAGGTCGAATTTTGAAAATTATGAATTTAAAGTTGTGACCTAAACTCCTCGGGGCGGACGGCGAAAGTGAAAATTTTCCCCTATACGTGGTCTTGCACTAATTTTGGGGGTTTAATTTTCTTAATTTTGATACTTTTTTGGCAATAAGTATTTCAAAATATTTTTTTTTTTGGGGGGGGGGTATTTCTGAGTTATTTGGTGGACGGGAAATTATATGATATTGCTATGTCTATTGCTATTGATGGGATGCATTTGTTGAGTGAGCTGTCAATGGCTGTAAGAAGTGATGTATTGTGAAAATGATAGTGTTGGTACAGCATCCATATTTCGAGTTGATAAAATGGTGTTTATATAAATTAATTTATGGTTTTTCAAAATTTCATTAGGTATTTTTGGGGGTGTTATATTACCACATGTATTTTTGGGGGGAGTAAATTTTTTCTAGAATTGTTTGGGGTCTCTTATTTAGACAACTATGTTTTTGGGGCGTTTGAAAAAAGTACTATTTAATTTTTTTTCGAGGACGAGCCTACGTACAGATGATTAAGGGGATTAACTTTACTGGAATTTTCATATGTAGTATTGCTATAAACCATATTTGGATATGCAGTAAGGTAATTGAGAATTTTAATTTAAATTTTCAAAACTTCAGGTTTTTACGTACAGGAGCCGTATTTTATAAATTTAGGCTTGTGACCTGATTTTTTTTTCATTCTGTTTTGTTACAGCTAGTATTGTCATACATGTACACTATATGTAAAAGTTTGGGTTCAAAGACATAAATAAAAAAAAAATATAAGCTTGTGATTTAAACTTTTTGCATTTTGTATTGGGTCTATTGTCATATAATTTCTTCATAGAAAGAATGCAATGAATTTAAAACACCAGTAAATGGGCGAACAGGTATTAGGGCGAACGGGTACTAGGGCGAACGGACCCGGATACATTGCGGGGTGTGGGGATCATTAACACGTTCCATTTGCAAAAGATCATCTTCCATATGATCATATGTGTCTTTTCACCGGTTAATATTTATTTGTGAGGTATCTTCAGTTTGTACAACAATAAAAGAAATAATCTTAACAGAATTAATATTTTGTTGTTTTCGGGTACGAATTTGTCAAAATAGTGTTTGTGATTAGTAACGGAATTCTGTCAAATGAAATCACATGAATTCTCCATCTTACGAAATCATCAGAATTTTCTTTCTATAAAGTAACAGAATTCCGTTAAGAAATCTTCAGAATGATTTTTCTATATAAAGTAACAGAATTCCGTTAAGAAATTACCAGAATTCTTTTTCTATAAAGTAACAGAATTCCGTTAAGAAATCACCAGAATTCTTTTTCTATAAAGTAACAGAATTCATTTACTATAAATTAAGTAACAGAATTCTAATAAGAAATCACCAGAATTCTATTTCCATAAAGTAACAGAATTCCGTTCAGAAATCATCAGAATTCATTTACTATAAAGTAACAGAATTCTTGTAAGAAATCATCTGAATTCTTTTGCTATAAAGTAACAGAATTCCGCTAAGAAATCATCCGAATTCATTTACTATACCCATCAACAGAATTATCCTAAGAGGTCATCACAATAACCGAATTATTCACAGAATTTTGTTTGTGTGTTATAAGTTTTTCTTTCTGATAATCGAATTCAGTTAAGAGCTTCTATCTATTTAAGAAATCATTAGAACAAAAATAAAAAGAAAAAACACATTAATATTTTTTTCTACATTTTGATAGCATATCAAGCATAAAAATGATATTAATCATTAAAGATTGTTTACCGTTAACACTTGACTCGTCTGATGGATAAAAATGAACAAATAGGGGACTGGATTTTTAGAATTCAGAAAATTCTAATTACTATTTAAATACATATGCATTTACACAAGCACCTTGAGTAAGTCAAAATAAACTAATTAGTACACCACATCAATATGTCCATCAGTGTTCAGGCGAGAATACCTGTAGTCAATATTTTATTTTATTTCGTTCATCAGATAAGAGCAATCAGTAACATTCATGCAAACATAGTTCCAAAAAGTACATTAAATACAAAAGCGGCATTGTATAAACCGGTATTTTATTACTCACTGAAGGTATGGACCGAAAATACATTTTATAAAAACACTCGGACCTTTTTTTGCTACAAGTTTCTTGTCATCTTAATTTTCCTTTTCAATTTGATATAGATTTTATGAAATGGCAAAATACTAAGAAAAAAGAAAAAACTTAATAGTTATAGATAAATGATACACACCTTTCTTATCATCTAAAGCTCAACATAATGGCAAATATTACAATAAATTTCACATTTACACTGTATCTGTATCTGTATCTGTGTAACACAACAGATTTCAATAGCATATGTCATACTTTAACGGTCCGAGTAAATACTGATTTTACCATTAAATATTTCAGAGAGTGACATATACATTCCGTCAGATAATTAATAATTTCATCTTTAAAATAATCAGCTGGTTAACGATTATTTAAGATAACATTGCCTTACGGTTTACTGCCATTAGTCAACTGTTAATGATCTCGGGAATCGTAACCCGCTAATATCTATTCAAGTGCTTAACAATAAATTTAACACTGACAATAGTGACATCCAAAAAGGAAATTAAAAGTCACATATATTTTACCAATGAATCTATGGTATATGTTCCTGAAGTAGAGTTTTGTCTTGTGGGGCTAATCAGCGAACACAGCAAGATAAGTGACAGGTGTTTTCGCAGTGGAATTACTGATTGTTTTGTAAAACATATAGCTACATATAAAATACCAGAGATTTGTTCTTTAAACTTTCATCTCAAATTATCCAATTATATATAGTGATGAGGAAACTGCGGTCGGCTTAGAGATAAAAATATACAAAGTATTTAATCAAATGATGATATAATCTAAGTACTTAACACCTTTCCACTCTTAAATGTGAAACATATTAGAAAAATCCAAAATTCCAAGCTACACGATTATATGTACCAAATCCCCGGACCAAATCATATCTCTTCAACTCAATTAAAGTTTTAGTTCTAGATCTTATTCTCTGAGGATAAGGTTTGGTTTGAACATCCGAGTCGCTATTCGGATTCATCGAATTGTCAGTGTACGTGCAAAGTTTCATCATTTGTACGGCATGACGTCTCCAGATCGCTTCTTCTGGAGTCTTTACAGCACATTAACGGTCCCATGAAAGAGTCCCATATGGCAACCCAACCTGTGTATATCTTAGACGTAATAAGCATATAGATATACTTATGTTGGTGCCAAATGGAACTGTTGTCCCGTCCCGATCTTTTATCATTACTTGCGGGTTTCCACTTTTCTTCTCCCCTGTAATTTCGCAAAATTACTGTTTGTTGATTGTCAACTCCTCTGAGTTTCTGCTTACTTTCAACGATTTATCAAATTGTTTATGATTCACACAAGGCACCGATCCTTTATTACCGACGTGGTTCCTGGAATTTTTATGTTGGGTACAAACATTTTTTCCGCCTTTGTCGAAAATATTTTATTATTTTTTTTTGGCAAACTGGAAACCCAAAATAATTTTTTAGCCCTAAATATATACTTAAACTTAACAGTTACAAAATTGTTAAATTTGTGAAAACTAAGGAGTATCTCCCTCGTGCAAAGCTCTGTCTTTAGATGGTTTTGGCTGTACCCATTTTTGTCATTTTAGGTTTTTGGGTTGTTATTAATGTTTTCAACATTTTAGGCCTTGAGCTCAACTGATGAGTCGTAAATCGACGAAATGTGCACATTTTGTGCATCAAAATTGGTATCAAAGAATTATAAATAAAAATTGTGACCCCCCCCCCCCCCTCCGCCAACAGTAATAAAATGTCAGTGCCTAACCTTTGATATCAGGTTTGAATAAGCTTTCATTTTTTTCTACATTTAAAGCATAATAAAACAAGATTGATAGATCTCTAGCATCGTATTTCCGGTTTTTCTCCTATACGAGTCGTCCGAAATGGACGAAAGGTTGACGAACACCGGTTCGATTTCACATGCCTCAATAAGATCGAACAATGGTGTCAATTCATTATTGTTTTTTTTTAACCGATCTCATGAAAGATCGATTTTTCTTTTCTAGTGTCACGGGGCCTTATATTAGGGAATGTTTTACAAAAAAACATGGTGGTTATATTCTTTTATTCAGAAGTTAGGTTATTTTTTGTGAGAATCCTAAAATATAAAGACTTAAAAGTTATTTGCTCAAATATACTTAAATCAGTGTCAAATATCTTAAAACTTAAGTCTCGTAAGTATTTTTTTTGCATATATCAAAAGTACACACAAAATGCCTTGTGTTAAATTTTAGCACAAAATGTAAAATTGTTTTAAAAATCAGCAACGAAAACTGATCGGGTAGTGTGCTCTAAAACAGTTGTACAATAAAGTGAAATCATAACAGTTTGGCAATTAACTGTTTCTGTTATTACATCGCATTCTCTTAACCCAATTTATCTCGAAACATATAAAAGAAAATGAAATATCTTGACTGAAAGCAGAGATCAAAATGAAATTAAAAAATTCGCCATTTCCGGTAACATTAACTAAATAAACGTAAACCGCTCTGATCCCTTTTATCATGAAAAACGTATAAAATGGAAGACGTCTGTTGACACACCACTACATCCAGTCATGAAGATGAATTAAGGGTACTATTTTGTACATTTTAGGAACCATTTGAAAAAATCAAAATCCGATTGAAAATAATTAAAACGAGAAGTCGTGTGTCTGTAAGTTTATACGGATGCACCGTCCTCCTGCACATGTAATTCCCATATATTATTTATGGTGATAAATTGTTTTGAAAATTATTTAAAATATATGAAAGTTTCATAATATATCTTGGTTACATTAATTTTAGAATAATGAATCCATGAACTATTATGATTTTGACATAAGGACCGAAAAGCTAAAATTTAATCGAGCATGAAATGAAAGTTATGTGGACCAGGGATCATATAATACTAACATATACAGTTCCTGTGTGGACTTATATTTTACTGATCTGTGTTGAACTAAAGAACATATCATCGATATATCATCAATAATATCATCACATGTTTTTGGGGGAAATAGATTAAAATGCAAAAACATAATCAAATTCATTCTACCATAAAATGTAGGTCATTTACAAATAGTGATTCAAATACAGCCGAGCCGAGCTGTTTTGTACTGTATAATAAGATAACTGTTATTATGAAATATCATTAATAAATTACTATTTGTTCTTTAATAAAACACCTAAATTCAAAGATCATTCGAGCATGAAATGTAGTCCATGGTGACTCAAATTTTTTCTACTTGTGTCATACTATATCAGGGGAATGCAGTTTTGAAATATCATCAATATCCTACCATGGGTTCTTTAAAAATATGGTTACCTAAATGCAAAAATTTTACCAAAGTCACTACGTAAAATATAGGTCATTGTCATTCAAATATCGGTGACTTTTGTTGTACGATATAAGATGAATGCATAGGTCTAATATCATTGATATTTCTCAAGAGGTTTCAGAGAAATAGACCTCAACACACAAACTTAAGCCTAGTCACTCATGCATGAAATGTGGGTCATACTGACCCAACTGTTGGAGAAATGCATTATATAATATAAAACAATTATTGTGATGAAGTATCATTGATATAACAGCATGGATTCCTAGGAACTTATCAGAGTCACTCATTCATTAAATGTAGGTCAAAATGACTCAAATGTTGTTCATCTGTGTTAATTTTCTGTGGGGTGATTGTAGTGGTATAATATCATTGATATATCTCAATCGGTTTCTGAGAATGGACCTAAACGCAAACGCTTTGAACGGTAAGAGTGTTAGAAATTGACGTGAGAAACGGATGTTAAATATTTTTAACTTTTTAGCTAGGTACGTGATTTAAAACAAACTTCATAAAAATCAAATAAATAAGAATAACACACAAATTATCAAAATTAAATTTATTGATACCAATTGGGCCTGTTTCCCAAAAATCATTCCCAAACCGTTTATCTTAATGGAGTAGGTTGGCATTGAAGGAGAAGGATATTTTCAATAGAATAAGAGTACGTGTAAATGGTTTAAACAGAAACATAAATGTCTTCAAACGATGCGGACGACAAACTCATACCATTATACGAACGCAGTATTTTTTGGCAGTCGTATAAAAAATCGGCTTTGATATATATATATATATATATATATATATATATATATATATATATATATATATATATATATATATATATATATATATATATATATTCATGCTATAACATTGACCTTCTTAATAAATGGTCATTTGTACGGCCAAGTTCTAACAATGTAACCTTAATCCATAATCTTTTAATCTGTTTCTTATACTCAATGGTGAATTTCTATTAATTGTGTGTTTGAATGATCCTGGTAGACAATCAGTAATATTCATTGTCATTTTCTCTGTGTATGTGGTTGGAATGAATGTTGTTCCATTTTTATGCATTACATTTATTTCAACAGTGTCATTGCTGCATTGCGCCACTTCACCCAAAATAGCTATAGTGTCCGATAGCTGAAAAATAATATTTTCTCCTGTCGTATATCGTCTTCTGTCCTCATGAGTTCCTCGCTTAGCACCAGGTGTTCCGTCGTAAATACCTGTGAAATGTTATCAACATATTAACGCATAAAGAGTGACAGGTTTATAAAACTAGAGGCTCACCTGAGCCTGAATCACTCACCTGGCTCTATTAAGCCATTTAAAAAGCTGTTAAAGAAATGCAAAATTTCCAAAGTAACCTTGATATTTTACTTTTGACCTAAAACTAGAAATTATATATTTTAGGTCTATCACTTATTTGAAACTGCATTTTCCCCCTATTGGGTCCTGTGGTAGCCACCTTGGATATCCGATCGGCAGCAAAATTATAAATTTGGTACAGGATTATCATACAATCATTCAGGCATATTATTTATCAATTTAATCTGTCAAAAGGTTGTTTGTATGTATTTCCCATAAGATCCTATGTTAATTATGTCCAATGGTGGCGACAATCTTGGATTTCCAATGGGCACCAAAATTACAAACATAGTAGAGGACAATCTAAGGAACATTCTTGCAAAGTAGAATCTCATTTGGCCTTGTGTTTTCTGATAAGAAGATTTTTTAAATTTCAGCCAACCAGAACACATTATTGGACCTATCAGCCATATTGAATATTCTATCGGAACCAAATTACAAATTCTGAAAAGGAACTTCCCATGAACATTGTTGCCAAGTTTGGTTCCATTTGGTTGAGTGGTTTCTTTAGAAGAAGATTGAAATGTGAAAAGTTAACGGACGAGAACGGACGACGGCGGACGCAAAGTGATGACAAAAACCAATCCAACCTGTATTTTCTTTTATTCTGCAATTCGGCTATATGGCGGCAGCCAAAATGCATTGACTGTATATTAGGTTGTAATATGGTCACTGACTGTATATCACTTTTATTGTGGCGCCACAGTACATAGACTTAGAATTTTACTTGTCACTTGTGACGTTGTGAAATGCGACGCTTTTGTGCTTGCTTTATGCAGAAAGTCAGTTTTCCAGTGATTTTTGCCAGATTTGATGTTTTAGGATGTTTTAGGATAAACAGAATATGTGTACATTGTCTCTTGATATAAAATGTAATCAAACACGGTATGAAACAGGTGAGTAAAGCTCGGCAATCTGCGCATTTCTAAGCCTTGTCCGGATGAATTTTATTCTTCCGACACAATGAACACATATTCTATTCTATACCACAAGTGTTCTTTTAAGCAACCAAAAAGTGTTGACTAAACTTTCTGGTTATATATGGTCAGTGAGAGTATATTAAGAATCCGATTTTTTTTAACATCAGGAGATTTTCAAAACGTGATCTACAGACATACCTTTCGAAAAAAAAAATATTTTCAAATTTCAAAGTGCAGATTATCTCCCAACACAAACGCATCCGATTTTAACTTTGCATTTAGAATATACCGTGATGCATTTGTATTACGCAGTCTAAACAAAAAAAATCATTAAGATGCCTCTCGTGTCTATCGGGCACAAAATACGTGTTTTCCATGTTTAATGTAAATACTGAGGGTTTCTTAATAATTGCGCTATTCCATAATTAAAAATGATTTACCTGCTTGAAGTCATTTCTTTTGTCTAGATTTTTCTGTACAAGTTCCTTTTCCCTTCTCCTAATGCTGAATCTAGTAATGTCGGGTAATGTACATGTATTTAAGTGATCTAACGACCAAATAATGTCCTCGTTTCTTGCTTCAGGAGCTTGATTTTCAAGAAAGGAATTCCACCATGATATTCGATCTTCTGTGAACTTTGCAAGTTTGCAATCCTTATAAACCGCATTTTATCTTACAGCAAGTAATAATTGTAGGTCGCTTAGTATCGGAGAACTGCAGTTAGGGTTTTACGCCGTTTTCAGCACTATTTCGCGGCGACTAGTTTGTCACATGATTGGTGAAGGAAGCCGGAGTACGCGGAGAGAACCACCGACCTTCGGTAGGAAAATTGGCAATACTTGACAATTAAGATCGGAGTTGAACATACCCCGCTACAAGCGAGATTCGAACTCGCAATCTCAGTGTTGACAGTCTAGTCATGACGAACTATCTAGACCACTCGGCCACCGAGCTCCCCCCCCCCCCCCCCCCCCCTCTTTTCAACGCTAAATATGGGGTAACTGGACAACTTCCTTATTTTGTATAATAATCGATTTTGGAATAATTGTATTAATTCAATTCAATATTTTATTGCCAAAATGTAAGATATAACTATTACTCGTCTTTTATGGGTGCATAAAGTAATGAGAAGTAAGCATATGGAGCTAATATGAACTTTCATTTAAAAGTTTGTTGATAAATAATTCCGCTATGATGGAGATTTTTAGATTTTGAAGAAAGCTGAAGATGCTTTTTACGCACTTCGAAATAAGATTTATTACATGTTTTTCAAAACCACGGTAACAATATACATTTACTGTATGCAGTAATAACTCTATGATCGTGCATTGAAAATTAAATACATGTATTTATATTTCTGACTCAAGATAGCGTATGAAAAGAAGTTTTTATATTCGGGCGTTTTCCCCAAAATTGTCGGATGTATACACTGAATACAAATATGACAAGCCACGGAGTATTTATTTTTGTAACAGATATTGCAAGATTTTGCGGAATAACGAAAGCTTATCCGTGATATATATTTGGGTCGGTAAGAAAATAAAATCGAATAATATTCGGTGTAATTGTAGTTTTATGCATGTATGCTGCGATAAAATAAAACCAGAAGAGCAATGGCTACAATAATATAAATATTCTTTGATACCAATTTTAATGCCCAAATGTGCACGTTTTGTCTCATCAGTTGTGCCCAAGGCCTTAAAAATTGAAAAAAAAAAACAACAATCCAAAAAGTTTGTTAATTGGAAACATTCAAAATCAATTTGATAAAAAAAAAAAAAATAGCTGGTACGCGATGGCAATGTACAGTGTAGATTTCCTGATAGTTTCACAGAAATCTATTCACTGGTTTTAGGAGTTGACGACGGGACATTACCATATTATAAAGAAATGGTAAAGTCCATATTTGTCTGTGGAAAATGCCAAAAACCATTCTGTTGAAAAATATTACAACTGGTGCAATGTTTATTGAAGATTCCCTGAAATTTTCACAGAAATTCATATTATAACACAAACATTTGTTATGCTTAATACTCGTTCTTTTTCATTATTTTTTCATCTTCATATCTTGATGATATTCTTGTGAATTTATACTGCAAAATTCCACAGAAAATAACTTGCTTCAATTGTATGTTACCTCCCGTGGTGAGCAGGGGAACAGGTGTGATCCTGGCTAACGGAAGGGGTATTTTTTCGGAAAAGTGACATTTAAATATTTGCGAAAAAGGAACACAAACAGCATGGAAATTCTTCTCTGTTGAAATGACAATAATGTATATTTTGAACGTTTTTTTTTAATTTATTTTAGATATCACCAAAACTACTATTTTATATTCTATGAACTTATTTTTTCATATAAGCTCAAATACATGGTGATATTAGTAAAAATACTTTTAATTCATAAGCAAAACCGTTTTGAACAATGGTATATTGAAACTGTGTTAAGTATCTGTCAGTTATCCATGTGTGTAATTTGGTATAGAAATTATCTGGTACTTAATTATGCCATGCGTGTCAAACAAATTAATTGTTCCGATCCTTGTATAATTTATTGCCTTAATGTGTCAGAAAAATGAAGAAAGAATTTCAAACGCAACGCGCATGCTCTACTCTCAAGTAAAAACAAGGTGCGAGCAGATTGTTTTTGGAAATTATTTACAGCGATATACGTTTGACAGTTTGCATTACAGACATTTTATTGGTAAGCATTTTATTTTCTTCGTTTCAGAACATTTTCTTTGAGGGGCAACATTATCATTTTTATTTATTTAACTTCAACTTTTTTACCATTTATTTTTTTTTTATAAAACACGATAATTTAGTTATATATTCTACACTTAAAATTTTATTAGTTTGTTACTTTATTATTTGTAATTTTCATCTTTTTTATTTATAAACTGATAAACTGATTGACTGAAATATGAATTTATTATAATTTATATATTTATAGATTACAAATAATCAGTCATTAAAAAATTCTTAATCAAATTTTATACACCAAATATAAGTCTGATCAAATAAAAAAATTGAAATAAAAAAAATCGCTAGTTACATGTTTGAATACACAAATCTCCAGTCATATAATTCACAATATTCCGTAACCCCAGTGTTTTTTTTTTGTGTAATGAAGTAATTGATTCGGAAGGGGGGTGGGTGGTAACATGGTGAACACGTATGTGCCTTTTTTGGATACAAGGATTGATATTAATTTAAATTCTTATTAACATCCAACAGCTTCCATTTGTACTTGATCATTTCCATATGATCAAATTGACGGATTCCTTTCTCAACGCACAAACTATGTGTATTTAGATCAATAAAATTTATTATATTATAACTGAGATTACTACACATGTTATTAAAAAAAAGAGTGTAAAACTAATGTATTTCTATGCAATATTATGATAACTCTCTATTAAGAGTATAATGTTATGCATATGTTATCAGAATTCTGTTAAAGTATTTTACTTGGTTTAATTTTATATTATTGTATAAACTGTTATACAAATTTTATCAAAGTTATGTTGCATGACAGATTCCCTTTACCCATTCAAACTTTAACAGAATTCCGTTAGTTTATGGATTTATAACAATTCAAAACTTTAACCGAATTCTGTTTGTATACGGATATCTTTTTAAGGATTCAAGGTTTAACAGAATTCTGTATATGGATTTCCTTTTATAAGAATTCAAATTTTAATGAATTCTGTTAAAAGATCATATTCTGCTGAACTGCTTCGCAATGTTATCAGAATTCTGTTAAAAATCTTATACCCTTTTAAAATATAGACTTTAAAAGGTTCTTTTTATAAATTTATCTGAATTCTGATAGCCCTTGTAATTTATGAATGTTTTAACAGAATTCTGTTTGTTTACGGATTTCTTTATCTAGGAATTCAAACTTTAACATAATTCTGTTAGTTTGCGGTTTTCTTTTTAAGAATTCAAAGTTTAACAGAATTCTGTTAAAAAATCCTATTTTGCTGAACTGCTTTGCAATGTTGTCAGAATTCTGTGAAAAAGCTTACCGGTTTAAATTTTTGTTTTTATAAATATTATCAGAATTCTGTTAGTGGTTGCAGTTTATGATTTTTTTAACAGAATTCTGTTTAAAAATCTTGTATTGCTGACTTTTCTATTTAAAAGAAATCTGGTAGCATTTACATTTTAAAAATTCATATTTTAAAACAGTATTTTATTAAAATCTGATCTTTTTGAATTTGTAATAAAAAGTCAATGCAAATGTCGTCAAAATTTAGTTAGTACCATATTACGTATTTTTATCACAATTCTAACTTTTTTACATTAACTGCAAGGCAAATGTTTTCAGAATTCTAGAAATATTATCAAAGACGTATATATACACAATTTAGATTTAAATGAAACAATGTAAAATCTGTTTAAATAATACTCAATCAAACATGCATGATAATCATGTAATTAAAAAAAACGTGAAGATAATCTTTTCCTATGACCTGATAATGAATAAAATAAAATGGAACAATACTTCGAGTGAACTTGAAAAATCAAAGAAATTGTTTGAATTTTGTTATGCTGTAACATACTATTATGCTCGACCCAATAAAGTGTTGGGATAATTTTATAAATCACACAAAAATATTAGACCTACCATAAAACCAGAATGAAATCCTTAAACCCCTTTTTATCGAAAAGTGGAAAAGTTAACATACTACCGGAAGCACTTGTCAAAATGAAAAGAAAAAATCTCCATTGAAATCGGATGAAAAAATAAAATTTGATGTTTCCTCCAAATTTAACTTTAACCCTTTTTATCTCGGAAATAATAAAAAACAGAAAGAATAAGTTGACATACTAATGATAAAATCGCCATAAGAATTGGATGAAAAAAATTGAAAAGTACATATCTAGCATTGCTCCTTTCAGCCCTTTTAACCCCTTATATCTCAAAAATCGTAAAAGGTAGAAATTTCTGTTGACATACTACTAGAAGCACTCATCAAGGCGAATTACACGAGACAATCCCCAATTGGACGAAAAATTAAGAAATTCTTGTTTTAGTAGGTGTCATGCAAAGTGACTAATTTTTGCCCCTTTAATCCCTTTTATCTCTGCAACGACAATAGTTACACAAAAAAAAAACGACTGGAGGAAAAAATCATCAAGATCGGACAAGAAATAAAAAAGTATTGAAAATTAAGGTGTGTCCTTTTTTTCGACACTTGTATCTTTAAAGGGATAAGAGAGTGAAATCCGTTTACAGTAAGAAACATTAATTATAGATAAAAAATCATAAAAATCAAATACAAATTTAAGAAGTGGCACCAAAATTATCAAAAGACCTAAATGACCCTCAGAAAAACCAGGATGGACCAGATTTCTAAAAATCAATCCAAACCTGTATTTCTGGTTTCAGAGATTACAAAATCGGGCCCAATTGTTGAAAGAATCGTTATCAACGTAATTATCAAAGTGAAATAAGCTTATGAATATAAATTTTAAGTTTTTGCATATTATAATTACTAACAAAGTGTCATAAACTGTATCACAAAATACTGAAATAAATCGATGCATTGTATGGCCATTTCGTTGACTGAAAATGGTAGAAAACCGGTTAAAGATGTCAACGTCATCGATGCACACAATGAACGTTATTCTAAACAATTTAATTAAGAACTGAAATATCTCCGCACATCAATCCTTGATATAATTTTTTTACTGTGATTTGTGAAGACACAATTCCAATTTAGTAACTTTCTCAAATTTAAGTAAAGGGAGCAAGGGCGGATTTAAAAAGGCATAAATGAATATCAACCGGGATTAAAATACGATTGATTTTTTAAAAAAATATTCCAGGATCAATTACAAGAGTTTAAGCAAAATTTCGTATAAGGTCTTATGTTAAAAAAAGTTCTGCTTTGGTGACCATCTTGGATAGTTTCGATTGGATAAAATTCTGAAAAACTAGAAGAAAGGATCAAAAGACCGTCGCTCCCAACTTTGATTACAGTTATAAATTAGTGGTTTCAGAGAAGATAATTGAAATATAATATTCCATATTCTGGAAATTCTCTTGGTAAACCGTTGTTTTAGATCAACTGGAACACACGTAATCTGTAATTGCTTACTCAAGTATAATACTTGCACATTAAATTTAGAGTATATAAACGTCTGCTAGAAATTTACAGAGATAGCCATAAAAAGCTGCCCCCCCATGCTTTATTATGATCTTTAATAGCGTGGTCGTGTTGATTGGTTGGTGACTCCATCCGATACAATTTTAAAACTTGAAACCCTGAGGAAGATGTGGTCATGTTTGTTCAAAATTTTAACGAAAAATAAGTTTGATAGCAATACCTCAAACCGCCCTATCTGTAAGGTGAGGTAATAAAAACTCAAAATTTAATGATAATGTATTACAATTATGAGCTCTTGGATGATACAATTATGTAGAATTTTGAAACGACAAAATGATTAGCCTATTTCCCCTGCAATTATTTCAATTCTATGGTCAATTTGAAAAAGTCGACCAATGTCTTTCAAAATCTCACAGGGAGATGCCTTCTCTTAATATTTGCCAATTCTATTCCTCTATATACGACACTTGCTGGTTGCAAATTTAAACTTATTGATGATACAAAATAACATTTTGTCTGTAACATAAAAATCCATTAGATTCAATCGTTTAGGATAAAGGGTTGGTAATGATTACGAGTGAAACAAAATGGAGGGGGACGTGGTCCTATTCCTTAATAAACCCTTAGCTCATAAGCTATGTTTCAACATCCTTATTTACTCATATTTCATCTATCTTAATATTGTTTTCTATTATGGTACAAACAAAATTTGTTACAACACAATTTAAGTCAATTGTTTGTACATCTTTAAAATTTAAGATTAAAGAGTCCGTCTTTTGTTTCAGTAGGAACTTTTTGTCTTTAATGATCCCAAGACATTTTTTGGAAAATATGTAATCTGTGTCTTTCTGTATAGCCAGATATATCTGGTCATTCCAGTCAATTACTGCAACTGATGATTCTGTTTGCTGGACTTGTAACTAGAAACAATACAATTAATATTAATAAAACCTAGAACTCTTACTTTACTTTTGTTTTGGTGGGCAACCCGTATTAGGGTGTGGATATACTAGGACTTGTTTGAAAAGAAATACCAGTTTGAAATGTGTAATCAAGAAAAATGTTTTTTTTATTGAATTGCGTATAAAAACGCACCAGATGAATAAATCAAGTTCGGAGATGCTGCGGACAAAAATAAAAAAAAACAACATAAAATGGTTGCTCCCTACAGATAATTTGAGAGTCTTAGCTAGTTTTACAGTTAAAACGAGCACATTCTTACCCTGCTATTTAAATTATGTACCGTCCAGCCTAATGTTGTATTTCTAGCAAGCGGTCACCTTGTTGGTAATCATACTGTATTGGTTGTTATAGTGTGTTTTATACTCCAGAATGTCAGGATAGATAAGGGGATGATTGGTACCAATAAAACCGGTTTATCCCTACCATTGTTCAGTGTCTGTACCTGTACCAAGTCAGACTATCCTGACTGTCTGTTGTGTTTTGTGATTTTTTTGTGATTTTTTGACCCGGAGTTCTGTCATTTGGGTTGCTTTGATTGATTGGCATGTCTTTGTTGACCTTTCATGTTATCCATTTGGTTGTTTGTTTATAAACCATATTAATTATTCAGTTATACCAATGTTGATGCAAAATATGTGCACATATCGTCGATTAGTACTCATCCGTCGAGCTAAAATGCCTAAATAATAGCCCAAAACATTGATGACCACGACCAAAATCATATAAGGACAGAGTTATACACGAAAGAGATAATCCATTTTGTAACTTAATCAAACTGAACTTGAAGATTTACAACATACCATTTTATCTAATATATATCTATAACACTATCCTGTAATTTAAATTTGAACAACATATATTTTAAATTTTATCACAACTTATATATTTGATAAGAGTTTCTTTTAACAACATTGATTTATATTAAATAAGAAAGTTTCATTTCTATATGTTTTTTGGTGTATGATTTCTTTTTGGAAAATTAAATAGGATAAAAACCATTCATCAATAATTTTGTCAATTATCATAAGAGAAATACAAAGAATCTATGAAAATATATTTTAGCAGTTTGATTTATAAAGTTTTAAGAGGAAACATTCTTAATGGACACGCGAGCGTAACTTTTTTATTTTCCACTATACACACATGCAACAGATTGTAAGTCTGTATCAGATTTCATTATTAGTGAAGTAGAAAAATGTATGTTATATCCAAAGGAAAGCCGTAATAATTTCCCATGTGTTTCCAAATCTCAATGAAACTCTGTACTTGTCAAGCAGAAGGTTACAACAATAAATGACAACTCTTATCCAACAAATATGTTGATAAAACAAATTCATGAAAAAATTAAAACAAAGTAGTTGAGCAAATGATAACTTCACCTCAACAATTGAACATTGATGAATAAATATGTCGAATTATCATAAAAGTTCATTTTATAGAATTTGTTGATTTTTAAAAAACAAATCTGTTTCAAAATGGATTTATACTGTTTAAAATTATAAAGTTGTAGATAAAAGATTAACTTTAGTATTGTAGAAAAGTGATAAAATAGCTGTAATAAATGGTTTCTGTACAGTATGTATTGTCATTACCACGATATAAAGTATGTCCCAAGTCAACTTGGCTAGGGAGAGTAATGTTGGTCTGTTTTATTTCACTCTACTTCACGAGGTGTTAGATACCAATTACGTGTATACTGCCAAATTAATAATCTCGAGTTGCTAGCGACTTCGGCATCTTGTCACCTATCAAATATTCCTTTTACATCTAATTTCGTATGATTTATAACTGGATTATAAAATAACAATCCAAAGATACCAATATTAGATATAGTAAATTTATACTATGCTGTATACGACGCATTTCAAGGAGTTACCTCTCATCAGCAGCATTAAAACCGAAACATTATAAAGTATTTAAAAATCTAAATTTCGCTTTTTGCATTTTTTTTTAGAAAGCTCAAAGTTCTATTTATACAGAAAAGTTCAATTCCTATGATTTACTTATGAAGTACTTTATAAAAAAAACTAAAATATTAATTTCCCTCAACCAAGTGCATTACATACCTCAAATTTTGTCAGTATAGCTATTTTGCGCGGACCTGCGGGTCTGCGGGCATGTGGGTCAATTATTCAAGAAAACTGATAGAACCACACTTTTCCGTATAATTTTAGATGTAATATCTTTCAAGTTAAAATGATGTGTTCTTTACTTCTGATCTTATCAATCTCAACAAACCAAAAGTTAAGAAATCTGTATGCAATAAAACAGCTACAGTGTGTACATGGGCTATTTGGAATGTGTTTCATACATATGATAAGAAGGTAGCACAATGCAAAATTAAATTTTTGATCTTAAATTATTTATTGATTTAGAAGTCCTTTCCAGTACACATGAATTTAAATTGTAATTCATTGTATCGCTGATTTAAACATGTAAAATGTGATTTAACTATCTACATGGACCCCCCACATTTCAAACGAAGTTCAAAGTTGAAAGTAATCCTCAATTTGAACATAAACTGATAACCAGGAATTAATGTTTTCTGTCATCGATATATCCGTTACGAAGGTTAATTAATTTTA
Organism: Mytilisepta virgata; assembly: GCA_028015205.1. NCBI lineage: Eukaryota > Metazoa > Mollusca > Bivalvia > Mytilida > Mytilidae > Mytilisepta > Mytilisepta virgata. Next base: position 3,944,839 of record CM051510.1, read on the forward strand.
CGTTTGGGATTCGAATGTGTTATTAATGACATCACAAATAGGATATTTCGACGATTTATTTAATTCAGATCCAGTTGTTTCCAAACTGCACCGCAATGCGAAACATAGAACAAATTGCTTTACACTATTAAAAATAGCGTACGATTTTGAAACAAGTATATACACAAACAAGTGAACATGCATAAAATCGAGAATTCGAGAAAAAGGGGAACTAACCAACATCTAGGAGATGTAGTTAATATTGTATTTATTGTGACTGCATGACAACAAAATTTTGACATAAAATATAATTTAATCAAAAAATTAAATAATTTTTTTTTTCAAATCATTTGAATACAAAAATACTCTGTCAAACGCCAAATGCGGGAACGTTGATCATAATGGCAAGTGGGAGTTGGGAAATCACTTAATCTTATAGTATTATTGCGTAAGGTTTTCCATATTGGCTTAGTTATTGGTCCGAGGTAAGCCATATTGGACTGAGGCTTCTTCCCGTATAACTAAATCATTTTCTCAAATAATACGTAGTTATCGGAAGAGGTCGAAAGCAAACACTATCTAACTTCTTAATCGCCGATTTAAACTCATAAATCACAAAATAAATGTTTGTTTCAACTCAGTTTATATAACAGATTTCAAATATTAAGCAGTTACATGTATTAAGTGGCAGTGGCGGATCCAGTGGGGCGGGGGGGGGCGTAGAGGGCGTACGTCTACTTTCACCCCCCCAATTTTTATTTATCGATAAAATCGTTAACACTACCCCTTTGCTCTGCTCGCCATTACATATTTTACGCCCCCCCCCCACATTTTAAAAAAAATCCTGGATCCGCCCCTATGGTGTTACATTTGTGCACTTCTTTATTACATTTGCGAGCAATATTTTACAGAAAGTTATTATTCAACAAAACTTTAAAATAAGAATTACAATAATAATATTTTCGCTGTCGATCAACTCGCAAGAAAATCTTTCTTTGAGATGCACTTTTAAGAAATGCGAAGCACCTCTACTGAAACTCCTCCATTGATCAGCAGGGGTCACGGACTTTGTTTCTGGCTAACGGAAGGGGCAAAACAGGTAAATCGTTGAAAAATGCACAAATGTTATATATTAAAAGTGGACAGATGTAATAAAAAACTTGAACATATGTAATAAAAAACGTGCGCAAATGTAATTCACCGCATGTAACGACTCATTAACTATAAATACCTTTTAAAAACATTCCTAGTTCTCTTCCATCCATGATAATCCAAACTCCAGCTGGACTTTTCGCCACACGCCACCATATGAACCCCATTTGTTGTTTCATATTCTCATATTTTTTATCCTCTAAAACAAAAAACATAACGTTATTACGGACTTTGTTCTGTCGAATATAATTATACACTAATTATAAAACAAACAACCAACAAGAAAATGAAAATTTGAACCGTCATTATTGTAAGCGATGAACCATATGATTTTTATAGGTAGGATAAATTTCAAAAATTTACAGGATCAATATATAATGAAAAAACGCAGGATTGAATATCAGCTACAATTAAATAATGGTAATTCGAAAAAAGGCGCGATTGTTTCCAGAAAACAATACAGGCTGGTGAATGCCACGGTGTTGACACATCTGATTCAAATTGAAAGTTCTCCGCGTGTATTCAGAAGCCTTAATTATGTCTTTAAATTTGCAAAAAAAAAATAATTTGATTTTAAGAAAAAAAAATAAATAAAATAAACACACAAAAAACAAGAATAATCTTAATGTCCGTGTTGCGCAATATATTATAAATAAGATTTATACAGGAAAATTATGTAATCAAAAAGTGAAATTAGGAAACTTTTTTGTTTTCGTTCCGTTTGTTATTCTGCTTCTTCTTGTTATTATTTTTATTCTTCCGTCTTTCTTAGCAGCCGTGAAATTGTCTGGGCCGTAGCTCGGATAATGTATGGAGGATCTTCATGAAACTTCACAGGCCATGTGGAGGTTGGCCTAATGGTGTCAAATTTAAAGTAAGTACCGGGGGAGGGGCTTGCTCCGCCCTCTCAACCTCCCCCAACAAAGTACTTGGAAATGGTTTCCTATATATATATATATATATATATATATATATATATATATATATATATATTCATATTCCTTATGGAAATATGCATTCATCGATGTATATATGGAGTCCCTGTCATGCCCTGTCCCTCAAAATTGTAATTTTGAAAACCATGTGATCCCCAGGCTATAAGCATATATATTCTTACTCCTTATGGGAAGATGTATTCAATGACGTATATGGGGGGGTAAGGAGGTATGCCCCACCCCCTCAAAATAGTTTGTCTTTGTTGCTATGAAACATTTGAGATCCCCTCACAATAACAATATATATTCTTTTTTCCTTATTCACCGGTGTATATGGAGGGTCTCTAGGGGTATGCCTCTCCCCCTCAAAATAATAACTTTGAAACCCTTGAGATCCCCACCATAAAACCATATATATTCTTACTCCTTATGGGATGATGTATTCATTGATATAAGGGGGGTCCCTAGGGATATGGTCCCCCCTCCGAAAATAGATTTGTTATGAAACACCTGCCCTTCCCTATAACCATATATGTTCTTATTTCTAATGGAAAGATGCATTCATTGATGTATATGAGGGTCTTTAGGGGTATGCCCCACCCCTTCAAAATATATTTTTCTTTGGAAATTTTGAAACCCTTCAGATCCCAACTCCTTATAATAAGATGCATTCATAGATGTATTTTTTTTGGGGGCGGGGGGGTCATTGAACATTTCCTTTTACAGTAGCTTATGACGGAACTTCGTTTGGGAAACTTTGCGCTTGGGCAACACAATACTTACTTGATTCAATATATTTTGTACGCGATTTGATTGGCTTTTCGAATTTAAGATGTCATATAGTTAAAGTAATTTGTTTTTTCCCGTTTTTTTTTTATACAAAATATATTATTGTTGGACAAACATCTAACGAGATCAATATTATAATTTAGTTCTTACCTTCAGAAGCACTCAAATGGACAATGTCATGACTTCTTTAAAATCATACACATCACAGCCGCCAGAATCCATGATCTAAATAGTTTGAAATTTTGCGACCAATGAAAATAGTATATTCAAAGCGCGAAGGAACGTTCATAATTTTTGCACTTGAACTGAAAATTCTGAACTTAGGAATGAAACGTCTTATTTAAAATGTCGTCAATATAAGTAGTGTAAGTTTTACTTTATTCTATGGAAACTTATAAATAAAGAACTGACATTTTAATATGAAAAAGTGTTGTCATTATCATTTAAGATGATTTCTATGTACGATTTATTTGCTTCTACTGGAAAATGATCCAATCTTGGGAATCGAGAACAGAATGGTAAGTGCCTAGTTATCTAATTGTAACATTAGTAAAATTTATTTGTTTATTTCATTTATTTTTTTTTAGATTTTGATGGGGTTTTTTTTGAAACGTAAAAGCAAAGTAAACATAATACTGTTAAAATCGAAAAGAACAACGTTTTGAACACATATAGACGTATTTTAAAGGATTTTTCGTATCAGTATAAAAGTAATTCGTTTAAGGGTTCTTTAATTCTCTTTTTTTTTATGTTTCCATTCATAATTTTAAAAGTTCGATTTAAAATTTACAATCGCTTGTATTTTAAATTAGAATTTCCCCGGGCCTTGTTTTTCTTATAGATATCTCATAATGATCTTAAAAGCGCACACTCCAGATTAAGGATGTTAATAAGAATTTAAATTAATATCCATCCTTGTATCCAAAAAAAGCACATACGTGTTCACCATGTTACCACCCACCCCACTTTCGAATCAATTACTTCATTACACAAAAAAAAACACTGGGGTTACGGAATATTGTGAATTATATGACTGGAGATTTGTGTATTCAAACATGTAACTAGCGATTTTTTTTATTTCAATTTTTTTATTTGATCAGACTTATATTTGGTCAGGAACTGTATATGAAGGGGACATGAATCTATATGTAAAGTCTTTGTAAATTGACAGATCTTTCTGCGACTCGGCGGAAATAAATCGTATCCGTCTCCGGGATTACCCGGTCATTTCCGGTATACGCCATTTTGATAGCAAGAGTAAAAAAATTCAATTGCAAATTTCATTAAGTTGATCCTGCGAAAGTGTTAATAAGGTAGGTTATTAATGTCATAATGTTGTGTTTTACATATATTTTGTATATTAATCCGGTTTGAAACATTTACATTGACGTAATTAGTTACAAAGCTGTCTAAAGAGTGGTATTGACTGCATTTAAAAGTTTTGTCCCAATTTGTATGCTCTATGTTTTCGCGAATGGCCGTCTTCATCACTTATTCCAGTTCATTAAAACCATTTTTTTCTCAAAACTAATGTATATTGTGACAGTATTAATATAATTTTATAAAGTTTTTGCTTTTCTAAACATTAATTAGGAGGGCTAGAAGTTGTTTAAATTTCGATGGATTCTTTCCCGGAAATCACCCCCTATAACCCAATGTTTTTGTTATGGCCGTCTTCATCACTTATTCCAGTTCATTAAAACCATTTTTTTCTCAAAACTAATGTATATTGTGACAGTATTAATATAATTTTATAAAGGTTTTTTCTATTCTAAACATTAATTAGGAGGGCTAGAAGTTGTTTAAATTTCACTGGATTTTTTCCCAGAAATCACCCCCCATAACCCAATGTTTTTTTATGGTCGTCTTCATCACTTATTCCAGTTCATTAAAACCATTTTTTTCTCAAAACTAATGTATATTGTGACAGTATTAATATAATTTTATAAAGTTTTTGCTTTTCTAAACATTAATTAGGAGGGCTAGAAGTTGTTTAAATTTCGATGGATTCTTTCCCGGAAATCACCCCCTATAACCCAATGTTTTTTTTTATGGCCGTCTTCATCACTTATTCCAGTTCATTAAAACCATTTTTTTTCTCAAAACTAATGTATATTGTGACAGTATTAATATAATTTTATAAAGTTTTTGCTATTCTAAACATTAATTAGGAGGGCTAGAAGTTGTTTAAATCTCACTGGATTTTTTCCCAGAAATCACCCCCCCCCCCCCCCCCCATAACCCAATGTTTTTTTTTATGGCCGTCTTCATCACTTATTCCAGTTCATTAAAACCATTTTTTTCTCAAAACTAATGTATATTGTGACAGTATTAATATAATTTTATAAAGTTTTTGCTATTCTAAACATTAATTAGGAGGGCTAGAAGTTGTTTAAATTTCACTGGATTTTTTCCCAGAAATCACCCCCATAACCCAATGTTTTTTTTATGGTCGTCTTCATCACTTATTCCAGTTCATTAAAACCATTTTTTTCTCAAAACTAATGTATATTGTGACAGTATTAATATAATTTTATAAAGTTTCTGCTTTTCTAAACATAAATTAGGAGGGCTAGAAGTTGTTTAAATTTGATGGATTCTTTCCCGGAAATCACCCCCTATAACCCAATGTTTTTTTTATGGCCGTCTTCATCACTTATTCCAGTTCATTAAAACCATTTTTTTTCTCAAAACTAATGTATATTGTGACAGTATTAATATAATTTTATAAAGTTTTTGCTATTCTAAACATTAATTAGGAGGGCTAGAAGTTGTTTAAATTTCACTGGATTTTTTCCCAGAAATCACCCCCATAACCCAATGTTTTTTTTATGGTCGTCTTCATCACTTATTCCAGTTCATTAAAACCATTTTTTTCTCAAAACTAATGTATATTGTGACAGTATTAATATAATTTTATAAAGTTTCTGCTTTTCTAAACATAAATTAGGAGGGCTAGAAGTTGTTTAAATTTGATGGATTCTTTCCCGGAAATCACCCCCTATAACCCAATGTTTTTTTTATGGCCGTCTTCATCACTTATTCCAGTTCATTAAAACCATTTTTTTTCTCAAAACTAATGTATATTGTGACAGTATTAATATAATTTTATAAAGTTTTTGCTATTCTAAACATTAATTAGGAGGGCTAGAAGTTGTTTAAATCTCACTGGATCTTTTCCCAGAAATCACCCCCCCCCCCCATAACCCAATGTTTTTTTTATGGCCGTCTTCATCACTTATTCCAGTTCATTAAAATCATTTTTCTCTCAAAACTAATGTATATTGTGACAGTATTAATATAATTTTATAAAGTTTTTGCTATTCTAAACATTAATTAGGAGGGCTAGAAGTTGTTTAAATTTCACTGGATTTTTCCCCAGAAATCACCCCCATAACCCAATGTTTTTTTTATGGTCGTCTTCATCACTTATTCCAGTTCATTAAAACCATTTTTTTCTCAAAACTAATGTATATTGTAACAGTATTAATATAATTTTATAAAGTTTTTACTATTCAAAACATTAATTAGGAGGGCTAGAAGTTGTTTAAATTTCACTGGATTTTTTCCCAGAAATCACCCCCATAAACCCAATGTTTTTTTTATGGTCGTCTTCATCACTTATTCCAGTTCATTAAAACCATTTTTTTCTCAAAACTAATGTATATTGTAACAGTATTAATATAATTTTATAAAGTTTTTGCTATTCTAAACATTTATTAGGAGGGCTAGAAGTTGTTTAAATTTGGCTTGTTTTTTTATAATAATTTGTGAACAAAATACTTTTAGATATTGTGCTGAAAATTCATAAAATAACCATACTTTTTTTTTCAGACAACAGATTCTGGGAGATTCCTGATCTACATTTGATTGATGGGCCTACTACAAAGCCTGACAGTGTTTTACAATTTTACAGTGCATTCTACATATACTTAATCTTCAAATACCATGTACTTTTTCAATTAAAAACTAATGAATCTCATAATTCGTTACATTTTTGTTTGTTCTGTCTTGTTGGGGTTGTAGCCTGGCAGCTTGTATACTTTCCACTGCACAACAGGACCCAAAACAAGGAATTTGTACAGGGGTCTAAATACATTTATCTCCCAGGTAACACCAATTTACATATCTTGAAGTTATCATTTATATGATAGTAGCTCCGCCGAGTCAAAAGATCACAGGAGCAACGTTGTGATAGCTAAGTAAACAATACCATTTAGGCCAGGGACTGTCCGTATATATGGTCCCTGTTTAGGAAAAGGAGATATAAAAACAAGTTTGTTATGCAAAATAAACCCAACAATAGTCTTTTACAAAGAAAGTGTGACTACCAAATATTATTATATTTTCAAGTTCTGAATATATATAACAATGGTCTGAATATTAAATGTCATATCCCGTGGGTCATTTCCTATACATAAATATATTTTCCCCGTGGGCGTAGCTTGAGAACATTAACTAGTGAGGCAAATCTCCGAGTGGAGCGAGCCGAAATTTTAGTATTATATGATCTCTGAATTGGCTTACGCTTTATGTTACTCAGACTGTGCTTTCTAAGATGACCACGGAAACGTAATATTTTTAGAAATGGTATGGATAATTTTTGTGAATTCGATGGCTTGTGTTTGTACAAATCCATTGTATGTTCCTTTTCTTTTTTTTTTCTTTTATAAATTCTCAATCATATCTTAAAATTTAATTGAATGTTATCAAGAAAAAACTAAAGTCGGCACCAATTGAAGACATAATTAAATAAGAAATGAAGCAATCAAACCAATCATTTAATGATCAATACCAACGAAATGAAATTGTAAAAAGTCGTTAGTGTTGTAATGAATGGAGATTGTTTTATACAATTACGGGACATCAAAAAGATAACAAAATTCATCAACAATCAATTGACAATAAAAGCTTGCGTGTCCCAGAAGATTTAATATAACTTTTTGAGACATTATATACATATACAATATATAATTAAATTACTGAAATTAATATCAAAATTAATAATATAGTAACCTCCATTTAAAGAAACACCCTGAAATATAAATAAATCGAATAACTTACTCAAAGCCGGATATTTGACAAACTTACCGAACTCGATTTTATATTTTCCTAAATACGAAAATAATGCTAGCTTTGTTGTGTAATTTTTTAAATGCGAAAGTGAATGATCGATTCCTAGCTTTGTATTAGAGTCCTAGAAATATCCTATTATAACCGAGTGACATATCCCGTTAGTATTATATGATCCCTGATTTGGTGTATAAAATTTGATTAAGAATTTTTTAATGACTGATTATTTGTAATCTATAAATATATAAATTATAATAAATTCATATTTCAGTCAATCAGTTTATCAGTTTATAAATAAAAAAGATGAAAATTACAAATAATAAAGTAACAAACTAATAAAATTTTAAGTGTAGAATATATAACTAAATTATCGTGTTTTATAAAAAAAAATAAATGGTAAAAAAGTTGAAGTTAAATAAATAAAAATGATAATGTTGCCCCTCAAAGAAAATGTTCTGAAACGAAGAAAATAAAATGCTTACCAATAAAATGTCTGTAATGCCAACTGTCAAACGTATATCGCTGTAAATAATTTCCAAAAACAATCTGCTCGCACCTTGTTTTTACTTGAGAGTAGAGCATGCGCGTTGCGTTTGAAATTCTTTCTTCATTTTTCTGACACATTAAGGCAATAAAATATACAAGGATCGGAACAATTAATTTGTTTGACACGCATGGCATAATTAAGTACCAGATAATTTCTATACCAAATTACACACATGGATAACTGACAGATACTTAACACAGTTTCAATATACCATTGTTCAAAACGGTTTTGCTTATGAATTAAAAGTATTTTTACTAATATCACCATGTATTTGAGCTTATATGAAAAAATAAGTTCATAGAATATAAAATAGTAGTTTTGGTGATATCTAAAATAAATTAAAAAAAAACGTTCAAAATATACATTATTGTCATTTCAACAGAGAAGAATTTCCATGCTGTTTGTGTTCCTTTTTCGCAAATATTTAAATGTCACTTTTCCGAAAAAATACCCCTTCCGTTAGCCAGGATCACACCTGTTCCCCTGTTCACCACGGGAGGTAACATAAAATTGAAGCAAGTTATTTTCTGTGGAATTTTGCAGTATAAATTCACAAGAATATCATCAAGATATGAAGATGAAAAAATAATGAAAAAGAACGAGTATTAAGCATAACAAATGTTTGTGTTATAATATGAATTTCTGTGAAAATTTCAAGGAATCTTCAATAAACATTGCACCAGTTGTAATATTTTTCAACAGAATGGTTTTTGGCATTTTCCACAGACAAATATGGACTTTACCATTTCTTTATAATATGGTAATGTCCCGTCGTCAACTCCTAAAACCAGTGAATAGATTTCTGTGAAACTATCAGGAAATCTACACTGTACATTGCCATCGCGTACCAGCTATTTTTTTTTTATCAAATTGATTTTGAATGTTTCCAATTAACAAACTTTTTGGATTGTTGTTTTGTTTTTTTTTCAATTTTTAAGGCCTTGGGCACAACTGATGAGACAAAACGTGCACATTTGGGCATTAAAATTGGTATCAAAGAATATTTATATTATTGTAGCCATTGCTCTTCTGGTTTTATTTTATCGCAGCATACATGCATAAAACTACAATTACACCGAATATTATTCGATTTTATTTTCTTACCGACCCAAATATATATCACGGATAAGCTTTCGTTATTCCGCAAAATCTTGCAATATCTGTTACAAAAATAAATACTCCGTGGCTTGTCATATTTGTATTCAGTGTATACATCCGACAATTTTGGGGAAAACGCCCGAATATAAAAACTTCTTTTCATACGCTATCTTGAGTCAGAAATATAAATACATGTATTTAATTTTCAATCCACGATCATAGAGTTATTACTGCATACAGTAAATGTATATTGTTACCGTGGTTTTGAAAAACATGTAATAAATCTTATTTCGAAGTGCGTAAAAAGCATCTTCAGCTTTCTTCAAAATCTAAAAATCTCCATCATAGCGGAATTATTTATCAACAAACTTTCAAATGAAAGTTCATATTAGCTCCATATGCTTACTTCTCATTACTTCATGCACCCATAAAAGACGAGTAATAGTTATATCTTACATTTTGGCAATAAAATATTGAATTGAATTAATACAATTATTCCAAAATCGATTATTATACAAAATAAGGAAGTTGTCCAGTTACCCCATATTTAGCGATGAAAAGAGGGGGGGGGGGAGCTCGGTGGCCGAGTGGTCTAGATAGTTCGTCATGACTAGACTGTCAACACTGAGATTGCGAGTTCGAATCTCACTTGTAGCGGGGTATGTTCAACTCCGTTCTTAATTGTCAAGTATTGCCAATTTTCCTACCGAAGGTCGGTGGTTCTCTCCGCGTACTCCGGCTTCCTTCACCAATCATGTGACAAACTAGCCGCCGCGAAATAGTGCTGAAAACGGCGTAAAACCCTAACTGCAGTTCTCCGATACCAAGCGACCTACAATTATTACTTGCTGTAAGATAAAATGCGGTTTATAAGGATTGCAAACTTGCAAAGTTCACAGAAGATCGAATATCATGGTGGAATTCCTTTCTTGAAAATCAAGCTCCTGAAGCAAGAAACGAGGACATTATTTGGTCGTTAGATCACTTAAATACATGTACATTACCCGACATTACTAGATTCAGCATTAGGAGAAGGGAAAAGGAACTCGTACAGAAAAATCTAGACAAAAGAAATGACTTCAAGCAGGTAAATCATTTTTAATTATGGAATAGCGCAATTATTAAGAAACCCTCAGTATTTACATTAAACATGGAAAACACGTATTTTGTGCCCGATAGACACGAGAGGCATCTTAATGATTTTTTTTTGTTTAGGCTGCGTAATACAAATGCATCACGGTATATTCTAAATGCAAAGTTAAAATCGGATGCGTTTGTGTTGGGAGATAATCTGCACTTTGAAATTTGAAAATAATTTTTTTTTCGAAAGGTATGTCTGTAGATCACGTTTTGAAAATCTCCTGATGTTAAAAAAAAATCGGATTCTTAATATACTCTCACTGACCATATATAACCAGAAAGTTTAGTCAACACTTTTTGGTTGCTTAAAAGAACACTTGTGGTATAGAATAGAATATGTGTTCATTGTGTCGGAAGAATAAAATTCATCCGGACAAGGCTTAGAAATGCGCGGATTGCCGAGCTTTACTCACCTGTTTCATACCGTGTTTGATTACATTTTATATCAAGAGACAATGTACACATATTCTGTTTATCCTAAAACATCCTAAAACATCAAATCTGGCAAAAATCACTGGAAAACTGACTTTCTGCATAAAGCAAGCACAAAAGCGTCGCATTTCACAACGTCACAAGTGACAAGTAAAATTCTAAGTTTATGTACTGTGGCGCCACAATAAAAGTGATATACAGTCAGTGACCATATTACAACCTAATATACAGTCAATGCATTTTGGCTGCCGCCATATAGCCGAATTGCAGAATAAAAGAAAATAATTTGGTTCCGATAGAATATTCAATATGGCTGATAGGTCCAATAATGTGTTCTGGTTGGCTGAAATTTAAAAAATCTTCTTATCAGAAAACACAAGGCCAAATGAGATTCTACTTTGCAGGAATGTTCCTTAGATTATCCTCTACTATGTTTGTAATTTTGGTGCCCATTGGAAATCCAAGATTGTCGCCACCATTGGACATAATTAACATAGGATCTTATGGGAAATACATACAAACAACCTTTTGACAGATTAAATTGATAAATAATATGCCTGAATGATTGTATGATAATCCTGTACCAAATTTATAATTTTGCTGCCGATCGGATATCCAAGATGGCTACCACAGGACCCAATAGGGGGAAAATGCAGTTTCAAATAAGTGATAGACCTAAAATATATAATTTCTAGTTTTAGGTCAAAAGTAAAATATCAAGGTTACTTTGGAAATTTTGCATTTCTTTAACAGCTTTTTAAATGGCTTAATAGAGCCAGGTGAGTGATTCAGGCTCAGGTGAGCCTCTAGTTTTATAAACCTGTCACTCTTTATGCGTTAATATGTTGATAACATTTCACAGGTATTTACGACGCAACACCTGGTGCTATGCGAGGAACTCATGAGGACAGAAGACGATATACGACAGGAGAAAATATTATTTTTCAGCTATCGGACACTATAGCTATTTTGGGTGAAGTGGCGCAATGCAGCAATGACACTGTTGAAATGTAATGCATAAAAATGGAACAACATTCATTCCAACCACATACACAGAGAAAATGACAATGAATATTACTGATTGTCTACCAGGATCATTCAAACACACAATTAATAGAAATTCACCATTGAGTATAAGAAACAGATTAAAAGATTATGGATTAAGGTTACATTGTTAGAACTTGGCCGTACAAATGACCATTTATTAAGAAGGTCAATGTTATAGCATGAATATATATATATATATATATATATATATATATATATATATATATATATATATATCAAAGCCGATTTTTTATACGACTGCCAAAAAAAAAACTGCGTTCGTATAATGGTATGAGTTTGTCGTCCGCATCGTTTGAAGACATTTATGTTTCTGTTTAAACCATTTACACGTACTCTTATTCTATTGAAAATATCCTTCTCCTTCAATGCCAACCTACTCCATTAAGATAAACGGTTTGGGAATAATTTTTGGGAAACAGGCCCAATTGGTATCAATAAATTTAATTTTGATAATTTGTGTGTTATTCTTATTTATTTGATTTTTATGAAGTTTGTTTTAAATCACGTACCTAGCTAAAAAGTTAAAAATATTTAACATCCGTTTCTCACGTCAATTTCTAACACTCTTACCGTTCAAAGCGTTTGCGTTTAGGTCCATTCTCAGAAACCGATTGAGATATATCAATGATATTATACCACTACAATCACCCCACTTAAAATTAACACAGATGAACAACATTTGAGTCATTTTGACCTACATTTAATGAATGAGTGACTCTGATAAGTTCCTAGGAATCCATGCTGTTATATCAATGATACTTCATCACAATAATTGTTTTATATTATATAATGCATTTCTCCAACAGTTGGGTCAGTATGACCCACATTTCATGCATGAGTGACTAGGCTTAAGTTTGTGTGTTGAGGTCCATTTCTCTGAAACCTCTTGAGAAATATCAATGATATTAGACCTATGCATTCATCTTATATAGTACAACAAAAGTCACCGATATTTGAATGACAATGACCTATATTTTACGTAGTGAGTTTGGTAAAATTTTTGCATTTAGGTAACTATATTTTTAAGAACCCATGGTAGGATATTGATGATATTTCAAAACTGCATTCCCCTGATATAGTATGACACAAGTAGGAAAAATTTGAGTCACCATGGACTACATTTCATGCTCGAATGATCTTTGAATTTAGGTGTTTTATTAAAGAACAAATAGTAAAAAAAATAACAATCCAAAGATACTTACATTAGATACAGTTAATTTATACTATGCTGTATACGACGCATTTCAAGGAGTTACCTCTCATCAGCAGCATTAAAACCGAAATATTTGGAAGACCAAAAACCAAACTTATATTAAGCAAGAAGTACTCAACCAAAAATACCGAAATAGGAAGCCAAATTTCAGCTAAGGAGATCTACCATGTGCAATACAAGGAATGAACCCTTAGTATTTCTATTATTTTTGAATTTTGTTAAATACAGGTAATTTCTATAACAAATCAATGAATAATCATGTCAGACAAGTCTGACGACTGGGTTTGCGAATACCCTCGGGGACCTAGGGTCCACCAGCAGAGGCATCATCCCAGGAGTTTCAAAATAACAATCCAAAGATACTTACATTAGATACAGTTAATTTATACTATGCTGTATACGACGCATTTCAAGGAGTTACCTCTCATCAGCAGCATTAAAACCGAAATATTTGGAAGACCAAAAACCAAACTTATATTAAGCAAGAAGTACTCAACCAAAAATACCGAAATAGGAAGCCAAATTTCAGCTAAGGAGATCTACCATGTGCAATACAAGGAATGAACCCTTAGTATTTCTATTATTTTTGAATTTTGTTAAATACAGGTAATTTCTATAACAAATCAATGAATAATCATGTCAGACAAGTCTGACGACTGGGTTTGCGAATACCCTCGGGGACCTAGGGTCCACCAGCAGAGGCATCATCCCAGGAGTTTCAAAATAACAATCCAAAGATACTTACATTAGATACAGTTAATTTATACTATGCTGTATACGACGCATTTCAAGGAGTTACCTCTCATCAGCAGCATTAAAACCGAAATATTTGGAAGACCAAAAACCAAACTTATATTAAGCAAGAAGTACTCAACCAAAAATACCGAAATAGGAAGCCAAATTTCAGCTAAGGAGATCTACCATGTGCAATACAAGGAATGAACCCTTAGTATTTCTATTATTTTTGAATTTTGTTAAATACAGGTAATTTCTATAACAAATCAATGAATAATCATGTCAGACAAGTCTGACGACTGGGTTTGCGAATACCCTCGGGGACCTAGGGTCCACCAGCAGAGGCATCATCCCAGGAGTTTCAAAATAACAATCCAAAGATACTTACATTAGATACAGTTAATTTATACTATGCTGTATACGACGCATTTCAAGGAGTTACCTCTCATCAGCAGCATTAAAACCGAAATATTTGGAAGACCAAAAACCAAACTTATATTAAGCAAGAAGTACTCAACCAAAAATACCGAAATAGGAAGCCAAATTTCAGCTAAGGAGATCTACCATGTGCAATACAAGGAATGAACCCTTAGTATTTCTATTATTTTTGAATTTTGTTAAATACAGGTAATTTCTATAACAAATCAATGAATAATCATGTCAGACAAGTCTGACGACTGGGTTTGCGAATACCCTCGGGGACCTAGGGTCCACCAGCAGAGGCATCATCCCAGGAGTTTCAAAATAACAATCCAAAGATACTTACATTAGATACAGTTAATTTATACTATGCTGTATACGACGCATTTCAAGGAGTTACCTCTCATCAGCAGCATTAAAACCGAAATATTTGGAAGACCAAAAACCAAACTTATATTAAGCAAGAAGTACTCAACCAAAAATACCGAAATAGGAAGCCAAATTTCAGCTAAGGAGATCTACCATGTGCAATACAAGGAATGAACCCTTAGTATTTCTATTCTTTTTGAATTTTGTTAAATACAGGTAATTTCTATAACAAATCAATGAATAATCATGTCAGACAAGTCTGACGACTGGGTTTGCGAATACCCTCGGGGACCTAGGGTCCACCAGCAGAGGCATCATCCCAGGAGTTTCAAAATAACAATCCAAAGATACTTACATTAGATACAGTTAATTTATACTATGCTGTATACGACGCATTTCAAGGAGTTACCTCTCATCAGCAGCATTAAAACCGAAATATTTGGAAGACCAAAAACCAAACTTATATTAAGCAAGAAGTACTCAACCAAAAATACCGAAATAGGAAGCCAAATTTCAGCTAAGGAGATCTACCATGTGCAATACAAGGAATGAACCCTTAGTATTTCTATTATTTTTGAATTTTGTTAAATACAGGTAATTTCTATAACAAATCAATGAATAATCATGTCAGACAAGTCTGACGACTGGGTTTGCGAATACCCTCGGGGACCTAGGGTCCACCAGCAGAGGCATCATCCCAGGAGTTTCAAAATAACAATCCAAAGATACTTACATTAGATACAGTTAATTTATACTATGCTGTATACGACGCATTTCAAGGAGTTACCTCTCATCAGCAGCATTAAAACCGAAATATTTGGAAGACCAAAAACCAAACTTATATTAAGCAAGAAGTACTCAACCAAAAATACCGAAATAGGAAGCCAAATTTCAGCTAAGGAGATCTACCATGTGCAATACAAGGAATGAACCCTTAGTATTTCTATTATTTTTGAATTTTGTTAAATACAGGTAATTTCTATAACAAATCAATGAATAATCATGTCAGACAAGTCTGACGACTGGGTTTGCGAATACCCTCGGGGACCTAGGGTCCACCAGCAGAGGCATCATCCCAGGAGTTTCAAAATAACAATCCAAAGATACTTACATTAGATACAGTTAATTTATACTATGCTGTATACGACGCATTTCAAGGAGTTACCTCTCATCAGCAGCATTAAAACCGAAATATTTGGAAGACCAAAAACCAAACTTATATTAAGCAAGAAGTACTCAACCAAAAATACCGAAATAGGAAGCCAAATTTCAGCTAAGGAGATCTACCATGTGCAATACAAGGAATGAACCCTTAGTATTTCTATTATTTTTGAATTTTGTTAAATACAGGTAATTTCTATAACAAATCAATGAATAATCATGTCAGACAAGTCTGACGACTGGGTTTGCGAATACCCTCGGGGACCTAGGGTCCACCAGCAGAGGCATCATCCCAGGAGTTTCAAAATAACAATCCAAAGATACTTACATTAGATACAGTTAATTTATACTATGCTGTATACGACGCATTTCAAGGAGTTACCTCTCATCAGCAGCATTAAAACCGAAATATTTGGAAGACCAAAAACCAAACTTATATTAAGCAAGAAGTACTCAACCAAAAATACCGAAATAGGAAGCCAAATTTCAGCTAAGGAGATCTACCATGTGCAATACAAGGAATGAACCCTTAGTATTTCTATTATTTTTGAATTTTGTTAAATACAGGTAATTTCTATAACAAATCAATGAATAATCATGTCAGACAAGTCTGACGACTGGGTTTGCGAATACCCTCGGGGACCTAGGGTCCACCAGCAGAGGCATCATCCCAGGAGTTTCAAAATAACAATCCAAAGATACTTACATTAGATACAGTTAATTTATACTATGCTGTATACGACGCATTTCAAGGAGTTACCTCTCATCAGCAGCATTAAAACCGAAATATTTGGAAGACCAAAAACCAAACTTATATTAAGCAAGAAGTACTCAACCAAAAATACCGAAATAGGAAGCCAAATTTCAGCTAAGGAGATCTACCATGTGCAATACAAGGAATGAACCCTTAGTATTTCTATTATTTTTGAATTTTGTTAAATACAGGTAATTTCTATAACAAATCAATGAATAATCATGTCAGACAAGTCTGACGACTGGGTTTGCGAATACCCTCGGGGACCTAGGGTCCACCAGTAGTAATTTATTAATGATATTTCATAATAACAGTTATCTTATTATACAGTACAAAACAGCTCGGCTCGGCTGTATTTGAATCACTATTTGTAAATGACCTACATTTTATGGTAGAATGAATTTGATTATGTTTTTGCATTTTAATCTATTTCCCCCAAAAACATGTGATGATATTATTGATGATATATCGATGATATGTTCTTTAGTTCAACACAGATCAGTAAAATATAAGTCCACACAGGAACTGTATATGTTAGTATTATATGATCCCTGGTCCACATAACTTTCATTTCATGCTCGATTAAATTTTAGCTTTTCGGTCCTTATGTCAAAATCATAATAGTTCATGGATTCATTATTCTAAAATTAATGTAACCAAGATATATTATGAAACTTTCATATATTTTAAATAATTTTCAAAACAATTTATCACCATAAATAATATATGGGAATTACATGTGCAGGAGGACGGTGCATCCGTATAAACTTACAGACACACGACTTCTCGTTTTAATTATTTTCAATCGGATTTTGATTTTTTCAAATGGTTCCTAAAATGTACAAAATAGTACCCTTAATTCATCTTCATGACTGGATGTAGTGGTGTGTCAACAGACGTCTTCCATTTTATACGTTTTTCATGATAAAAGGGATCAGAGCGGTTTACGTTTATTTAGTTAATGTTACCGGAAATGGCGAATTTTTTAATTTCATTTTGATCTCTGCTTTCAGTCAAGATATTTCATTTTCTTTTATATGTTTCGAGATAAATTGGGTTAAGAGAATGCGATGTAATAACAGAAACAGTTAATTGCCAAACTGTTATGATTTCACTTTATTGTACAACTGTTTTAGAGCACACTACCCGATCAGTTTTCGTTGCTGATTTTTAAAACAATTTTACATTTTGTGCTAAAATTTAACACAAGGCATTTTGTGTGTACTTTTGATATATGCAAAAAAAATACTTACGAGACTTAAGTTTTAAGATATTTGACACTGATTTAAGTATATTTGAGCAAATAACTTTTAAGTCTTTATATTTTAGGATTCTCACAAAAAATAACCTAACTTCTGAATAAAAGAATATAACCACCATGTTTTTTTGTAAAACATTCCCTAATATAAGGCCCCGTGACATTAGAAAAGAAAGATCGATCTTTCATGAGATCGGTTAAAAAAAAACAATAATGAATTGACACCATTGTTCGATCTTATTGAGGCATGTGAAATCGAACCGGTGTTCGTCAACCTTTCGTCCATTTCGGACGACTCGTATAGGAGAAAAACCGGAAATACGATGCTAGAGATCTATCAATCTTGTTTTATTATGCTTTAAATGTAGAAAAAAATGAAAGCTTACTCAAACCTGATATCAAAGGTTAGGCACTGACATTTTATTACTGTTGGCGGAGGGGGGGGGGTCACAATTTTTATTTATAATTCTTTGATACCAATTTTGATGCACAAAATGTGCACATTTCGTCGATTTACGACTCATCAGTTGAGCTCAAGGCCTAAAATGTTGAAAACATTAATAACAACCCAAAAACCTAAAATGACAAAAATGGGTACAGCCAAAACCATCTAAAGACAGAGCTTTGCACGAGGGAGATACTCCTTAGTTTTCACAAATTTAACAATTTTGTAACTGTTAAGTTTAAGTATCAATTTAGGGCTAAAAACTTATTTTGGGTTTCCAGTTTGCCAAAAAAAAATAATAAAATATTTTCGACAAAGGCGGAAAAAATTTTTGTACCCAACATAAAAATTCCAGGAACCACGTCGGTAATAAAGGATCGGTGCCTTGTGTGAATCATAAACAATTTGATAAATCGTTGAAAGTAAGCAGAAACTCAGAGGAGTTGACAATCAACAAACAGTAATTTTGCGAAATTACAGGGGAGAAGAAAAGTGGAAACCCGCAAGTAATGATAAAAGATCGGGACGGGACAACAGTTCCATTTGGCACCAACATAAGTATATCTATATGCTTATTACGTCTAAGATATACACAGGTTGGGTTGCCATATGGGACTCTTTCATGGGACCGTTAATGTGCTGTAAGGACTCCAGAAGGAGCGATCTGGAGACGTCATGCCGTACAAATGATGAAACTTTGCAAGTACACTGACAATTCGATGAATCCGAATAGCGACTCGGATGTTCAAACCAAACCTTATCCTCAGAGAATAAGATCTAAAACTAAAACTTTAATTGAGTTGAAGAGATATGATTTGGTTCGGGGATTTGGTACATATAATCGTGTAGCTTGGAATTTTGGATTTTTCTAATATGTTTCACATTTAAGAGTGGAAAGGTGTTAAGTACTTAGATTATATCATCATTTGATTAAATACTTTGTATATTTTTATCTCAAAGCCGACCGCAGTTTCCTCATCACTATATAATTGGATAATTTGAGGTGAAAGTTTAAAGAACAAATCTCTGGTATTTTATATGTAGCTATATGTTTTACAAAACAGTCAGTAATTCCACTGCGAAAACACCTGTCACTTATCTTGCTGTGTTCGCTGATTAGCCCCACAAGACAAAACTCTACTTCAGGAACATATACCATAGATTCATTGGTAAAATATATGTCTTTTAATTTCCTTTTTGGATGTCACTATTGTCAGTGTGAAATTTATTGTTAAGCACTTGAATAGATATTAGCGGGTTACGATTCCCGAAATCATTAACAGTTGACTAATGGCAGTAAACCGTAAGGCAATGTTATCTTAAATAATCGTTAACCAGCTGATTATTTTAAAGATGAAATTATTAATTATCTGACGGAAGAAGAGATATGATTTGGTCCGGGGATTTGGTACATATAATCGTGTAGCTTGGAATTTTGGATTTTTCTAATATGTTTCACATTTAAGAGTGGAAAGGTGTTAAGTACTTAGATTATATCATCATTTGATTAAATACTTTGTATATTTTTATCTCAAAGCCGACCGCAGTTTCCTCATCACTATATAATTGGATAATTTGAGGTGAAAGTTTAAAGAACAAATCTCTGGTATTTTATATGTAGCTATATGTTTTACAAAACAGTCAGTAATTCCACTGCGAAAACACCTGTCACTTATCTTGCTGTGTTCGCTGATTAGCCCCACAAGACAAAACTCTACTTCAGGAACATATACCATAGATTCATTGGTAAAATATATGTGTCTTTTAATTTCCTTTTTGGATGTCACTATTGTCAGTGTGAAATTTATTGTTAAGCACTTGAATAGATATTAGCGGGTTACGATTCCCGAGATCATTAACAGTTGACTAATGGCAGTAAACCGTAAGGCAATGTTATCTTAAATAATCGTTAACCAGCTGATTATTTTAAAGATGAAATTATTAATTATCTGACGGAATGTATATGTCACTCTCTGAAATATTTAATGGTAAAATCAGTATTTACTCGGACCGTTAAAGTATGACATATGCTATTGAAATCTGTTGTGTTACACAGATACAGATACAGTGTAAATGTGAAATTTATTGTAATATTTGCCATTATGTTGAGCTTTAGATGATAAGAAAGGTGTGTATCATTTATCTAACTATTAAGTTTTTTCTTTTTTCTTAGTATTTTGCCATTTCATAAAATCTATATCAAATTGAAAAGGAAAATTAAGATAACAAGAAACTTGTAGCAAAAAAAGGTCCGAGTGTTTTTATAAAATGTATTTTCGGTCCATACCTTCAGGGAGTAATAAAATGCCGGTTTATACAATGCCGCTTTTGTATTTAATGTACTTTTTGGAACTATGTGTGCATGAATGTTACTGATTGCTCTTATCTGATGAACGAAATAAAATAAAATAAAATAAAATATTGACTACAGGTATTCTCGCCTGAACACTGATGGACATATTGATGTGGTGTACTAATTAGTTTATTTTGACTTACTCAAGGTGCTTGTGTAAATGCATATGTATTTATATAGTAATTAGAATTTTCTGAATTCTAAAAATCCAGTCCCCTATTTGTTCATTTTTATCCATCAGACGAGTCAAGTGTTAACGGTAAACAATCTTTAATGATTAATATCATTTTTATGCTTGATATGCTATCAAAATGTAGAAAAAAATATTAATGTGTTTTTTCTTTTTATTTTTGTTCCAATGATTTCTTAAATAGATAGAAGCTCTTAACTGAATTCGATTATCAGAAAGAAAAACTTATAACACACAAACAAAATTCTGTGAATAATTCGGTTATTGTGATGACCTCTTAGGATAATTCTGTTGATGGGTATAGTAAATGAATTCGGATGATTTCTTAGCGGAATTCTGTTACTTTATAGTAAAAGAATTCAGATGATTTCTTACAAGAATTCTGTTACTTTATAGTAAATGAATTCTGATGATTTCTGAACGGAATTCTGTTACTTTATGGAAATAGAATTCTGGTGATTTCTTACTAGAATTCTGTTACTTTATAGTAAATGAATTCTGTTACTTTATAGAAAAAGAATTCTGGTGATTTCTTAACGGAATTCTGTTACTTTATAGAAAAAGAATTCTGGTAATTTCTTAACGGAATTCTGTTACTTTATAGAAAAATCATTCTGAAGATTTCTTAACGGAATTAAAGAAAATTCTGATGATTTCTTAACGGAATTCTGTTATTTGATGGAAAGAGAATTCTGATGATTTCTTAACGGAATTCTGTTACTTTATATAGAAAAATCATTCTGAAGATTTCTTAACGGAATTCTGTTACTTTATAGAAAGAAAATTCTGATGATTTCGTAAGATGGAGAATTCATGTGATTTCATTTGACAGAATTCCGTTACTAATCACAAACACTATTTTGACAAATTCGTACCCGAAAACAACAAAATATTAATTCTGTTAAGATTATTTCTTTTATCATGTTTATTGTTGTACAAACTGAAGATACCTCACAAATAAATATTTATTAACCGGTGAAAAGACACATATGATCATATGGAAGATGATCTTTTGCAAATGGAACGTGTTCATTGTTGATTCCGAAAGAAGCTGTCTAGTTTAATTTACTATGTTTTTATTGTTTAATATTTTTTCCAGATTAGGGAACAACACATTTTTCTTATCGGACGACAAGGCAGTGTTCTATTCTTGAGCCGATTTTGTTAAATATCTTCATGAATGATTTATTTTCCTTATCCCATCTATGTAGATAACCGTACTTCATGAAAAACTGTATTATGATGTAGGGACACTCAATAGATCTTTAATTGAGTGGTTTAAAGATGATGAAATGCAACCGAAAATTGGTATATAGTTTATTTTTCATAATTGCGCATTATATTCTTGCATTGATGGTACGGTGACTACAGTCCTCTGATCCACCTTTCAGTAAAAACATTTTTTGTAGATTCATATTTACTTCAAACAGACCTATTGATAACAAATTTTGGAGATTAAGCTCAATGAAACAACCACAAAATGCCATCATTATGACTCTGTTCGTAATGCATATTTTTTAGGATATTTTTTTTTTTGTTTTGTTTGCGGAAAAGCGTCCTGAATGTAGGTAAACCGGAAGTTGGTCAAATAATATCTTGAAAACATTCGACATTCCAGACGATTCAACTTTTCAGCTGTTCAAGATGATGGAATTAAATTTATCTCGAGTTGACTACCTGCAGGTGATTAAATGCGATTAAATAAAATCATGATATGAAGCTTTACACATGAAAATTTGAGTATAATGCCTGGTAGAAGAGGTATCTCACAGCTTTTGTAAAGTTCTGCCAACGAGTACCTATTCAGCTATTGGCTATGATTGCAACTTC
The DNA here is from genome assembly GCA_028015205.1 of Mytilisepta virgata. Taxonomy (NCBI): domain Eukaryota; kingdom Metazoa; phylum Mollusca; class Bivalvia; order Mytilida; family Mytilidae; genus Mytilisepta; species Mytilisepta virgata. The sequence continues at coordinate 3,967,780 of CM051510.1, forward strand.
AGTTAACGCTAGGTGTAGAACTGGGCTGAAACATCGATTGTAAACATTATATCTGGTACCCAACTCGTCTATAGATTAGGTATACAAATTTTTTTAACCCAGTTTTTAAATAACTTTTGGAGAAACAGCTCTGCCTTGTGTTTATAGTTGAAGTTGCTACTTTCTAGCTAGTATTAGTACCCAGTACAGGATTAGCATAGGCATTTATGTTAAAGTTAGGGTTAGAGAAGGGTTACCGCTTTAAAGTAATTGTGTTACCCTCTGTAAGTACATACATCATGGAGCCACACACACATAATTACCATGATGGCATGAAGAGAGAATGTTTCCGCAGGTTGTGTGTTTCTGGTTTCATCAAATAAAAGTAGGATTGCCGAAAATTTTATTTACATCACAAATACACTACAGGGCTGACGACAGATGTTTTGTGATACATAGTGATCCTACATTCCATCGGTGGCGGCGGTGTCAAGATTTACATTCACTCGGTGGTTAAAGTTTTTTAAACATAAATAACTTTCTTAAATCATCCTGGATTTTTACAAAACTTGGACAAAAGCTTGTTCATAATCAAAAGTCGTGAAAAGATAGTATCCATAGGAAAATTTTGTTATAATTTTTTTCTCCATTTTTCTGTATTTTACTTATAAATGGACTTAGTTTTTCCCCAATTAACATTACATACAGTCTGCAGTTAAAGTTTTTAAAACAGTAATTACATTTACGTTCTTAAACGATCCTATATTTTAGCCAAACTTGGACAGAAGCTTGTTAACGATCAAAAGATAGTATTCGGAGGAAAATTTTGTAATGCAGCCTGCAGTTAGTTTTTAAAACAATAATTACTTTCTTAAACCATCCTGGATTTTTACCAAATTTTCACAAAAGCTTCTTCATGGTCAATAAATAACATGTGGAGAAAAACTATGTACATTCAACTATTACACTGAAAACATAGACAGCAGCGACATCAGGCAAGATACTGGGTTCTGTGGAACCTTTACGAATATTTCTTATCTTAGTCAATATCAGAAAAGAAGAATCCTGAGATGAAAAAAGTTTACTTGTTTTCTTCAGTGGCAGTCAAAAATTTTGTCTTGGTTTGAAAACCAGGAACTAAACACTTGATATTTTGAATTGAGTTACATACAATTTATAGCAAAGAAATCAATAAAATTCTGTCAAAACTTGCATAACAAACTACAAACAAACATATAAATATTCACAGGACACATTAATCATATAACTTGGCAGATTAAGTATATATGAATATGGCAAGTAACACAGATAGTCTGAACTAGATTTAATTAGATAAACATGTAGACCAAAAGTGAAAAAAAGATGTTTGTAAACATATGTCAAGTTATCAGTAAATTAAATGTGACAGCAATGACATCTTCTCATTATATATTTAGAGTAAAATACATACCGCTACATTTTTAATATGCATCATACATGACTAGAAATGCAAAACCTGTATCACCTATTGTATATTGCATACCGTAAATCGCACCCATACCCGGAAAGCACTTTTATTCTGTTTGGAGTTCTTCGGATGTGTTCACCATAGGCTAGAAAAATACAATTTGTAGCATAGAATAGAGAATGGAAACTGGAATTTGTCATTTCAATGTATTCATTTCATTTGAAATCATAAAAAAACAAGCTAGAGTTTTACAGATCATTCAGATCATGGGATATTTTGCTATTTACAGTAGTATTCACATTTCTTACTGGAAACGTTATTGAAATATATATATGATATAAGTAATAATACATGGTCAAACCTACTTCACATGCTATATCAACCCTCAACCAATAAAACACCTCGGTGTGATATTAAGTACTCGGGCTGATATAGGTTTGGCCAGGTATTATTTTACATATAACATTAAACAACATGATACAAATTATTTATGCCAATACATATTTATTTCTATCCCTTTCATTTTTATCATAAAAGATCAACATGCGTTTGAGATAAAGATAGAAATATTTTTTGTTATTGTTTTGTAGGTTGGAGTAACATCTCCAAAGACAATGAAACTTTTACCACTCTCAGGGAAAACACAGAAGGTAGGTTTTAAAATTATAAACTACTAAATGTGCATAGTAGCCTGGTGAATCTGTTGTGGCATAGAGTTTCCCTTAAGATGCCTGATAAATCATGATACGAAGTTCCATATTAAATTTAAATAAAATTACCTACAAGCAAACCATGGGGAATATGGACTCCAAATGGTGAGTTATGAGAGTCCTTATATACTGGTATACATTGTAGATATAGCATACATGTCACAAATTTACTTAGAATGGGTATGGGTGAGATTTTATTGACATCAAAATATAAGCTTTCACAATAAAAACAAATTTCAAATATCATACGGTAAATAAATTTTAACATTTTCAGTGTTGTTTGTAGTCCAAATTTGCTTTGAGAATTAATTGCTGTGGAAAAATATGGTATTTTTACTTTTCCTTTGAATCAATAAACATTGTATTGTTTAAGTGTCTTTACCATTATCTAATAGTATCCATTTAAACAGAACTTCGGGAAATATGCATGTTATCAATATTTCTAAATAGGACAATTGTCTTTAAAACAAACAAACAATAGTGAAATATATTAAATTTATTCAATTTTTTAACAATGTGCATAGCAAAAAATATTTTTATTAACAACTTTGTGAAATTAGTCTAAACAAGGGAGATAACTCAAGATTGTTTACTTACATAAAGACAAGTTTTCAGATGGTGATTGCTATTCAAGGACGCAAGTTAGCTTTCAAATGCTAATTTCAATATGAAATAAGAATGAATTTACAAACATTTATGTATTTTTCATGTCAAGGACGATGTTTAAAAGAAAAATATCCATTTACCATTTAAATTTGTGTGGCTTTTGTAAACATTTTATTTTTCCACAGAAGTAAAGGTATGCGTGAGATATCGGTGCCCGCGCGTGAGGGCATGAAATTGGTCGAAAATGCGTGTGATATCACATGTATGATATAGTGCTAAAATATTTTGTTTTTAAATCCTAAAAGTGACAAGAAAGATTGAGCTAAAAAAGGTTCGTAGAGATCTTAAGAGCTATAAGTACTAAATGATATATCAATAAAATATGTTTCCCTGAAATAATAAACGCCACTCTCTTATAAGAAAAAAGTACCTTGTGCATGTTGTGTAATGAATGATAATATTAATTAACAACAATTCATATTCATGTGTAATTAAAAACTCAAAGTAATCTGTCCTTAATCAAGACAGTTGTTAATTTATTGAAGATTTATCTCCCTTTAGCTGCGTTATAATAATTTTTTTGTTACAGATAGTAGTAGGAGACCAGGAAGGAATATTACAATGTGTTCAAATGAAGAAAGGAGATGCTCAGGTAAGGGAGTTAATAAAGTTACGGTAGTTTATAAGATAAGATTAGCAAACCTTGGATTAGTTTGAGGTACATGTAGGTTAAATAAAATTTATCAATAATACAATTTCTTAGTAGTCAAGTACATCTTTCCAAATATATGTAACAGGACCGAAAGCTTTTAAATTCCAGAGATATATACATTTTACCTAAAATTCCCGAAGCACCATACCCAATTATGCAGCCCATATCCTAATAGTTTGGAGCTATTAATAGATCCTCTCATATATTTAAAGTAGGTCCATCTAACATATATTAGTTTTGTTAAAGTTTGATGCCTAAGTCTAATTCCAAGGTATTTTGTGACATCAGATGGAATATGGTTTCATTCAATCCAAATTTAATCTTTTTGACCTAATATGACATTTCACAAGTTTTTTTTTAAAAGCCATACACATGTTAATAAATTCCATAAAAAATTGAAATTAGAAAGGAAACTGAGCTATCGTCATTACATTGTTTCTGTTATTGTAAATGGTCCTTATGAAGTTTCACCTTAACACTTATTGTTATTTGTAATCAAACTGTTTAGAGTGCATGCAGTTTTGACCAATTGAAAAGAAATAAATCAGAAATTTTTAATAATGCCCTTCTGTCATATATGGTTAAGTGATAAAATATACTTAAATAAACAACAAAATGGATAACATAAAAGGTCAACAATGACATACCAATCAATCAAAGCAACTCAACTGACAGAACGCCGGGCGTAAAATAACATAAAAAAGTATGACACAGTCATGAACACAACAGCGTCAGGATAGTCTGACTTGGTACAAACACCGAACAGTGGTGGGGTTAAACCGGTTTCATTATCTATCATGACACTCTGGTGTATAAAACACACTAAAAAAACCAATACAGTGTGATTACCAACAAGGTGACAGCTTGCTAGAACTGCAAAATTAGAATTGATGGTACATGATTTATATAGCAGGGTGAGAATGTGCTTGTTTTAACTGTATACCTAGCTAAAGCTCTCATATCTGCAGGTCTGATACTGTAACACTACTAAACAAAAAAGTCTGAAATAACACTGAATTAAAGCCTAATATTACCTGGTAATGATTTTCAGCTGAAATTTTTAATTACAGGTTGTTTTTAAAGCACAGTCAGCTAAAAGTATATCCAGAGTAGAATTAGGAGGGCCTGTTGGAGGAGTCAGAGAGAGAATATTTACTGCTTCTGGGTCAGAGGTCAAAGGATATACAAAGAAAGGGAAAAATTTCCTAACATTTGATACCAATCTGTCTGAGTCAATACAGTCCGTGTAAGCTTTATAAAAAATGTAAATATCGACACAATAATACCAGACTGAAACAACAGTGAATTTGAAATCCAAGACCAAGGACCAGACAAGGTCAAGGAAAATGGAACGCAACAAACAAAAATCACAAGGATACATCTATAACAGAAGAATAAACAAAATCTATAATAAGCTATTAAAACACAAATAGAATAGACTGCACAGAAACTAAAACAGTAGCAATGTGAACACCCACTAAAGCCGGGAGTGATATCAGATGCTCCAGAAGGGTTAGCATATCCTGTCCCATTTGAAATGGGAACAAATTCAGTGTCAAGTTGAACAAACACCACAAAACATACATCCAAATGAAATAAAATACATAGTAAACTAAATTCAAGGTATAAAGCATACATCAAATGTAAAATAGAAAATAGATGTAGCCATTAACATTTTTATCATTCCTATGTGGTAAAAATTACTATGGAAGCAGCCAGCTATATATTCTTTCTATTCTATGGTAATGAAGAAAAATAAATTTAACTACTTATAGAACTGCATTATAGAATTTGCATGGAAATCACATTTGTAAATATATTTTTTATTTGATTTAAATATGATATTTAAAAGTTATGATTTTATGCCAAATATATTTTCTGTACAGGTATATTGAAGGTTCAGATCTATTTACCTGTGGCAATTATGTTTATAACCATTACAAGGATTGCAAAGATACAAATTACTTCCTGTCAGCTGATAAAATCAGTGACGTTCTGTGTTTACCCATGGAGAAGAATGACGACATTATACCTGTATTAGCATGTCAGGATAGGGTACTAGAGTACTTCAGGTAAAACTGTGCCCAGATAAGCACAATGATTCGCAGTTTACTCTAATCAATTATCTAAAACTTTTCTTATCTCAGAAATCCCGATATCTCAAAGTAATTTGTTATTCTGAAGATTTGTTTTGTATCATATTTTCTTCTCAACAGGTAATGCCAGATTTCATTTGATACCAAACTGTGATGGAATGGTCCCATGGTGATCCTGTATCAAAATTGTATCTGACGGGGGGTGGGGGGAGAGTTCATGGAATTGTCCTTACATGATCCCCTTCCAAAATTGTCACGAGTTCAAGATCTCTGACCAATATGGCTGCCAATACTAAAAATTGATGGAATGGTCCTTTGGTGGTCACCCTTTCAAAACTGTGTATGGGGGTAACTAACTGACATCACAGCCATTACCATTGTTTCTAATACTGGAGATACTGTGAAATTTATGTTTGAAAATCTTAATTTGTCTTTGAAACAGTAGTGAAATTTAGACCAAATCTGGTTGAATGGTCTCTTTCAAAATTTTGTATAGAGTCAAACCATTTAGTAATATGGTCACTGCTATTGAAAAAAAATGCAACAAAAGCACAATGTGAGGCTTTGTTTAAGGATGTTGATTAATTGTCAGGGGAAAGATTCTGGGAGTCTCTAGTTTTATCATTATTGCACTAAATTTAGAATTTAATAATTTGTTGAACAGGAAGAAGATTTACTCTATGAAGTAGAGGTACCAGGACCTCCTGTTGTTCTACAGCTTTATGGAAAAGATGCAGGTAGGTTTTTAAACAGTATTTAAAACTCTACTGGCCGAGTACAATGTCTCGCTACAAACCAAATTTCACCCCTTGTCAGTGTTGGTTCTATTAAATGTTAAATATACATGTATTTTCATTATAAGTGATGAATAAAATTTTCATTGGGTCTTTAAGGTTGGCAGAAAGGATATGAGACCAAAATAACTCTATGTAATAAAATATTAAATATGTAATTTTAATTTTTGTTTGATAGCTTTTACTTTTCTTGGATTGAACTTAATTTCATAAAAATTTCCTGATCTTTAAACAGGATTTTTTGTAACTCATCTTGTCCTGGGCTCATAACTTTTGGCTGTGACACCAAAATTCTAAAGATTCATGATCACGATCAATTCAACTGTAAAACTCAATATTATTTTGAAAAAGTGGTCGGGGACTTGCCAAATTTAAATTATACCAAAACCTTACTCTAAAATGTTTGTAGAAGGGACAAATATACCTAAGGAGCAATCTGAAAAACGTAATCCATTGGACAAAGAAACCCGGGAAGACAGATGAACAACCACAAGCAAAACAAATAAACACAGAAAACTAAAAAACAATGAACAACACGAACTCCTATAAAAACCTGGAGTGAACCCAGGTGCTCCGGAAGGGTAAGCAGTTTCTGCTCCGTCGTGAAGTTCAACAAAAACATGATTTTCACTGTTTTATTAAAGTGAAAAAAAATATTACACAATTAAGCATTCTAAAATATCCTTATTGGCAAGTTGTATAATCATTTGATTTGATTAGCAGAGTAAAATACCTGTTTCAATGTGCATTTGAAAATTTTAAAGAAATATTTTACTCTTATTCAGCCAATTCCATCTCATTAAAAAAGCAGTTGTAAATTATTTGTTGTGTTGTTAAAAGAATAGCAATCTTAATTAAACTCAAAAAGTTCTTTTTGTTTTTATAAAATATGAATTGCTAAGAAAATTACTTTTTAGGCACCAATTATCGAGGGTTATGTTATAATCCAGAAGCAACTCGTCCAAATCCTTACAATTTATCTTATGGTAAAATACACATACACCTACACCATGTACTAAGTTCTTGGGTGGTACATACGTGTGAGAATGATACAAGTTTCATGGGTACATGGAATCAAGTTGATGAATTATGTATATACATGTGTGTCACGTTCACAACACCCAAAATACTGTTGGAAAATGTGGTACAAATATTATTCACCTTCCTGTTTGTGTACAAAACCTCAAATGCAGTCTTATAGCCATACACTAGTCAAAGCTTTTGTCTCTGTTTGCCTTGAGTGTCAGGGTGATAAATGAAAAAAAAACCAAGATATTGCAGTTTGTCAAGATACATTTGAATCAGGGGAGGTAAAAAGAAAAAAAAAGCCCTTTTTTACTGAATGCATCAGGTGTACGGGTTGTAGTCTTGCTTGGTTTACAACATGCTTTTATGGTGTTAAAAGATAGGCTACACCTGTTGTTTTAAAATTACGTTTTATATTAGCCTGTTCTAACGATAATATTGATATCACTGTATGTTTCTCACTGTGAAAAAACTTAAGTATGCTGTCCGATATGCAACTTCTATATATATGGACTGAAATTTAAAGTGTTACTTGAATTTAAATTGAATTATTTTCAAAGTAAATGATATAATATTTAATGCAACAACATGAAATATATTGAATAATTTTCACAGACACATCTGTAGGAGGTATTTATAACATTGTGTTCCTTTCAATTAACTTTTGATTAACAATATTTTGTTTGATAATTAGTTACTGTTGATTAAAAAATTATCATTTCTATCAATTGTTGCGGTATGGTAAAAAGTTAAATATTCAAATGATATTAAAATTCAAGGTAATTATTCAATACGAAATAAGATTTTGTATAAGACTCAAATTGTCACTGGAAAATTGGTATAAAAACATAGATATATTGAATCTACAGTATTGTGACTTCAATTTTAATATATACAAAGTATGACCTCTGAACCTTATCAGTCCTTCACCTTAAGCTTGTAATCTTATGAGAAGTTGTCTCACTACCCATACTCTAGTTTCATTTTACTTAAAGAAGTGTTTTGTCAAACTAAAGCTGAAATTGTTATATTAAACAGTATATTATATCCACCAATGTTAGTCAGTCTTTTCTTTATTTTCCTTTTGAATCTTACAACAATACGTAAGTGGTTAAAAACATAAATGCTAAATTTAATCACATGTAGTTTAGTTCTGATATATACCTGTTTGTTGTGTTTATAATAGTATTATTTCAATTTCAACCTTATTTCAAACAATCTCAAATCAAATGAAAAGAAATAGCCATTTATTACAATAAGAATCATTTGAAATTTTCGTGGAAAAAAGGAATTACCTTGAGTTGGTCTTTTTCAAGGATGACAAATGTTAATGTTTAGGTTAATAACATTTTTACATATTTATTTACCTATGTAAAGGAGAAGAAGGAAATGAAATATTGTATGGTACATCAGATGGCCGAGTTGGTCTTGTACAAATTGGCAGGTTAGTCATTAACAATTGTATAAATAATCCGGAAATTTTAATACTTAAAATCTGCAGTGAAAGAACAAACACATCTGCATGTGTGCATGAATACAACACATTAAATTCACAAATGCACATAGCAGAAGAGTACTGCACATTAATTCATGAATGTGTGTTATGCATGAATGAATTGTCGGTATTGTTTTGTCATGAGTTGTAGATTTTTGAGATTAGTTTTTCTTATTTGGAAATTTGGAAAGGCTTTTTTTCTGTTGAGATGATTCAGATGTAATGATTTAATACTACATGTATAATAGACTTTACGTTTGGCTTTTAACTTGAATTCTAAATCAATGTTATTTTTTTAACAGATTTGCTCCGTCACACAGATGGGAATTGTCAAATGAAAAGAGGAATGGAGGTAATTCATTTATGTTATATTAATACAAAAATAATATAAGATAATATGTTGACCGTTGGATGTCTATATATGGTTGGTTCCATTCAAGGATGGAATTTATCTTGAAAATTTTCTCCATATCTGTTCTTTTTCATAGTCAAAGAATTTATTTTAAAAAAAAAAAAAGTTATATGGAAATCTAAAATTCATCAAAAAGTTAATTTTAAGATACATGTACATTAAACTCAAACATAAATTTATATAGAATAATGACATTATCAGGTTTGTTGTTGGATGAGCCTGTCAGGTCAAGTCAAATGAAAAGCCTGATAAAGTCATCATCTGAAAACAAATTGCCATAATTTTTATTTATTGGTATTTTTTATTGAGAGAATATTGGTTCTTTGACTGGTTCCCCATTTATAACTCAAGAAGTGTTCAAAAGACATTTTCTAAATGCGAATATGTTTGTCATCATGTCAGGAAAACATGTTCTGTTACTAATATGACAGATTTTATATTTATTGCACAATCTTACAGGAGTTCTCTCCCTTGATAATTTTGACATCACAGCTGATGGTGTATTAGATCTGATTGTTGGAAGAGATGACGGACTGGTTGAAATTTACAGTTACGATGAGGCAGAGGAACCTATCCCTAGATTTAGCCATGTAACTACATGTAGCTTTATTAGTGAAAATTTTGAATAAACAAAAATACTGACAATGAGAATAGAAGGTTTATGTATATATTTCTTCTGTATCTCAGTTTATTTCTCAAAATAAGACTGGAACAGATTTATGTATTTGTATTTTTAACCAGATTTTCCAAGTTATTAGTTAGTGTGTGGGCTGATTGCCAGTAGGGCAGGAGATTAGGCAGGCAGACGGATGTGTGTGGGGCTGATTGCCAGTAGGGCAGGAGATTAGGCAGGCAGACGGATGTGTGTGGGGCTGATTGCCAATAGGGCAGGAGATTAGGCAGGCAGACAGATGTGTGTGGGCTGATTGCCAGTAGGGCAGGAGATTAGGCAGGCAGACGGATGTGTGTGGGGCTGATTGCCAGTAGGGCAGGAGATTAGGCAGGCAGACGGATGTGTGTGGGGATGATTGCCAGTAGGGCAGGAGATTAGGCAGGCAGACGGATGTGTGTGGGGCTGATTGACAGTAGGGCAGGAGATAAGGCAGGCAGACGGATGTGTGTGGGGATGATTGCCAGTAGGGCAGGAGATTAGGCAGGCAGACGGATGTGTGTGGGGCTGATTGACAGTAGGGCAGGAGATTAGGCAGGCAGACGGATGTGTGTGGGCTGATTGCCAGTAGGGCAGGAGATTAGGCAGGCAGACGGATGTGTGTGGGGATGATTGCCAGTAGGGCAGGAGATTAGGCAGGCAGACGGATGTGTGTGGGGCTGATTGACAGTAGGGCAGGAGATTAGGCAGGCAGACGGATGTGTGTGGGCTGATTGCCAGTAGGGCAGGAGATTAGGCAGGCAGACGGATGTGTGTGGGGATGATTGCCAGTAGGGCAGGAGATTAGGCAGGCAGACGGATGTGTGTGGGGCTGATTGACAGTAGGGCAGGAGATTAGGCAGGCAGACGGATGTGTGTGGGCTGATTGCCAGTAGGGCAGGAGATTAGACAGGCAAAAGGATGTGTGTGGGGCTGATTGTCGGTAGGGCAGGAGATTAGACAGGCAAAAGGATGTGTGTGGGGCTGATTGCTGGTGGTGCAGGAGATTAGGCAGGCAGACGGATGTGTGTGGGGCTGATTGCCCGTAGGGCAGGAGATAAGGCAGGCAGACGGTTGTGTGTGGGGCTGATTGCCAGTAGGGCAGGTGATTAGGCAGGCAGACGGATGTGTGTGGGGCTGATTGCCAGTAGGGCAGGAGATTAGGCAGGCAGACGGATGTGTGTGGGGCTGTGGGGCTGATTACCAGTAGGGCAGGAGATGAGGCAGGCAGACGGATGTGACCAAGTAGTGTCTAAGTGATGAAGCAAATTCCAGTTGCCTGTATGCTTTACATGAAAATTTGTCTGGAGAGACTTCTGTATTACCACTACATAATGTTAAAAGTCAAAATATGAAGTAATGTTTTTTGAGAGACCATGTTTTAAAAGATACTTTTGTAAGCAAAAATGTCTAGAAAGGTTCGGATATGACAATTTCTTCAAATAAAAATTTGAAAACTAACCTACATGTATGCTTAGGATTCGTACATACAATTTCTCATTATATTTGTTTTAATAATCATTATGAAACTTAAACAAATAAAGATACACAAATAGTTTATTGTTAGATGTTTGATTTATTTTTTGTAGACATTGTCAGAGAGTGTAACGTCTGTACAAGGTGGATGTGTAACGTCACCAGGATATGATGAAATAGTATGCACCACATACGCAGGTAAAGTATAATAGGAAAAAAACTTTTGCAGCAATACAAAAGGAATTACAGGTAGAACCCATTAATAGAAATGAACAAAATTAAATAAAAAGTACAACACAACACGGTAAACTTAATAACACAACACAGTAAACTTAACAACACAACACGGTAAACTTAACAACACAACACGGTAAACTTTAAACAACACAACACGGTAAACTTAACAACACAACACAGTAAACTTAACAACACAACATGGTCAACTTTAAACAACCCAACACGGTAAACTTAACAACACAACACGGTAAACTTAACAGCACAACACGGTAAACTTTAAACAACACAACACGGTAAACTTAACAACACAACACGGTAAACTTAAAAACAAAAATCATCTAAGAATTCTAAAGGGCAACTACTGATGGGTAAGTTTGCTATGTAAATATAGAAATATATAGAAACTTTCCAAAGCTGTGTAAACATCTATTAAAGCATTGATATGATGGAAATGTGTTAATACTATTTAAGTAATTAAATGGATTCAGTCCATAAGTACATATACTCTAAATAAGTAAATTTTGATCAAGTGAAATATCTTTACTTTACAAGTTTAAAGACACTCAGCTTGGGACATTTTAACGTATTGATAGGACAATGTAGCCAAAAAAATGGGCCTTTTAGGAGAAATTTTGTGGATAAATTAGGTGAAGATTTAAAGGACAATTAAGCGGAATTTAAAATAGTATGTGGACATTTTAGTGGGAGAGTTTGGTCATGGTCTGGATAATTCAGCTGTAATAAAATATTCATATTTATTAGTTTGGATGTTTATCTTTAGGAACACCTCGTGTGTTTCTAACTGGGTCCTGTTTATCTTTAGGAACACCTCATGTATTTTTAACTGTGTCTTGTTTATCTTTAGGAACACCTCATGTGTTTCTAACTGTGTCTTGTTTATCTTTAGGAACACCTCGTGTGTTTCTAACTGTGTCTTGTTTATCTTTAGGAACACCTCGTGTGTTTTTAACTGTGTCTTGTTTATCTTTAGGAACACCTCGTGTGTTTCTAACTGTGTCTTGGACAATGGAGGATATATCTTTCTTCTTTTTCTAAAAACAGCTTTTGCGACACTTTTCAAATCGTTTGATTGCAGCTCCTCCTCCTGCTGATCTTGTAATGAGTGTAGAATAATCTTTTTGGGTTAAAGTTTTAATCTTCTCACTCTTGACGATATTTCTGCTAACTGTACGTTGTTTGTAGCAAAATAATAAAAGTTACCTGTAAAAATGTTCCACTAAAATGTCCATTGAATTTTTACACGTAACACATTTTTATTCGCTAAAATGTCCACTAAAATGTCCTGCGTCCAAGACACTAAATGTTTTAACTGTAAGCAAGATAATATATTGTTGCTACTACAATTACTTATGTAAGTAAATCATCTGAATAAATTTGTAGGTTGGGTGTCAGCTTTGACATCTGAACCCCTGATTAAGGAGAGGGGACCAGATACCTTCTCTTTGACAGCTGAAGGCAAGGATAAAATCATAGGCCTTAGGTAAAAATCACTGGCCTAGCACAAGGACACCGTCATATATAGAAAATGGCTTGATTGTATAATTGTTATGGATCTTTCTTACTTTTTTTTTATCTAAAACAAATATTTTAAACATTGAAAAATAATTTAAGGACAATAGTTTGCATAGGAGTTTTTTATACATGCCTGTAAATATACATGTTAATAGTTTTCATGTAATTTAAAACATTTTTACGAAATTAAAATTATTTTATAAAATTTATCAGTTTTATTTCTGGAGAATGTTTTCCAATGTTAAATAGATCAAAATTGAATCTGATATTCTACAGTTTAATACTATTAAACTGGTGAATATACGTACATCCATGACAGTTTTACAAACTCCTGTTTATGCAATGTGGTTAATAGTCAGAATACATTAACACCTCACCCAATATGTTAACAATATATTTTTGGTTGATGCTTTATTTTGCTATATCTACCTGTTCTACCTATAATATCTTGTTTTATATGAGCAATTTGTTTTACTTTAGTACCATTCATGGACAAACATGTCTGCCATTAGCAATTCCTAAAAATTGGGCTATTCTGATTGGTTAAATTTCAAAGATCTTTTCTGAAACTACTTGACCAATGGAATTGAGGTCTGTCATGTCCTTGCTTGATCATTGCAAAATATGTGTACCGGGTACTACAAAAATGATGTTACTTTGGTACTGACATTGTATAACTTGTTTACATTGACCCTAGTTCTGTTTTATATATAAGGTTAAGAAAAAATTTGAGATTGTTTGTCATGAAATTTACCTCATTTTTAGTAAAATAGAGTGATATTATGATATTGTGCAAAGCGATTGAGGGACATGGTAATGGTATCCGTCTGTCTGTCTGTCCATCGGTCCGCAAAGCCTTGTGGACGCATCTCATCTGAAACTGCTTGGCGGAGTGCTTCCATATTTGGTAGGATTTATTGTTATGAAGTGTAGATGTGCATACTATACCGCCATTTTGATTCAACAAATTTTGTAGGAGTAATGGGATTTAGACTATTTTCAACATTTCTCAACAATAAAAGACATTGTGGACGCTTCTCCTCTGAAACCGCTTGGCAGATTTCTTCCATATTTGGTAGGATTTATTGTTATGAAGTGTAGATGTGTATACTATACCGATTCTGCAGTGGAGGGGGACATATGGCTAGGTGTAGCAATCTTATTGTTTATTGTATTTACCCTCATTAGCATCAATATTATTTCTGCTTGGTGATTGTGTCCAAACACCTATTTAGATTTGAATGACACCGTTTGCCTATAGAAATAGTGGAAATCAGTTTGATAACATTTTATCAAGGAAAATATAACGTGTTTTGGAAAAACATGGATATTCAGTTTTGTAATAAAATAATTCATATTTTCAAAACAAATCATGTATTCATTATTGTTCATATCACTTAACATGGTTTCCACTATTTTAATTGTCCCCATTCTTTTGCTTATTTGAACCCACACACACAAAAATGCTTATGTATCTGTATATATATGTGTGTGTGAATCTAAATAATAAAATTTCTGTTGTACAATCCAACACATAATGAGGAACAAAATGTTACATTTGTTGTCCTTTTGGAAAAAGTATCTGACAAGCTAAAAACTGCATAATCGATGTTAGATTTGATTATACATACTGGTCACGTCCTAATTTAAATACAGATAAATGTATATACAGGTATCATAGTCTTATAATTGAGTAGTTTTCATAATTGCAGGATTGCTATTGGTGTGTACATACACATGTTTATAGTAGGTAGTTTTAGCACCAGTTATTTTCAGGCTGGGTAATAGGATTAACATCAGAACAACAGACTAAAGGTTTGGGACCGTCTGAATTGGTAGTAACAGAAGCTGCTACTGCTAAAATCGGTACTCTGAAGTAGGTTTATAAATTACAGAAAAATAATTGACAGATATGTAATTTTATGCATGAATATCTGTTTATTTACTTTCTCAATTTTCACTGATCTAAAATTTCTTTAATTATTTTGATATACAGTAGAGTTGTATGTATTATATGTATGTAACTTTGATCATACCATCAGTAATATGAAGTAGGTGTATAGATTGGTACTCTGAAGTAGGTTCATTAATTACAGAAACAAATATTTGACACATATAGTTTATATATTGGATGTGATTTTATGCATAAATGTCTGTCTCTAAAAATTTTCTCAAAGGTGATCACACCATTAGTAATATTAGGAGATTATTTTGGGATAAACATTTTGAGAGAACAAGAGTCAATCATGTATATGAATTATTTATCTTTATCATCAATGATGTTTTGGAAGAGTTTGAACAATAGGAAACTTTTAAAGTTTCGTAAAAAAACCGTGGAAC
Organism: Mytilisepta virgata; assembly: GCA_028015205.1. Taxonomy (NCBI): domain Eukaryota; kingdom Metazoa; phylum Mollusca; class Bivalvia; order Mytilida; family Mytilidae; genus Mytilisepta; species Mytilisepta virgata. The sequence continues at coordinate 3,983,292 of CM051510.1, forward strand.
TCCAAGGGAAATGTCATAATCACAGTCCAAAGAACTGGCAAGGTCGGGAGACATGCAAACACCCAGAACAACTGGAAAGCAACAGTCATACTCCTGACTTGGTACAGGCACTTTCAAATGAAAATAGACATTATCATTAATTTCATTGCAGGTGTTTTCAACCTAACATTTCTTGATGGATATTTAAAAATTCAAAAGAGAGGTGGATATATCAGGAATGTTTTATTAAGCTGTAAATATACATGACTTTTTGTATGTAAAAGTTACAGCACTATAGGCAAAAAAAAATATGAATATATAATTAGACAAAATCTACACACTTCATAGTTGATGGATAAAATGGTTCAGAAGTAATAATAATTAAACAGTGATAAAACATAGAGAATTTGTTAAAGAAATATGAGAGATTAAAGGTCGCCTTTTAAAAGAATATTGATAAATGTTTTACAGGCAGGAATTAGACGATCTACAACAGAAAGTTACGTCAGAGAGAGAAAAATATCAACAATCGGCTAACAGTAAAACGGCTATATCTGCTGTACCAGGATTTAATATTAATGATAAATTTGTACTGAACAGAGAGGATGCCAGCTACACACTTAGTTTAGAACTACAGTTACCTATAGATAATGTTTTACTACAGGTAGGGTGGAATAAATCCTTATTGTACTGAACAGAGAAGATTCCAGCTACACACTTAGTTTAGAACTACAGTTACCTATAGATAATGTTTTACTACAGGTAGGGTGGAATAAATCCTTTTTAGCTCACCTGACCCAAAGGGTCATGTGAGCTATTGCTATCACTTGGCGTCCGTCGTCCGTCCGTCGTCCGTCCGTCCGTCGTCCGTTAACTTTTTCAAACGTTAACTCCTCCAACACCATAAGTCCAACAGCAACCAAACTTGGTACAGTTATTAATTGGTATGGGTGCTACAAATCTATTGTTTGGATTTTTGATTCGTATAAAAACATGGCCGTCATGGCTAAAAATAGAACATAGGGGTAAATCGCAGTTTTTTGCAAATAAGTCAGAAACGGTCACAGATATCAAAATTCTGGCTAGGGTAAAAGTGATCTGCACCTCAAGATCTACCTGCCCTGAAATTTTGAAGAAGATCCAACCACTCATTTCAGAGTTCTCACCCTTTTTCCTGATTTTTTCCAAATTTTTTTATGTTATTATTTCAAAATCTTCTCCTCTGAAACTACTGAATGGATTTGGATAAAACTTAGCATGATTGTTCCTTAGGGTATCCTGCACAAAATTTATGCTTCGATTTTTGATCCGTCGAAAAACATGGCCACTGTTACTAAAAATAGAACATAGGGGTCAAACAACAGTTTTTCGCAACTATCTCAAAAATCATAAGGTTACGGCAAATTCTGGCAGGTTGAAAGTGTTCAGCATGATGAGAGCTACCTGCGTGCTGATTTTCGTGAAAATCTGTCAACTTATGTTAGAGTTATTGCCCTTTTTTGACATTTTTGGTTTTTTTTATGTTATTATTTCAAAAATCTTCTCCTCTGAAACTACTGAATGGATTTGGATAAAACTTAGCATGATTGTTCCTTAGGGTATCCTGCACAAAGTTTATGCTTCGATTTTTGATCCGTCGAAAAACATGGCCACTGTTACTAAAAATAGAACATAGGGGTCAAACAACATTTTTTCGCAACTATCTCAAAAATCATAAGGTTATGGCAAATTCTGGCAGGTTGAAAGTGTTCAGCATGATGAGAGCTACCTGTGTGTTTATTTTCGTGAAAATCTGTCAACTGATGTTAGAGTTATTGTCCTTTTTTGACATTTTTGGCTTTTTTTTATGTTATGATTTCAAAAATCTTCTTCTCTGAAACTACTATTCAAAATCAAATGAAACTTGCTATGATTGTTCCTTAGGGTATCCTGCAAAAAGTTAATGCTTGGATTTTTGATTGGTCGAAAAACATGTCCGCCCTTACTAAGAATAGAACATAGGGGTCAAAATGCTGTTTTTTGCTATTTTTTCCTGAATTATAGAAATAAAATGAAGATGAAAGCTACCTTAAAGGCAAACATGGTATTCCGAGTTGAATGGTGATGATGAAAGTTTGTTTTGGACGGCCATTTTTAAAATGGCTGCCATTTTCCCGCCATTTTTTACACTTGCTCGGATTTCAACAATATTTGGTTTTTAAAGTAAACATAGTATCCTTAGTGAATGGTGATGATGAGAATGTTGTATAACAATGATTAAACTTCATAATATGTGAGCTTTTAATTGCCATCACTTGGCGTCTGTCATCATCGTTAACAAATTTTCAAACATCTTCTCCTCTGAAACTACTAGGGGGATTTGGATTAAACTTAGCATGATTGTTCCTGCAATATTTCCTTTTCAAGTACAATAAAAAGCCTTAACCCACAATTTTTACATAACTTCTTTCAAACATTTTAAAAAACGAAGACAACATATAGACCAAAAGATTTATACTTGTATTTGAAGATGAATTAAAGCTTGTATTTTGTATTGTGAATCATCAGATTGACCATGACTGTATCTTAATCAAGCGTAGGGAGAACTCATGCCCATTTCTTTCCAGAGGTTCTTGACAGGCTTTTAAAGGTATTTTCAGCATTTTACGTGACCTTTAATACTCAGTTTAATTTACAACAAACATTAATATATTAATTTAGTTTATAGTGCATTGTTTGCCAGGTGAGCGATTCAGGCTCTTGAGAGCCTCTTGTTGTACTGAACAGAGAAGATTCCAGCTACACACTTAGTTTAGAACTACAGTTACCTATAGATAATGTATTACTACAATATAAATTTCTAAATCACATACCTGCCAACCAATTTCAGCATTTCTAACTAGTGTGGTAATAATACTTAAATACTCTACATTTTTTTTTAGCCCAGGCCAGGTGAGCTATTGCCATCACTTGGCCTCCGTCGTCCGTAAACTTTCATTTAAAGATCTTCTCCTCTGAAACCACTGGGCCAATTGGAACAAAACCTGGCAGCAATGGTCCTTAGGTGGTCCTGTTTGAAAATTGTATCCGATGAACTGGCCCATCATCCAAGATGGCCACAAGAGCCTGACATAGTTTAACATAGCACTCTATGGGAAATTTACTTAAAGATCTTCTTGTCTGAAACCACTTGGCCAATTGGAACAAAACTAAGCAGCAATGTTCCTTAGGTGGTCTTCTTTCAGAATTGAAAACAATGACCCCACCCATCATCCAAGATGGCCGCCAGAGTCGAACATAGTTTAACATAGGACCCTATGGGAAATTTACTTAAAGATCTTCTTTTCTGAAACCACTTGGCCAATTGGAACAAAAATAAGCAGCAATGGACCTTAGGTGGTCCTCGTTCAGAAATTTATCTGATGACCCGGCCTGTCATCTAAGATGGCCACTAGAGCCAAACATATTTTAACATACCACCCTATGGGAAATTTACTTAAAGAACCACTGGGCCAGTTGGAACAAAAGTTGGTAGCAATGGTCCTTAGTTAATGCTCTTTTGGAATTATATTCAATGACATGTTCCATCATCCAAGATGGCCACCAGAGCTGAACATAGTTTAACATAGGATCTTATGGGGAATTTAATTAAAGATCTTCTTGTCTGTAACCACATGCCCAATTGGAACAGAATTTAGCAGCAATGATCCTTATGTGGTTCTGTTTCAGAATATATCCGATGTCGCGGTCCACCATCCAAAATGGCCTCCAGAGCCGAAGATAGTTTAACATAGGACCCTATGGAAAATTTACTTAAAGATCTTGTCTGAAACCACTTGGCCAATAATGGAACAAACCTGACAGCAATGGTCCTTAAGTGGCTCTCTTTCAAAAATGTTTCTGATGATCCCACCCACCATTCAAAGTGCCCACCAGAGCCGAACATTGTTAAAATAGTACCCTATGTGAAATGTACTTAAAGATCTTCTTGTTTAAAACCGCTGTGCGATTTGGAACACATCCTTAGTTGGTTCTTTTTGCAGAATTATATCCCATGACCCCACCCGTCATCCAAGATGGCCACCAAAGTCGCACATAATTTAACATAGAACCTAATGGGAAAAATCAGTGAAATTCTTCTTGATGGAAACCAGTGAGCCAGTTGGCTTGACAGCAATGTTTCAGACTGCCAGTCAGGATGAACATTGTCCAGGTGAACGATACAGGCTCCTGGGAGCCTCTAGTTTATATACCAGTGGGTCAGGCTAGGTACCCAAAAAACTAGTTTAACTTACCATTGTCTGCTGTTAGTGACTGTACCAAGTTGATATTATAATTGCGGCTTTGTTAAAGTTAACTGTATTATTGTGTTGTAGAGTGATGTCCCTATAGATTTATTAGACGTAGAGAAGAATTCAGCTGTTGTAAGTTACAGTGCCTGTAATCCAGAGGTAACTTTTCTTTCTTAGTTAATTGTAAACCTTAAAAATCTGTTTTAATTTTGTTAACCAGATTTTTCACTGCAAAAAGTTCAGTTATTTTTTTTGCCAGAATTAGCCAGAATACAGAGGGTTGTTGGTGCCACAAATTTATGAATAGGAAAATCTGGATTACTGTTAATCTTACAGCTAATTTCATGTTTATTTGATAAATAATTCACGGTGGCTTCAAAATATTCTGATTTTACCACAGGTAACCAATTTATGCCAAATAAAGCTAGTGGTAAAATATCCTCATAAAGGGCCTACCTGTGGTAAAATCAGGATATTTTCAAACCACCGTGAATTATTTCCATTCTAATAGGACAGTTTCTACGACATTTTGAAATGCCACAACAAAGGTATTTAGATATCAAGACGCCATTACACAAATCAAGTTATACTATGATGTCGTTAAAGCTTGTGTGAAACTTTACCATGACGTTGCCAAACAAGCAGTCTGGTGTCTGTGACATTGGAACCAATATATACATGTTTTACTACGGATGTAGACCGAAAGCGTTTGAAGCAGGTCATATTAGAATATTTCATATTTTTATTCATGGTTTCCCTGGTTTACAAAAAGCTTTGTCGGGTTTGATATCAATAAAACGTTCACATGTGATGTCCAAAATCTGATTTTGAGAGACTTTTTCTTTGTAGATCCATAAAGAATAACACAAATCAACTTTGCTTTTGAAATTTATTTTTTTGCTGTTCAAAATATAAACCATTACATAGTAATCTAATTGTAACGGTTATGCCAGTGCATTATGTTCCAATTCTTTTACGGTCTGTAACTCTAGGCAGGAATTATTTTTTTTGTGTGTATTATTGTCTATAGTACTCATTATTCTAAGAGGCATCAGTTTAGCTATGACTTGCAAGTTTGTTTACAATGTGACGTCGTCTATTAATAGACTGACTACTTTCACTTTTAGAATTTATGCATTTGCGTTTATGGTTAAGCAAATGTGAGGTCAAATTTAATATGTATTTATCGTAATTTGTACATGATGTATGTACCTATTTCAGGAATACTTAGCGGAAGGGTAGCATGGTCAAGTTGTCTCCATTTTGCTTACATTTAACGTAATGTTTTCGCCTTTGATGAAAACGTGCTATTTTCGTAATATTTTTACATAAATAATCCCTCTTAGCCGGAAAATATTACTGAAATATCAATTTACTAGTGATATCTTAAGTATAGAATACAACTTTTAGTTATTCATTGATTTTTTAAAGAAAAACGTCATTTTCTAAATGATCCTCAGAAATTGAGTCGTCATTCAACTTACCGTTTTACTAATTTCTATTTCTTTTTCGATCCTCAAAATCTACATGATAATAATTCCTAGGTGGCAGATCATTTATATTATCCGTTTTTGAATCGTATATGCTTGATATACTAGTAATTCCAATATTTTGAGTGAGTCACAAACACAAATCTTCATTTCGGACATATTTTCACAACTGCCGTAAGTTGGATTTGATTGTCGTTAAACGTAAATGACGTGAATATGGAAAGTGAGTCGTCCAATGATATAAAAGGGGAAGATTTTCTATCTCACTTCAGTCGTGATCCGACTCCCGAGCATACTCAGTAGGCTCTAAAATAAAAACAGTATTTGACGTCCAAGTCACATCTATATATAGCGACTCCAATTGCCTGAAGTTTTTTTAATTACGGGATTTCAAGGTTAGTATCATATATAAAGAATTCATGACTCGCTAAAGAGTCGCTCGCCGAAAAAGAGTATTCAGTAGACAACTTCGTTGTTGAATTAATATTTCAATCATATTTGCATCTTTTAAAAACTCATCAGAGAGTCTTTTACATTGAACGTCTTTTACGTTCAACGACTCGTCAGAGAGTCTTTTATATCTGATATTACACGTATACAGTGAAGTCTTCAATTCTTTATTAACAACTCAACTTAAGAATCCTTCACGTCACGCTTATGCGTTTGAAAACTTACGAACGACTCACTAGAGAGTCCTTACAGTTCCATACCTTGAACGTAATATTTTAAGTAGGCGATCCGAACGCTGAATTATTTTATAACTTCAAGAAACGTCCATGCGAAACAAATATGTAGTATTTTATCACTTCAAGAAAAATATACCCTATTTCACAATTAATATTCGAACGACTCACTAGCAAAACAACATAGAAAATAGAATATTACAAATTAACATATATGTATATATTATCATACTTTATAAGAAACGCTTGACCAGAGCTAACCCCTCCGTAATGCTTGCAAAGTAATATAAATAATTAGTCAATAGATAATGAACTATGTTAAATTGTTTGTTGCATGCTAAATTTGAGTTATATGTTTAATAAATAGTTAATTTTATCCAGATTTATTCAATCACTTTTACAAGACTTGGGTTACATCGCTCATTACTTGGGTCGTCATTTTCATATCTTATTCTATCTGGGATCGAAGTACATGAGACATTAACCTAGGTAAATCATATTTGTTGTTTACCTCAGCTGTAGCGTCGCCAGGGACGCTACATTTGGTGGCCAGTGTGGGGAAACCCTTGAATTTTAAAGGGAATCTGAACTTTGCTGGGGTAGTCGATCTGAATTGAATAATTCTCAAAATGTCTAACGACAACACACCAAGACAGCCCAGTTTTGTTATGTTTGACCAAGCTAGCGAACATAGCGAAGATATTGCAACAGTATCGGGAGTTGCTTCACGGCTCCCCGCATCAAGAATGGACCAAGATTCAAATAGACGTTTAATAGATCTAACTCCTTCGGGTGAAGTCCAGATGCGGGTAGCGAATGCCGCTTCATCACCTGACTCGCATCACACTGAAAGTTCACAAAGGCGCACTCAACAAGATGTTACTGAAGGCAGAGGGGAAGATAGCAGGGATAGGGTTTTCACGGAGGGTCATTATGACGACGGAAGAGGTCGTCAATTATCTAATGGGTTATCCTATGGAGGGGGAGATTGTCTTTTGAATAACATTAGACGGGAAAATCTCCGCGGTCAGAATGATTAGTGCTACGGGCCCAGCGCTAACTCTTCATGGAAGGCACCTCCCAACATGCGTGCTGGGGGTAGCAGTATTGCTGTCCAGATGGACAGAAGCGGGTGTGTAAACACCATTTCAACTCCAGAGGTGATCACTAATGTGGTGAATGGGCAAAACAGACATGTTAACTCTCACTCAATTTTACAATCCAAGAGTAATACATCTTGTCATCCATTGCCGATTATGAATGGCCATGTTTCTCAAAATAAATTAAAGAAACCACCAACTTTTGATGGTACGGACGGCTGGCAAGATTTTCTTGTGCAGTTCGAAATGGTTTCTGCTGTCAACAGATAGGATGATTTCACGAAAGCTTATGAACTCGCTACTAGTTTAAGAGGCGTTGCAGAAGGCATTGTAACGGAAATTGAACCTCTGATAAGATTTGATTATAATTTTTTGGTTTCGGCACTTACAGCCAGATTTGAGCCGGTAAATCAAGAAAATATGTACAAAGTTCAAATGAACGCCTACCATAGAAAACCAGGTCAATTATTACCTGAGATGGCACAGGAAATTAGAAGAATTACTCGTTTGTCTTACCCAACAGCACCGGTAGACATACGAAATCAGCTTGCTAAAGACTGTTTTATTAGAGCATTAAATGATCCAAAAATTCAGCTATCAATTTTTCAGAGGGAACCAAAGACGATCGACGATTGCATACGTTTTGGGGTTGAGTATGAATCATTTACTCTCGACCAAAAGAGAACCGGCAACACAAAATTAGGGTTACGCATGATAACAGAAAGTGATGATGGGTCAGATCATGAGGTTATACATTGTCTATCGATGATAAGCGATAAGCTAGACAAGCTTAATGACAACAATAAACCAAACTCAAGTAAGGGCAGAACTTGCTTCTATTGTAGCAAGCCAGGCCATATGAAGAGGGATTGTAGGAAATTAGAATGGGACAAGAAGCATAACTGTGTAAAATGGGGAAACACAGTATCAAATCGGAATCAAAGTACTAAGAGTACTCAAGGTACCCAAACTTTGAAGAATGTCAATTTTCCTGTACAGGAAAACATATAAATGCTGGAGATGTGGACCAATCACCAGCAAATAATATGAATAATACTAGGTCCATTGATTTATTGAAGACAAATAAACAAGACAGTTTGTTTTTAAAAAGTTTTATTTTTAGGAATGAAATCAATTGTTTGGTTGATACTGGTTCAACGATTTGCATCCTTCATCCAAGAAAGTTTAACATGATACCTAAAACGATAAAACCTGAAATTAAGAAACACAATACAAAATTGTGTCTGGCTGATGGTGGTCAAATTGATACCCTGGGATACATTGACCTGCCTATTCAAATAGGGAATCGATTAGTCACACACAAATTTACATTAGCTGAAATTGATGTTCCTGCAGTTATTGGATACGACTTCTTAAATAAATATGATTGTACTCTCAAGATGGGTGAGGGCGTACTAACTTTTGGCCAAAATAAAATAAAGTGTACCAAGGAGAGTCAGATAGATTCTTTATTCAAAATTTCACTTTCTGAAAAAGTCATTATACCACCAAATAGCGAAATTATTACATCAGGAAATGTAGTTGGTAATTCGAGTTTTATAATGGATGCTGTTGTTGAACCATTGGAAACTAAACATGTTAAAGACATATTGGTAGCGAAATCTTTAGTAGACCCTAGTTGTGGTCGAATACCTTTACGATTGGCCAATGTGACAGACTTTGAAATAGTACTTCAATGTTCTACGCGTGTAGCTTCATGTGAGCAAATTGATACAAAGCAGTTCAACATGAATGTCATCTCTCAACAAAAAGTTGGTAAAATAAAAGTAAATGAAACTGATGATCTTCCAGAACATTTGATAGAACTAAAACGAAAGAGCAGTGAGCTTTTGACTGAAACTGAAATTGACCAGTTAGACAGTCTTTTGAAAAGACATGGAAACACATTTTCCAGAAATAAATATGATCTTGGCACTGCCAGTAGCATAAAGCATAAGATAGACACGGGTAATGCCAAACCTTTCAAGCAACCCTTGAGGCGCATACCGATTAACAAAAGAGAGGCAGTAGATAAGGAGATCCAACGGCTCCTTGATTCTAATATCATTGAACCCTCTATTAGTCCATGGGCCTCCAACATCGTACCCGTTACCAAGAAAGATGGTTCTGTTCGTATATGCGTTGATATGAGAAGTCTCAACAATTTAACAATAAAAGACTCCTACCCCCTTCCACGTATTGATGACTCATTGGACGCTCTAAGGGGCTCAAAACTGTTTAGTGTTTTAGATCTCTCGAGTGGATATTTTCAAGTTCAGATGGATACACATGATAAACCTAAAACTGCCTTTACAAGTACGAAAGGTCTTTTCCAATTCAAGGTCATGGCCATGGGACTATGCAATGGTGTAGCCACATTTCAACGTTTGATGGAGTATGTTCTGGCAGGTCTTAATTGGCAGACATGTCTCATCTATATAGATGACATAATTGTATTCTCAGACTCGTTTGAGTCCCATTTAGATAGATTGGATGAAGTATTGGGGAGATTGTCAAAAGAGGGTCTGAAAATTTCCCCTGATAAATGTTCTTTATTTCAAGAACGGGTGTCATTTTTAGGACATATTGTTTCTGCAGAAGGTGTAGCTGCAGATCCTAGAAAGATTGAATGTGTAAAATCATGGTCGAGTCCAAGATCTGTCAAAGATGTAAGGAGTTTCCTTGGCACATGCTCATATTATAGGAAATTTATCAAAGATTTTGCAGTGATTGCAAAACCTTTGCATATACTGACGGAGAAAAACTATCCATTTAACTGGACTGATGAATGTGAAACTTCATTCATAGAGCTTAAAAATGCTCTTGTTACTTCACCAATACTTGGTTTTCCAGATATGTCCAAACCATTCTTGCTTGATACAGACGCAAGCGGCCATTCAGTTAGGTCTGTGCTCGCACAACAAGTAGATGGTAAAGAAGTAGTTATTGCGTATTTTAGTAAAGCGCTAAGTAAAGCACAGCGTCAGTACTGTGTGACGCGCAGGGAACTTTTGGCTATCGTTCTGAGTATTAAACAGTTCCACCATTATTTATATGGTACGAAATTTCTTGTTAGAACGGACCACGGCGCTCTAACTTGGCTACTACGATTCAAAAATCCTGAAGGTCAAATGGCCAGATGGCTTGAAATGTTGAATACCTACAATTTTGAGGTGCGACATCGCTCTGGCAAACAACATGGCAATGCAGATGGTTTATCAAGATGACCATGCATTGATTGTAAACATTGCGATCAACAAGCACAAAAGGAGATTGACAACTCTCAAAATGAGATCATAGAGTCCTGTAAAAGGACTAAGAAAATGACATCTATAGATGAAACTTCTGACGATGGCGACCATGACCTGTCTTGTAGGTGGTTAAAGCATAAAACTGAAAATGAGATGTCAGTAGCTCAAAGCAAGGATCGAATTCTTGCCAGAGTTCAAGAATTAAACAAAAATACAAAGAAAAACCAAATTGGTCTGAAGTAGCTGTAGAAAGCACACAACTCAAAAAGTACTGGTCACAGTGGGATCGAATAGTACTTCTAAATGATGTTTTGTATAGAAAGTGGATTCATAACACTACTGAACAAAACATCATGCAACTGATGGTCCCTAATGAATGGATTCAAGAAATACTTCAAATGGTCCATGATGACTTGCAGTCAGGTCACCTTGGGATACACAAAACCACTGCAAGGTTTCAAAATAGATTTTATTGGTTAGGCTATAAGCAAGATGTTATAAAGCACCTTCAGAATTGCCATGTTTGCAACTCACGCAAGCCGCCTTCTAGACGGACTAGAAGCAGAATGAAGCAATATAATGTTGGCGCTCCTCTAGAAAGAGTTGCAATGGACTTGATTGGTCCTTTGCTTTTATCATATAAAGGCAATAGATATGCCTTGATTGTATCAGACTATTTCACTAAATGGGCTGAAGGGTATCCTTTACCTGACATGGAGGCACAAACTGGTTGAAAGTTTTGTTACAAATTTTATATGCAGATTTGGCGTTCCGCGACAAATACACACGGATCAAGGTAGACAATTCGAATCAAAACTTTTCAAGGAGTTATGTGAAAAACTCCGTATTCATAAGACAAGAACTACCACATTTCGACCACAAAGCGATGGTCTTGTGGAGAGATTGAATAGGTCCTTAGAAGACATTATTAGTAAATATGTTAGTAAAAATCAAAGGGACTGGGATGAGCAGCTCCCATGGGCGTTAATGGCTTATCGATCATCGGAGCATGAAAGTACAAAGTTGACGCCAAGCATGTTGATGTTAGGTAGAGAGATAGAACTCCCCATTGATTTGGTATATGGGCCACATCCACAAAGAGATATATTTCCCGATGAAATAAATGCTTGTAATTCATATGTTCAAACCATGCAAGAATTGCTCTGGAAGGTGCAGCAGAAGGCACGTAAAAATATAGTTTCTGCAAGCGACAAACAGAAACGCCAGTATGATATAACAGCAAAGCAGCACTCTTACACATTTGGCGAGGCTGTATGGCTCAGCGCACTTGCCAGGACAAAGCATATTAGTCCAAAATTACAAAAACATTGGGATGGCCCGTATCTTATAACTGAAATATTGTCAGATGTAATTTACAAGATTCAAAGGAATCAGAATTCTAAACCACAAATGATATCACATGGGAGGACTTTACAGAAATTGTCATCCCAGACTTTCAGGAACATCTCCCAGAATCTAGGACCGTGGTTGCGACAAGAGTTCCAGAACCATCCGAAAGAAGGAGTCATCAGGACAGACGGGGAAGAAGTCCAAGCAGGAAGCAGGGAAGTAGTGGTAAGCGAGATAGGAGTGGGAAGACAACGGGACGAGTGGAACCAAGAAAAAGGGATAAAGTGAATTTGAAACCGACCAAAGTGGTACCGTCAGCTACTATTACGAAACCTGGCGTTGACATAACAGAACAAATGAGCCCTAAAGGACTCACTTGGGACACGTTGTGCCAGAAGGCTGAAGAAAGTGTAATAGATGGGAGCCCGATTGCCTCCCCTGTGAGCATCACTCTTGGGATCGAAGACCATCCGCCTGTCTCACCAGTAAAAAAAGATCTGTTGGATTTGTTCAGTACTAAGAGAGCTGTCTCCCCTCTTCCACCACCACCAAAAAGGATGCGTCCTGATGGGATTCCAGAAAAGATTGAGGATAAAACGTTCAAAGAAACGATGGAAAAGAAGGACAATAGCCATCTATCTTTGCCGAATCGGGAAGAAACTGAACAGGGCAAGAGATGGCAGAGGTTTCTTGCGCCCCCATCAGTCTACAAAGAAACCGAGGAAGCAAAAAAACTTCAGAAAATAAGGAGGAAAGCAATAAACAGTAATACTTACGTAGGAAAAGTACTCCCGTATGGATTCGGGTGTGTAAAGAAGGAAGAGCATGTCATTTTTCCGAATGGGACAATGTACACTCTAACTGCTACATGGGTACCAGACCCCAGAATAACACTTTTGAAGGATGCTGAACAACAAACCATCAGGACACTGGAACAACCTTATATAAGCGTTCCAATTGTCGACAAGGAGACCGACACAAGTAATTTGACCTCCACCGTGGAGGAAGCATCAATTCAATCTACTGCGACAATAGCGATTGACTCAGATGAAGATGAACAGGACATGAGAATTGTGATTCGTGAAGAAACAAAGAAAGATGGACAATCAGATGGAGGTGAATGCTCAGGTGGGAAGTTTTCGTCTAGCGGTAGCTCTAGCGGCAGTGACAGTTCTGATAAGGAAGATGATGACAGTAGTAGTGACAATGTAGAGATAGTAAATGTGCAAATAGTATGTGATGATGACATGGACGATATGCTTTAAAATGTTGTACATGATGTAAGTTTGAGAGTGTTTGAGAGTGTTGTTGCTAGAGTGATAGGGTTGTGTGAAAGATTGTATTGATGTTAATGAAAATGTTTACTTATCTATGTTTAGATCTTGATTATATTCCTGTACGGGGACGTACAGATTTTTTTAAAGAAGGGGGCAATGTAACGGTTATGCCAGTGCATTATGTTCCAATTCTTTTACGGTCTGTAACTCTAGGCAGGAATTATTTTTTTTGTGTGTATTATTGTCTATAGTACTCATTATTCTAAGAGGCATCAGTTTAGCTATGACTTGCAAGTTTGTTTACAATGTGACGTCGTCTATTAATAGACTGACTACTTTCACTTTTAGAATTTATGCATTTGCGTTTATGGTTAAGCAAATGTGAGGTCAAATTTAATATGTATTTATCGTAATTTGTACATGATGTATGTACCTATTTCAGGAATACTTAGCGGAAGGGTAGCATGGTCAAGTTGTCTCCATTTTGCTTACATTTAACGTAGTGTTTTCGCCTTTGATGAAAACGTGCTATTTTCGTAATATTTTTACATAAATAATCCCTCTTAGCCGGAAAATATTACTGAAATATCAATTTACTAGTGATATCTTAAGTATAGAATACAACTTTTAGTTATTCATTGATTTTTTAAAGAAAAACGTCATTTTCTAAATGATCCTCAGAAATTGAGTCGTCATTCAACTTACCGTTTTACTAATTTCTATTTCTTTTTCGATCCTCAAAATCTACATGATAATAATTCCTAGGTGGCAGATCATTTATATTATCCGTTTTTGAATCGTATATGCCTTGATATACTAGTAATTCCAATATTTTGAGTGAGTCACAAACACAAATCTTCATTTCGGACATATTTTCACAACTGCCGTAAGTTGGATTTGATTGTCGTTAAACGTAAATGACGTGAATATGGAAAGTGAGTCGTCCAATGATATAAAAGGGGAAGATTTTCTATCTCACTTCAGTCGTGATCCGACTCCCGAGCATACTCAGTAGGCTCTAAAATAAAAACAGTATTTGACGTCCAAGTCACATCTATATATAGCGACTCCAATTGCCTGAAGTTTTTTTAATTACGGGATTTCAAGGTTAGTATCATATATAAAGAATTCATGACTCGCTAAAGAGTCGCTCGCCGAAAAAGAGTATTCAGTAGACAACTTCGTTGTTGAATTAATATTTCAATCATATTTGCATCTTTTAAAGACTCATCAGAGAGTCTTTTACATTGAACGTCTTTTACGTTCAACGACTCGTCAGAGAGTCTTTTATATCTGATATTACACGTATACAGTGAAGTCTTCAATTCTTTATTAACAACTCAACTTAAGAATCCTTCACGTCACGCTTATGCGTTTGAAAACTTACGAACGACTCACTAGAGAGTCCTTACAGTTCCATACCTTGAACGTAATATTTTAAGTAGGCGATCCGAACGCTGAATTATTTTATAACTTCAAGAAACGTCCATGCGAAACAAATATGTAGTATTTTATCACTTCAAGAAAAATATACCCTATTTCACAATTAATATTCGAACGACTCACTAGCAAAACAACATAGAAAATAGAATATTACAAATTAACATATATGTATATATTATCATACTTTATAAGAAACGCTTGACCAGAGCTAACCCCTCCGTACTGCTTGCAAAGTAATATAAATAATTAGTCAATAGATAATGAACTATGTTAAATTGTTTGTTGCATGCTAAATTTGAGTTATATGTTTAATAAATAGTTAATTTTATCCAGATTTATTCAATCACTTTTACGAGACTTGGGTTACATCGCTCATTACTTGGGTCGTCATTTTCATATCTTATTCTATCTGGGATCGAAGTACATGAGACATTAACCTAGGTAAATCATATTTGTTGTTTACCTCAGCTGTAGCGTCGCCAGGGACGCTACATAATCTTTAACATTCATTACAGGAAGGAAATTATTTACTGGCTACATACAGATGTCAAGCCAACACCACACGTCTAGAATTAAAGATAAGATCCATTGAGGGACAATATGGTACACTACAAGCTTATGTCACACCAAGAGTACAGCCGAAAACCTGCCAGGTTAAACAATATCACATAAAACCACTATCTCTCCACCAGAGAACACATGTGTTTGATGATAACAGGTAAAATAATGATAGAAAAATGCATTTGTATCCCTAATATTTCTGATTTCTCATTTAATAACAGCAAGTGGGGTATGATTTTCCATTCAGCTTTTTCTACCCCTATTGTTGTTTTCTTTAATTCTTAATGATGTATGCCTGAGACACTGTTCCAAACTGGTATTGTTATTATACTTATACAATTCACTTATTTGTAGTTGTTAACTTAAGCAACATTGATATGGTTATTTTATATACATTTGTCGTACATGTATGTTTTATATATGAAACCCAATCATATTTGTTTTGTACTGTAACTATGCCCTCCATGAGTCCATTGATTTGTTAATAATAAAAAATCTTCTATTTCAACCATAAATTATCTTTCCTGTTAATAAGTTGTACTCTTGGAATATTTTGGAAGTCAAAAATCATTTTAAGCAGACGAACACTAATAGAACATGTTTATTTAGCAGTTGTTTTTCCTTTCAACTTCCTTTAGCATTATCTTTGTTGTATACTAATAAATAATTGTTATTTGCCTCACACGAGAAAATTTAAATTTACATGCTGTAAAGAATGTACAGATCCTCATTTTACAGTCTGTGTATGACAAGTGATTTATATATAACTTTGAAGTACTTCTTGGTATCTTTAAAAATATGTACAGTGTGTAACAAGCAACATTTGAATGTGACCTATATACTGTTACAGTTTTGGAATATTGAAAATATGACCATAATAATTTATACTTATTTGATTGTAGACCACTTAATACAGTAAAGCTAACAGGTCAATTTAGTTTGGCAGAGATGCATTCCTGGGTCAGTTTCTGTCTGCCAGAATTACCAGAAAGGACTCCACCAGGGGAGACAATCACATTTCATTTTATATCTACATTCCTTGACACCCTGTTGGAATGTGTTTACATGTTAGTTTTCTAAAAAGATAATCATATAAATAAAAAGAAAGCTATTGATGTTGCCATCAACAAATATTTTTTCTTAAACCTGCCAGTTCTGATGCATATAATTGCTTTTATCAGGTTAGAAATTTGTTCTACCAAATAGCAAATTAACAACAGTAGATCAGACATTTTTCATGGATTTCAGTGCATAAAATCTTAAGGGTCAACTGTAACTATTGACGTAATTGAAAAATATACATATTGCGAAAAAAAAGAACAATTATCATATAATATAATGGTTAAATTTTAAGGATGTACTGTCAAATTTGAAAATTTAAGTACCTTGTGAAAATAACCAGCCATATAGAAATAAAAAAAAAAAAAATTGTTCAAGTGGCTGGTAGATAATAAATGAGCACTATTGCTTTAATTTAATAAAACACCAATGTCATGAATAAAAGGAAAGAGACCTGGCAGTGTTTTGGTTAATATATTTATTCTATATCTTATTAGGAAAGGGGAAGCAATTTTCAGATCAGACAATATTTCTACAATATCAATACTTAAAGATGTACTAACAAAGGAAGCCACTAAGAAGAAGATCAGACTTGATATAAGTTATGGTTGGTAATTACATACTTTTCATTCATATTTAAATGATTCAGATCTATTTGTGTTTAATTCGTTTTTTCAACATTTTCCATATGAACATGAGAGAATTGGTCTGTCTTGGCAGGACACAAGTAGGATATGGCAGGATTTAAACCGATTTACTGATTCATGAGAGATGGTTTTTTGTATCTTATAATTAGAACAGATGATATTGATTGTAATGAAGTATCAATGATTGGAGAATATAAAGTTATATTTATTCAGTATTAATGGTTATTGTATATCCCTACACCCGAAGACTTCTGCAGAAAACTCTATACAGTGACCTGTTATAATGTCACAAACGTTAATGGAGGAACACCTGGTTGTATAATTACCAACGGGGAATGACGTGAAGTTAACACCATCGTCACAATGTTCTGATTTAGCGTTATTATGATATGACCAAGTTATTTGACATGTGAAATGTAGCAAAGCCGTTATAGGGTTTTCTGCAGATAAATCTTGTAACATATTAACCAATTTTCACAATATGATAACTTTTGGCTCAGTTGTTACACTCATTTGCCAAAAATTAACAATAACTTTTCCATATCCCTAGTGTAAGCCACCATATATAACTTGTAACACTGGAAAGCTGCCAGATATCTGAGATTCCTTCAGAATATTAAATCCTGCAGTCTGAAGAAGATTTCAGTGAGAAATTAAAACCTGTGCCATCTTTTATCTTTGTAGATATTAATGATGACTCTATACCTTACACATTAAATCTGATACATCCCAGACTAGAATATCAACTTCTGTTAGCGAAAAAAGTCCAGTTAATAGATGCTTTAAAGGTAAGATTTAAAATATTACATACAGTTGACTCTCGTTATCTCAAACTCTTTTATCTCAAAACTCCTGTTAACTTATGTTTTGGTCCCTAGATTAAACTTTGCACTATGCTTCCTTGTGATATCTTAAACTATTTTTGTTGGTGCCTTCGACTTTGAGATAAGAGTAAACAGCTTTTCTCATCACTTGGCGTCCGTCGTCCAGCGTCGTCGTTTACATTTTGAACTTCTTCTAGAGAACCACTGAATGGAATGAAACCAAACATGGCATGAATGTTCCTTATGAGGTGCTGACCAAGTGTTGTTACTTTGTAGCCGATCCATCATCCAAGATGGCTGCCAGCGGGGAACTTAGTTTAACATAGGACCCTATGGGAAATGCATACAAATGACTTCTTTTAGAGAACCACTGAATGGAATGAAACCAAACATGGCATGAATGTTCCTAATGAGGTGCTGACCAAGTGTTGTTACTTTGTAGCCGATCTATCATCCAAGATGGCCGCCAGAGGGGGACTTAGTTTAACATAGGACCCTATGGGAAATACATACAAATGACTTCTTTTAGAGAACCACTGAATGGAATGAAACTAAATCTGGCATGAATGTTCCTTATGAGGTGCTGACCAAGTGTTGTAGCCGATCCATCATCAAAGATGGCCGCCAGAGGGGGACTTAGTTTAACATAGGACCCTATGGGAAATACATACAAATGACTTCTTTTAGAGAACCGTTGAATGGAATGAAACCAAACATGGCATGAATGTTCCTTATGAGGTGCTGACCAAGTGTTGTTACTTTGTAGCCGATCCATAATCCAAGATGGCCGCCAGCGGGGGACTTAGTTTAACATAGAACCCTATGGGAAATGCATACAAATGACTTCTTTTAGTGACCCACTTAATGGAATGAAACCAAACATGGCATGAATATTCCTTATGAGGTGCTGACCAAGCGTTGTTACTTTGTAGCCGATCCATCATCAAAGATGGTCGCCAGAGGGGGACTAAGTTTAACATTGGACCCTATGGGAAATGCATACAAATGACTTCTTTTAGAGAACCACTGAATGGAATGTAACAAAACATAGCATGAATGTTCCTTATGAGGTGCTGACCAAGTGTTGTTACTTTGTTGCCGATCCATCATCCAGGATGTTTAGAAGTCTATCAGAAAATTGTAAATAAAATTCTGAATGGTCACAACTTGACCACATATTCAAAAATAATAATAAGATGTCTTCAGTAGCTATTGTAAGACTACACTAAGATGACCTGTTTTTAGCTCACCTGGCCCAAAGGGCCAAGTGAGCTTTTCTCATCACTTGGCGTCCGTCGTCCGGCGTTGTCCGTCGTCGTCGTTAACATTTTACATTTTGAACTTCTTCTAGAGAACCACTAAATGGAATGAAACCAAACATGGCATGAATGTTCCTTATGAGGTGCTGACCAAGAGTTGTTACTTTGTAGCCGATCCATAATCTAAGATGGCCGCCAGGGGGGGACTTAGTTTAACATAGAACCCTATGGGAAATGCATACAAATGACTTCTTTTAGTGACCCACTTAATGGAATGAAACCAAACATGGCATGAATATTCCTTATGAAGTGCTGACCAAGTGTTGTTACTTTGTAGCTGATCCATCATCCAAGATGGCTGCCAGCGGGGAACTTAGTTTAACATAGGACCCTATGAGAAATACATACAAATGACTTCTTTTAGAGAACCACTGAATGGAATGAAACTAAATCTGGCATGAATGTTCCTTATGAGGTGCTGACCAAGTGTTGTTACTTTGTAGCCGATCCATCATCCAAGATGGCCGCAAGAGGGGGACTTAGTTTAACATAGGACCCTATGGGAAATACATACAAATGACTTCTTTTAGAGAACCGTTGAATGGAATGAAACCAAACATGGCATGAATGTTCCTTATGAGACGCTGACCAAGTGTTGTTACTTTGTAGCCGATCCATAATCCAAGATGGTCACCAGCGGGGGACTTAGTTTAACATAGAACCCTATGGGAAATGCATACAAATGACTTCTTTTAGTGACCCACTTAATGGAATGAAACCAAACATGGCATGAATATTCCTTATGAAGTGCTGACCAAGTGTTGTTACTTTGTAGCTGATCCATCATCCAAGATGGCTGCCAGCAGGGAACTTAGTTTAACATAGGACCCTATGGGAAATGCATACAAATGACTTCTTTTAGAGAACCACTGAATGGAATGAAACTAAATCTGGCATGAATGTTCCTTATGAGGTGCTGATCAAGTGTTGTTACTTTGTAGCCGATCCATCATCCAAGATGGCCTCCAGCAGGAGACTAAGTTTAACATTGGACCCTATGGGAAATGCATACAAATGACAAATGAACCACTGAATGGAATGTAACAAAATATAGCATGAATGTTCCTTATGAGGTGCTGACCAAGTGTTACTTTGTTGCCGATCCATCATCCAAGATGTTTAGAAGTCTATCAGAAAATTGTAAAACCAAAATCACATTAGATACACGTGAGCGACACAGGCTCTTGAGAGGCTGTAGTTAAGTGTCCCATTGTTGTAAGAAATACATGTATTCATTGGAAGGGAAGTAACTCAACTGTGAAAAATTGAAATGTTACAGAAAAGAATATATAATGCTGGGGAAGCATGAATTTGTATCAGAAATGTCAAATTTGTTCAGAAAATCGAAACGTCATATTTGAAAAGATTTTATTTGTATTTTCAAAAACATGATTTTCAGAATGACTTACTGATTTTCAAAGAATTCCAACATATCCAGTCATGAAAATTGCTGTTCATGCTTTTATTTTAAGCACCGTAGATTTCAAGAGACATTATTTGTTAAGATTTAAGATACGACAAATACTGAATGGCTTTTAATGTATTTTCGGGGTGGTCTCCAAGTCCCCAAGGGTATCCCCAACTCAGTTGCTAGTATTTCGATACTATTCCGAAATTGATACAAATGTCCTTAAAATCTATTGTTACAAAATTGTAAAATTTGTGAAACCTGAGGAGTATCTCCCTTGTGCATAGCTCTGTCCTTGGTCATTTTGGTATTTTCAATTTGCTCTTCAACTTTTTGAATTGTTATTTTTGTTTTCAACATTTTAGGCCTTGTGCACCACTGTTGAGTCGTAAATCAACGAAATATGTTTTTTCAATGTTGACAAAAAGTACCCACTCAAATCTGCAATCTTGTCAATGAAGCCATTGTAATAAGTTACATCGATAGAACATGAAGAATTTGTCCCCATTTTGCTTGTCCGCAAAAGTGACTAATGGTCTCAAAATCCTAGCTAAAACCCTCTCAGAGGGTTACTCCCTGTTGGGAAGCTGTTGTTTAAAGGGTTTAACATTTTTTCTATTTCAGGAGTTACAAGTTCATGAAAATGATTTGAGTTTTATGTCTCCTGAGTACAGACAGATCCTAGAGGAATCAGACTTACTTCAGGCAGAATTCAAACGACAGCCATGTCATCTAGAACGATTATATGGTAATATCATATGTTTAGTGCAATAAAAGGAGGCAAAGGACAGATATTTTGTCAAAGTACAAACGACATTAACTAAATACAAGGCTTGAACATAATACTAAAAGCTAGTGAACAGAGTTTATATTACTGTTCTTCATGGAAAGTCACTGTAAACCCATTAGCAATGAGATGATAGCTTTCAGCTTTCTCATTGTTACTTTCCATTTTCTCAATGGAACTATGCTAGCAATTTATCATAAGTTTATAGTTGGAGAACTGTTGAGTCCACAAAAAACACTAATTGAGATTTGTATCAGGGAAAGTCAGATGTCATCACTATGAACATTTTACCACTGTATTCCTAAATCGATTAATTATTAAGATAAATAACATCAGACTCAAATTCACCATTGCAAAATGACATGTTTCTCTTAAGGCTACTACCCTATTGACTTTTATTGGACCACACCACAGGTGCCACTTATGGAGCAGGAATTGTTTACCTGTCAGGATCATCTGATACAATTAATGTTTTATTAAAGTTTGTCTATGTTTCTATATTTCCAATGTTGATATGCATTTCATTATTTGTCATGTCTTTTGAATTTCTGATTACATATTTTTTTCCGTTTTACATCTTAACATGATGATTGAGATTGGTAATTAGCTTAAGAAATCTGTTAGAACAATATAAACATTGCATAGAAATCACTTTTAGGGCTTATGATTTAAAGTTAGTCAGTGGTCATATGGTATCCTGCTAGCCTGGAGTTTGAAAGGTTGAGGCTTGATCCACATCTGGGAATTCATAATAGAAGGAATTCACCTTCAATACCAAAATCCTAATGCGACACAAAAGTTTGACGTATGGAACAATAATATGGGGAAATAATGTTAAAATTAGTTCACTAACCATGGCACCTGTAAGGAGCATTTTTGTTATTTTAAAATAGTCTGTTTTTGAGACATTTTGTGGTTTTCATTGATTTTGTTCATATTTTAAATCTTGTTATTAGTTGTAGGTAAATGTATATGATACAGTTGAAAATGTGATGTATACTTTTAGGGGTCGTTGTGAGAATAAGGATATATATACTTTTCTGTGCACATTTATACATCTCTTGACCTGTTTGATATCACCACACACTAGATAATAAATGCTTGTGAAATTTCACGCCAAAAACGTTTGGAAGACCCTCTCAGAGTTTTACATTGTCATTAGAAAAAAAGATTCTAAAACTCTTGACGCGTGAATTATGAAATTTATCAACTCTCGATAATAAAATTTTCATTTTTAAAACTGATCGGAGAAGCCTCGCAGTTTAAAACGAAAATTTATTTATCTCGAGTTGATAAATTTCATAATCATCTGGTCATCATTGTATAATCTATATACTTTTTGCTTCTGTTTTTCCAGGTATGATTACAGATCTGTACATTGACAAATTCAAGTTCAAAGGAGTTAATGTGAAAGGAAAAGTACCAGCTCTGTTGGAAGTTCTGGACAATTATGATCTTCAGACATTGGTAGATTTTTTCAGTACATCTGCATGAGAGGAATAATCTATGAAAAGTAGCACAAATGAAACTTAATTTTGTCATGATGAAATCTTGATTGAGATCATTAATGATTTCCCTGTTATATTTGTTCTACTGATGAAAAATTTAAGAAAATGCAATTTTATCATGGTAAAGTAGATATAAGTTGGATGTACAATGTCTTTTTACGTTAGTTTTGGTCAGTTTGTTACATATTAATTTACCCCTGTCCTTCCGCCCGTGGTCCGGATTAGGATACATTGTTTGTCCGGCTATCTCCTCCCAAAGTTTTGGAGATGCAAGTTTAATATTTTGTAGGATGTTCATATACATAATGAAGGTGTGCATGGCCACAGGATTTTGATTTTTTTCAAATATTCTGAAAATGACAGGTAGTTGGACTTAATCATTTTCCTGTGGTCAGGCGGGGGTATCATTTGTGTCTTACAGACAGCGTAACAGTTTCAAGTTGTATGCCAACATCACTGTTTGTCAAATCTAAAAAATGTGGAGCTATACTCATGCATATGGCAGGGCAGAAAAAAGAGGGAGGGGGGGGGGGGGGGCATTTTGCTCACTTATAAAAGGCAAATCTCTCATTACATTTTTTTTAATTTAAAGATAAGACATGAATGAAAAAAAAGCTTTATTAGCAATTTAAATAAAAAAATTGACAAAAATACAAGTTTTACATCTATGGAATGAAAATCCAAGATAGGTACAATTTATTTATGCTCAAATCTACATGTAGTTTCTGTTTTGCTATTCTGATTATTAAAGCATAAAATAGACACAAAATACACAGATTACACAGAATTTGACAATTCATACATTAATGTTGATTTTTAAACATGTAACTTGTCATTGTACATTACTATTAGGCCAATTAAAATTAATTAGTAGATTTTCATCCAACTTTTTGAAAAAAATGGGGCGGGTGGGAGGATTTTATTTTTTATTTTTTATTTCATATGAAACTATTTTGTAAGGTGTTATTAATATGTAAACGTTATAAAATGGCTTATACCGCTTACTACTCTAAGAATAACGAAAACCATGTTGAATTGTTACAGGAAGTTAACAAAAAACGAAATTATTGACACGGATACCGGTAACGGAGATGAACAAAATCCGGAAATTGTAAATTTTAGAAAATAAAAAAAATCGGGGCGGCACGATTTTCGAGGGGCGGGCAGGGATGAAAATCTATCAATTAATTTTAATTGGCCTTAAAGGAATATGTTTATTTATCCCTCGGTCTAATAAAAGGGGTAGAATAAACATTAGTGGTAGTAGGTTAATGACTTAATAAAGTCTACTAGTACTTGTTTACATGAAGAGCGCAAGGAGCGTGGCATTTCCTGCGTTTTCATAACAGTTGCCTTTTCTCATGTTTCTAAAGCTAGCCCAAATACATTTTATATTTTCCGACAATGACTGTGTATTGTAAATGTGTAACATATTATTGTAATGGAAAAAATAAATCTATGGAGCACATAGAGTACATAAAAATTCCTGAATTGGGCATGTTTTAGACAATGTAACAAGCTTTGAGATAATTACATGTAAGTTATTATTTCACATACATGGTAAATTGAACACAAATCCATGGATAAATAAATCTAAAACTGTACAATTACAAGACTTAGTGTACTTCGTATGAGCAAATTTCGATCAGTTTTGCTTTCCACTTTAACAAACACCTAAAATTGCGTCTCATTGTTAATGTAAATCCGTCCTTACATACATGTATGTGATATTTGTTTTGTATGATTTTATTAAATAAAATATCTATAAAATATAGTTCACGTTTTTCTTTTAGATATATTGTAACATATATTGCAATGGACACTATTGACTATAATAGATCTGAATAGGTCACATTGTTATTCCTAAGTTTTTGACAATAACATCATATAATACATTACATATACCAACAGATGACTTGGACTCATAGTACAATACCCTACTGCTGTCAAATTTACAAAATCAAGTTTGTTTGATTTTAACAATAGCACATAATAAAAAATATGAAATATTTACATGTATATTTACATAAAATATGACAAGTATTATAATATCAGATTCCCTGTAATATCTTAATATACATACACTTTTGGCAAAAGTTGTCTATCCCTCAGAATGTTTTGGTGTTTATTTTTCTCCTTGCCAAATTTTTGTCTCTAGAGTGCCCTGATGAATATTTATCTGGAAATATGTATTTTTGCAAGGAATTTGATATGTAAGTTTATGATATCAAAGTTATATTAAAAAAACATCAATTCAAAATTAAAAATCATTTTTTTGTGCCATAAAACTTTATATTGTGATTGACATTTATTTACTTCTATTTGGGCATTAATCAATACTTATACAAAGATACAGATGTACATGTATACAGAATAATTTAAGTAAACAATAAACTTTTGTGTTAAATCTACATAAATTGATATCAATATCAAAACATTTAACAGATGAGAAGTAAAAAGTAAAATTTGAATGATATTTTGTTACTTCTAACAGGGATCATATAATACCAACTTCATAATACTTCATATACAGTTCCTGCTTCTAATTACTATGAATGGGATATTTTTGCTAACTCATAAAAATGCAAATTCTATATATACACATAATATATACAAAAGTTTTTTTAAAATCTGTACATAATATCAATGCAACTTGAAAACAACAACAAATTAGAAAAATAAATTTGGTATTTTCTGAGTAGCATTTATATACTGGATTACAATTAATCAAAAATATGCAAATGATATTAAAAGAAATTGAAAATAATATTTTAGAATTTATTAATGTCTCCTTAAAAAGATGAATTAAATGATCTGTTTAAAATTTATAAGGAGTAAAGTATTGAATTTTTTATATCTTGAATCGCCCTTAAGGAAGAGAAATGCAAAAAACCAGTCAGTTTCCTTTTGTGATTTTCACATTCAGTGCATCAAAAGCATTACTTAAGCATGTTTATTCTTATAGAAAAAATAAATGACAAAGTAATCACAAATTCATACTGTAGACCACAAAGATTTTTTTGCAAATTAATGCAACTTTGTGCTGTTTCAAACTCATGATTTCCCATCGATCAACACAAAGTCAAACTGTTCAAAAAATCAATTGTGGTGGTTTTATTTATGTTTTTCATCCGTTTTCGCTAAAATAATAAAATTAAAACTGCCTTGAAAATTTCCAAGCTTTCAGTGAATAAAATAGCAAAATAAAGCATGAATTTATTCAAGTAACCTTCTTCCATTAGATATATGTATATTGACAATTTAAATGTCTTTCACTGCAAAATGTTTACAGTAATGTAGTAATTTTAATACTCAAATACGAATTGTTATTGAAGATTTTATATTTACAAAAAAAATGTCATCATGTCCATATTTACACATATATATATATATTCAAATAAGTAGCTCTGACGTAATATTTCTATTACCTTCATTATTACAATTGATATTTGTCAGAAAAATATAAAGTATATTTGTTTACTAAGCATTTCTGCCCTGTTGTACAGCCAATCCAAAGGAAGCATATATTTTCTGATCAGGTATTATAATGTTTTCATTCTGTTGAAAAAGGCATAACAACTGAGATATTTTTAAAAGTTTGAGAAGGAATATTTTGCTTGTAGTCTAGGCAAAACATGACATTATAAACACATGAATGAACAACAAAATGGATAACTGGAACGGTACAAAATAATATACCAATCAATCAAAGCAACCCAACAGACAAAACGCTGTACACAATAACATAAAGGAGTACAAAACACTAATATAAAAACAACAGAGAGTCATGAAGCATAACATCTCTCTGAAAGTCAGTAAAATCGTATCATGATTACAAAATTATGATGAATGTGCAATTCCTAAATTGATGTCTACAGTTCTAATTAATTATGTCTACAAATAACTGTAACATAAATTTATATACATAAATTCTTTGATAAAAATGTTGATGCACAAGATGTCCATATTTCATGGATTTATGACTCATCAGTTGTGCTGAAAGCCGAAAATAATGAAAACAAACAATAATCCAAAATGTTGAAGAGCAAATTAAAAAATGCCAAAATGACCAAAAGAGGTATATTCAAAAACATCTAAGGACAGAACAATGCACGAATGAGATACCCCTAAGTTTCCACAAACTTTATAATTTTATACCTGTAAATTTTAAGTATCAATTTCGGGCTAATATCGAAACCCTACTTACTGAGCTGTGGATACCCTCAGGGACTTGATTGTTAACCAGTAGCGGTTTTGACTCTGCGGTACAAATGTTAGACAATCAAAACATTTCTTACCAATTCTATGAAGGAGGAAACATGACATCATATACACAATTGAAAGTAAATAAAAAGACACCATACATGCTAGTATATACATGTAGATATTTGCAAAATTACTATGAATATACAAGGTTTAAATTGATAACATAGTTGTAATCAGATATAGATGTATACTGCAAATTACTTTTATTAAATAGAATTAACTGGAGATATTGGAACTAAATTTCCAAGTAGTATGGGGCTAAATTTGAGATGTGAACGTTATCTATATATTCATATATGTCAAAAATTGAAATTATTTCAACCTGACAGTTATTTACAAAGATAAAAGAAAAATCAGTCTTCGGTTATTTCAGTTTTGAAAGAAAAAAACTCATTTTATAATTTTAGGGAAGAAAACTTAGGTAGATCTGGTATTATCTGACAAATCTATTCTATAATGATATGATAGAGATATCTAAGAGATATCCAATAGGTCTGAACAATACCAATTCTTTTGAAGTGTTTTCTATAGATTTAAACATGATACACCGTACAGGAATGTTATCCAACATTTTAACATAACAGAAGACAGAATCATTTTAACATGTCTAGCCTGATCTGACAAGTTTATATCACAATGATAAGATAAAGATATGTAACAGATATCCAATTGGTCTGAACATTACACATTTGTAAGAAGTACTTTCTATAGATTTGAACATGATACATTCTACAAGAAGGATATCCGACCTTTTAATATAACAGAAGACAGAATCAGTTTAACATATCTAGCCTGATCTGATAATGACATGATAGAGATATCTGATGGATATTCAACAGATCTGAACAATACACATTGTTAGAACAGTGTTTATATGTAGATTTTAACATGATTATTCTACACGAACTTTTTAACATAAAATAACATATTGTGAACACAGAATCCTGATATCAAATGGCATTATTAAATGTAATAAAGGACATCCACCAGATTACAAGTATTTAACACCATAAAATCTTCTACATTTAAATAGTGTTTGTAATTTTAATGATCTATGTTGATATAACTTTTACAAAATGTTGATGTAATCACATTTTTACTTATATTCGTGTCACTATGTACTCTGTATTGTTTGTTTTGGTTTTCATCTGTGAGAGTTCTATTGTTTCTACCAAAGTCTATATTACTGCAAGATTTACTTATATCAATGTCATTCATTTTTAGTGTTTGAATCGGAATTAGATAAGGACTCAGTGTGCTCATAGCATCTAAATATGATTGTTCATAACTATCATCTTCCTTTTCTTGTGTTTCTAGACCAACCCTTTGTTGCATGCCTTCTTCGTACGGATGAGTGTCGCATGGTTCAACGAATGTGGTATATGGATGTTCATAACTTACTGTATCTTGTTTTCCACTGTCAATGCTAGTATAACTACTGGACTCATCAATAACTTCTAAGTAAATGTTATCTTTTACGACAACGTCGATCATTTGGCTTTCATCAATGGTATGATATTCTCCATAACATTCTGACATTTCCTCTTCTTCGTATTCAACCCCATTCGCTTGGTTTTCTTCTACTTTATTTTCCAAAACATTTTTATTTGGAATGTTCATGGTTTTATTTCTCTTCCGTACTCGGTGACATATATAGAATGTAACACTTATTAACAGAACCAGAATAATACCTGTCAGAACTCCAGAGTAAACCTTAAACTCGAAATACGCATCCCCTAAAAACCACAAAAGTTTAAAATGGATTTTAGAATTTAAACTATTGCATAAGTGAACGATATTATTGCAAACAATATTTAACTGAAAATTAAACACTACTTTTTTATACGACCGCAAATATTTGTGGTCGTATTATGCTATGAGCTTGTCGTCGTCGGCGTCGTTAGATAGGTTTCCGCACATTTACTCTTGTTCTATTGAACACATCCTTCCGATATTACCAGAATTATCCTCCCGTAGGAAATAAAGGTTGGGATTCATTTTGGGTAATCTGGTCCCTCCCGTTTTTTTTCTGGGGGTCATTAAAGGTTTTTGATAAATTTGGTTGAATTTTTCAAGTTTTTATCCGATTTTTATGATTTTTGGTTTATAATGTTCCTTGACAAAAATTAAA
Source organism: Mytilisepta virgata (assembly GCA_028015205.1). NCBI lineage: Eukaryota > Metazoa > Mollusca > Bivalvia > Mytilida > Mytilidae > Mytilisepta > Mytilisepta virgata. The sequence continues at coordinate 4,012,646 of CM051510.1, forward strand.
ATACCATTCTATGATCCGTTTTTCGCTACCTCTTACCGATTTTGAGATATTAGGGATTGAAAAGAGACATGTCCAGATTTTCGAAACTTTTTTATTTCTTACCCGATTTTGATGATTTTTTAAGAATGGGTCGTCATAAGAAATACAATGAAACTAACTTAGACATTTTTGTATTACTTTTGTCATTGCAGACAAGAACGGAATCAAGGGGAGCAATATTAGCCATTTTACAGAACACCTAAAATTTGTATTTTTCGTCTAATTTTAATGGAATTTCTTTGTTCTCTTTATTCCTTTGGTTAGATCAGCCTGATATGCACATGGCTGCCAATGGACGTTAAACAACAATGCATCCATCCATCCTTTGGTTAGATATGTGTGGTATTTGATTCTCTGATATTACTTTCACGATTTTGATTTTACTTGGTGTTTTCATATCTACTTTCTACATCTTTGCTGCGGTACTTCTTTGCCGGTATTGATGTCAAGGTGTGTACCTTTGATTTCACCTTAAAGAAGCTACCCCTTTTTTTTTCTTTTTTCTTTTTTCCAACGCGTTATCTCATGCAAGCAGTTCAAATATATGTTTGTCTACCTCGTTCTTTTTATTTTTTTAGTTAACCAATTAGTTATTTATATTTATAAATAGCTTTAAAACTAGACAAAACTCGTGTTTAGAAAAATCCTTTTAATTTGATTTTAAATTTAAAATTACTTTAACATAATACACAAATCTACTGAACTGGAAATTAGTTGCAGTGCACTATATCAATATATATATTCAACTATGAACCAGAAGTTAAAACATCGTACAATAACATAAGACAATGATAAGTATAGTCTCACGCAATAATATAAAGATAGTCTCACGCAATAACACGAGGATAGTCTCACGCAATAACATAAGGATAGTATCACGCAATAACATGAGGATAGTCTCATACAATAACATAAGGATAGTCTCATACAATAACATAAGGATAGTCTCACGCAATAACATAAGGATAGTCTCTCACAATAACATGAGGATAGTCTCAGGCAATAACATGAGGATAGTCTCACGCAATAACATAAGGATAGTCTCACACAATAACATGAGGATAGTCTCACGCAATAACATGAGGATAGTCTCATACAATAACATAAGGATAGTCTCACGCAATAACATAAAGATAGTCTCACGCAATAACATGAGGATAGTCTCACGCAATAACATAAGGATAGTCTCACACAATAACATGAGGATAGCTCACGCAATAACATGAGGATAGTCTCACGCAATAACATAACGATAGTCTCACGCAATAACATGAGGATAGTCTCACGCAATAACATAAGGATAGTCTCACGCAATAACATGAGGATAGTCTCACGCAATAACGTCACACGCAATAACATAAGGATAGTCTCAGGCAATAACATAAGGATAGACTCACGCAATAACATGAGGATAGTCTCACAATAACGTAAGGATAGTCTCACGCAATAACATAACGATAGTCTCACGCAATAACATGAGGATAGTCTCATACAATAACATAAAGATAGTCTCACGCAATAACATAAGGATAGTCTAACGCAATAACATGACGATAGTCTCACGCAATAACGTCGAACGCAATAACATAAGGATAGTCTCACGCAATAACATAGGGATAGTCACACGCAATAACATGAGGATAGTATCATGCAATAACACAAGGATAGTCTCATGCAATAACATAAGTATAGTCTCAGCAATAACATAACGATAGTCTCATGCAATAACATAACGTTAGTCTCACGCAATAACATGACGATAGTCTCACGCAATAACATAAGGATAGTCTCACGCAAAAACATGAGGACAGTCTCAGGACTTACTTTGTACTACCTCTTATTTGCCAGTAATTGCCCCATTATATTAACGTTTGAAAGAACATTGTCCAAAAATCTTACCAGTTTTGTTTGTTTCAGTAATTTTAGAATTACCATCCGTACTTGTATCTAGAAGTAAACAATATAACAATATTTTAAATGGTTTGGCTGTAAGATAAATAATCATAGAAATATGTTTTATCTGAAATTTGTTTCCATTCTGGAATGTATCAAAACGTGATTATTACCTTTGATCTCGTATATGTAGGCTGATGTGGCCAACCCTTAATATAGAATCTGAATAAACTCTTTAAACTTGAATTGCTTTTACAGAAAATATATGTCTAACAGCATGGAAAAGATTCAGTTGTTTAAGGAAATTGTACTTAACACCAACAAATGTGCATCCGATGCCCATTTGCAACTATGAATCAAGTGATAATAAATAAAATTGAGATACAGGTATAACAATGATATTATACCCATCCATTCATCTTATACACTACAACACAGATATCACTATCTGTGTCACCTATCATCTTATAAAGTACAGCACAATTCAGCAACATTTAAATGACCATGACCTAGATTGTATGCTTAAGTGATTTTGATTTATTATTTGCATTTAGGTGTATTATTGAATAACCTGTAGTAATGCATTAATGAATATCACAGCTATAGTTATTTAATATAATACAGCATACTTCAGAACCATTATGACCTACATTTTATGAAGTTTGGATTTTTTTTCTTTTTTCCCCTCAATTTCTCAAAAACCTGTGATATGTAAATGCTATTTTACAACTGCAATCATCTACATGTATTATATGCATTTTTGTTTGATTGGCTACATTGAATTTTAGATGTTTGGTTCGTATATCAAAAACTAAATTTAGTGTAATCAATTCATTATTGTATGTTTATAAAAGTTACTTGAAGTTTAATATATATTATGAAATATTATAATTCTCAGCATGACTTCCCGTCATAAATAATAGATGACAACTCTATGTTCAGGATGACGGGACATCCGTATCTTGTTTTGGGTTTTAATAGTTGTGCTTATTAATTGATCATTATATATCTATAACCGGATTTCCAACATTTTGATCTCGAGCACTGCTGATGAGTTTCAGTCGACGATATGGCCATACAGTGCATCAAATTTATTCGGTATTGTGATACACTTTATTACACATCTATTCTCTAGCTTTCTTCAATACTGTCTGATTTATATACTTTGTATCTTTATACATCCCTTTGATTTTTCTTGACTTTACTTGCAGAGGAAACCTAAAATGAACACTTACCATTTGTTGTTAAATCAAATTTGCTAGACGTTGTTTGGACTATGACCACATCTGAAAAAGGAGAAAATACACACCAGTACTCGTAATGTTTTAAAGAACGTTATAGAAAATAACTTACTGTTCTTATATTTTGAAGTTTTCGTGTTTACGTGCGGAAGAAGTTGTATAACAAGAGTAACTGAGATTTGTTTTCGTTGATGGCATATATTTCATTTAAACGATTACTAGTATTTTTAAGCTTTATATCTATCGGTTCCACATCTCCCGTAATAAAGACATGATAAATAAGATAAAATATATGTCAACCAATGTGCTTTTCTCTATGTTTTTTGTCCATTTCAAATGTTTTGGTGTAAAGGGCTTCGTATGTTTAATATTTGGTTAGAATTTCGCACACTTTGCCAAAATAAATGCTATGAAGAATATCAACACCCAATACATTTCCTAAAAGACATACCCAAATCAAAACATCTTCTTCATATAACACACATGTCCATAGTAGGTATGTAAATATTCAAATGTCGTAAAAAAGGCTTCTACTATACAATTACTATAAATACGTACTTTATGCATCATGGGGCTTCAATAGCCAAAAACCCAATTCCTACATAGAAAATAATATGTGCAGATAAATGAAGAAATGTTTTCTAGAAATATTAAATGCATTCAAAATATAATGTTGTATCTTTTATATTTACCAGTTGTTGAATCTACTGGTGTCTTTGTTGACACAGAACGTTGTCTATTTTCTGTACTTGCTTTAAAAATAAAACACAAATATATATGATATAAGTGTTGATAGAATGGCAGGTCATACGACAAACACGATATTCCGTCAAATTACCTTCATTATCTTTATCGGTAATATTTAGTAAAATTGTTCAACCCTTTCTTTTGAAGAAATGAAAAATTGACCTTTTCAGCGGACGTAACGTAAAAGTAAGTAGTGCAAGTTCAAGAATGACGTGAAGATCATTTCATTCATTTAATAGAAGAAAAACAAATTAAAGAAATAAGACGTCAGTGCAAAGGAACCCGAAATCATCCTTGACATTGACACGACAATGTTATTATCAGGTCTAGTCTATGATACTGACATCAGTTTTTTGGGGTGAACGGAAATTTACAAAAATACCGATAATTGAAAATAAAATTCAGATATTTATCTTACAGTTTATGTAAAATTTGATCAATTGGTTACACAATACATGCAATATACAATGTTTATTTGAACACTATTTCATGTGTTGTTACATTTATTAACAAATTCTTCCCTTACAATATTGGGATAATTTTGTCGTGTTTAACTTTTTGCAAAAATCTTGATTATTATTTCTTATAGGAAATACCAAATACGTAAAACTTCAGGATCCATTTAAAACACAGAACAATGCCACATCTAAAATATTTTTTTTGAAATTCCCACAATAAACCAGGAGTAGTGTCATTGACCCATATGGGAGTTTTCTCTATGGCAATAATGACACCAATTATTTTGGTGATAAGCAATTCTATCAAAAAGTCAAGATAGATTTGATTTTGTAAGCAGAAATAATACGTAACCGTAAAATCAGATCTTGTTAACTTCATTTGACTTTTATTCTATTTTCAGATAACATTCCTTGTTTCACATTATTTATGTGTGTAAATATATTTATATACAATATACATAATATATTTAAAATTAATCATACCTGTTTTGTACACAGTTGAAACTGTAATACAACCGTGCAGATGATGACACATGCTAAATAAATATAAAACCGAATCATAAAGTAGTAGTTTATAAGTAATATTATTATAAATGCACTTTTGTCTGTGGACAATATTATAAACATACTGCCTTTAGTTGAGGGTGTTATGGTAGATTACCACACGAAGAAAAAATATCACATGAAGAACAAATATCACACGAGACGAGGATGATTATATTTTTTCTGAATGTGATATTTTTTCTAACTGTGGTAATCTACCATAACACCCTCATATAGAGACAGTATGTTTTTCTATCATAATGAATGCCTTGATCGTATCTGGATTAGTTGATGTGGAAGAAACAATACTGTATATCATTGAATTAACTGTATTTTAAGTCAACAATATAATATCAACGAATACACCTGCGGACAATAGTGGTGCTGCAGAACCGACACAGATTTATAACCTGTTACAATTATTCTGCTGGTATGGCATTTGCAGAAGTGTATGAAGATACAATACAAGAAGTGTAATACTAATCGGTAAAACTCGGCTTGAAAGGGTGATATTTTTCGAGTTCGGTGATGTTCGGTCGCGGAATGTGATATTTTTGTTGGTATGCAAAATTATCACATATTGCTAGGGGTAGGCGGGAAAAAAAAACAATGCAAAATACTACATTCTGAAGAACCAGTGAAATAACTGATTACATCAGAAATTTGCATAAAGTATAATAAAACTTTAAAAAAAATGAGTTTCAGATTTAACTTTTGACATAGAAATAGAGTGCAAGACTTCCTGATTGATTCTTAACTTTTTCTTTTAGTCGGAAAAAACTTTAACAGTTATTAATTTGATAATTTATTTGAAAAGGCCACTATCAGGCCTTAAACACGCTATCATGTTGACGGCTACGAGTTTCCCACATAACGAAATAATGATTGCCTCAAATATTTGTGAGATAGTTCCAATAATTTACTCAATAAGATCGGCATAAAAACAGTTCAAATCTGTACAATCTTGGTATTTTTTTCAATTAAAGCTTAGGCGTGTGCTAATTCGTTTTTTTTGTCAGTTCGATCAGAGCTACTTTACCTGTTAGAACAGTTACACGTTTCTCTACAACTTTCTCCATATGAACCAGCCTTGCATTTTTCACAGCTCGACCCCCCGATGGATGAATATCCGGGCCTACATGCTGAAAATAATGCAATTGAAATTTTATTTATGTTTGTTATAATTTCAAACTAACCATGGGTCTCGATATAAAGATACCAACCGACAGGTTACAGACTAGTATATCAATGTATGTGATGTAATTGTGGAACAATACCAGTTATCAATCTTCCAAGTGGTCACATGCAAACTGAAAAACGTGAATCTTTTGTTGTGTTTGGTATAATACAGAAGAAGATTCTATTGTGAAAATATATCCTTTCCTACCTGAGACATTGACGATTATGTTATGAACGAAATCCAATATGGACCCTTTAAACAGGAATATCGCCTGTCACCTTCGCTGCTGAAAATTCTTTTAATCTAAGTCAGAATAATGATATTCTCAAAAATACGCCTGCGCCTCTGATGCATAGACACTTCATTTAATGAATAGAAAAAAATAAAGAGGGATCTAGTTTATCACACGAATCCATTAATCAACACTTTTGTTTTAACTTGTATTTGAGGCCTATTTATACATTATGCTATCTATACAACATTAACAATACATACGAACACATTTCCCATCATCATCTTCAAAACCAGAACAACAGTAAGATATTCTAAAATTCACAAATGGGTTTGTTTTTAAAAATGCAAACATTTACATTGTTTATAGTTTTATAGTTTCGCCATACAACATTTCAGACCATTGGTTTTACATTCCATGTCAATACTTTAACGTACAGAAAAAACGACAATAAATTGTACATGACTTCAATTTTAATACACAAGATATGCAAATTTCGTCGAAGACCAACAGAAATGAGATCCGACACAAAAAGTGAACATTGTTAAGAGTTGATTCAAATACCTCATCAATTAAAAGGGTGAAGTAGTAATTAAATTCCAGTTACAGCACAATCCAAAATATAGGGAAGACTTTTTGTTTCACAAATTTAAACATGTTGAACATTTTTGAATTAATTCCATATTATTTTGACAGCTGAACCAGTGCCATTATTGGGCAATTGCAGTAGTCTAGAAGGCGAATTCACTCACAAATTGTATTTGAACAACTGGTCCGATTCATATGGTAGTGGAGTAAACAGAGTGGTTCTGTGAGAACTGAACAAAAACATTCGAATACCTAATTTCTAGTCTATGATGCGCATGTATTTAAGCAACAAATACATATAATTATACACAAGAGTGGACCACAAAAATGTCTCGCCTGTCATTATTTCTAATGAAAGTAAATGCTATCAGACATACATTATAAATTTTAAGCTGTAAATAATGAGATAATGTCAATGCTGCTGATGCCTGAATGAACGCTTAAGCTGCTGCCAGGCCTGCTGAACACAACGTTAATAGTGTCTTCATACTACTAATTATATAGGTTATTATTCCCTATATGAATATATGCTGGATAACTGTGCTTAAGAGTGAAATAACGTTAATAGTGATATACCATTGATATTGATTATTGTAACTAAAGATGGCAGTGAACAATGACCAATGAGCCATGTAAATACACCAAATATCGTTGATATATTGCTTATTTTTCAACAAATATAGTCCAAACAACAAAAACTTAACATTGAGCAATGAACTGTGAAAATCAGGTCAAGGTCAAATAAAACCTGCCAGACTGACATGTTCATCGTAAAATATTTCCATACACCAAATATAGTTTACCTATTACACATATTTTTATCAAAAATACCAAAACACAAAAACTTAATTTTAACCACAGAACCTTATAAACGATGTCAAGATCAGATGATACCTGTCAGTTGGACATGTACACCTTACAATCAATCCATACACTAAAATATTGCAGACTTATTGCATACAGTATTCGAAAAACAGAGCAAAACACAAAAACTTAACTATAACCACTGAACCATGAAAATGAGGTCAAGGTCAGATGACACATACCAGTTAAACATGCACACCTTACAATCCTCCCATACACCAAATATTGTAGACCTATTACATACAGTCTGACAGTATTCGAAAAACAGGCCAAAACACAAAAACCTAACTATAACCACTGAACGATGAAAATGAGGTCAAGGTCAGATGACACCTGCCAATTGGACATGTACACCTTACAATCCTTCATACACCAAATATAGTAGACCTATCGCATACAGTATTCGAAAAACAGGCCAAAACACAAAAACGTAACTATAACAATTGAACCATGAAAATGAGGTCAAGGTCAGATGACACCTGCCAGTTTGACATGTACACCTTATAATCCTTCCATACACCAAATATACTAGACCTATTCTTATAGTATCTGAGATATGGACTTGACCACCAAAACTTAACCTGTTCACTGATCCTTGAAATGGGATCGAGGTCAATTGAAAACTATTTGACGGGGATGAGGACCTTGTAAGGTACGCACAAACCAAATATAGTTAACCTATTACTCATAATTAGAGAGAAATTAACATTACAAAAAATATTAACTTTTTTTTTCAAGTAGTCACTGAACCATGAAAATGAGGTCAAGGACAATGCACATATGACAGACGGAAACTTCGTAGCATAAGGCATCTATATACAAGGTATAAAGCATTCAGGTCTTCCACCTTCTAAAATATAAAGCTTTTAAGAAGTTAGTAATCGCCGCCGCCGCCGCCGCCGGATCACTATCCCTATGTCGAGCTTTTTGCGACTTAAGTCGCAGGCTCGACAAAAATGTGTACGATTTATATCAACTAGTATGTATAATCAGTATGAAACTGCAGACTGAATTACCGATTTTAAGTTAAAAATACCAGGTACCACGATTCTGGCATAAATTCGTACCTTCCATTAAAATATAGAAACATACCCTGTTGCCCTATCCTGGCATATATTTGTACCTTCCATTGCAGTAAAGAAACTACAAATTATGAATATAATCAGCATCATTTTCTCAAAATCCAGAAATGTTGTTCGAGCAGTCATAAAATAATTTAAAAAAAACTATATTTGAATACCCGGAAAGGGAAATTTTTCATTCGTTTCAGTATTTTAAAGAGTTCCGGAAGCTAAAATATAGCATTTGAGTGATGAATCGGAAATAAACATACATTAAATGAGGAAAATATTTCTCAAACAATGATTATGTGATTGATCCGTCTATTTTGATGGAATTTAATACCTCCACTTGAATGGTATGAATATTTACATATTGCTAAGCCTGTCGGTTGCTTTATCATGCGATGTTTGATTTTACTTTTTAACTTCGGATACCTGATAAGTTGAAAATTTATTTATCATCATTGTGGATGGAAATTTTCGTATATCAAAAATAAGAAAGAAAATGGATAACAGGTAAGGACAACAATGACATAACAATCAATCAAAGCAACCAAACTGACAGAACTCCGGGCAAAAAATAACATAAAAGAGTAGGAAAAAAAACAAACACGAACACAAAAGACAGTCACGATAGTTTGAACAGTGGTGAGGTTAAACCGGTTTTTTGTGTACCCCAGCCCCCCTTTATCTATACTGACATTCTAGATGGTGTAAAAGAGAACAAATATATCTATGGAGCAAATAAAAAAAATCGTCATTCATTGGACAGACAAACCCGGGAAGACAAATGAACAACCACAAGCACAACAAATAAACACTGAAAACAAAAAACAATGAACAACACGAACTCCTATAAAAACCAGGAGTAAACCAAGGAAGGGTTGTGAAGTTCAACAAAGTCACAAATAAGTGGAGGCACATGGAATGTTACGACAGTGGGAACAGGTCCAACATCATCTTAGATATTGGAACACCGAAACGGTCAATCAATTCTTGATGACGACAGTAAAATTTCCTAAGTAATGGCATCAACTTATTCTTGATAAAACCCTGTTTAAGAAGCCTTTGAGACAGTAGTTATCCTTTTCGTCGAAAGCCTGTGTAGCTCACGCATGCTCTTGAAAATCGGATAAGCTGAGAAACGTAGACGCAATGTGCAGGCAATGCTAGTATATTGCCTCTCAAGAAGGGAAAGTTAAGAATGGGAAAGTTGAAGTCATCACGTTTGTCATAAGGTTTTGTCTTCAAATGTCCCTCATTGTCTATTTCAAGAAACAGATCCAAAAATGAAGCGGACGCTGATGTATCTGTAGTATCCTTATAAATACACTATAACACCCAATGATGATAAAGAAGTATGATTAACAGTAAGGTGACTGCTTGCCCGAACTGCAAAATTAAAGTGGACGAAGGCTATTTTAGATAGCAGTAACTCATAGCTGCAGGTCAGATACTGTCGCTATACTAAGCGAAAAAGTCTGAAATAAAAATCCATAAAGGGTTTCATGCTATCTCGTCACAGAGTTAAATTGAAATCGGCAGTATTCTTACGAGACTAGTATGAATTGAAAGTCTTCGAGCCATTTGGAAGAAAGAGCAGTTTTTACAGAATTGCACATAATGTCATATTTGTAACGGTTACTGTGAAAAGATCTTAAGTTTATGTTGGTTACCAGTGAGAACTTAGCATTTATTCACGACATTACAGTAGAAACTTTGATGGAAAAGCCCGTTCGTGATAATTGCTTCTCTTGAAGTTAGGTATTTATATAAAAGATGTTGATATCTATTATTAAACTTTTTAAAAGCATTACGCAACTTGTGGAATCTATAATCCTGTAATATCTAGTAATCGCATGGTTTCGCTATTCAATAAGTTTGATTTTATAATTTATGTTCTTCCAAAACATCTTACACGTACTGCCATACATTTTAGGTAACTGTATCGGATCGATAAACATTATAACTTTGATTGATTACTAATTTTGGATTGTATGGCGATTATTTTCATCTGATAATTTTTTCCGATATTAGTATTGATTTTATGACGGATTTATCCTGAATTGATGATGTGATGAAGTACAGTATACGTTAAAAAAGTGGTACTCCAAATAATGGAGGTATAATTATGAAAAGAAAAGTATAGTATACAGACTCATTTCTTTCCCCTTTCTCGATTAACCCTTGAATGCTTTTTGAACTTCTTTTGTTCATCCTGGAAAACCAACAAGTTAATAGCATATGATTGATATGAAATAGGCCGTCAATGCGTAAGTGATATGCAACATTATTGTTTCGCGGATGTTTGAACTGCTTATTGTGTCTTATTAACTTTTAACAATCGCTATGTCAACATATCAAACTCGTGACTTGTGTGTTAATTTAATATTGTCATATTGTGTAGTTTAGGTTGAAACATCAATTACAATAAAGGGTTACAGCCTTTGACGAATTATCTTCATAAGTACACGAATGTGAATCGGTAAATTAAAACACCAACTATTACAACCAATATATGAATCTGGTAAATTTAAAACATTTTAGGTTGATAAACCTCTGATAATTTTATGATATACTACACTTTGACATTACCATTGTACGGACATAATTTGTGATCGAGTGTGATAGTGTAGCAGTCTGAATTTCCATGGCCAGCAAATTTATTCATCCTATGAATTTATGACAGGGGTAACAAATGAGACAAAATCCTTACCCTAATAAAAACATTTAATTGAGCAGATCTATTGAAAGACGTCATATACTGATTGGTTTGAAGAATATATTCCTCCTTCAGATACATGTATTGTGGTGTATTGGTACAATGTATGTATTCAAATATATTGTGTGTAACAAAATTGAAAACAAATATATCTCTGATTGAACGAATACATGTAAAATCACAAAATGAATGGTACATCTTATTCTGAATTGTAAATTTCTGGATTGGTATGATAAATTCATCTTTATCATCGAGTGTTGTAGGACCAACCTCCCCCGATTTTTTCTAACAAATACCAAACGAAATATTGTACAGTTTTTGCTGGATAAATCACCTTTTAATCCGTTTAAATATTAAACGTAATTTCAATGTAACTTAATTTACACAATCTTGAACAAAAACCTAAATCATTACTAGGAATTGATGGATATGGGATCATCTGTAGCTTCAAGAAAGATTATAATACACTTATAAAATGATATTCTCTATAAAAACAATAAAAAACTAATGAAATAATCATTTCAATGAGATTTTGTATATTCCTGTAATTTACCATATGTGGTAGGCATGCAATGACACCCCTTGTAATTCTCATTCAATAAAAATGCTAGTAACCAATATAATTGATTTTAGTTGATACTTTGCTATGCAATCCGGCATTTTGACAGAATAAGCGACATTTCATTCATCTAGATTGTTAGGTCTAAATATGGAGTGTACGAATGTATTTACCTCTTATTACATGTATATTGTCGCGTAAATGACGTCAGTTTTCTTAACTGTATTTGAATTATTATGTGATGTTAAGATATGACCTAGTAACAGAACACGTGGGTGGTGTGTCACTAAGTTTTGATTGCTTTGACAATAACATGATCTTGATATAAATGTGTTTTCAGTTGATGTTTTTTTTTATCATGTCTATGCAAAAATGGGTTTTAGCATGAATGGTATAAAAACTTTAACTAGTTAAAAGTTAAACGAAATACAATCTAACACTATTATCATGTCTAGCGAGATTGGAAATTGCTGGTTAATCAGATAGTGTTGACTTTTTAAGGTATAGAAACTAAACATCAAAATTGATAACAGGAAAGGTCAACAATGACATAACAAACAATCAAAGCAACCCGTGGGCAAACTCCGGACAAAAATAACACAAGGGAGAGAAAACAAAATAGCACGAGAGCACGTTAAAACTCCGCTGAAGATGTCGTTGAAGAATAGGCTCTAACGCCGGTACAGGTTTTCCTAATCCACCAAGAATACATAAGGTGTTGTTAACAATGGGTGCATGTTTATGTTTGTTGCTGTTTCGTTGATAGGTCTTTTTATTTTAAAGCGTTTATTTTGATACTAGCCCGAAATTGATACTTAAAATTTACTGTTACGACATTGCAAAATTTCTGAAAACTAAGCAGTACCTCCCTCACGCATAACTCTCTCTTTAGTTGGGTTTGGGTTTACAGTGTTTTGGTAATTTTAGTATATTTCAATTTTCTATTCCGCCTTCTGGATTGTTATTTTGGTTTTCAACATTTTAACCATTGAGTAGACATGATGAGTCGCCAACCGACTTTACCCTTTCAGGCAGCGTTGCAACCTTGGCGTAATGGGTAACTCATTTGACTTCGAACAAAAAAGTTCGTGGTTTCATTCCCGTGAAAATTTAAGAGATCTGATTTACAAAAGAGGTCCTATAGACCCCATTTGCCGGGAAGTCCTTCGGATGGGGACAAACAAAGCCACAGTCATAGCACTTAAGCATCCCTGTAGATGTCGGAAAAGTTTGGCCTTAAATGCTAGCACATTGACAATTATTGTACCCGCCAAGTGAAGAGGGATTAGCAGATGTTGGTACAACGTTTTCCGTATCCACTATAAATATACAAGATTAAACCAAAGTCAGCCTTGCCTACATTTTTTGATTCAGGTCCATTGACTGTGTTCAATACTTTGGTCATTCAGGTTTGTAAATTGTATTTCCTTCAGTGTGTTAAATGATCTTTACACTATTCATTTACTTTACCTGTCAGAGTTTTGGTCAAGAATGTTCCTCACGAAAATGAATTTGGAAATGTGTGCAGTAAACATTGGGAATGTAGTATCTGAGTGATTTTATTTAGCTGTAGTCCCTAACGATATTTTTTTTAAAACTATATTCATTTATTCTTTACAAAAAATATTTGATAGCTGATAGTTGATAGTCGTCTGATTTGGGTGAAGGTTTTAAAATGAAAACTTACGGATTGTTTGTGTAATTGTATCACTTTTTATTTTGGAATTGTATGATACATATACAAATATCCACTACAAATTGTAACTGGATCAACTTCAATATTTAAACTGTAAAATGTATTTTTACAAATCCTCCTCGCTCCCATAAAGACAAAAGCATGCAGCGATCAGCGTTACTTTAGAACTCATGAGAGACAAAATTGAAAATAGAATCAAGCCTTTTACTTCACTTTCCATAATTCATACATTGAGAATATTAGATATGTGTCAATAAAAAATCATCCTAATCCAATTGAATATACAAGGTTTTCTTTCACTTAAAATGTCTCATCATATGGTCTCTATTATGTATATATGTTCAAATTATGATAAAATCAATATTATTTCCAGTGAAATCTTTTCTGAGATTGTAATAATACATCGTGAAAAAAATATAATGTACACGCATTCATAAACTTGTTATTAATGTCTTCAAGATTTCGACAATTGAGGTTAATAATAGTATTTTATACGACGATGTTTAGACGCATGCACTCACACGATATAAAAGAAGTTTTTTTCTGTACTATCGTAAGTCTGTAAATTAAATTGTATCAACACAAAACATTTGTTCTGCGCATGACGGATATGTATGCTACACTATCTATTCTTAACGAAAAAGGAAAACTGATATGACGGTATGTATCTACCACTTCTTATTCTTTCTCTGTTGTGTCTGCTGTTGATTTATTTAGTGGGAGATCTGTTGTTTTAAGCAGTGTGTATCAGTATTGTAACATATATTGCAATTGGACATTGTTCAACAATAATAAACAGCATATTCAGATGACCTATATCATTTCTTGGTAATAGGATGTCATTGAATTTATTTAGATTTAAAACAAAACACTACACGTAGTATTTGACCCATCCTTTCTAGCGAACAGCTTAAATTATGATTATTTTGAAAAAAGAATCTTTCAAAAATGAAAGAGTTTTGACTTATATGTGGTTACAGTTCTAACCTATCTTTAGAACTGTCCTAAAATGCCGGGCGAATTGTTCTAGAACGTTTGTAGAACTGTCACCTTGAAAGTTTTAGAATTTTTATGAAAGTTTACAGTCTGTTTGGACAGTTCTTCCCTTGAACTACCTATGACAGTGCTGCCAAAGAAGCATTATTTCTACCATAGAATCACTCCGGACAGTTCTACAACATAACCATTTATGACATTTCAGATAAACAACAAAATGTATAACAGGAAAGGTCAACAATGACACACCAGTCAATCAAAGTAACCCAGCTGGCAGAACTCCTGAAAAAAATAGGTCTTTTGATATTGATCCACTTTGAGATGACAATTAAAACTAAAGAACAAATAAGACCAGATAATAGTAAAAAAATGTAATGAACGAGTAAATTTATGAAACCCTTATAAGACGAAGGAAAATTGATATGAAAAATGGTTGAATATTTTTGAATATTTCAGTGATAAACCTGATATGCAAATATTGATTGATCGGCAGGAAAAAAAATCGTAGTCTAACAATTTTATCTTTTATTTAAAATCCCAGACAATATTGTATGATAAAAACCAGGTTACCAGTATGATTAAAACTATTTGGCATTGATTTATACAGATGTGTTCCTTGTTTTAAACGTATATCAATAATGTGCAAAATTGTAACGTTTTAATGGCACTATTTGTCATCCAGTTCTTACAATTTTAAATGCACTTTACTTGATTTAAACATATTTCTTGTTCTACAGTTTAAAATATTAAATTTGATCTGAACGTATAATTTTTAGAGCAGGTGATTTTAATTTTATAACAATTCAATAAATGAATAAAATTTCTAACGATCATTTAATTAATTTATGTAAAACAAAAACAAAAACAAAAAACAAAAAAACGTGCAATAACAAATATAAGGGTATGGAACGATTAGGCTTGCTATTTGGCCCCTTGAATTCCAAAATCAAAAAGTAATGAAAAACTTTCTCTCGGCTATAATTACATACTCTTAAAATGATGCATTGTAAAAAAACATGTTTTGTTTTCAACTAGAAATTTCTGTAATACCGGCGATATGCTGTCAAAGAAGGCTTATTACGAGGAAATTAATGAAAAACACCACATTGTAGTAATTTTTTAACTTATGAATTAGCATTTTGATATGAGCAACAGCTTTGCCCACAAAGACATTTCATTGAAATGTGTCTTCATGTAAGATGCACATTATATCAAAAAAATTATTTAGGGCAAGGATGTATGTAATTTTCTTTAAATCTTTGCTTAAACAGACGTTCAAACAGTCGCAGTTGAATCATGGGAAGGTATTTTGTACAATGCAGGGCCTAATCTAGGATTTTGATGAGGGAGAAGTGACTTCTTCTTCCAGGATGGATTAGGGAGAAGTGGTCATTTTTTCTGCAGAGTTTGACTTTAATTCACCGTATCGGTTGCGCTTTTTTGTGTCTGTTTTCAATGAAATGGCCAAGAGCATAGGTATTGCCTTTTTTAGCGGCACGACAAATTTCACAGTGCTAAAGACCTTTTGGGTCTTCTTTACACCAATCCAAGCTATATTGGTTCATAACTTTACAAAACTTCTTTGACTTAACAGTTTGATCAGTCTCATCTGTATTTTTTCTTTTTAAGTTTGATTTTGGTTATTGAGACTGATTTGGTTTTGGGGATTGAACCCCTAACCCGTTAGCCAAAGACATAATATTGCCAAAAGCAGTTTAATTTAATTATGTTATCAGTGTTAACAGAATTGTGAATTTGATAAACTATTATCAAATTAGGACAGTTATATACAGTTTGATTTTCTTTTGATCTATTAATTTTGAGTACTTGAGTAATTTAATTTTCACAGCTTACCAATATATTTTATTATCAAAGGATAAGTTGTCAAAACATTGTGTCATTGTAACTCGAGATTCTCATACTAAATGTCACCCAAGCCAACTTTCAATCACATAATTAACCTATTAACGGCTAATTGTGTTTCATCATAGGTGTTTCATTGTAGAACAAAACAACAATCAGCTGATCATGTTTTGTTATCGTGCATTCTTCTGGTTACGAATCTATTTGTCCGATGTTCTTTCCCTTCAAAATTCGAATTTGAATACAAGTTACAAAAAAGCCGTTTAAGAATTTTCACCAACCTCTCTGCGATATTTCGATTTCCCTTAAATAGTTTTGAATATAAAATTCAAATAGGTTTAAAGTCGCCGTTGTATTTATGTCAATCAAACATTGACAATATAAGTCGAGGGCCAATTCAATATTTCGATTCGTCTTGATGGTCGCCGTTTTGTTTAAAAAATTTACCTGTGCTAAAAATAGTTAACCTAAAATTCCAAAAATTTCACAAGTTATCTTCCACTGATATTTCGATAGCGACTTTACTTTGCCATGAAATGAATAGGCCGGCGAGATTTAACGATTTTGAAAATTCTTTGGCGACTTAATCATCATTTCGCCGGCAAGATTATTGCCTGCAATGGTTAATATATTATAAAAGTGATAAAAATGACATACACTCTAATCTGAAATCATGATTTTATATTTTTATGTCAAACATGTTAAATATGGACAAATAATGACTTAAATCATACCACCATCTTTGGTAACAATACACCTAAAGGTAACTTTTTTTTTCTCGGAAATCATATGTGCTTCAATTTCTGAATTTCATTTTTAATTTTGAAAAATTAAGAGTAAGCAATCCAAGGAATTTTTATAGTGCAAACTTTGGAATCATTTTTCATGATTTTTTTCGTCGGTAACTATTATATCAGTCTGTGGTTTGGACCATCCATCGAAAAAAAAATAAGGAAAAAAAGGAGACCAGGAGAGAATTATTCCAACAAAGTTTGTATACTACCACAACAGCTAATGGAAGATTTTTCAAATATTTTTTTCTCAGATTCCAATATTGGGTAACAGTGACCTTCTTAAAAAGGGGTCTCAATTCTAAACGGTGACTATTTTAGGACCAATACACAAAAGTTTTCCAAAGTTGAGAATGAGTAATATTTTTTGTTTGATAATCAAAATTTGAAGACAGCATAATTGTAAATCAAAGACAAGTAAGTAAAACCAAACAAAAATGTTTGTTCTAGACAAATATATATAATAATTCAGTGTCATATGGTGTGAGTGCAATATTTAAAATGAAAATGTATGCATATTTTTGGTTGATTTTAACAAACGACAGTTAATAAACAGTGTCATCTTATATTACGATATTTAGACAAAAATGCAGTCAAACGATGTAAAGGATGTTTTTTTTTTTCTTTTTATAAATATTAGACTACTTTTCTAAGTATTGACATTCTATGCAAACACAAATCAGTTCTGTGTATGTGTGGTATGAGTGACACGTTATTGATTTCAACTTTTGGTATATTTCTTGTACTTCTTAGTCTTTGTTGCGCGTTGTTGTAAAATGTGTCCATAAAACGACATGACTTAGTGTTTCACACTTTTATCATGAGTAAAAACAATGAACAGTTTATTTATAATTTATATTAAACCGAATTACTTTCAGTAATGTTTGCCCGACTTTTGGAACGTACAATTTAGAATGGAAAAGTATGCTTTGAAGGAACGAATGTAACAAAATGACAAGATTCATTTTGATTTAGAGTCATTAAAACGAATGATGGTATCTTACTTTGCAAGATGAATAAGATTATGCATAAATTTTGTCCTGATGAGGCCTTCGAAATTTCGATATTCTTGCTCTCCTTAAATTTGTTTATTGGTAATCATCACCGTGTTGTTCATATTTTTATGGTTTTTAATTGTAGTGCATGTATTGTTTTGGTCTTGTCTTCGTTTTTCTCCGGAGTTTGTCAATTGTTACGATTTGTCTCTCCTTCGAATATCCCTTTGGTATCTCTTGACTTTACTCTAAAAGTTTTGGCTAAGAAATATACCATTTTACTGTATCTGTCGACCTCAATAGATACCAACCAAACCGTTTAGCTCCATCATTATTCAGTATCTGTTCCAAGTCT
This sequence comes from Mytilisepta virgata, assembly GCA_028015205.1. Taxonomy (NCBI): domain Eukaryota; kingdom Metazoa; phylum Mollusca; class Bivalvia; order Mytilida; family Mytilidae; genus Mytilisepta; species Mytilisepta virgata. The sequence goes on from CM051510.1 coordinate 4,031,469, forward strand.
GTCCTAAATCTGTGTTGTTTTCGTTAGTTGATATTTGCACTCTTATATGGTATTTTTGTGTGATGATTTGTCGATTGGCTTTGTCGTTAATTGGATATTGTTGACCTTTCCTTTGATCCATGTTGTCGTCTGTATATTATATAAAACATTGTACAGTTTTTGCTGGATAAATCACCACTTTATTATACTTGTCCTATTAATCCTTTTAAATATTAAAAGTAATTTCAATGCAACTTAATTTCCACAATCTTGAACAAAAATCTACATCATTACTAGAAATTAATGGATATAGGATCATCTGTAGTTTCAAGAAAGATTATAATACACTTATAAAATGATATTCTCTAAAAACTAATGACATAATCATTTCAATGAGATTTTGTATATGCCTGTAATTTACAATATGTGGTAGGCATGCAACGACACACCTTGTAATTCTCATTCAATAAAAATGCTAGTAACCAATATAATTGATTTTAGTTGAGACTTTGCTATGCAATCCGGCATTTTGACAGAATAACTGACATTTTATTCTTCTATTGTTAGGTCTAAATGTGGAATGTCCGAATGAAAAAATGTTCCAAAATTTTATTTACCTCTTATTATATGTATAATGTCGCGTAAATGACGTCAGTTTTCTCAACTGTGTTTGAATTATTACGTGATGGTAAGATATGACCTAGTAACAGAACACGGGGGTGGTGTATCACTAAGTTTTGATTGCTTTGACAATAACATGATCTTGATATAAATGTGTTTTCAGTTGATGTTTTTTTATCATGTCTATGCAAAAATGGGTTTTAGCAGGAATGGTATAAAAACTTTAACTAGTTAAAAGATAAACGAAATACAATCTAACACTATTATCATTTCTAGCGAGATTGGAAATTGCTGGTTAATCAGATAGTGTTGACTTTTTAAGGAATAGAAACTAAACATCAAAATTGATAACAGGAAAGGTCGAAAATGACATACCAAACAATCAAAGGAAACCGTGGGACAGAATGCTAAAATGCTAGTACAGGTTTTCCAAATCCACTTAGAATACATAAGGTGGTGTTTACAATCGGTTCATGTTTATGTTTGTTGCTTTTTCGTTGATAGGTCTTTTTATTTGAAAGCGTTTATTTTGATAATAGCCCGAAATCGATACTTAAAATCTACTGTTACAACATTGCAAAATTTGTGAAAAATAAGGAGTACCTACCTCATGCATAGCTCTCTCTTTAGATGGTTTTGGATTTACAGTTTTTGGTAATTTTAGTATATTTTAATTTTCTCTTCCCCCTTTTGGATTGTTATTTTGGTTTTCAACATTTTAGCCATTGAGCAGACCTGATGAGTCGTCAATCGACTTTTCTTTTTCAGGCAGCGTTTGAACCATGGTGTAATGGGTTACTCATTTGACTTCGAAAAAAAAGGTTCGTGGTTTCACTTCCGGTAAAATTTAAGGGATCTGATTTACAAAAGAGGTCCTATAGACCCCATTTGCGGAGAAGTCCTTCGGGTAAGGACGAACAAAGCCAGAATCATAGCCCTTAAACATCCCTGTAGAGTCGGAAAAGTGTAGCCTAAACTGCAATTCTTGTACCCGTTAAGTGTAGAGGGATCAGCAGAAGTTGGTACAACAATTTCCATATCCACTATAAACATACAAGATTAAACCAAAGTCAGCCTTGCCTACATTTTTGATTCAGGCCCATTGCCTTTTTTCAATACTTTGGTCATTAAGGTTTATAAATCTTATTTCCTTCCTTGTGTTAAACGATCTTTATACTATACATTTACTTTACCTGTTATTCTATTCATTTATTTTAGTTTTGGTCAAGAATGTTCCTCACGAAAATGAAGTTTGAAATGTGTGCAGTAAACACTGGGAATGTAATATCTGAGTGAGTTTATTTAGCTGTAGTCCCTAAAATAATTTTTGAAAACTATATTCATTTCTTCTTTACAAAAAATATTTGATAGCTGATAGTTATATAGTCGTCTGATTTGAGTGAAGATTTTAAAATGAAAACTTAAGGATTCTTGTGTAATTGTATCACTTTTTATTTTGGAATTGTATGATACACATACAAATATACACTAGAAATTGTAACTGGATCAACTTCAATATTTAAATAGTATTTTTATAAATCCTCCTCGCTCTCATAAAGACAAAAGAATGCAGCGTTCAGCATTACTTTAGAACTCATGGGAGACAAAATCGAAAATAGAATCAAGCCTTTTACTTCATTTTCCATAATTCATACATTGAGAATATATTAGATATGTGTCCATAAAAATCATCCTAATTCAATTGATTATACAGGTTTTTGCTTCACTTAAAATTTCTCATCATATGGTCTCTACTTTGCATATATGCTCAAAGAATGATAAAATCAGTATTATTTTCAGTGAAATCTTTGCTGAGATTGTTTTGATTGTAATAATACATCGTGAAAAAATATAATGCACACACATTCATAAACTTTACAAAAAAAGTCAAACTTGTTATTAATGTCTTCAAAATTTCGACAATTGCAGCTAATAATAATATATTATACTACCATGTTTAGACGCATACACTCACGCGATGTAAAGGAAGTTTTTTTCTGTAGTATCATAATAAATTAAATATTATCAACACAAAACATTTGTTCTGCGCATGACGGATATGTATGCTACACTATCTATTCTTAATGAAAAAGGAAAACTGATATGACGGTATGTATCTACCACTTCTTATTCCTTTCTGTTGTGTCTGCTGTAGATTTATTTAGTGGGAGATATGTTGTTTTAAGCAGTGTGTATCAGTATTGTAACATATATTGCAATTGGACATTGTTCAACAATAATAAACAGCATATTCAAATAACCTATATCATTTCTTGGTATTAGGATGTCATTGAATTTATTTAGATTTAAAACAAAATTACTACACGTAATATTTGACTCGACCTTTCTAGCAAACAGCTTAAAATATGATCATTTTGAAAAAAAATGAAAAGATTTTTGACTTATATCTGGTTACAGTTCTAACCTTTAGAACTGTCCTAAAATACAGGGAAAATTGTTCTAGAACGTTTGTCACCCCGAAAGTTTTAGAACTTGAAACTAAGTTAGAAACTATGAAAGTTTACAGTCAGTTTGGACAGTTCTACCCTTGAACTACCTATGACAGTGCTACCAAAGAAGCATTATTTCTACAATAGAATCACTCCCGGACTGTTCTACAACAGAACCATTTATGACATTTCAGATAAACAACAAAATGTATAACAGGACAGGTCAACAATGATACACCAGTCAATCAAAGCAACCCAACTGGCAGAACTCCGGACAAAAAATATGTCTTTTGATATTGATCCATTTTGAGATGACAATTAAGACTAAAGAACAAATAAGACCAGATAATAGTCAAAAATAATAATGATCAAGTAAATTTATGAAACTCTTATAAGACGAAGACAAATTAATTCCAAAAACGGTTGAATATTTCTGAATATTATAAACCTGATATGCAGATATTGATTTATCAGCAGGAAAAAAATCGTAGTCTAACAATTTTATCATTTATTTAAAATCTTAAGACAGTATTGTATGATAAAAACCAGGCTACCAGTTTGATTAAAAATATTTGGCCTTGAATTATACAGAAGTGTTCCTTGGTTATATCAATAATGTGCACAATCATACGGTATAAAGATAACTATTTGTCACCAAGTTTTTATAAATTTAAATGCACTTTACTTGATTTAAACATATTTCTTGTTCTACAGTTTAAAATATTAAATTTGATCTGAACGTATAATGTTTAGAACAGGTGATTTTAATTTTATAACAATTCAATAAATGAATAAAATTTCTAACGATCACTTAATTAATTTATGTAAAACAAAAAACAAAAAAAAACCAAAAAACAAAAAATTCAAAAAAGTGGAAGAACAAATATAAGGGTATGGAACGATTAGGCCTGTTATTTGGCCCCTTGAATTCCAAAATCAAAAAGTAATGAAAAAATTTCTCTCGGCGATAATTACATACTCTTAAAATGATGCATTATAAGAAACATGTTTTGTTTTCAACTAGAAATGTCTGTAATACCGGCAATATCATGTCAAAGAAGGCTAATTACGAGGAAATTAATGAATAACACCACATTGTAATAATTTTTTAACTTATGAATTAGCATTTTGATATGAGCAACAACGTTGCCCACAAAAACATTTCATTGAAATGTGTCTTCATGTAAGATGCAGATTAGAGAAAAAAATTATTTAGGGAAAGGATGTAGCTCATAGTTGTTTTGACCATTATCTACTGTTATGTAATTTTCTTTAAATCTTTGCTTAAACAGACGTTCAAACAGTCGCAGTTGCATCATGGGAAGGAATTTTGTAAATTGGTTGAACATTATAAAAGTTCGATCATGATATGATAAAAATGACATACACTCTTATCTGAAATCATAATTTTATATTTTTATGTCAAACATGTTAAATAGCGACAAATAATGATTTAAATCATACCACCATATTTGGTAACAATACAACTGAAGGTAACTTTTTTTCTCGGAAATCAAGTGTACCTTCAATTTGTGGATTTTAGTTTTAATTTTGAAAAATTAAGAGTCAGCAATCCAAGGAATTTTTATAGTGCAAACTTTGGAATCATTTTTCACGATTTGTTTCGTCGGTAACTATTATATGAGTCTGTGGTTTGTACCATCCATCGAAAAAAAATTAAGAAAAAAAGGATTGATTGATTGATTGATTGACGAAATGCGGGCGATATAGCAGCCAATATCATGGCGAGAACTAATTAGACTCGAACTGATTAAAATGTCAAACAATACCTAAAATCAAAAGAATATTTACAAATAAAATATTGAGGGCAGAATAAACAGTAAAACTGATATCACAGTCGAACTTGCATCTAGAAATAATATCACAGATACACTATTCATCAAACAATGTCAATATACATAACATATTCAGTAACAGATATCATCTTAAATAAAAACACGTCAATTAACAATAACAAAGTTGGAGATAGTGACCAATGACTATACTCAAGAACATAGTAAAATAGTCCTACGTCTTTCAAATATTGTAAAAGACGGTCGCCAGCGACCACTGTAAATAAATCTTTCATATTGTTGACTGTGTAGTTCCGAAGAATTATGTCGGATTTATCCACAGTCTATTAAAAGGTATTTCACAGTGTGTCGACATTGGCACGGGATACACTCAGGAGGCGGCTCATTTTCTAAAATAAAAGAATGAGTCCTCCTGGTGTGGCCAATGCGACATCCAGTTACAACCACTTGTTCTCTTCGGCTTCTGCCGAAGGAAAAAACATTTTTGCCAATGGCATGTAATTTATTTTTTGTCAGCAGATCCCACTGGGACATATAAAACATTTTATCAATCACAAGTTTAAAATCCATATAAGGCACTGACATATTAGTAATTGGGTCATCTAAATAATCCTTCGCTATACCATCTACGACTGTGTTTCCGCGGATACCAATATGACTTGGTATCCAGATAAAAACTATTTCTTTGCCCATTTGTACAAGTCTTTTATAGAATTCAATAATATGGGTAATTAAACGGTTTTTATATTTCTGGCCTTCTATAGCCAATAAACATGAAAGAGAATCTGAGCATATAAGGAATTTGAGTTTATCAGACGTTCTGACAAATTTCAAAGAAAGAATGATGGCTCTAGCTTCTGCAGTAAATATTGAACTGGAAGATGGAAGACGGAGAGTTGCTGCCTGCTACCAATAGACTGGTGCGGCAGCCACTTTGTCCCCGTCCTTGGATTCATCACTATAAATTGAGTCATGAAATGCAAATTTTGATTTGATTTCAGTAAAATATTGCTGAATTATAATTGGGTTTGTTTCAGACTTTTTATGTTTTCTGAGGTCAAAAATAAAGTTAGGTTTGGGTACAAGCCAAGGTGGCGATTGAGGTATATTAATAAGGGCTATTTCATCAAGGTTTAAATTAGAACCATAAATATTTGGTTTAATCCGAATACCAAATGAAATTTTATTTTCATGTTGTTCAAATATATCCTCATAGAGAGGATTGAAAACACAGTCGTAGGCAGGATTTGAAGGATATGTTTTTAGCTTGGTTAAGTATTGTAAACCAAGTTTTATCCTACGGCTATAAAGAGACGGCTCGTTCGCCTCTATATATAAACTCTCCACAGGAGAAGTTCTGAACGCCCCCGAGGCCAAACGTAGGCCTTGGTGGTGAACATTATCTAAAATATTTATATAGGATTTCCGAGCAGATCCATATATAATGGAACCATAATCAAGTTTTGATCTAACTAAAGATCGATATAAATTTAGCAAAATATTTTTATCAGCACCCAAGTCAGTGCTTGAAACAACCTTTAAAATGTCCAATGATATTTTGAAATGGGATAGAAAGGTGAGTTTGTTATCGAACAGAAGTCCAAGGAATTTGGTTTCTTTGACAACTTTGATAGGCTCTTTATTGAGTTTGAGTTCGGGGTCTAGATGTAACTTTCTTTTATTACAGACATGCATGCAGACAGTTTTTGAGCTAGAAAATTTGAATCCATTTTCCGTAGCCCATTTTTCAATTTTATTAAGAGATAACTGTACTTGTCGTTCAATGGTGTTCATGTTTTTGTCTCTCTAACAAATAAAAAAAATCATCCACATAGAGAGAGCCTTCAACGTTATTTTGTAATGTTTTAGCCAAACTATCTATGTTTATGCTGAATATAGTAATAGAGAGGATACTTCCCTGAGGAACACCCATCCCTTGTTCAAAAGGGTCAGATATGGTGGTATTAACTTTTACTTTGAACTGTCTGTCAGATAAAAAATTGTCAATAAAGGTATGTAACTTATCTTCAACCCCATATCGTTTAGATCTTTTAAAATACCATATTTCCAAGTGGTGTCGTATGCTTTTTTTAAGATCGAAAAACACCGACACCACATGTTCATCCTTAGCAAACCCGTTGCATATAAAGGATTCCAAGCGAACAAGATGATCCTACGTGCTTCTGCCTTGTCGGAACCCACACTGTATATTGGACGGGAGACTGTTCATCTCAAGGAACCAGACAAGGCGGTCGTTGATCATCCGTTCCATTGTTTTACACATGCAACTTGTGAGGGAATTGGCCGATAATTCGACGGTTCAAAATGATCCTTCCCAGGTTTTGGAACAGGAATAACTGTGGCAAGTTTCCAAATGGAAGGCAGATCGCCAGCTTCCCATACTGAGAAGGTCTAAAAGTGTTTGAAGAGAAGTTTCAGGAAGATGTTTCAAAAGTTTATAATGGATATCATCGGGACCACATGCTGTGTCATGGGGCTTTATCAGAGAATGTTTTAGTTCATCCAACGAAAAGGGCGGTTATAATCTTCTGAGTTGTTACATCGAAAGTTCTGTTTAATTTTTTCGGTTCGGTTTTTAATACGCTGAAATTCCTCAGAGTAATTTTGACAAGAAGAATGCTTTGAAAAAGTCTCTCCAAGTTTACGAGCTGTCCTTTCCGGATGTCAAAAGATTTTGGTCTCTTTAAGATGGTGGAGATTAGCCTTTCTGTTTTTACCATTAATATTTTGTATAAAATTCCAGACTTTATTCATAGGTGTATGAGAGTTTATGTTAGAGACGAAGTTTTGCCAAGACTTGCGTCTCTTTTGTTTAAATGTGCGACGTGCTTTAACACGGAATATACGAACATTACTGAGATTTTCAGAGCTTGGATTCATGTTGAACCGTCGTTCGCCCTTTTTTCTGTGTTTCTTAGCCGTCTCACAGTCGTCATCGAACCAGGGTTTGCTTGGATGTTTTGGATTTGTCGAGGTTTTAGGAATGGTCCTCTCAGCTATCGATACTAACGTTTCATTAAATTGAAGGACTGGATTAATAATATTATCAAAAGTATCTTCAGTTCATCTCGACGGAGTTGCTCGAACAAAGGCCAATTGGCCTTGTCAAATTTTCAGCGAGCAACTCTCTCTGATGACGTGGGAAATAAATTTTCCAAAAAAAAATGGGAAAATGGTCGTTACCACACAAATCATCATGGACTCGCCATGAGAGATCCAGTTTTAACGAAGGGTCACATATGGTTAGATCGATAGTCGAGTAAGAACCACTTCCCGGATGGAGATGTGTATCTGAGCCATCGTTAAAAATGCACAAGCCTTCCCGGGTTAAGAAGTCTTCAACTTTTTTTCCCCTTATCATTTCGGGAGTGACTGCCACATATTGGATTGTGGGCGTTACAATCGCCCATAAGGAAAAAAGGGGGTTGCAACTGATCTGTTAAAGATTTAAGTTGATTTATTTCCAAGGACGTATTAGGCGGAAGATAGACAGAACACACTGTTATATTTTTTTGAAGGGAGAATTTGACAGCAACTGCTTGTAATTCGGTATTAAGTTTTATTTGACTATGTATAATACCAGTTTTAACCAGGATTGATGAACCGCCAGCGGCTCTTTCATCTTTTTTATTTTAACTTGAGTGCTGTAAATCGAGTAATTTTTTATGTTTACATTATCGTTTTCTTTTAAATGTGTTTCCTGAACACAAGAGGCAACAGGAAGGAGAGCTTATACAAGTAACGATACCTCTATTAAGTTACTTTTTAAACCCCGACAATTCCATTGTATTATATTGTTCATTTTGTTGGAGGACGGATGGGAGAATAGTTCTTCTTTGGGTGTTCACGGGAAGATCTTCTGTGTCGTCCATCCCAAGCTCTGGAGTCAGTAACTGGGCTTGTGGAATTCACAGATGGTACTATTGGATCCCCCCAGATTGACTCTGTACCAGTGGTATCCATCTGCTCAGAGTCTTCATGGATATCATCTTCAAACTCTGAGCAGAGGTCCCGAAACTTGTTGAATGTTTGATTTTTTTTCAGCCTTCGAGAGGCGATTTGAACAGTTTTTGTTTTTTGATTTATCTTGTGATGAGAAACGTTCAACTCTCTGTGAATGTGACGATTTGTGAGGTGATTTTTTGTTTGGAGATGTAGAAGACCTTTGTTTCGGAGTTGGTTTTTGCTGATTACTTACATTTGAAGAAAGAGAAGTGTCAGACGTTTGTGAAGAATTGGATGAAGACTGTTTAGGATGAGATGATTTTCTACTTGCTTGGTGGGGTTTGACGTTGAGAACCGGAAATTCTGTCCCGTCAGGCCAAGTGAAATCAGTTTGAGTTGCAAAGGATCTATTGGTTTTAGATGATTTAACTTTGTCAGCCTATGATGTTGTAGGAGTAGAGTTGTTAGAGGCAGAGACCATTTGTTTGCTTCCTGATAGCTTATACCTTTAACTACTTTAGTTTTCTGAATTTCAAGCTCTGTTTTGTAAAATTGGCAGTTTCTGGAATTGGCCATGTGATCTAGTCCGCAATTTACACATTTAACGTGGGAGTCACAATCAAAATTGGAGTGACCTTCTACAGAACATTTGACAAACTTTTCAATACCTCTACATGAACTCTTACCGTGCCCATATCTTGCATTTGAAGCAACAGGTAGGGTTAGGTATGAAAGTGTCACCTTTGATTCTATAGGGACCTATGAAGATATGTTCAGGCACACGGGTAAGGTCAAAAATGGTGAGATAAGTGTTAAGTTTAATAATATTACCTTCATGTCGTTTTGTAAACCTTTTGACCTTGGAAACATTTTGGGATTTCGGTTCTTCACATAAATATTCTTTCGTCAACTCAGCTAAATCACGGTCTCTGTCTCTAATCACACCTTGGCATGAATTCAGTGATCTATGAGGTGTAACAGAGATGTGGACATCAGAAATTGTTGTAAGGGAGAGTACATTTTTGGCCTGTTGTTATTTGAGACATTCAACTAGCGGATTTTCGTTTCTCATTTTTGTGACTTTTTTAAGCTGGCCGGCACAGCCTTGTAGTGTTTTTTGGATAACAAAAGGAGAAATTTTGGTGACAGGTTTTTCAGTGTTGATTGATGTAATAACTAAAAATTTTGGAAAATTGTTCGAAAAAGTATTTGGCAACTTAGCTGCATGTTCCTCATCATCACTGATGTCTAATTTACGTTTGTTTTTTGATTGGTTGTTTGGGTTTTTTATTTTTGAATTCCATTGTGATATATATATATGATTTGTTACCCTAGTTCCCCACCCACCTCGGAGCAGCATCAACACGATAAATGCTTGCCACATTTGCGACATGCACGATGCATACATCGCCCTGATGCACTCTAGCATCCATGATCGATACCAGAATACATCAAAACGACGCATGCCTGCCACATCTACGACAAGCACCAATGATACTAGAATAAGATACTCGCATAGAGTTCCTCTTAATGGGCGCAAGCCTTGTGCCAGGTGTTGCCCGGCAAGACAACCGCCCAAAGTAACATCTACACGATTGACCCATGAGCCACCGCCTTCTTGAACCCATCTTGTGTAAATGGTACTATTGTTGTACATTTTGGATAAAGCTCAAGTTCAAGGGCTTCGCGTGACCAGCCGATTGATCAGGACCGGGGCCATCTGACCGCCCGTTTCAGATAAAGTAAGGGCCAAAGTGGCGTGTTTCAGCTACCAGGATCCCGTCCTCTATCCTTACGGGTATCCACACACGTCAAACATGTGGCCTCATTAAGCCGAAGAAGCCTTCCCCATGAGCCTTCGCCTTCTCTGTATTTCCGTCAGTGGTTATATTCAAAGACCCATGAACCCAAACGACAACCTAGATACAGTGTAACCACCCATCCAAGGTATCATTGAGGGCTCCTTTGGATCTTTTCAAACAACCACGAGAAAACGGCAGACGGCCAGACGTGACCAGTAAATGGCTGGACCGGGACCATCGAGCCATTCTTTGAACCGGGTGTATATTTTTCCAAATTAAAGGGCCAAATAAGAATTAACAAAAAATAGTTGAAGAAGTTAACCACTGTACTGTAAAATTTAATATTCAGAAATAATAAATAAAAAAACAATAACAATAACGAAAATGGAATTCCAAACTGAAAAGCAAAAATTGAACCTGTTGAATTTTGTGACCCATAAGCCAGGACCAATTCCATATATCAGCAATTTAGAATAAAGATTACTCAGTTTATAAAGTTAAAAAATATAAATAAAGTATTGGAAGGAGGTTGGTGTGACCAGCCGATTGACCGAATATTGTCCATCCGGCCTCCCGTCTGGGTTAAGATTGTGCCCCAGATGGTGATCGGAACCGTTTTCGGCCATCCAGGAACACTCCCTATTACCGACACGGGTTTGCAACACACGGCAAACATGTCGCCTCTTTAGGGGCCTCTTACGCCAAGCCGAGGAGTTGTTGGGCTATTCAATTGTGTCCCCAGGGCCAACACGGGAAGAAAAAAGGAGACCAGGACAGAATTATTCCAAAAAAGTTTGTATACTACCACAACAGCTAACGGGAGATTTTTCAAATATTTTCTCAGCTTCCAATATTTGGTAACAGTGACCATCTTAATAAGGGGTCTCAATTTTAAACGGTGACTATTTGAGGATCAATACACAAAAGTTAGTCCCAGCATTTTCTAAAGTTGAGAATGACCAATATTTGTTTGTTTGATAATAAAAATCTGAAGACAGCATACTTGTAAATCAAAGACAAGTAAGTAGAAACCAAACAAAAATCGTTTTTCCTAGACAAATATATATAATAATTCAGTGTCATTTGGTGCGAGTGCAATATCTAAAATGAAAATGTATGCATATTTTTAGTTGATTTTAACAAACGACAGCTAATAAACAGTGTCGTCTTATATCACGATATTCAGACAAAAATGCAGTCAAACGATGTAAAGGATGATTCTTTATAAATGTTAAACTACTTTTCTAAGTACTGAAATTCTATGCTAGCAAAACATCAGTTCTGTGTATGTGTGGTGTGAGTGACACGCTATTGATTTCAACTTTTGCTATATTTCTTGTACTCCTTAGTCTGTTGTTGCACGTTGTTGTAAAAAGTGTCCATAAAACGACATGACTTAGTGTTTCACACTTTTACCCTGACTAAGAACAATAAACAGTTTATTTATAATATATATTAAACCGAATTACTTTCAGTAATTTTTGCCCGACTTTTGAACGTACAATTGAAGAATGGAAAAGTTTGTTTTGAAGGAACGAATGTATCAAAATGACAAGATTGAAAATGATTCATGGTATCTTACTAAACAAGATGAATGAGATTATATATAAATTTTATCCTGATAAGGCCTTCGACATTTTGACATTCTAGCTCTCCTTAAATTTGTTTATTGATGGTCATCATCACCATGTTGTTCAAATGTTTTTAGTTTTTAATTGTAGTGCATGTATTGTTTTGGCCTTGTCTTCGTTGTCCTCCGGGGTTTTCAGTTGTTACGATTTTTCTCTCCTTCGAATATCCCTTTGGTATTTCTTGACTTTACTCTAAAAGTTTTGCCTAAGAAACATACCATTTTACTGTATCTGTCGACCTTAATAGATACAGTAATAAAAACAAACCAAGTACCCACCAAACCGTTTAGCTCCATCATTATTCAGTATCTTTTCCAAGTCTGTCCTGAATCTGTGTTGTTTTCGTTAGTTAATATTTGCGCTCTTCTATGGTATTTTTGTGTGATGATTTGTCGATTGGCTTGCGTTAATTGGATATTGTTGATCTTTCCTGTGATCCATGTTGTCGTTTGTATATTATATAAAACATTGTACAGTTTTTGCTGGATAAATCACCACTTTATTATACTTGTCCTATTAATCCGTTTAAATATTAAAAGTAATTTCAATGCAACTTAATTTACACAATCTTGAACAAAAACCTAAATCATTACTAGAAATTAATGGATATGGGATCATCTGTCGTTCAGAACACGGGGGTGGTGTATCACTAAGTTTTGATTGCTTTGAAAATAACATGATCTTGATATAAATGTGTTTTCAGTTGATGTTTTTTTTATCATGTCTATGCAAAAATGGGTTTTAGCAGGAATGGTATAAAAACTTTAACTAGTTAAAAGTTAAACGAAATACAATCCAACACTATTATCATTTCTAGCGATGTTGGAAATTGCTGGTTAATCAGATAGTGTTGACTTTTTAAGGAATAGAAACTAAACATCAAAATTGATAAGAGGAAATGTCAACAATGACATAACAAAAAATCAAAGCAACCCGTGGGCAAACTCCGGACAAAAATAACAGAAGGGAGAGAAAACAAAATAGCATAAGAGAGCACGTTAAAACTCCGCTGAAGATGTCGTTGAAGAGTAGGCTAAACTGTCAGTACAGGTTTTTAAAATCCACCAAGAATACATAATGTGCTGTTAACAATGGGTTCATGTTTATGTTTGTTACTGCTTCGTTGATAGGTCTTTTTATTTGAAAGCATTTATTTTGATACTAGCCCGAAATTGATACTTAAAATCTACTGTTGCAAAAATTGCAAAATTTGTGAAAACTAAGGAGTACCTCCCTCATGCATAACTCTCGCTTTAGATGGGTTTGGGTTTACAGTTTTTGGTAATTTTACTTTTTTTATTTCTCTTCCGCCTCCTGGGTTGTTATTTTGGTTTTCAACATTTTAGCCATTGAGCAGACCTGATGAGTCGCCAACCGACTTTTCCCTTTCAGGCAGCGTTGGAACCGTGGCGTAATGGGTAACTCATTTGACTTTTTTTGAAAAAAAGGTTCGTGGTTTCATTCCAGTGAAAATTTAAGGGATCTGATTTACAAAAGAGGTCTTATAGACCCCATTTGCCGGGAAGTCCTTCGGATGGGGACAAACAAAGCCACAGTCATATCACTTAAGCATCCATGTAGATGTCGGAAAAATTATGCCTTAAATGCTTCCACATTGACATTAATTTTTACCCGCCAAGTGTAGAGGGATCAGCAGAAGTTGGTACAACGTTTTCCGTATCCACTATAAATATACAATATTAAACCAAAGTCAGCCTTGACTACATTTGTTGATTCAGGCCCATTGACTGTTTTCAATATTTTGGTCATTCAGGTTTTTAAATTGTATTTCCTTCGATGTGTTAAATGATCTTTACACTCTTCATTTACTTTACCTGTCGGAGTTTGAACAAGAATGTTCCTCACGAAAATGAATTTGGAAATGTGTGTAGTAAACATTGGGAATGTAGTATCTCAGTGAGTTTATTTAGCTGTAGTCCCTAACCATATTTTTTTTGAAAACTATATTCATTTATTCTTTACAAAAAATATTTGATAACTGATAGTTGATACTCGTCTGATTTGAGTGAAGGTTTTAAAATGAAAACTTACGGATTGTTTGTGTAATTGTATCACTTTTTATTTTGGAATTGTATGATACACATACAAATATACACTACAAATTGTAACTGGATCAACTTCAATATTTAAACTGTAAAATGTATTTTTACAAATCCTCCTCGCTCCCATAAAGACAAAAGCATGCAGCGATGTGTTAGTTTAGAACTCATGAGAGACAAAATTGAAAATAGAATCAAGCCTTTTACTTCATTTTCCATAATTCATACATTGAGAATGTTAGATATCTGTCAATAAAAAATCATTCTAATCCAATTGATTATACAGGCTTTTGTTTCACTTAAAATGTCTCATCATATGGTCTCTACTTTGCATATATGTTCAAATTATGATAAAATCAGTATTATTTCCAGTGAAATCTTTTCTGAGATTGTAATAATACATCTTGAAAAAATATAATGTACACGCATTCATAAACTTGTTATTAATGTCTTCAAGATTTCGACAATTGAGGTTAATAATAGTATTTTATACGACGATGTTTAGACGCATGCACTCACACGATATAAAGGAAGTTTTTTTCTGTACTATCATAAGTCTTTTAATTAAATTGTATCAACACAAAACATTTGTTCTGCACATGACGGATATGTATGCTACACTATCTATTCTTAACGAAAAAGGAAAACTGATATGACGGTATGTATCTAGAACTCCTTATTCTTTCTCTGTTGTGTCTGCTGTTGATTTATTTAGTGAGAGATATGTTGTTTTAAGCAGTGTGTATCAGTATTGTAACACATATTGCAATTGGACATTGTTTAACAATAATAAACAGCATATTGAGATGACCTATATCATTTCTTGGTAATAGGATGTCATTGAATTTATTTAGATTTGAAAAAAAATACTACACGTAATATTTGACCCATCCTTTCTAGCGAACAGCTTAAAATATGATTATTTTGAAAAACGAATCTTTCAAAAATGAAAAGAGTTTTGACTTATATATGGTAACAGTTCTAACCTATCTGCGTTAGAACTGTCCTAAAATGCCGGGCGAATTGTTCTAGAACGTTTGTGGAACTGTCACCTTGAAAGTTTTATGACTTTTATGAAAGTTTACAGTCTGTTTGGACAGTTCTTCCCTTGAACTACCTATGACAGTGCTGCCAAAGAAGCATTATTTCTACCATAGAATCACTCCGCACAGTTCTACAACATAACCATTTATGATATTTCAAATAAACAACAAAATGTATAACAGGAAAGGTCAACAATGACACACCAGTCAATCAAAGTAACCCAACTGGCAGAACTCCTGAAAAAAATAGGTCTTTTGATATTGATCCACTTTGAGATGACAATTAAGACTAAAGAACAAATAAGACCAGATAATAGTCAAAAAAAGTAATGAACGAGTAAATTTCTGAAACCCTTATAAGGCGAAGACAAATTGATATGAAAAATGGTTGAATATTTTTGAATATTTCAGTTATAAACCTGTTATGCAAATATTGATTTATCGGCAGGAAAAAAAATCGTAGTCTAACAATTTTATCTTTTATTTAAAATCCCAGACAATATTGTATGATAAAAAACAGGTTACCAGTATGATTAAAACTATTTGGCATTGATTTATACAGACGTGTTCCTTGTTTTAAAGGTATATCAATAATGTGCAAAATTGTAACGTTTTAATGTCACTATTTGTCATCCAGTTCTTACAATTTTAAATGCACTTTACTTGATTTAAACATATTTCTTGTTCTACAGTTTAAAATATTAAATTTGATCTGAACGTAAAATTTTTAGAACAGGTGATTTTAATTTTATAACAATTCAATAAATGAATAATATTTCTAACGATCATTTAATTAATTTATGTAAAACAAAACCAAAAAAAAAAAAAAAAAATGCAATAACAAATATAAGGGTATAGAACGATTAGGCTTGCTATTTGGCCCCTTGAATTCCAAAATGAAAAAGTTATGAAAAACATTCTCTCAGCTATAATTACATACTCTTAAACTGATGCATTATACGGAACATGTTTTGTTTTCAACTAGAAATTTCTGTAATATCGGCAATATGCTGTCAAAGAAGGCCAATTATGAGGAAATTAATGAAAAACACCAAATCTAGTAATTTTTTAACTTATGAATTAGCATTTTGATATGAGCAACAGCTTTGCCCACAAAGACATTTCATTGAAATGTGTCTTCATGTAAGATGCACATTATATTAAAAAAATATTTAGGGCAAGGATTATGTAATTTTCTTTAAATCTTTGCTTAAACAGACGTTCAAACAGTCGCAGTTGAATCATGGGAAGGAATTTTGTACAATGCAGGGCCTAATCTGGGATTTTGATGAGGGAGAAGTGACTTCTCCTTCCAGGATGGATGAGGGAGAAGTGGTCATTTTTTCTGGAGAGTTTAACTTTAATTCACCGTATCGGTTGCGCTTTTTTGTGTATCTGTTTCAAATGAAATGGCCAAGAGCATAGGTATTGCCTTTTTTAGCGGCACGACAAATTTCACAGTGCTAAAGACCTTTTGGGTCTTCCTTACACCAATCAAAGCTATCTTGGTTCATAACTTTACAAAACTTCTTTGACTTAACATTTTGATCAGTCTCACCTGTATTTTTTCTTTTTAAGTTTGATTTTGGTTATTGAGACTGATTTGGTTTTGGGGATTGAACCCCTAACCCGTTAGCCAAAGACATAATATTGCCAAAAGCAGTTTAATTTAATTATGTTATCAGTGTTAACAGAATTTTGAATTTGATAAACTATTATCAAATTAGGACAGTTATATACAGTTTGATTTTCTTTTGATCTATTAATTTTTAGTACTTGAGTAATTTAATTTTCACAGCTTACCAATATATTTTATTATCAAAGGATAAGTTGTCTGAACATTGTGTCATTGTAACTCGAGATTCTCATACTAAATGTCACCCAAGCCAACTTTCAATCACATAATTAACCTATTAACGGCTAATTATCTTTCATCATAGGTGTTTCATTGTAGAACAAAACAACAATCAGCTGATCATGTTTTGTTATCGTGCATTCTTCTGGTAACCAAACTATTTGTCAGATGTTCTTTCCCTTCAAAATTCGAATTTGAATACAAGTTACAAAAAAACCCGTTTTAGAATTTTCACCAACCTCTCTGCGATATTTCGATTTCCCTTAAATAGTTTTGAATATAAAATTCAAATAGGTTGAAAGTCGGCGTTATATTTATGTCAATCAAACATTGACAATATAAGTCGAGGGCCACTTCAATATTTCGATTCGTCTTGATGGTTGGCATTTTGTTTCAAAAATTTACTTGTACTAAAAATAGTTAACCTAAAAATCCAAAAATTTCACAAATTATCTCCCACTGATATTTCGATAGCGACTTCACTTCGCCAAGAAATGAATCGGCCGGCGAGATTTAACGATTTTGAAAATTCTTTGGCGATTTAATTATCATTTCGCCGGCAAGATTATTGCCTGCAATGGTTAATATATTATAAAAGTGATAAAAATGACATACACTCTAATCTGAAATCATGATTTTATATTTTTATGTCAAACATTTCAAATATGGACAAATAATGACTTAAATCATACCACAATCTTTGGTAACAATACACCTAAAGGTAACTTCTTTTTTTTTTCGGAAATCATAATTGCTTCAATTTCTGGATTTCATTTTTAATTTTGAAAAATTAAGAGTCAGCAATCCAAGGAATTTTTATAGGGCAAACTTTGGAATCATTTTTCATGATTTTTTTCGTCGGTAACTATTATATCAGTCTGTGGTTTGGACCATCCATCGAAAAAAATTAAGAAAAAAAAGGAGATCATGACAGAATTATTCCAACAAAGTTTGTATACTACCACAACAGCTAATGGAAGATTTTCCAAATATATTTTTTTCTCAGATTCCAATATTGACCATCTTAATAAGGGGTCTCAATTCTAAGCGGTGACTATTTTAGGACCTATACACAAAAGTTAGTCCCAGCATTTTCTAAAGTTGACAATGAATAATATATTTTTATTTGATAATCAAAATATGAAGACAGCATAATTGTAAACCAAAGACAAGTCAGTAAAAACCAAACAAAAATGATTTGTTCTAGACAAACATATATAGTAATTCAGTGTCATCTAGTGTAAGTGCAATATCTAAAATGAAAATGTATGCATATTTGTGATTGATTTTAACAAACGACAGCTAATACACAGTGTCATCTTATATTACGATATTTAGACAAAAAAGCAGTCAAACGATGTAAAGGATGTTTTTTTTTATATAAATATCAAGACTAATTTTCTAAGTATTGAAATTCTATGCAAGCAAAACATCAGTTCTGTGTATGTGTGGTATAAGTGACACTTTATTGATTTCATTTTTTTGGTATGTTTCTTGTACTCCTTAGTCTTTGTTGCTGCACATTTTTGTAAAAAATGTGCATAAAACGACATGACTTAGTGTTTCACACTTTTACCCTGAGCAAGAACAATAAACAGTTTATAACAAATTTTAAACAATTTATAATTTATATTTCACCGAATTACTTTCAGTAATGTTAGCCCGATTTTTGGAACATACAATTGAAGAATGGAAAAGTTTGTTTTGAAGGAAGGAATGCAACAAAATGACAAGATTGATTTTGATTTAGAGTCATTAAAATGAATCGTGGTATCTTACTATGGAAGATGAATGAGATTATGTAAAAATTTTGTCCTGATAAGTCCTTCAAAATTTCGACACTCTTGCTCTCTTTAAATTTGTTTATTGATGGTAATCATCACCATGTTGTTGTTTATATGTTTTTAGTTTTTTATTGTAGTGCATGTAATGTTTTGGCCTTTTCTTCGTTGTTCTCCGCAGTTTGTCAGTTGTTACGATTTTTCTCTCCTTCAAATATCCCTTTGGTATTTCTTGACTTTACTCTAAAAGTTTTGGCTAAGAAACATACCATTTTTCTGTATCTGTCGACCTCAATAGATACAGTAATAAAAACAAACCAAGTATCCACCAAACCGTTTAGCTCCATCATTATTCAGTATCTGTTCCAAGTCTGTCCTGAATCTGTGTTGTTTTCATTAGTTGAGATTTGGGCTCTTCTATGTTATATTTGTGTGATGATTTGTCAATTGGCATGCGTTAATTGGATATTGTTGACCTTTCCTGTGATCCATGTTGTCGTTTGTATAACATAACATATATATGGGAAAAAACATAAGCTTGAACCTTACACAAAAGAGGACCTCACGGAACAAGAACCACTTTATTTCTTTCCTAAAACAAGTATAACTACAGTGAAATATATGAGAAACGTAGCCTTTCCAGACCGTCTGGAAAAATATTCGAAAACCAAAAATTCCACGTAAAGAATTTTTAATATGAATCAAAACTGTATCAAATTTTAGATGACAATAACTTTATATAACAAACAACAGGATATATAGTAAAACAATACAGTAAAGAAATAAGAATTAATAAGAAGACATATTGATACAGAAATAATAGTGCACACACAAAATGTGATCCATGTCATATGGGAATGTTGGATTATCTGCAGGAGCAAGTTCATACACTTCAACTTTAATTCACTCAAAATCGCATGATTGCAAAAGGAGATGTTCATCCTATCATAATTTTTAGATCTGAGGGATTAAACTTGTTGAAATGCACACATTAACATAGCACAATAAAATATGTGAGAAAAACATGATTACCTGTAGGAATAAACATATGTCTTCTAAATACCTGAAATTTTATCGTCCAGGACATATGTCATCAATGTGTGACATTCTACGGTTTTCGATCAATATTAACAAATTTAAATTTGCTTATCTCACTTTACACATAAACCTTTGTACTACACAAAACATTTTAATACATTTAATTTGTATAATGAAGCAAAGGTGAGGATAATGGAACACAAGAAACAAAAACAAGAAGGATACATGTATAACTAAAAGAATAAAAAACGTATAACAAACTATACAAAAATCATAACAAGACAGCAAAGAAACTAAAGCAGTAGCAATTTGAACTCCCATTGCAAACCGGGAGTGACATCAAGTGCCCCGTTAGGATAAACATTTCCTGCTCTGTTCAC
Organism: Mytilisepta virgata; assembly: GCA_028015205.1. Taxonomy (NCBI): domain Eukaryota; kingdom Metazoa; phylum Mollusca; class Bivalvia; order Mytilida; family Mytilidae; genus Mytilisepta; species Mytilisepta virgata. The sequence goes on from CM051510.1 coordinate 4,051,889, forward strand.
GACGACCGTCACATTGCTAGTGCGCAGAAGGCAGGGAAATGTCAACTCTGATGGGATATCAATTACAGAAGGACTTGAAATCATACTGAAGATATCTAGTCTTATACGCCTTATAAAAAACTTCATATAGTTCAATCAATTCGTAATGAAGTGAACAGGGACTGTACATAAGCCTGTTTTTGGGGTTTATGAACAGAAATCTCGCTCGGCCAAAAAAATCGCTATATAAATGACATGCACAGCAGTAACGAATCAACTGTAAAATGTATACTCCATATGCTGGAAATCTTCTTTATCTATGTACAAATACAAATCTAGATATGAAACAGACGTAATTGTGTCTGTGGTGTCTTAATTTCAAGCTCAATGGGATAGATGAGTAAAGATTATTCAGCATATTAAGTGACAAAACATCATCAATATAGCGGAAACTTAAATTAAAGGACTGGGTTAGTATCTTTTCTTTCCAATTCAGCAGCCCCTGTTAAAATGTGACGCCATATCAAAATAACTTCTATTACACCCAGTATGTGAATATGGTAAATTTAAAACATTTTAGACTGATAAACCTCTGTTAATGTTATGATATACGACATTTTGGCATTACCAATATATGTACATAATTTTGAATCGAGTGTGATGGTGTAGCATTCTGAATTTCCATGGCCAGCAAAATTATTCATCCTATGAATGTATGACAGGAATAACAAATGATACAAAGTCCTTACCCCAGTAAAACATTTAAATGGGAAGAATTATTGACAGGCGTCATATACCATGGCTTTTCTGTAGTCAATGCCATTTAGCTGATCTCTAAATCAAAGCTCATTGGTTTGAAGAATATATTCCTCCTTCAGATACATGTATTGTGGTGTATCGGTACAATGTATGTATTCAAATATATATTGGTATCTCTGAACGAATACATGTTAAATCACAAAATGTATGGTACGTCTTATTCTGAATTGGTATGATGAATTTATCGAGTGTTGTAGGAGCAACCTCCCCCAATTTTTTCTAATACCAAACAAAACATTGTACAGTTTTTGCTGGATAAATCACCACAGTGACTTTATTATACTTGTCCTATTAATCCGTTTAAATATTAAACGTAATTTCAATGCAACTTAATTTACACAATCTTGAACAAAACCTTAAATCATTACTAGGAATTGATGATATGGGATCATCTGTTGCTTCAAGAAAGATTATAATATACTTATAAAATGATATTCTCTATACAAGCAATAAAAAACTAATGACATAATCATTTCAATGAGATCTTGTATATTCCTGTAATTTACCATGGTAGGCATGCAATGACACCCATTGTAACTCTCATTCAATAAAAATGCTAGTAACCAATATAATTGATTTTAGTTGAGAATTTGCTATGTAATCCGACATTTTGACAGAATAACTGACATTTTATTCTTCTATTGTTAGGTCTAAATGTGGAATGTACGAATGACAAAATGTTCCAAAATTGCATTTACCTCTTATTATATGTATAATATCGCGTAAATGACGTGAGTTTTCTAAACTCTATTTGAATTATTGTGATGTTTAGATATGACCTAGTAACAGAACACGGGGGTGGTGTATCACTAAGTTTTGATTGCTTTGAAAATAACATGATCTTGATATAAATGTGTTTTCAGTTGATGTTTTTTTATCATTTCTATCCAAAATGGGTTTTAGCAGGAATGGTATAAAAACTTTAACTAGTTAAAAGTTAAACGAAATACAATCTAATACTATTATCATTTCTAGCGATGTTGGAAATCGCTGGTTAATCAGATAGTGTTGACTTTTTAAGGTATAGAAACTAAACATCAAAATTGATAACATGGAAGGTCAAAAATGACATAACAAACAATCAAAGCAACCCGTGGGCACACTCCGGACAAAAATAGCAAAAGAGAGCACGTTAAAACTCCGCTGAAGATGTCGTTGAAGAATAGACTAAAATGCCGGTACAGGTTTTCCAAATCCACCAAGAATACGTAAGGTGCTGTTAACAATGGGTTCATGTTTATGTTTGTTGCTGCTTCGTTGATAGGTCTTTTTATTTGAAAGCGTTTATTTTGATACTAGCCCGAAATTGATACTTAAAATTTATTGTTACGACATGCAAAATTTCTGAAAGCTAGGGAGTACCTCCCCCATGCATAACTCTCTCTTTAGATGGTTTTGGGTTTACAGTTTTTGATAATTTTAGTATATTTTAATTTTCTATTCCGCCTTCTGGGTTGTTATTTTGGTTTTCAACATTTTAGCCATTGAGTAGACCTGATGAGTCGCCAACCGACTTTTCCCTTTCAGGCAGCGTTGGAACCGTGGCGTAATGGGTAACTCATTTGACTTCGAACAAAAAGGTTCGTGGTTTCATTTCCGGTGAAAATTTAAGGGATCTGATTTACAAAAGAGGTCCTATAGACCCCATTTGCCGGGAAGTCCTTCTGATGGGGACAAACAAAGCCACAGTCATAGCACTTAAGCATCCTTGTAGATGTCGGAAAAGTTTGGCTTTAAATGATACCACATTGACAATAATGTTTACGCGCCAAGTGTAGAGGGATCAGCAGAAGTTGGTACAACGTTTTCCGTATCAACTATAAATATACAAGATTAAACCAAAGTCAGTCTTGCCTACATTTTTCGATTCAGGCCCATTGACTGTTTTCAATACTTTGGTCATTCAGGTTTTTAAATTGTATTTCCTTCGTTGTGTTAAATGATCTTTACAATATTCATTTACCGTACCTATCAGAGTTTTGATCAAGAATGTTCCTCACGAAAATTAATTTGGAAATTTCATTTACCTTACCTATCAGAGTTTTGATCAAGAATGTTCCTCACGAAAATGAATTTGGAAATGTGTGCAGTAAACATTGGGAACAAAGTATCTGAGTGAGTTTATTTAGCTGTAGTCCCTAACGATATTTTTTTGAAAACTATATTCATTTCTTCTTTACAAAAATTATTTGATAGCTGATAGTTGATAGTCGTCTGATTTGAGTGAAGGTTTTAAAATGAAAACTTAAGGTTTTTTGTGTAATTGTATCACTTTTATTTTGGAATTGTATGATACACATACAAATATACACTACAAATTGTAACTGGATCAACTTCAATATTTAAACTGTAAAATGTATTTTTACAAATCCTCCTCGCTCCCATAAAGACAAAAGCATGCAGCGATGCGTTAATTTAGAACTCATTAGAGATAAAATTGAAAATAGAATCAAGCCTTTTACTTCATTTTCCATAATTCATACATTGGGAATATATTAGATATCTGTCAATAAAAAATCATCCTAATCCAATTGATTATACAGGCTTTTGTTTCACTTAAAATGTCTCATCATATGGTCTCTACTATGCATATATGTTCAAATTATGATAAAATTAGTATTATTTCCAGTGAAATCTTTTCTGAGATTGTAATAATACATCTTGAAAAAATATAATGTACACGCATTCATAAACTTGTTATTAATGTCTTCAAGATTTCGACAATTGAGGTTAATAATAGTATTTTATACGACGATGTTTAGACGCATGCACTCACACGATATAAAAGAAGTTTTTTTTCTGTACTATCATAAGTCTTTAAATTAAACTGTATCAACACAAAAAATTTGTTCTGCGCATGACGGATTCTTCACGGAAAAGGAAAACTGATATGACGGTATGTATCTACCACTTCTTATTCTTTCTCTGTTGTGTCTGCTGTTGATTTATTTAGTGGAAGATATGTTGTTGTAAGCAGTGTGTATCAGTATTGTAACATATATTGCAATTGGACATTGTTCAACAATAATAAACAGCATATTGAGATGACCTATATCATTTCTTGGTAATCTGTTTGGGCAGTTCTTCCCTTGATCTACCTATGACAGTGCTGCCAAAGAAGCATTAGTTCTACCATAGAATCAATCGGGACTGTTCTACAACAGAACCATTTATGACATGTGAGATAAACAACAAAATGGCTAGCATGAAAGCTCAACAATGACACACCAGTCAATCAAAGCAACCCAACTGGCAGAACTCCGGACATAAAATAGGTCTTTTGATATTGATTTACTTTGAGATGACAATTAAGACTAAAGAACAAATAAAACAAGATAAAAGTCAAAAAAGTAATGATCCAGTAAATTTATGAAACCCTTATAAGACGAAGACAAATTAATACGAAAAATGTTTGAATATTTTTGAATATTTCAGTTATAAACCTGATATGCAAATATTGATTTATCGGCAGGAAAAAACCGTAGTCTAACAATTTTATCTTTTATTTAAAATCCCAGACAATATTGTATGATAAAAACCATGTTACCAGTTTGATTAAAACTATTTGGCATTGATTTATACAGACGTGTTCCTTGTTTTAAACGTATATCAACAATGTCCAAATTATACGGTTTAAATGTCACTATTTGTCATCCAGTTCTTACAATTTTAAATGCACTTTACTTGATTTAAAACATATTTCTTGTTCTACAGTCTAAAATATTATATTTGATCTGAACGTAAAATTTTCAGAACAGGTGATTTTAATTCTATAACAATTCAATAAATGAATAAAATTTCTAACGATCATTTAATTAATTTATGTAAAACAAAAACAAAACAAAAAAAAAAAAAAAAAAAAGAAAAAAAATGCAATAACAAATATAAGGGTATGGAACGATTAGGCTTGTTATTTGGCGCCTCAAATTCCAAAATCAAAAATTAATGAAAAATTTTCTCTCGGCTATAATTAAATACTCTTGAAATGATGCATTATAAGGAAAATGTTTTGTTTTCAACTAGAAATTTCTTTAATACAAACAATATGCTGCCAAAGAAGTCCACTTATGAGGAAAATTAATGAAAAACACTTATGAGGAAATTAATGAAAAACACCAAATTGTAGTAATTGTTTAGCTGATGAATTACAATTTTGATATGAGCAACAGCTTTGCCCACAAAGACATTTCATTGAAATGTGTCTTCATGTAAGATGCACATTATATTAAAAAATTATTTAGGGAAAGGATGTAGCTCATAGTTGTTTTGACCATTATCTACTGTTATGTAAATTTCTGAAATCATGATTTTATATTTTTATGTCAAACATGTCAAATATGGACAAATAATGACTTAAATCATACCACCATCTTTGGTAACAATACAACTGAAGGTAACGTTTTTCTCGGAAATCATATGTGCTTCAATTTCTGGATTTCATTTTTAATTTTGAAACATTAAGAGTCAGCAATCCAAGACATTTTTATAGTGCAAACTTTAGAATCATTTTTCATTATTTTTTCGTATTATATTACTATTATATCAGTCTGTGGTTTGGACCATCCATCGAAAAAAAAATTAGAAAAAAGGAGATCATGACAGAATTATTCCAACAAAGTTTGTATACTACCACAACAGCTAATGGAAGATTTTCCAAATATATTTTTTTCTCAGACTCCAATATTTGGTAATAGTGACCATCTTAATAAGGGGTCTCAATTCTAAACGGTGACTATTTTAGGACCAATACACAAAAGTTAGTCCAAGCATTTTCTAAAGTTGAGAATGAATAGTATATTATTATTTGATAATCAAAATTTGAAGACAGCATAATGGTAAATCAAAGACAAGTAAGTAAAAACCAAACAAAAATGATTTGTTCTAGACAAACATATATAATAATTCAGTGTCATCTGGTGTGAGTGCAATAACTTAAATGAAAATGTATGCTATGCATATTTGTTGTTGATTTTAACAAACGACAGCTAATAAACAGTGTCATCTTATATTATGATATTTAGACAAACATGCAGTCAAACGATGTAAAGGATGTTTTTTTTATAAATATTAAACTACTTTTCTAAGTATTGAAATTTTATGCAAGCGAAACATCAGTTCTGTTTATATGTGGTATGAGTGACACGTTATTGATTTCAACTTTTGGTATATTTCTTGTACTTCTTAGTCTTTGTTGCACGTTGTTGTAAAAAGTGTCCATAAAACGACATGACTTAGTGTTTCACACTTTTATCATGAGTAAAAACAATGAACAGTTTATTTATAATTTATATTAAACCGAATGACTTTCAGTAATGTTTGCCCGACTTTTGGAACGTACAATTTAGAATGGAAAAGTATGCTTTGAAGGAACGAATGTAACAAAATGACAAGATTCATTTTGATTTAGAGTCATTGAAACGAATTATGGTATCTTACTTTGAAAGATGAATAAGATTATGCATACATTTTGTCCTGATGAGGCCTTCGAAATTTCGATATTCTTGCTCTCCTTAAATTTGTTTATTGGTAATCATCACCGTGTTGTTCATATGTTTATGGTTTTTAATTGTAGTGCATGTATTGTTTTGGTCTTGTCTTCGTTGTTCTCAGGAGTTTGTCAATTGTTACGATTTGTCTCTCCTTCGAATATCCCTTTGGTATCTCTTGACTTTACTCTAAAAGTTTTGGCTAAGAAATATACCATTTTACGGTATCGGTCGACCTCAATAGATACAGTAATAAAAACAAACCAAGTACCCACCAAACCGTTTAGCTCCATCATTATTCAGTATCTGTTCCAAGTCTGTCCTGAATCTGTGTTGTTTTCGTTAGTTAATATTTGCACTCTTCTATGGTATTTTTGTGTGATGATTTGTCGATTGGCTTGCGTTAATTGGATATTGTTGACCTTTCCTTTGATCCATGTTGTCGTCTGTATATTATATAAAACATTGTACAGTTTTTGTGGATAAATCACCACTTTATTATACTTGTCCTATTAATCCGTTTAAATATTAAAAGTAATTTCAATGCAACTTAATTTACACAATCTTGAACAAAAACCTAAATCATTACTAGGAATTGATGGAGATGGGATCATCTGTAGCTCCAAGAAAGATTATAATACAATTATAAAATGATTTTCTCTAAAAACTAATGAAATAATCATTTCAATGAGATTTTGTATACTCCTGTAATTTACCATATGTTGTAGGCATGCAACGACACGCCTTGTAATTCTCATTCAATATAAATGCTAGTAACCAATATAATTGATTTTAGTTGAGACTTCGCTATGCAATCCTGCGTTTTGACAGAACAACTGACATTTTATTCTTTTATTGTTACGTCTAAATGTGGAATTTACGAATGAAAAAATGTTTCAAAATTGAATTTACCTCTTATTATATGTATAATGTCGGGTAAATGACGTCATTTTTCTTAACTGTATTTGAATTATTACGTGATGTTAAGATATGACCTAGTAACAGAACAGAGGGGTGGTGTATCACTAAGTTTCGATTGCTTTGACAATAACATGATCTTGATATAAATGTGTTTTTTATCCTTTCTATGCAAAAATGGGTTTTAGCAGGAATGGTATAAAAACTTTAACTAGTTAAAAAATAAACGAAATTCAATCTAACACTATTATCATTTCTAGCGATGTTGAAAATTGCTGGTTAACCAGATAGTGTTGACGTTTTAAGGAATAGAAACTAAACATCAAAATTGATAACAGGAAAGGTCAACAATGACATAAAAAACATTCAAAGCAACCCGTGCGCAATCTAAGGACAAAAATAACACAAGGGAGAGAAAACAAATTAGCATAAGAGAGCACGTTAAAACTCCGCTGAAGATGTCGTTGAAGAATAGGCTAAAATGCCGGTACAGGTTTTCCAAATCCACCAAGAATACATAAGGTGCTGTTAACAATGGGTTCATGTTTATGTTTATTGCTGCTTCGTTGATAGGTCTTTTTATTTGAAAGCGTTTATTTTGATACTAGCTCGAAATTGATACTTAAAACTTGTTACGACATTGCAATATTTCTGAAAACTAAGGAGTACCTCTCTCATGCATAGCTCTCTCTCTTTAGATAGTTTTGGGTTTACAGTTTTTGGTAATTTTAGTACATTTTAATTTTCTATTCCGCCTTCTGGATTGTTATTTTAGCCATTGAGCAGACCTGATGAGTCGCCAATCGACTTTTCCCTTATCCACTATAAATATACAAGATTAAACCATAGTCAGCCTTGCCTACAGTTTTGATTCAGGCCCATTGACTTTTTTCAATACTTTGGTCATTCAGGTTTTTAAATTGTATTTCCTTCGTTGTGTTAAATGATCTTTATACTATTCATTTACTTTACCTGTCAGAATTGGTCAAGAATGTTCCTCACATATTAAAACTCCGAAGATGTCGTTGAAGAGTATGCTAAAATGTCAGTACAGGTTTTCCAAATCCACTAAGAATACATAAGGAGGTGTTTACAACGGGTTCATGTTTATGTTTGTTGCTGGTCTTATTTGAAAGCGTTTATTTTGATACTAGCCCGAAATCGATACTTAAAATATACTGTTACGACATTGCAAAACTTGTGAAAACTAAGGACCTCGAACCAAAAGGTTCATTTAAGGGACCTGATTTACAAAAGAGGTCCTATCGACCCCATTTGCGGAGAAGTCCTTCGGATTGGGACGAACAAAGCCAAAATCATAGCACTTAAACATCCCTGTAGAGTCGGGAAAAGTGTGACCTAAACTGCTAGAACATTGGCAATTCTTGTACCCGTTAAGTGTAGAGGGATTAGCAGAAGTTGGTACAACAATTTCCACATCCACTATAAACATACAAGATTAAACCAAAGTCAGCCTTGCCTACATTTTTGATTCAGGCCCATTGACTTTTTTCAATACTTTGGTCATTAAGGTTTATAAATCTTATTTCCTTCATTGTGTTAAATGATCTTTATTCTATTCATTTATTTTAGTTTTGGTCAAGAATGTTCCTCACGAAAATGAATTTGGAAATGTGTGCAGCAAACATTGGGACTGTAGTATCTGAGTGAGTTTATTTAACTGTAGTCCCTAACGAAATTTTGTTTAAAACTATATTCATTTCTTCTTTACAAAAAATATTTGACAGCTGATAGTTGATAGTCGTCTGATTTGAGTGAAGATTTTAAAATGAAAACTTAAGGTTTTTTGTGTAATTGTATCACTTTTTATTTTGGAATTGTATGATACACATACAAATATACACTACAAATTGTAACTGGATCAACTTCAATATATAAACTGTAAAATGTATTTTTACAAATCATCCTCGCTCTCATAAAGACAAAAGCATGCAGCGATCAGCGTTACTTTAGAACTCACGACAGACAAAATTGAAAATAGAATCAAGCCTTTTACTTCATTTTCAATAATTCATAAATTGAGACTATTACATATCTGTCAATAAAAAATCATCCCAATCCAATTGATTATACATGTTTTTGTTTCACTTAAAATTTCTCATCATATGGTCTCTACTTTGCATATATGTTCAAATTATGAGAACATCAGTATTATTTCCAGTGAAATCTTTGTGAGATTGTAATAATACATCTTGAAAAAATATAATTTACACGCATTCATAAACTTTGATAAAGTCAAGCTTGTGATTAATGTCTTCAAACTTTCGACAATTGCAACTAAGAATAATATATTATATTACGATGTTTAGTCGCATTTACTCACACGATGTAAAGGAAGTTTTTTTCTGTACTCTAATAAGTCTTTAAATTAAATTGTATAAACACAAACCATTTGTTCTGCGCATGACGGATATGTATGCTACACTATCTATTCTTAACGAAAAGGGAAAACTAATATGACGGTATGTATCTACCACTTCTTATTCTTTCTCTGTTGTGTCTGCTGTTGATTTATTTAGTGGGAGATATGTTGTTTTAAGCAGTGTGTATCAGTATTGTAACATATATTTCAATTGGACATTGTTCAACAATAATAAACAGCATATTCAGATGATCTATATCATTTCTTGGTAATAGGATGTCATTGGATTTATTTAGATTAAAAAAAAAATACTACACATAATATTTGACCCAACCTTTCTAGCGAACAGCTTAAAATATGATCATTTTGAAAAAAAATGAAAAGATTTTTGACTTATATATGGTAACAGTTCTAACCTATCTTTAGAATTGTCCTAAAATGCCGGGCGAATTGTTCTAGAACGTTTGTAGAACTGTCACCGGGAAAGTTTTAGAACTTTTATGAAAGTTTGCAATCTGTTTGAGCAGTTCTTCCCTTGATCTACCTATGACAGTGTTGCCAAAGAAGCATTAGTTCTACCATAGAATCAATCGGGACCGTTCTACAACAGAACCATTTATGACATGTCAGATAAACAACAAAATGGCTAACAATGACACACCAGTCAATCAAATCAACCCAACTGGCAGAACTCCGGACATAAAATAGGTCTTTTGATATTGATTTACTTTGAGATGACAATTAAGACTAAAGAACAAATAAAACAAGATAAAAGTAAAAAAAGTAATGATCCAGTAAATTTATGAAACCCTTATAAGACGAAGACAAATTAATACGAAAAATGTTTGAATATTTTTGAATATTTCAGTTATAAACCTAATATGCAAATATTGATTTATCGGCAGGAAAAAACCGTAGTCTAACAATTTTATCTTTTATTTAAAATCCCAGACAATATTGTATGATAAAAACCAGGTTACCAGTTTGATTAAAACTATTTGGCATTGATTTATACAGACGTGTTCCTTGTTTTAAACGTATATCAATAATATCCAAATTATACGGTTTAAATGTCACTATTTGTCATCCAGTTCTTACAATTTTAAATGCACTTTACTTGATTTAAAACATATTTCTTGTTCTACAGTCTAAAATATTATATTTGATCTGAACGTAAAATTTTCAGAACAGGTGATTTTAATTCTACAACAATTCAATAAATGAATAAAATTTCTAACGATCATTTAATTAATTTATGTAAAACAAAAACAAAAAAAAAAGAAAAAAGAAAAAAAATGCAATAACAAATATAAGGGTATGGGACGATTAAGCTTGTTATTTGGCGCCTCAAATTCCAAAATCAAAAATTAATGAACAATTTTCTCTCGGCTATAATTAAATACTCTTGAAATGTCGCATTATAAGGAAAATGTTTTGTTTTCAACTAGAAATTTCTTTAATACCAACAATATGCTGCCAAAGAAGTCCACTTATGAGGAAATTAATGAAAAACACTTATGAGGAAATTAATGAAAAACACCAAATTGTAGTAATTGTTTAGCTGATGAATTACAATTTTGATATGAGCAACAGCTTTGCCCACAAAGACATTTCATTGAAATGTGTCTTCATGTAAGATGCACATTATATTAAAAAATTATTTAGGGAAAGGATGTAGCTCATAGTTGTTTTGACCATTATCTACTGTTATGTAAATTTCTGAAATCATGATTTTATATTTTTATGTCAAACATGTCAAATATGGACAAATAATGACTTAAATCATACCACCATCTTTGGTAACAATACAACTGAAGGTAACGTTTTTCTCGGAAATCATATGTGCTTCAATTTGTGGATTTCATTTTTAATTTTGAAACATTAAGAGTCAGCAATCCAAGGAATTTTTATAGTGCAAACTTTAGAATCATTTTTCATTATTTTTTTCGTATTATATTACTATTATATCAGTCTGTGGTTTGGACCATCCATCGAAAAAAAAAAAGAAAAAAGGAGATCATGACAGAATTATTCCAACAAAGTTTGTATACTACCACAACAGCTAATGGAAGATTTTCCAAATATATTTTTTTTTCTCAGACTCCAATATTTGGTAATAGTGACATCTTAATAAGGGGTCTCAATTCTAAACGGTGACTATTTTAGGACCAATACAAAAAAGTTAGTCCAAGCATTTTCTAAAGTTGAGAATGAATAGTATATTATTATTTGATAATCTAAATTTGAAGACAGCATAATGGTAAATCAAAGACAAGTAAGTAAAAACCAAACAAAAATGATTTGTTCTAGACAAACATATATAATAATTCTGTGTCATCTGGTGCGAGTGCAATATCTAAAATGAAAATGTATGGTATGCATATTTGTTGTTGATTTTAACAAACGACAGCTAATAAACAGTGTCATCTTATATTATGATATTTAGACAAACATGCAGTCAAACGATGTAAAGGATGTTTTTTTTTTATAAATATTAAACTACTTTTCTAAGTATTGAAATTCTATGCAAGCGAAACATCAGTTCTGTGTATATGTGGTATGAGTGACACGTTATTGATTTCAACTTTTGGTATGTTTCTTGTACTCCTTAGTATTTGTTGTTGCACGTTGTTGTAAAAAGTGTCCATAAAACGACATGACTTAGTGTTTCACACTTTTATCATGAGTAAGAACAATAAACAGTTTATTTATAATTTATATTAAACCGAATGACTTTCAGTAATGTTTGCCCGACTTTTGGAACGTACAATTGAAGAATGGAAAAGTTTGTTTTGAAGGAACGAATGTAACAAAATGACAAGATTCATTTTGATTTAGAGTCATTAAAATGAATAATGGTATCTTACTATGCAAGATGAATGAGATTATGTATAAATTGTATCCTTAGTAGACCTTCGACAATTCAATATTCTAGATTTTTATATAATAAACAACAGGGTATATAGTTAAACAATCCGGTAAAGAAATAAAAATTGATAAGAAGACATCTTGATACAAATAATAATATATTGCTCTCCACAAAATCTTATACATGTGATATGCGAATGATTAATTGTCCGCAGGAGTAAGTTCATACCCTTGAACTTTAATTCGCTCAAAATCCCAAAATTGTTAAATTCGCTTATATTCTAATTCGCCGAGCTCAAACGAATATAAATTACTTAGCAAATAAAACTCAACACATACATATGGGAACTGAGCCTACTCGTATAGCAGCTTTCGAAAAACAAAGAAAGGGAAAAGGATAAATATACATTCTACCTTAAAACTTTGATGTTATAACACTGAAAACTTTTTTTGTCATAAACTAAATTATATGGAGTACCAAATTGAACATCTCGTGTCATTAGCTTCTACATTTACAGCAAATCCAGCTTGATCACACATGACAGGTCTAGATATCTGAGAACACAACACATATATAAAATTAATCTGCATTTACTCTTAACCCTTGGTACGGTAACATTTATCTGTTTTTTAATAATTTTGAAATATATTTGAAATGGCTCCGTCTATATCTATTTAATTGTGAGGATAAGAAAACATTAAACCAGTTTAAAAAAAAACGGAGGGCTTTATTTCAATTTTTTTTCTATATTTGTATATATATATATTGCTGAACAATAAATATTAAGTATTTATTTAAAACATAATCATTATGTACACTGGTATTAAGATATGATAAATGAAATATTAAATAGAAACACAAACAGACGTACAACATAACATAAATGAGATTACCGTTAAGGATATACTTACAAAAAGTTGTTCCTTACAATAGCGCCAGATTAACTTGACGATAATGTTCAATAACGATGACAGATTGGTTTTGAAGACAAGTTTCTGAAAAAATGACATATACATATACAAAATTGTTCCTTGAAATAACAAGCCAGAATAAATGATGTGTACATTAATACAGCTTATTTTTTTATAGATATAAACGATACCATATCTGTAACAATATCTAAATCATTGAGCATCACTTGTTCTTTAATGATGTCGTAAATCGACGAAATGTGCACATCATGTGCATCATAATTATTTTTAAAGAATTCATTAATATCGTACACTATTCCGAAAACATAGGTAAAACCTTTATTCACTCCATACAGTGACAGTACAAGAGAGCTATGCAAAATTGAAAGGGACTGCAATGTGCATGTCAACTAAATTACATCAATACATGTCCCACAAAGTACAAATGTATGTATCTACAGAATGGTGATGTATTCACACGAAAGTTGAAACGTCTTATTCATAAAGCATTTAAATGACCATGTCTACTGCAATATATAGCTATACAGGGATCACGTCACACATACTATGCTCTGCCATAGGGTGGTGTTCTTGGAAGACCCTTGATGCAAGATTTTCAAAATTTAAAAAAAATATTAAAGTGACCATGCATATATATGTGTCTACTGCAATATCTAACATAACCAAGATCCTGTCACACAGCAGGGCCAAATGTAACTCTGAGCGATGTCTAAAAGACAATTAATGCAAATTTTTAGATGTTATTCAAATCAACAGTTAAAAAGTCTTGAAATGTTGTAAAACATTAAAATTTGACCACGTCTACTGCAATATATACCAATACCAGGACCACTTCACTACATTTACATATTAGTTTCTCATTTGTTCTACAGTATCAATATGATGATACATGGACAAGGACCATAAAAACTGTATGATGACTAACAACATATTTTTTTTTAAATTAAACGACCCTGTCTACTACAATATCTTGCGATACCAGAACCATGTCTAACGCGATATATTGCGATACTAGGACCATGTCTACTACAATATATTGCGATACAAGGACCCTGTCTACTGCAATATCTTGCGATACCAGGACAATGTATACTGCAATATCTTGCGATAGCAGGACCATGTCTACTGCGATATCTTGCGATAGCAGTACCATGTCACTTTTTTTGTTTTTGTTTTTTTTAACTGTTTTTACAATATAAGTTTGCTAAAGCTGGAGATATGAATGCAAAAAATGCATAATTTGAATGTTTTTTAAATAAATTTTGTCTTCTGCATGTATAAATTCTGATAAAAGCGACCGTGTCTACTGCAATATCTTGCGATATCAGGACCATGTCACTATTTTTTTAACAGTTTTTTAATATTAAATTGCTGAAACTGGAGATATGAATGCAAAAATGCATGATTTGAATCTTTTTACAAATACATTTTGTCTACTGTAAGCATAAATTCTGATAAAAGCGACCGGGTGTACTGCAATATCTTGCGATACCAGGACAATGTCACGTTTTCGTTTTTTTTTTTATAGAATTTTTTAAAATGTTTTAACGATATAAATTGCTAAAACTGAAGATTTGAATGAATCTTTTTACAAATAATTTGATTGTCTACGTCATGTATAAAATTATGATAACAGGACCATGTCCACTTTAATATCTCACGACACAGGGACCATGTCACCACTTTAAAATCAGTGTCAGAAGAGCCCGGTTTCACCCTTAACAGTACATGTGTAGCTGTACAATATTAAATTATAGACACTTGAACAAAGCGTAAAATATATTAACGTACCATTAAAGGAAAGTGAATATGTAGATCATATACTTATCATGTAACCTAAAAGTCCATGTCTCTGGAAATATAAAGCGCTATGTTTCACCCAACATAGTGTCTGTAAGTGAATTAACCTTGCCTTAAGTGGGTAGGCATGGGGTAAGGGAGATAACTCCTATAGATGTTTTTTCTTGACGTCAAACAATAGGAATAACGTGGCATTACTATGACGTACCACATTTCCTTGCATTAGACGAAGTGAAGAGGTTCGGTAAGGGGCATCTCCGTAACGAATCTAAAACTTTTTCGAAATATGTGCAATCGATAATAACGTAGGATTTGATATATCGATGAATTATTGTTTAACATCCAGTGGCAATTATGAAATGCATATCACTACAAACGTAGTATTTGAACAACTGTACGTTCGGTGTTACATGTAAAGCATAATAATCCCTCTTTCCAGGGATTACGCTAATCTATTTACTTACCAGTTATAAACAGACAAAGTTCCAAGACACTTTTTATTCCAAATAAAAATCCCATAACCTGAGTATTACCTTAATGATTGCGTTCTGGTCGTCTTTAATTAAATAGCATGGATTATTTCCCCTCACCCCTAATGGAATGGTTTAGCTTTTTTATTTATTTTTGTAAATCATCAAAATTTAATGAAATCGATTTTTTTTCTTTTGGACATTTGGTTAAAATGTTCAAGTGGATATATTGAACATTGAAATGTGTTGGATTATCAAAGTGAATGAGGAAAACTGGACTAAATTAAATCATATTAAAATGAAGACATATAATTTTCAGGTATATTTATATTTTACACCACACCGGCAATACTTACCTTTGCAAATAATTTTTTTAATAACTGAATTTATTTTATGAAATTCAATATAAAATAAATTGCATTATTGCAGCGCGGGAGGTGTGGTTATTTTCTGCATTTTGATTGGCTTGTGAAGCACATGTAAATTATAACTGTATCTTTGTCGGCCAGCAGCAGCATTGCTGATCATTGCGGTAAATTGCTTGGCCGGGATAAGTTCGCTTTTGATGTAAGTCTATTAATTTTATTTTTTGCTAATTATTGAATAATTTGTTGAATTATGTTATCTGAAGAAACTTTCTGATTGCTCGACGAAATATAAAATTAACTTCAATTAATTAAAGTGGTGCGGAGTAGATTTTTTTTATATCTAATGACTTTCTCAGTTGTTTGGTAATGAAAATACATATATATCGATTGTGTACACGTGCTGTTGAGTCAAATTGTGCCACCATGCCAATCGGGTATCGGCCACCTAAATATTGGTTGAAGTATATACAATTTGTACACATATTATTAAGTCAAGATTGTTGTTGAGGTGGGCCATCACGCCAATTGGGCATCGGCCACCTAAAATTATTTGAATTGTTGATTGTAAATTGATTGTTTGATTCAGAAGAAAATTAAATGTATTGAACATTTTCTGAAGTATATACAATTTGTACACATATTGTTAAGTCAAGATTGTTGTTGAGTCGGGCCATCACGCCAATTGGGCAACTGTTTGCATTGTTGATTGATGAATTGATTGTTTGATTCAAAAGAAAATTAAATGTATTGAACATTGTTTGCTGACGAATATGGTTTCATGTCTGTGTGTCAAAAGCTCATTGAGCTGGTTACCTTTGTAACTTTGCACATATGTTTATGTATTGTGTTATGTTTTTTCTTCTTTCAATTTTTTTGACCTTGTGATTGTGCCATCCAAACTGTATGTATATATTTAATTTGATTCATTTCATAATTAATGTTATCATTTATTTTATGTAGTACTTAATTGATCGTTTTCTCACGCTTTCAACATGTGAATAACCTTCAAACAGTTCACTATAGTGATAATCAATAAAATTAACACATTCTATATGTTAATGAGAACATTTCTGTCGGCGGCCGGTAACCTAGATTTTAAATGTAATCTCTTATCAATTTGTAACAGTAAACATATAACAGGACGATGCATAGGCGACAGTGTTATGTGGCATTCTATTTTAAGCAAAAAATCATGGCAATTTTAAACAGGTATAATCTTACGCGGATAACAACAATTTACAATTATCATTTATCGACATAAAAAAAAGAGAGAGTCAGCTAAGATGGCCAGTAACGATGAGATCGTATACCAACGAGAATCCCAGATGGAAGCAGTACCAGAGAATAACAGGTACAGGAATAATTTTGTCAACTGAGGAATATATACCTAATCCCATTATTCTGGTGAACGACTCTTTAAGCTCCCATGAGTCCGCAGGGTTAGGGCAAAAATTAAAAATGGATAATTTATTGATTTAGGCGTTCTTTTAGATAGCTCACCCCTAAATCAGATATTGTTATCATCAAAACTTGTCATAATTTATGGTGAACTCGTTTCCCAACTTTCAAATAAGATAAAAATACAATGTATACTGCAATATCTTGCGATAGCAGGACCATGTCTACTGCGATATCTTGCGATAGCAGTACCATGTCACTTTTTTTGTTTTTGTTTTTTTTAACTGTTTTTACAATATAAGTTTGCTAAAGCTGGAGATATGAATGCAAAAAATGCATAATTTGAATGTTTTTTAAATAAATTTTGTCTTCTGCATGTATAAATTCTGATAAAAGCGACCGTGTCTACTGCAATATCTTGCGATATCAGGACCATGTCACTATTTTTTTAACAGTTTTTTAATATTAAATTGCTGAAACTGGAGATATGAATGCAAAAATGCATGATTTGAATCTTTTTACAAATACATTTTGTCTACTGTAAGCATAAATTCTGATAAAAGCGACCGGGTGTACTGCAATATCTTGCGATACCAGGACAATGTCACGTTTTCGTTTTTTTTTTTATAGAATTTTTTAAAATGTTTTAACGATATAAATTGCTAAAACTGAAGATTTGAATGAATCTTTTTACAAATAATTTGATTGTCTACGTCATGTATAAAATTATGATAACAGGACCATGTCCACTTTAATATCTCACGACACAGGGACCATGTCACCACTTTAAAATCAGTGTCAGAAGAGCCCGGTTTCACCCTTAACAGTACATGTGTAGCTGTACAATATTAAATTATAGACACTTGAACAAAGCGTAAAATATATTAACGTACCATTAAAGGAAAGTGAATATGTAGATCATATACTTATCATGTAACCTAAAAGTCCATGTCTCTGGAAATATAAAGCGCTATGTTTCACCCAACATAGTGTCTGTAAGTGAATTAACCTTGCCTTAAGTGGGTAGGCATGGGGTAAGGGAGATAACTCCTATAGATGTTTTTTCTTGACGTCAAACAATAGGAATAACGTGGCATTACTATGACGTACCACATTTCCTTGCATTAGACGAAGTGAAGAGGTTCGGTAAGGGGCATCTCCGTAACGAATCTAAAACTTTTTCGAAATATGTGCAATCGATAATAACGTAGGATTTGATATATCGATGAATTATTGTTTAACATCCAGTGGCAATTATGAAATGCATATCACTACAAACGTAGTATTTGAACAACTGTACGTTCGGTGTTACATGTAAAGCATAATAATCCCTCTTTCCAGGGATTACGCTAATCTATTTACTTACCAGTTATAAACAGACAAAGTTCCAAGACACTTTTTATTCCAAATAAAAATCCCATAACCTGAGTATTACCTTAATGATTGCGTTCTGGTCGTCTTTAATTAAATAGCATGGATTATTTCCCCTCACCCCTAATGGAATGGTTTAGCTTTTTTATTTATTTTTGTAAATCATCAAAATTTAATGAAATCGATTTTTTTTCTTTTGGACATTTGGTTAAAATGTTCAAGTGGATATATTGAACATTGAAATGTGTTGGATTATCAAAGTGAATGAGGAAAACTGGACTAAATTAAATCATATTAAAATGAAGACATATAATTTTCAGGTATATTTATATTTTACACCACACCGGCAATACTTACCTTTGCAAATAATTTTTTTAATAACTGAATTTATTTTATGAAATTCAATATAAAATAAATTGCATTATTGCAGCGCGGGAGGTGTGGTTATTTTCTGCATTTTGATTGGCTTGTGAAGCACATGTAAATTATAACTGTATCTTTGTCGGCCAGCAGCAGCATTGCTGATCATTGCGGTAAATTGCTTGGCCGGGATAAGTTCGCTTTTGATGTAAGTCTATTAATTTTATTTTTTGCTAATTATTGAATAATTTGTTGAATTATGTTATCTGAAGAAACTTTCTGATTGCTCGACGAAATATAAAATTAACTTCAATTAATTAAAGTGGTGCGGAGTAGATTTTTTTTATATCTAATGACTTTCTCAGTTGTTTGGTAATGAAAATACATATATATCGATTGTGTACACGTGCTGTTGAGTCAAATTGTGCCACCATGCCAATCGGGTATCGGCCACCTAAATATTGGTTGAAGTATATACAATTTGTACACATATTATTAAGTCAAGATTGTTGTTGAGGTGGGCCATCACGCCAATTGGGCATCGGCCACCTAAAATTATTTGAATTGTTGATTGTAAATTGATTGTTTGATTCAGAAGAAAATTAAATGTATTGAACATTTTCTGAAGTATATACAATTTGTACACATATTGTTAAGTCAAGATTGTTGTTGAGTCGGGCCATCACGCCAATTGGGCAACTGTTTGCATTGTTGATTGATGAATTGATTGTTTGATTCAAAAGAAAATTAAATGTATTGAACATTGTTTGCTGACGAATATGGTTTCATGTCTGTGTGTCAAAAGCTCATTGAGCTGGTTACCTTTGTAACTTTGCACATATGTTTATGTATTGTGTTATGTTTTTTCTTCTTTCAATTTTTTTGACCTTGTGATTGTGCCATCCAAACTGTATGTATATATTTAATTTGATTCATTTCATAATTAATGTTATCATTTATTTTATGTAGTACTTAATTGATCGTTTTCTCACGCTTTCAACATGTGAATAACCTTCAAACAGTTCACTATAGTGATAATCAATAAAATTAACACATTCTATATGTTAATGAGAACATTTCTGTCGGCGGCCGGTAACCTAGATTTTAAATGTAATCTCTTATCAATTTGTAACAGTAAACATATAACAGGACGATGCATAGGCGACAGTGTTATGTGGCATTCTATTTTAAGCAAAAAATCATGGCAATTTTAAACAGGTATAATCTTACGCGGATAACAACAATTTACAATTATCATTTATCGACATAAAAAAAAGAGAGAGTCAGCTAAGATGGCCAGTAACGATGAGATCGTATACCAACGAGAATCCCAGATGGAAGCAGTACCAGAGAATAACAGGTACAGGAATAATTTTGTCAACTGAGGAATATATACCTAATCCCATTATTCTGGTGAACGACTCTTTAAGCTCCCATGAGTCCGCAGGGTTAGGGCAAAAATTAAAAATGGATAATTTATTGATTTAGGCGTTCTTTTAGATAGCTCACCCCTAAATCAGATATTGTTATCATCAAAACTTGTCATAATTTATGGTGAACTCGTTTCCCAACTTTCAAATAAGATAAAAATACTTGATATTGGTCAGTGGACAGATGCTTTTCTTATATTCATCAGCATATTTTCTGAAAGTCACCATGAGAAGGTACACAAGCTATTAAAATACATGCAGATAATACGCTTAGGGGCAACGAGATCAAGTGAAGGTTAACGAAAATACGACGACAGTTCCGCCTGAGAAAGGCTAGGAATCCGTCTACTTCATGGGGTGAGGTTGATAGCGAATTGTGGCTATTATACATGCATAACAATACTTATCAACATCAGTTTAATAATACACGAATCAGCAATTTCGGCAGTGGGAAATGTTTTGATTATAACTACAGGGGTCATTGTACACGAGCACCGTGTATTTATATGCATTCTTGCATAAAATGTAATAAAGCTCACCCATCAATCCATGTCACTTTGAACATCTGTTAGTGCACCTCGTTTAAGAAATCCTTCTCCATTTAGAGTTTCCAGCCAACAATTTCAAGTCAGGCATCAGTACAGTCAACCTAGAGAGTTCGGACAAGGACCAAGACCAAGATTTAATCCAGCATTTATGGGATTTAGGATATTTACCAATTAAAATCGAAGCTCTTGAAAGTATTTTTTTGCATTATCACGATAAAAAGGCTGCTGAATTTTTGTTACAAGGGTTTAAAAAAGGTTTTTGTTTAGGATATTGCGGTCCAAAATTACCAAGATCATGTAAAAAATTAGTGTCTGCAAAAATGTATCCGGCTGATTTTCAAGAAAAAATTGACAAAGAAATAAAACTGGGCAGGATATTGGGTCCATATTTGTCACTACCACTTTCTAATCTGATTACGTCCCCTATTGGGGTTGTCCGAAAATCAGATGGAGGATGGCGCTTGATAACACACCTTTCATATCCTAATGGTAATAGTGTCAATGATTTCATTGATCCTGAAATTTGTTCTGTTCAGTATACCTCTTTTGATGCTGCTATCGAAATGATAAGATCCCACGGAACTGATGTTTTATGCGCTAAAATGGACGTGAAAAGCGCTTTTCGGTTATTTAGAATAAACCCCTCTGATTTTCATTTACTTGGGTTTCAGTTTCAAGAAAAATTCTACATTGATAAATATTTGCCAATGGACTGTTCAGTCTCTTGTGCCACCTTTGAAAAATTCTCTACAACGTGTTTAGTATTTTTGGGGTTGGAAAAAACACTAAAGAAATGAAGGTAAAAATTCCACATGACAAAATCTCCAACCTCATGGCCACACCGAAATACTTTCTACAAAAAAGAAAAGTCGCTTTAAGGGAAACGCAGTCGTTAGTCGGTTCACTGAAGTTTTGTACAAGGGCCGTTAGCTCATCTAGAGCCTTCAATAGAAGATTTTGTGACTCGACTATAAGTGTAAAAAAGCCACATCACTTTATTCGAATTACCTAATCTATCAGGGAGGATGTATCTATGTGGGAACAATTTTTAGAGTCCTTCAATGGGGTTTACTTATTTAAAGATATAGAGTGGTCTAGTAACGACTCATTGGAGCTGTTCACAGGTAGTTCAGGTAGTGAAGGTTTGGGTTGTGGTGCATATTTTCAGGGTCATTGGGTATACTTTCAGTGGCCAACGGAATGGACTTTGTCTGACATTTTTAGAGCTAGTACCTATCATTTTAGCAATGTGTATCTGGAGAAAACATTTCTCGAACAAGAAACTATTATTCAGGACAGATAACAACGCCTTGGTATCTGTCATAAACAAACTTCAAAAAGCAAAAATGTTATGGTTTTAATACGAGCGTTAGTATTGTTTTCCATGTCTTATAATTTTCAGTACAAATCTTGTCATATTTTGGATATTTGAATAATATCGCTGATTCCATTTCTCGAAAGCAATGGAGAAAGTTCAGACGTTTGGCACCACAAACAGACATGTTACCAGCAGTTGTTCCACACGAGTTTCACTCGCAGCTCTCAGGGGTGAAACTAGCAGATTGTTGAATCGTCGGTTTCTACAAATACTAGAGGAACCTATAATACAGGGCTAGACGCCTTTTAGAATTTCTTAGAACTTCACAACTTTATCCAAATTTGGCCCCCTTCTCTTTGCCATGTAACACAATTTATGGCATACCTATCTCTCACTGGTAAATCACCTAGTACAACAAGAACATATTTGGCGGCAGTGGGATATAAATGTAAGCTTTTAGGTTACAAAGACATTACTTCTAATTTTATGGTTCAAAAAATGCTATAAGGGATGAAAAGATTAAAAACGACAAAGAATACTAGACTTCCTATTACAATTGACTTACTAAAAAAGATTGTTAAATCCTTTCCAGTTATCTGCACCTCGCATTATGAGACACTGTTGTTTAGAGCCGCCTTTTGTTTGGCATTCTTTCGATTTTTGCGTGTTGGAGAGTTGACAGTCGGGAATGAAAGAGATACAAGTCGCGTCTTTCATGCAAATCATATAAATATAGTGGAAAGCAAACACTATATTAAACTTACAATCCCCTTTTCAAAAACGGATCAGTTAGGCATTGGTAAAACAATAATTATACCAGAAACAGGTTGTCAAGTGTGCCCCTTACTTAATGTACGCAAATATCTTCACAACAGGCCACACGTACAAGGCCCATTTTTCTGTCATTTTGGGGGTAAACCACTAACAAGATACCAATTTACGGCAGTTTTGTTTAAGGTGTTGACATCTTTAGGAGTCAATACTAAGTTATACATATCGCATTCATTTTGCATAGGAGCAGCAAGTTTTTACCATCTTAAAGACGAATCCGAGGAACAGATAAAAAATATGGGCAGATGGAAATCTTGAGCTTTCCAGACCTACATAAGAATTCCTGGACATAAACTGATATAAACCTTGAATTACTTAACAAATCCTAAAGTACGTTTTAAGTATTTTAGGTACGCCTGTTTGTATATGGATTATTGGTTCCCCCATCATAAAAAGAGCTTTTATTGCTGTACGCTCCAGACATGAAGGTATCCATTTGTGTTCAAAAGAAAGTATCAATGCGAACATATTTTGGCAAGGGAAAGGTGGCATGAGGTAGCACGAGATGGTTAGAAAAGTGAAGCATTTGATGAGTATTGCTGATCTACCAGATATCCTTTTGATTCATTGTGGTGGAAACGATTTGGAATCCATTTCACCAAAGACATTACGGGAAAAAATCACACAGGATTTAAGTGTTATCAATCAATTATTTCCTTCTACAAAAATCGTATGGTCTCAGATTTTGCCTCGTCCATTGTGGAAAATAAACAAACGCATGGACATAAACAGATCTAGGGCAAGAGTTAATAGTTATGTTGCTAAGGTAGTAGTCAACAATTTAAATGGTGGATACGTAAAATATTCAGATACTTCAATTAATAGAGTAGAACAGTTTCTGAGTGACAATGTACATCTTTCAGACCTGGGCACTAATATCTTCTTAAACATTATAGTGGGGGAATTGAATCCATTACTCGAGGGTTGCAACGTGTATATCCAGATATGTATTTTTAATTTTTTGTCAAATATTTTAGTTTTGGCCAAGGCTTTGTTGTAGGCGCTTATTTGGCTACCCCACCTTTGGCGGTGAACAGTTAACAGGGTTTCTGTTACCTGTTCATTTGGCACAGATAGCCTTACGCGCACCAAGTTGACATTTAGTACGTTCCATCGCTGTTCACAGGGTGGAATGAAATAATAAATTTCGAACAGTTAAATTTCATTTAGTGGACATTTTCAGTTATAATTTATTCCACCGCTGCTCACATGGTGGATTGAATGAAACTTTTCCCATTGGACATTTTAATTATAATTTAGTCAACCCCTGATCTCAGGGTGGTTTGATAAACAGCTTTTGCATTGAACAGTTTAATTTAAATTCAATCCACCGCTGCTCTCATGGTGGCTTGAATTGGATTATTGTTAATTGATTTTGTTTTATCATTTTTATTGTACATTTGCCGTGGCCAAAATAAATGCCAATTTAAATATATAAATAAATATATAAATATAGTTCATATTTGTTTGGTCTATAGTCTTTAATAATAATAATAATAATAATAATAATAAACGAATTGTAATACAAATGAAAAATAATACATAATAATAGATTATTTATTGGTAAAACGTTTTGCCAGTCATTATCTTTTTGCGTGTGTTTGGTGCATCCGGTTTCAATGCCTTACAATGAGGGTCCTATTTAGCGGTGGTCCCTGTTCGAAGTAAGGAAAATACTATGTTATGATTGAAATAAAAAGCGATTCGTAATTTTCATATGAACTTATGTTGAAAACAATTTGATGGCTTGCGAATTAAAACATTCCAATTTTGTAAAAGTACTTAGTTAACTAATAAAAAGTTTTAATATTTTTCTGAACGGAAAATAATGCACGCCCTGTACTTTGTACATGAAATAAATACACCCCCGTTCTTCATATACGATTCACACGTCTTGTATGGTTGTTTGACTAATATAAAAGATCCTGTACGATGTACCCATAATTATATTTGCCTTGTTCGTTGAACGGAAATAACGATTGACTATCCCTTACAATGTGCAAATCCAACTTTCTTACGTCCTTTGATTTGGAGAGGCAACTGTTCACTCGAAACACATTCTATAATTATGGACTGGGTATGAGGGGAATAGTAAATTTATTGTCTCCGAGGTACTAACTATTGCACCGAGGCGTAGTGGAGGGCGATTGTTGGTATCGAGTGGATAATAAACTCACTATTCCCAGAATATGTAGTCAGTCAGTGTTTTATTATACCGAAAAACAATTTACCGGTCAATAATTTCCAGAACTATTGACCGGTCAATAGTAATGGAAATTATTGATCAGTCAATAGTCTCAAGTTTAGAAACAGACAAAATAGTAAAATTATAGTCGTAATTTTTATATAGAAAAAACATACTGAGGTATAATAATATTCAGTGGAACAATTCGGGAAAACAGGCGTATGCCGTTGATGATAAAAAAATCCTCAAATTATTGCTGTTAAATTCATCTATGTGATACAAGGTTCCATTTCAATGTGCAGCTAAGATTCATGTACAGAGTGTTATTGAAGACTTATCAAAGGACCATTTGAACAACAAAGACGATGAAAATAAAGCGCGAGGAAGAGAATTTGTAAGAATTAATCTCCATACAATTCCAAACGGTAGACAGCGTGAATACTTATCATGTTCGGACCGGACGGGATTTGAAGGACGAGAAAATTGACTTCACTTTATAAACTCAAATTTTATTCTTCAATAATAAAACTTTTTTTTAAATTGTCTACTTATTTAAAAAAAATTGGAAGGGTTCCACGGAACCCAGTGTCTCGCCTGCGTTCGCTGATGTCTATGTTTTCAGTGTAATAGTTGAATGTACATAATTTTTCTCCACGTTATTTATGGATGATGAATAATCTTCGGCGACGACGGAATGTAGGATTGCCATGTCTCTCTTCCGCGACAAAAGTCGCAGGTTCGACAAAAATGAACGAATACGAAGCTATGCGCTGAATGCAACACCCACCATCCACATGGAGGCTGAAGTTGCGCTATTGTTAACGTCACTGGACAATCGGCTGTAAAAAGACAGTTTGGCACTGCATGAAAATTTAGGTTAATTTCTCGTGGCACTGAAAAGGTTAACGACATCTGATTTCCCGATTTTCGTGTGCATTTTGATTAAGACTATATCCCTGTTCTTCATTTCAACAATTATAACTATTTTTTATCAAACATATCTCCTATGAGAGGTAGTAATATTCATTAACTTGTGTAATCTCATGGAATGAAGGATACCCCTTAAATGCCCATTTTCAATGAACCCTGTGAAGGAAACACGTGGTTGAATTTCAACAAAATTGTCTCAGGTGGTGTATTGAGATATCTATAATGCATGACACAAATATGAAAAAAAATTAAACGAGTGGAAAATTTTGGCTAAACGCAGGTATACCCCTTTAAACATCACATATAAGATATGTTTTATTCCATAACGTTCCATCAATAGTACAATCTACTGGTCGGCTCAGAGTCAGTATAATGTGTCCAAGTGGGGTGATATGTCTTCCTGCGGACAGTTACCTCGTGAGCTAGCACATTAACAATCCGGCTCATATTCATTATCATACATGTTCTCGTCCTAGTATGCACATGGCTGCCACTGGACGTTACACAACAATTCATTCATCCATCCATCCATCATTAGCACAATGTCTGCACCGTACCAGACCAATTAAAGTATTGGAGGCAAGCTTCATATTTCATCTAGTCTTATATTTAATCATAAATACCTAGGCAATGTTTAACATTACTGGTAACTATAGGCATTTCAATCATGTTTTTATCAGTTTGCGCTACATCACCGGTAACATTCTACTTTCATCTGATGAATATTCAAAAATAGCAAAACTGTTTTATTTATTACAACACGATGAATTTTGAGATCCAGACAAAGTAACTTTATAAATTATTGAATTATCTAAAGATTCACTGAGATTTATTGAAATTTAATACTATTTATCTAGTTTGCACTCATCTAAAGATTAACAAAAAACATTTTGGTCGTTTTTTCATTATTTAAACCAACTTTGACATTACAAAATTTCAATCTGATATTGTTGAACCATTTAGGCCATGCGAAAATTCATAACATTCAACATGTGTTATCTTTTAACAAATTAAAGAACAAGAAACAATTCATAACATGGTTTAATCTTTTTAAATTCACTCTATTCAAAAATCTTACTGAACATATATATATATATATATATATATATATGAATCGGCAACTGTTTTGCAATATCTAAATTAACGTTTACTCTATCATCTTTGACAGGTACATGATATAGTATATAGATAAATGAATCATCAAGTTTACAATCTGACTAAATTGAGATTGCATGCATATTTAGCTTTGGACAGCTTTTTTTTTAAAAAGTTTTTTTTTGTTTCTTGTATTTCTACAATATACAATCCTTGCCTTTGTATTTTTCGCATTGCTCTGTAACTTCGGAGACCTTTACCTTGAACAATTCTATTTATTTTTGAAAATTAAAACGTAAAAATCTGTCTACTTGTTAAGCCCGTAATAATAGTTTGAACACCAATTTGAAGAATACTCAACGCCTAAATACTAACCCAACACTGTTAAAATCAGATTTTAATACTGTCAAATTTCTGTCCGCCTATGGCGGGACTCGAACTCACACCGTTGAGACACTATGGCACCTATTCGCCGAGCACCATGTCCAGCGCCCTATACCACTCGGCCAAATCAGCTATAAAAATATAGAATCAGTGGTCGAGGTGAATCTTGGGATGAACATGGTACATGTGTGTTTGCGTGTGGCGATGGAATTGTATTACCTCTCTGGCATTTATTTGGCAGCAATCTGATTTAGCTATTTTTTGATACATTATATGGGATGATAATGTTTTATTATCATACAGTCACATTTAATACAGTATTTAACTAATCGTCTTAATATTGTGACAACCATATAATGTATATATCCGAAGCATTATCAGAGATACAGGGTAGTCCTAAATATTTATATACGCCTAAATACTAACCCAACACCGTTAAAATCATATTTTTATACTGTCAAATTTCTGTCCGCCTATGGCGGGACTCGAACTCACACCGTTGAGACACTATGGCATCTATTCGCCGGGCACCATGTCCAGCGCCCTAGACCACTCGGCCAAATCCGCTATAAAAATATAGCTTCAGTTGTCGAGGTGAATCTTGGGATGAACATGGTGTATGCGTGTGGCGATGGAATTGTATTACCTCTCTGGCATTTATTTGGCAGCAATCTGATTTAGCTATTTTTTGATACATTATATGGGATGATAATGTTTTATTATCATACAGTCACATTAAATACAGTATTTAACTAATCGTCTTAATATTGTTACAACCATATAATGTATATATCCAGTGGATATATATATAGAACTTTACACATATAAACCTGTTTAATTTTCACTGCTTGCAATGGTACTGTTTAACCAGAACAGCATTGTACACATTGCTAAATATGTGAAACAAAACATGTTTGAAATGAAAAAAAATATATACATAACTTATCTTTCCTATTACGCTGATTTGCTAACATTCTTTGCGTGCTCATATGGCTACATATTGACCTGCTCCGTCTGATTTTGGGGAAAAAGAAAAGTAAACCGCTAGCTCTGTTTTTCCCAGATTTCATCTTATTCAGCAGATACCTATATCATATCATATGAAGAATAATAATCCATATAATCAGGCAACACATAAACGTCATTACAAACTGCTGCTACACAAGATTATAAGCAACTTCGATTAAACTTCAACGTCATAACAACCGCTTAAATACTACTAGTTTACGTACTGCACGGACTACATGTACTTCATCTACAATAAAAACCGCATTGTGTACAATTACATCCAATCGTATTTTACATAAACAATGACCACGTGCTTACAGATAACAATCACACCTGTTCATAATATATCCATAAACACTGACCACGTGCTTACAGATAACAATCACACCTGTTCATAATGGAACACAAGAAACAAACTCAAGAAGGATACATGTATAACTACGTGCTTACAGATAACAATCACACCTGTTCATAATGGAACACAAGAAACAAACTCAAGAAGGATACATGTATAACTAAAGAAATGAAAAACTTAAAACAACCTATTAAAAAAATATAACAAGACAGCAAAGAAACTAAAGCACTAGCAATTTGAAATCCCATTGCAAACCCGGAGTGACATCTAGTGCTCCGGAATAATAGGCAGGTCCTGCTCTTTTCACGACGACCGTCCGTCATTGCTATTGAACAAAAGGAAGGGAAATTTCAAGTCCGATGTGGTTTAATTTCCAGAAATCTTCGTGAGATTTTAATCTGAAATTGTGTTTCAGAAATATTAAAATCTTCTATAAAAATTCATTGGTTCATGGCAAAAACGTTTTTCTTTACATGTAGAGGAAGATAATGATAAACAACCAGAATGATGATCATACACTTATCAGGTATGAAATTTAGGAATACGAGATAAGGGTCAGTGAGACAAGACCACAAACGGACAGAGAAAACTCAATTCTGGATCTGATCAAAACATATATATTGGTTTTGATTTGTTTTTTCTTTCAGATGAATATTTTATTGAGACGTAACATATTAAACTGACTGTTGAAGAGGAATGAAGATTGTCATAACCATACTAGTATTAATGGTAGATTTATAAAATGTATTAACTGAAAGTTGTTCTGAAATTGGTGTTTATTAAAGCTATGTCAGACAAGTTTCCGTCAATTTTATGTAAGGATAGATCAATCGTTATATTCCAGAAACCTCTTCATTATAATGTCAAATTCATAATGTCACTATGGGTCACTGTTAGTTTGCATTGTGGAGGCAACGGTGTCCAAAGTAACCAGTAACAGCTGTAAATAATACCAAACTACATGTCTAGTTAATCTACTGTTCTCAATTCAAGTAATAAAAAAACATAATCATTTTAATAAATCAGTAAAAACATTAGAAAAATGGAGAAAGACGAGAACTAAGACAAACCAACAAAACTGAGGAAAAATAACAAAAAATGACTAGCTACATCAATACCTCATAGAAGCAACGTTATCTTTCATTTCTAACCACATCTTCAGTAAAAACACCCCTCCTCCAAACTGTACAAATAAGTTGTCGATAAAAAATCTACATTTTACTGATGTCATTTTTGGAACAGTTACTGTTAGGCTTCCATGTTTTTGAACGAAGTAAGTTTTGTCTTTTTTAACACCCTCGAAATACTTTTTTTTTGGAAAAAACACAATGGATCAATTTTCTACAGCTACATTTTTGTTGATACTGTGGAATAGTTGTATAAAGAGTATAAAAATAAAACACTAAAAGTTCTGAATAATAGTACATCAGGAAACGGCTACAGAATTAATATTTAAAAAAATATATCCATATTTCATTGATTCCACCTCTAGGATAACTGGTGTCACAGTATTACCTACGTCTATATGTTTATAGCAGCTCGATTGGAAGTTAACGGTCTGGAAAAAGACTTTGTGGAACACTTAGGCTCGTATGTTCGACTGTGTGGAATACTCTTCTGTAGAATTCATTTTGAGTTTAAAGTTGCATTTCCAGGATTGGCATCTTCGCTCGCAGTATTTAATTTGAATAATGTTCAAGTTTCCAGAATTAATGACTCCTACTGGACAATATTTAATAATCTTGTTTAAGAATCAGCGTACTGTCTATACAAAGGTTATACATTTTCAAAGATTGTTTATTAATAATAAAAAAAAAACTGCACACATTTAAATATCAGAATAAGATAATAAGTGAAAGAAATCTGTGTACCTGTATGACGAATGAGGTTTGTTTTAAATGGTTGATTTTTATATAATAAGTTTTATTCATTCACATTTGTGATTATTAAATTAGATCCAACGCTTTTAGTTCAATTTTAAATGTGTTGTTTTCAAAAGGTTTTGACGACACCTACTGCCTACAATATAAGGTGTCCGTCCGCAGGAAGCTGGGTTCCAAGGGCACTAGCAAAATGTAACACTACAACACGGTATGTTTGTCTGTGGGATGATCTGGCTGAACAGGATGCAGAAAAATGTATACAAACAAAAGCAGAACAATATGGTATAGTATGCGAAGACTAATCTATACTAGGCAATTTATTTCCATATCTGGAAACACATTCTAACTAATAATTGTTTACAATGAAACATGTTATAGTTTAATTTAATTTCTGTTTGATAATATCAACATTATAAGAGTTTGGACCACTAGATTTACAGCCAATAGTGGGAAGCTTTCAATTTGTTAAATATTAGTAAAATTGATTAAAGATTTGAAAGATAACCTCCAAGCGAAAATCATTTGTCCTCCTGAATAGATTTGGGTCACATGTAGTTTTCATAGGAGTGCCTTGATTTGAAAGCTGTTGTATTGTCTAAAAAGTTCCGATTTGGATTTAGGATTTATCTGACTCTTTCATCATGTTGATCGCGGCCGTTTAAAATATACCATCCATTAGCTTCATAAAGTAAAATTTATTCGTATTATTCAGATCAATTTTATTCTCTATTACAGGACATAAACAGGTGTTGAATAGTGGAAACCTTGATAGACGCAGATGTTCTCCAGACTATTTTCAGCCGTTTCAATTCAATACGTTTAACAAAAAGCGTTGTGTTTATGAAAAGTCGTTCTGTAACGAAGAGGGTCAGGTAGTGGCAGACAATGGTACGTTAGATCGGGATAGAAGCTGTAGATGTGATTACGCCAGAGGATATGCATTCATAAGGAAGAATACTGAGAAATGTTCCTGTATTCCATCAGAAGAGGATTGCTCATGTCACCTAAAACACTGTATTGGGAATAAAATATTATCCCCTGGTTAGCAGTATTGTATATCTTTCATCTACCTTGAAAAATACTTTGGCATATTGCTCTTTCTATGAATTTAATTTGTTGCGTTGATTGAAAAATAAGGTACTATGAAAGAAAACACTTTAACTCGAACCCCCTACCCCTCCAAAAAAAGAAAATTGTTAATTGATTGATATGTTTTTGCTTAACGTCCAGTGGCAAATATTTCATGCTTCTTCAGGACGAGAACCAGTTCATTCTATCAAACAATTCAAATAGAGGTAAAACCTAACACAAATCGGAACCGAATTTTTACTGCCACTGTAAAAGGAGGATGGTTGGGTATGGTCGGATAATTCAGCCTTCTGTAGCGGCCATGAGCTTACTCATTGGGAATTTTTTTTTAGTTTTATCTAAATGTCTAATTGTACCCTGTCAGAAACTGTGTATTTTTTAAAGCGAAAATTATTGAATTATCAAAGTGGTTATTCAAATAGGATGCAGGTATACATTTTCTCAGTATTTTACTAGTTATATTGTAATAGTTTTTACGTATTATTTCTTAGATTATAAATGTGTCGACGAGAAAGCCTTGTTCAAAGAAAATTATAAATGTTCCTTCATGTAAGTAAAAAAATTTCAGATAAATTTATTCGATTAAACAAATATGAACAAAGCTATCAATATCAGTGAATTTAAACGATATTCCGTGTGTCATACTAGTAAAAAACTTTATAAGAACCTCCGGTGTTGTTACAAGAGACAACTCATGAAAATGAGATCAACAATAAATACAAACAAACGGGACAATTGTGAAGGTATAATATGAAATTCTGTAAAACCAAAAGCAAGAAGAAAAAAGAAACCCAAAAAAACTTATAAAGTACAAAAAGCCTCAAATCCTAATCAACCCCACTAGTATGCACCGCTAACTATTAAGATATTAGACCATTCGAAACCAGAAAATGTTAAATATTGGTCTTTGCAATTAAATCTGAAAATTTACTTCGGAGAAACACGCCGCTGTTTCGATGGTCGCTTTGCAGAACATTAACGTCCCATACAAGATGGAACTGAATACCCTATTTGCAACCGCTTCTAGCCTTAGATATTTGCTTCGACCTGCTAAGGGGACAGACAAAGCCTTGAGTAGACCTTTTTTTTAATCCTGAAACGAGGTACAAAATGTAACAATGTAAAACAATGGTGATTCTGCACCTTCGTTTTATATTACATCTTTTCTGTCCTTTTTTTTAGAAAAAGTTGTTGGTATAACCACTAAAATAAAATGACTCAAATGGTATAAAACGCTTAAAAAGTAATAACAATTATGACATAGAAGATAAAAAGAAAACACCATACCTAATATATCAACCGTAAATACATCGTCGTGTTAAAAAGAAAATCGTTAACACGGCAAGAATAAAAAGATAAAATGTAATTATGACAGAAGTATAATCTTCACCTAAGCATTAAACCTGTCAACTTGATACTTGTTTAAAGTACAAACAGCAGATGTAAATGTAATGAATATATTATACTGTTCAACGAAGTCTCAGAGTGCTTAAAAACCGATGATCCTTTGTACTAAGGAGTTGTCGTTTTTCACAGCACTATCTGTCTTCAGGAGGATAATTACCAGCAAGTATTCAACACCATGACCATTTCTGGATTTGCATTCTATTTTTGAAGTTTGTAACGGAACATGTATGTTTTACAAAATGATCGCCGTATCGTCTATAGGTTTCCAAATGGAGACTTGATTGCTGGATTTACGTATAATATGATTTGGCTTATACAGGTAAATCATTTTTCGGCCCTGATTTGAATGACTCAACACTAGTAAGAAGACATATATAACGCCTTATTGTGACACATTTTCTAGTTGAAATATAAACGGCTTTCACTCCCGCTTCTTATTGAGTGTTACCGAAGTTTTTCCAATTTCTTGAAGGACGTAACCGGGAGGGATCTGACCATTGCTATATCGGTATCTTCAACAACATTATATTTGATTTTGTTTTTTTCTGAAGAATGCTGCAGATTATGGGGATGACATTCGAGAACTAGTGGCACCTGTTTGTTTAAGTTGGTCTGGGCAAATTGATGTTCTTTCCATGGCTTTATCATAGCCTTCATTTATACTTTATGTAATTGTCATGATGGTCTTCACTACAAAAGTATCTTTGGATTGTACATAAACAACAAAATGGATAACAGGAAAGGTCAACAACAACATGATAATTAGATTTTGAATTGAAAGAATCATTCGTTTTGTGTATGTGATCAATGCCATTAAGAGAAACTTTGAACTTCTAATCCTTTATCTTCATTGTCGTAGTAATAATTTTGTTTTTCATTATTTTTATGGCTGGTTTATTTAACCGCAATCAATTCGAAGTCAAACGGTCTTACTTCTTTATCTTTGCTTTACGCGCTGTTTTTATAAGTTTTTTCTTTCTAATTTCTACTTTATATATATATTGTGTTTAAATTTCAGCATCAATATGCCGACCAAAGTACTGGAGACAGAAGAAATCGTTAATAGAAGTATCGAAGATCTTACCAGTAAGTGTTTCCAGTTAGGGTATTTTATCATAATTATACTATACACTCTGTCAAGTTACAAAATAAAGTCCTATGTGATTATTTATAAAAAAAAATGATAACAGTAAAAAAAAAGTACAATAACTATATAACAAATACACAAAATAAGCTTATAAAGCTAAGTAGACAAATAGACGCTTTCATAGGAGATCTAAAGTTCATTTCTAGAAAAGAATTGATGTGTTGTCCATCGTTAGACATTTTGATTTTTTTTGACGTTGACATATTGTCATATTTTCTTTTAAGACAACGTTATCTTCAGACCAAAACGAAGTTAATGTCTAAAAATTCCGACATACATTTTTAATTAGAATTGATAATTTACTTCACACTGGATTTTACACTGCACACTTACTTTATGTGACACCTTACCAAATTGTTGCATTCACTTGCAATACTTGCATGGGATTGCATTACCTAAGCAAAAAATACTTACCGTTCTCAAGATTCTGCTATTTATCCCGTTTCTGAGTTTACATTATGCTTTCGTTTGTTTCCGTGTTTATTTTTTCTATTTTATTTGGTTTTGAACGTGATATTTGTTTTTGTTACCTTATGATATTTGTTTACTATTTTTGTCTTTTAAATAATTTGCCTTGTCTTTGGACCTTTGTTGTTTTGGAATCTGAGTGGTTTTAAAAAAGACCAACGAAATTAGATTGACGTATTGTTGCTAAGTTTAATGTAATTTTGACAGTCGAAAACTTCTATGAAGACGAATGCCAGCCCATGTATAAGCTTTTCAATACTCTGTTTATGATAATTTTGTTTTTCAGGTACAAGGACCGATACAACGCTGTTGACATTGGTTATACTAATTTTTACCTCCATGTGTGAGTTGAATTTCCAATTTCTTCTTTTTTACGATATTTTGTTCAATTGGAACGCTCTTTACACATTTTACCTCTCGAAACAAAGGCCCAGGGTTAAAGGAATAGCGACGCAATTTGACATTATAAAAGATTTAAAATTTGCTATTTTTATTGATTGATGGTCTAGAGAATCCTGAATTATATAATATATATATTAATGTGAACCAAAAATGTTTGGTGTTTCATTCATCTGTGATGCCTTCTCACATACATGAATAACCCTAACAGTATTCATCACATTCGCACCAAAATTGCCACCTTATCTCATTCAGAATTAGGACTTCTAGTTACCTTATATATAGTAATAGTATACAACTTTTAAGTTTTCGAAACTGTATACGAACCTCCGACATGATAAACTAAAATCTGTTTTTCATGAGTTAATTCATCAATTTTTTCTAGACTGAAAAATGTTTACAAAGAATTCTTTCTGGTATTACGTCAGCAGAGAGCTTATTTAGTCAATAAAACCCATATTAATTGTAACAAACAGTACTCTGAGACTGATGTTGTTAAAAAAACCTTTGGACAAACTTTTTTCCGACTTCATTTTGTTTTCATGCGAGGCTATATTTTCCAGTGCTACCTAATCGGAAAAAGAAAATTGGTTATTTGTTTTTTATTTCCATTTATGCTATATAGATGAGTTTTGTCCCTTAATAACCCTCTCATCCATCCACGTGAACTTGAAATTATGGCCATTTCAGAGTTGATGCGTTCCTGTCGTGCATATGATTTATACAGCAACTGTATCGGCAAAGTGAAATGCTGTCACATAAACTTCTTAAATAGGGTTATGTTCAGTCACTCTAAAACGACTTGACCAATAGGTTCTTTCTATCTTCCGTATTAGACAAGATATCTTCATTTAGACTTCCGGAATTGACACCTCATCGAACTTGACACTTTTTGTCACATGTGTCTTTACTGATACATATATCCGTGTGTCGTTTGTTTGCTGTATGACATTCTAATGTCTTTGTCATTCCCTTGAATTTTGAATGTATGTACATTTTGCACTGAATTGTCGATTTAGTATTAATTTTTCAATTTGTATATGTCTAATACAAGTATAGAGCATAGTTTAATATGCAGCCAAATATTTTTATTTTAAAAGGTGTTTTATTTCTGTTTGTGATCTTCATTTTAAAAAATGTTCTGATCAAATTATTTTGCAGGTACCTGTGTTACAATTTGTCTATTTGGACAAAATGAATACAACATATTTTGCATACGCTGTTTTAAAGGTTTGTACTATATACAAAATACAGGATATTCGTCTTTTTGGGTAGTGATTGTTACTAGGGTTAAATTCAACACAATGCAAGCTGATCTACAATCTATCCCTCTACCCAAACAAAAGAGTAACAAACATGCCGACATGGAACAAATAGAATCACAACATTTTACAATTTTATTTTCCTGGTACATTGTACGTCAGAGCATAAGTTTTATAATATAGTTTCCGTGTTACATCAGGTACATAATAATCCACTTAGATGTACCGTCTTTTGAATTGATCCAGAGCTCGGTATAATTTGGTTTTTTTTTCAGCATTACCTGTTTTAAGTGTGAAATTCATTTGGTTTAGTTGTTGAAGGACATTTATATTTAGATTATTGGATCGCTCAGTAATAAACAATGATATTCACGTAATTTGTTAAAAAACAGTATTGCACAACAAAAATGCTTTACATAATGAAGATTACGTATACGTAAGACTATAATAATCTCTAATTCATGATCAGCGCGAGCGTAAGCGAGTACTAATCATGAATACCGAGATTATCATAGTCTTACAAACCTAGACCGTTGTAAAGCGCTCGAGGTTGCGTAACACTAAACAGAGTTCACTCTCCCATAACCTTTTTTTTCAAAGTGAACACTGATTTTTGTGTTTTATAAAATGCTTACGTGTTTGAATTGAATATTCAGTAATGAAACTTAAATGTGGGATGTGACAGCTTCATTTGACCATGGAAATTTTTAACTCTAAGAAGTTTCAGAGAGAGATTTAATGAATCTCCCTATACATTAATTATTTCATATTTCAGTCAGGACAAGTCATCTACACTGCACACTTTTTCTTTTTAAAATTTAACTTATTTAATTATTTTTGATGGATTTTTTTTCCAAAATATTTAAACATATTTTTTCCTAAATAATGCAGCAAAATTTTGTCTAAAAATAGTCAGTCAAGATAAAAATAAAACCCCCTGTCCGCTTTGATTTTTGAGAAAAAAATTGACGAGAAACTAACTTTTTTATTAGCCTAGTATGTTTTTTCCCTTTTATCCACCTTTCC
Source organism: Mytilisepta virgata (assembly GCA_028015205.1). Taxonomy (NCBI): domain Eukaryota; kingdom Metazoa; phylum Mollusca; class Bivalvia; order Mytilida; family Mytilidae; genus Mytilisepta; species Mytilisepta virgata. Next base: position 4,089,807 of record CM051510.1, read on the forward strand.
ATCTAGTATATTTGTCTGGACGCTTTCTGGCATCAGCTGCTAATAATATACTTTTTTTTTAACAGTCTCTAAAATGATCTAAAATTAAAGAAAATCCCTTTCGAAAATCCTATCTTAAAAAAAGAAACAGTATCGTCGATTCTACATACCCTGCCACATCCAGTTTGGGGGGGGGGGGTGTGGAGGTTGCATCTGCTAAATGATACTACTGAAAACATATATGCTATATATTTCAAAGTTATGATTTTAAGATTACTTACAGAACGCTGCTAAACAGCTGTTTTTGAGCATATCAAGAGAGTAACTTGATTGATTGATTGATTGTTGCTTAACATCCAGTGGCAAATATTTCGTGCTTTTTCAGGACGAGAACCAGTTCATTTTATCTAACAATTCAAATAGGGGTGGGACAGGACACAAAGGGGAACCAATTTTGAAGGCCACTGTAAAAGGAGGATTGTTGGGTAGGGTCGGATGATTTAGCCTTTCTAGCCACATTAGCCTACTCTTTTTCGAAAAGTACAGAAGGGGTCTTTAACGTGCAGGGAGTGTGGCATTCTCCAAACATGTTATTCACTATGGTCCGCGGTCAGGCTTTCCGTATTATGACCTGAAAACCCTCAACGAGAGGGTCCCCCTATCCGCCATCCCGGGATGCGCTAGGCAGCTATGTGGGTCAAGCTTCCGTGATCCATCACAGGTGCCTAGAAGAGTAACTTGACAAGAGGAAACTATGCCAAAAAGGTCGACTGCACTTTATGTTTGCATTATATTGTGTAATAATTTCAATAAATTTGACGAAAGGAAGCTTACATTTACTGCTCACCCCTTCTTCCCCCACCACAAAAAAAATAAAAACATTCATGTATGATTAAATTTTTTTTGTTACAGTTATTAAATTTTCAGTCGACGAATAAACTTATTGTTGATAGTCAATCTCTTTATTTGAATGGTAATGTTTCCCAATGTGTAAAACTGTTGTTGAACAATATAATAATGCCTTACTAAGACCATGATGTACTCCGGGGGGGGGGGGATATTTGTATAGAAACATCATTATTAGTTCGGGTGTGATTTTCGATATGCCTGTTTTGCGGGCAGGTATTTTGATAAAAAATATATTTTCTGGTATATTATTGACATGCATTCTAGTATTTTCTCGGGTGCCTTTTCTTAGGCCATTTAAGCACACCCCGTCAAACATCCAGAGAGTTATCCGCTCCCCCTCCCGGGGGATGTACTTAGATCTTCACAGTTAAGACCTGCAAAATCTTGCAATTCTATTGAACTAAGGCACTTTACCATGGTCTTAATATAATGTAGTAGCTATTTGCCATTTGCATAATTTTCAATTGACCTAATTTACATTTTAGTCACACTTCGAATAAATATATAAATCAGATATAAGGCGTGAATCCGACTGGGTAATATCCTATATATATATATATATATGAAACTTGGTCACAAAGGAGTTTCATAAGGTGCATAGAGCAAACAAACGGTTGTGCCATCTTGGAAGGAAACTTACTGCCTTAAAACCAGGTGACAGGGGTGTCAGTTTTATTTGAAGACCGTTTGCTACTTTTCCAAAAGTAATGTAGCATAAACAAACATAACCATTGTAACATTACACCACGGTGACATCCTGAAAAAAAGTTGTTCCTATTGCGTACTTATTAAGGTCATCCTTTAATTTATAGAAATTCTTGTGTTTTTAGGATGTAGTTCAAAATATCTTACTAATGGATCAATCCGAGACAGTTATTTCACATCTTTGACGTCTGTATAAATTTAATTTTAATTATTGATTATTCAAATTTTTCCAGCTATTATCCCCGGTAGACGGATTTTCCAGTACGAAAACACTTCGCAGACTCCTAACGTGCTATAGTTGTCTTACAAGCCAGATCGCTGTAGGCTCCCATTGGGTCAGATTGTAACTGGTTGATTTACTTATGTCTGTACTGGCGGTCTGTTGTCTAGTGATATTTTATGTCATTTTCCTGACGTCATTTCTGTCGATTGGATTGTGTTAATTGATCGGTTTTTCATTATATCCATTTTTGTGTAGATTCCTCTGAAGAGTCGTCATCAGTATCAGATAATGTCACAGGACAAATATACCTGAGGGGCAAACCAAATAAAACGCAATCCATTAGACAGACAAACCAGGAAACACAAATGAACAACCACAAGCACAACAAATAAACAACGAAAACTAAAAAAAATGAACAACACGAACTCCTATAAAAACAAGAGTGAACTCATGTGCTCCAAAAGGATAAGCAGTTCCTGCTCCGTATACGGCACCCATCGTGAACTTCAACAAAGTCAATCTTGTGGTAGTCACGAATCGGGGGAAGTACATGAAATGTTACGAAAGTGGGAACAGATCCAACATAATCTTATATTAAATATGTGAATACTGCAACGGTCAATCAATTCGTGATGACGAGCGTAAAATTTTCTAAGTGACTAAGTGATGACATCAACTTATCCCTTATAAAACCCTGGCTAAGAAGCTTTTGTAATAGAAGTAATCCTCTTTGCCAAAAGTCATGATAACTCATGCCATTGAATATCGACTAAGCTGGTAAAAGTAGACGTCATATGCAGGTGATACTGGTATATTGCTACTCAAGAATGGAAAGCTAACATTAGGAAAGTTGAAGCCATCACGTTTGTCGTAAAGTTTTGTCTTCAAATGTCCCTCGTTGTCTATTTCAAGAAACAAATATAAATATAAACTGGACTCCGATGTATCTGTACTCTGCTTAATTTCAAGCTTAGGGGGTAGATGTGATGTAGAAAGTCTTGGAATTCAACGCTATTTAACGCCAACGCGTCATCTATATAACGAAAAGTGAAATTAAAGGATTGGGCTAATTTCTTGTTTTCGCACAGTAGCCCTTCGTATGAGTACAGAAACAAATCGGCGAGCAGAGGAGCACAGTTGGTAATTTAGTTTCTTTCGAAATGAGATATTTGTTTTTATTATATCGAAGGTTTGCAAACGGACAAGACTAAGCCTTTTGAAGGTGAAACAGTTGTGCTTACATTTAACGGAACAAAGAATGATCATCAAATATATTGGTATAAGGATGATGTGAAGTTGAAGTTCACAGAAAGGCACAAAGAAGACATAAATGGTAAAGACTACAAATTGGAAATATCAGATATTAATATATATGACAGTGGAAAGTACTCCGTACATATGGGTGATTACACAAGTGAAGAGATTGAAATCACTGTTCAAGGTATGGGTTTGAAAATAGTTTATTCCTTGGTATGAATGGTATTTATCTAAATAGTTTGTTTTAGAAACCTTAGAAGTGTAGCGTTTTATTTAACTAATTATTACATTGGGGAACGCATTATACCTGTATCCATGTACAAAAATAAGATGTTAAACAGAAAAATGTATGTGGTCTCTACTTTAAATTTCACTGGGTTAGATTAGGTTTAAGTAAATCTAATCTTTACAGTTAAGATTATTTACCGGTTAAACATCATCGATGTAGCAGAATTAACTGAAATTAAAGGCCTGAGCTAGTTTTTTTTAGCATATTTCAATTTTCTTCTTAAAAAAACCCATCACCAATCAAAACTAAAGTTGGTGGGGTGATCATTGGATGGTCCAAAAACAAGGGAATTGTTATATTCATCCTTACATGTCATCTATGGTTTTTGTCCCCGGCCGATATGAAACTCATGACGACCGCCACCACGGGACACATTTAACAGTGGATCCTATGGGAATTACATACACACACCTTCTTCTCAGAAACTGTGGTCCTTAACAAAACTGATGTTTTTGGCGCCGATCCAAAATTTAACTTGGCTGCCAGGGTCATACAATCATGACAGAAATTTCCAAAACATCTTGCCTGAAACTACAGTAGCAAGAAATGATCCTTCAATGGTCCTCTTCAAATTTTATGCTTTTCGTGTCGATCTGAAATCGTTGATGACCGCCTACCGTCGGAGATATTTAACATGGGATCCCATGGGAAAGCAACATACAAAAATCTTCTTGTCAGATACCGTTTGACAGATTGAAGTATTATTATACCTGAATGATCAGGGTATCGTCATTAACAAAATTTATGTTTTTGTTACCAATACAAAATTCACCATGGCTACCAGGGTCAAATTATGCATTCTGGTTGGCTGAAATTAAAAAAAAAATCTTCTACTCTGAAACTACAAAAGCAATTGAATCGTTACATTGCCGGAATGAACATGACATTGTCCTCTACCAAGTTTATGTTTTTCATGCCAATATGAAATCCAAGATGGTTGCCACTGTCTGACAATTTTAACATGGAATCTATGGGAAATAAATACATAAAGCTTCTTCTCACAAAACATTTTACACATTTAAATACATTTCTATACAAATCAAACTATAAATGAAATACATGATGGCCATTACCATCTGATTAGAAATCAGTGTATTCGTGACAACAATATAAGACTGATCTTTCTCGTGTCTCTCTTAACCTTCTTTAGTTCAGACAAATTGCTGAATTACGTATATAAAAATAGTTACGGTCAAGTTTCGATGAGTTAATAGCGACACGTGAGCGTTTATTCACGATATAACAGTATAAATTAGAATGGGAAAACCGTCCATCATACGGACGCTGGGTATTTAGATAAACTGTGTTGATATCTATGATAGAACTTTTAAAAGCATTAAGCAACTTGTGAAATCTAGTACCATGTTACAGATGTTTTTTAGTAATCGTTAACATCTTCCGGCTGAGAGCAAAATGTACAAGCTGTGGAACACCATACGATGGTGCCACAAGCACTTCACCGTCAGTAAACTGAAAGTCATTGGAAAATTAAAATCTACCCTTTTTTTATTAATAAGTATGTATCAGTCCATTTGAGATATTAATAGTAGGTTCTAAAAAGAAAAGCATTTACTAATCTTATAAGATCTGTTCTAATGAAGTCCTTTTTGATAAATTTCTTTTGCATTTAGAAATGTGATGATTGATAATAAATATTTTATGACCGTAGTGTTCTTGCAAGGGCGTTGCAAGTAAACTGTCCATATCTACACCCTTAACCAGGGACCCACTGTAGTGTCTTTAAAGAGAACAAACAGTGTTTTTTGGAGATTTGTATGTTGGTACAATGAAATAATAGTCATGCAGGTAGAACTGCAGTTTTAATGCAGAAATGTCTTAACGTGATGAATTCCCAGACGTTCATCTTGTACACCAGGTGTCCACAGTTTTACATCTACTGACGAGACCATACCTCGAGTGTCTAGTTCGGATATTCAATCTTCTGATAGATTTTTACATTTTTCTAATAACTTTCGGCCTTGTTCAGTTAAATTGCATTACATTTTAAACTTTCAAGATGATGAATTACAAGAGTCAATTACAAAATGGCGTGTTAAAATCTGTACAATGTGTACACTACCAAAAGCTGCAATGACCAGAAATGCAACTATTTATGTTTGCGAAAGAACGGATCGGGTTAATAAAACAATGTGCAGATATAGATTTGATATCAACCACAACAAAAATTGCCATATTATGCACATGCCAATCAGACAGACCATTTTGTTGTTAATATGAAAGTCAGGATCCTTGCAAAAATATATCTGCACATACTGTGGATTTATTTATTTTCGTGGACAGAAAAAAAGGCAGTTCGTTGGTATACGTAAATTCGTGGAATCTTGCTTAGAAATTTTGTTTAAAAAGTTGTTGAAATACTTAAAATCGTAGCTTGGCACATTAAATATTATGAAAATACTGCAACAAAGTTTGCCGACCAGACATATTATACAGTAAAAACAGTGATTTTAAGCGCTTATAAAACAGAAGTTTGACAAACAGATTCTTCATCTTTGTAACGGAAAAAAACTTGTCATGAATTTTACGAGATTAACAAAATCCGTAATTATTTCCTTGTTAGGTTAATCAGGTGTGAAATACATATTGAGAAAATTGCAATCACTTGTCACCAAATAAAATGTATTTTTAATACGATTACGATCAATAATGTCTGCTTTATTTTCTCTTTACAAATTGCTTTTACTGTAATTTATGAAGAGTCTGTATTGTTTAGGCCTACTTAGGATTAATATTTTTCTTGAATGTTTGATTTAAAAAAAACGGAGATTGTTTGAGCATTTATATGTTACCAAAGATAAAATTATATCAAACACTGTATCCTCTGTGGATACATGTATAGCTCGCTCCAAGTATCTAAGTACATGCTGTAAAAACCCAATTGTTCAATGTTGTGTCGGATAGGTACATCAAAACCCCGTGGGTTCAAACTTCGGTGATTTTAAGCTTAAGTAAGCATATTATTTATCGTTGGATATTTAGGTTCATTTGGACCCATGAAATCCACGAAAATTGGTATAATGAACTCACAGTAAATAATTATACACATAGTAAACCATGCCGAATACAATGAGAGGATTATTAGATCAGAGAGCTAGGCTTCACTATACCCTATGGTTGCGAAAATATAGGTTATTTGTCCAACCTGGATATAGTTCTGTAAATGTGATGAATATTTTAAATAGATAGACAACAAAATGGATAACAGGAAAGGTCAACCGTAAATACAGTCAAGAAATACCAAAGCGATATTCGAAAGAGGGGGGGGGGGAATCGAAAATAACTGACAATCCCCGAGGAACAAAAAAGACAAGACCAAAACAATACAAACCCTACACATAAAAATTAAAAACATGAACAACATGAACCCCATAAAACAGGGATAGACTCGGGTGCTCCGAAAGAGCAAGCGGTCTCTACTTCCTGTAGGACGCCCGCCATGCTGCTCATGTCAAATACGGTATGAGGAGTGGACAGTATCAATCGTATAGGTCCATTTTCATTTGGGAAACGGTTTTATTCATACCCGTCGACCAGGTCATGATGACGTCCAGGAAACTTTTATAAGGATGACTGCAACTTAGGAGCAACATACCCCTGTCTGATCAAATTTTCTGTCATGAGCCGGGCTCTGCCCAGAAAGGCAATGTATATGTCACAAGCTTTAGAAAAACGTATGAGTTGGTCAACATAGATTATTTGAGCCTGTTAGAACTCTGGTAATAAACCAGAAAGTCGTTCATATCTGCAAATTAATTTTGCTAAATTCATATATGTAGATGCCATCACCCTTGACAATATTTTTACACTATAAACGTATATCTGAAAACCAATCTTATTTTTAAGATCAATCGCTTTCACTTATATCTTATACCTATACCAAACCAATTGGAACAACTATTCATAACCAAAAACTATTTTCCATCTCCTGAATACCCAAAGTTCAAAAATTTTCATGCAAAGGTACATAGCAGGATCTGCCAAATGCACTACTAATAATCAACATAAAGGATAAAGCGTTAATTCATATAATTATTACAACATCTACAGGATTTTGCAGTTACATGTATGTCTTACATATTGTTACTACATCTATAAAGAAAACTGTAAAACGAACATGATTATTTCTATACATTATTAAAATGTACATGTGAAATGACTTAACACATAATTAAGTCTCCTGCAAACTATGTTTTGAAAGGCTAGTTATTGTAATCACTCCATGTTGTCCGTCACAAATTTTGTCACTGTCGTTTGACAAATCTGCTGCATGTATAGCACTGAAAATTTACATATGAAGAGATTTTTATGTGGAATCGTGCACCTCCGTATACGTTTGTTGGAGCATGAAGGGGAAATTTGCTTAATTAACTTGTTAAATTTCCATTTGAAATGCACTGTGCTATTTATAGATTTTATATTGAATTCGAGACTGCGTATGATTTTGAATGTGTAATAAAATATCTGTATCTGTTTAATGTATTTTTACTGATATATGGATACATTTTCATGCGGTGTCGTGCACCTCGGTATTGTTTGTTATGCAATAATAGGAAATATCATCGCACACTGAAATGCAACTACATGCTTTTTGCTATATAAAGATATTAAATCGAAGCCACCGCTTACGATACAGAGAATAGCATTTTTTTTTTTTTTGGTAAACCCGAACACCTTGTAGTATTAAATTCTGAAAAAGCATTATAAAATATGAAAAGTTTTATATATAAAATAAAACAGCGTTGGTTCGTACAAGTTATTCGCCATTTTGTGAACGTTTGTTTCCATTGTATTAATACAATTGAAATAACAATTTTAAAGAGGTTTGACTGAATGTAGCAAATGTGTGTATTAATGGGCGTTCACTGAATATTTTAAAGCGAATGATGGTTTTTGGGCATTTCCAGTGAGAGGCGAATTTGTATAGAGTAGAATACATCCATCTAGTTGTTTATACCTGTACTATGTTCTGGATCAAATATGACAAAAATAGAAATGTATTTTTCGAATATCAGTTGTATAGCTTTCATAATATTAAAATGTGTGTTTCTTGACTTGTGAATCATTTGTTATTCAAACAAGAAATAAACGACTCATGATCTGACTGACAAAACACATATACCTAAAACAATTAAATCTCATTAAAACAGTTTCTCTCCTTTTCATATTCTGAAATGAAACAACCTGTGTGATTCTTGCATATATCTGACAAATAATTGGAGTATTGCAATTAGAAAAAGTAAACTCACAGACGCTTATCTCTCTTCTTCACAACCAAATGATATGATAGAAAAATCAGATGAGCGACGTCCCGATATGAAAAAGATTACACAAAAACCCTAGTCCAAAAGGTAGGTTGGAGCAATATCAACAATTAAGAGACAAACCAAAGAATGTGATTCACCGTAATAATTTTTTTTTTACGCAAACGCTGTGCCACAGTTAGATATGTTTAGGTACGAAAAAAATATTGCATTACACTAACATTGGTTGGTGTCAATATTTACAAAATCCGTAAATTCCTTTCTGTATTATCGCATGTTTTCGCATGAACTGTCATTGAAAATCGATAATGAAGGAATTGGGTAGTGCTTCAAACTTCATAAACTGTATAAACCCCGGGAATTAACGAGTAGGTGTATTAAATTTGCCTGCCATGCTTGGGAAGAAGACATGAACAGGAAATTCACGGAAGGGAAAAGCATTAACTATAATTTAAGTTTAATTTCATTTAAATAAGTTTAAAAAGGCTTCCTCTTATTAGTGGTATACAAATCATACTCCGTACAATGAATGGATTGAATTCTTAATTTTTACGAGGATTACACCAATAGTGACGGACTACCAGTGCGCAGGTATGTTAAGGCTGTTTTTCAATGGGGAGGTAACTCTTGGTGCGCTTATGAATATTTATTAGTAATGGCGTGACGACAATGTCGGCGTCTTCTGTCTTGGAAGCGTGAAAATTTACGATATTATTTATTGAACGGTTATTTTTGCGTGACTTTTGATATCATATGATGAACCTGAATTATATATACCAATTTCAATGGGAAAGTATCCAATATGCTGTCAATAAAAGCCACAATGTACAGAAAATAAAATCAGGCGAAAAAATGGGGAGGCGGGGTTTAATTTCCTTATATGGAAAAACTAATTCGTTGAGAAGCTTGGAAATATATTAGAAGCACCTGCTATGACGCCGAGTAGCTGAATGGGATTTAGAGATTTTGCTCTCCTGATGTTTGATTGATCTAATTGGTGCCAGGATGATATTTATATACATCTTTTATCAGGTAAAATTTGTCAAACATTATTTAAAACTACCCTTGAATTGTTGAATCTGCCTATCGTGACCGTCCACGTGGGAACACGTGTCGTGTGTCAATACTGAGCTTTCTTCTTAATGTACATGGATTATGCATTACCTGCATCACCCTAAGCAAGTTCAGTTTACAAGTAAAGTCCCAAAAATTAAAAAAAAATATAGTTGTATATCTGTTTTTGAAGTTCATGAAAAGGGGGGGGGTGTTACCTCATCACTGTCGCTGACACTAACAAAATTCAGGTCATTATGATTCTTCCATTGGTTGTTTTAAGATTTGGATAAGAATTTCATAATTTTCCCATGAACAGCTAGAAAACAGTTTTGTTTTTTTTTATTATTATATTCATTGATTGATTGATGAAGAGAACAAACTTATTTATTCCAAGCTGACAGAAAATGAAACCAGATATTCTGCATTCCTACCATTACCATAGAATAGAATAAGAATAAGAATTTTATTTCCAATTAAGGGCCCATTAAGAGCAAGCAATCAAATACAAATGATTTATATCATTGGAGTTACATATACAGTTTACATATATATTTAAACCCACTATAACCGCAGTCAGGTCAGAGCCATATTATATGCACAATATCTATATTATCATAATATATCAATTAAAATATTTGCATGTTATTATATAGAATTTCTTATTTCTAAACACTTATTTATAAATTTATATACCCAATGTTTTTAGGACATTAATATTTTCATTAGTCAATAGCCAAATAAACTTTGCTGTTTTATTCAAGTTCCCAAAATTATTACAAAATAAAGATATATTTTCATAAAATACTTTTCTTTCATTTTCATACAATGGACATTGAGGTAAAAAGTGTTCCTCGTATTCAACCTCTCTGAGTATGCACTTAGTACATAGTCTTTGTGAACGTTCAATATAATTTTTAGCATATATCAGTTTCTATTTTTAAACAATGAGCACTAACTCTAATTTTACAAATTGATTGTCTAATTTTAAAATCATTTAAATCAAGATATTTCTCTCTTTCAAAACATCTTTTGACAGTGAAGTATATATATGTTAATAATTTCTCTTTGTCAGAATTTAAACTTCTTTCTCTAAAGCCATCCCAAAAATTGAGGAAACTTTTTGATAGTTTATTTTTAACAATTTTGCAAAAACGACCTAATTTTAGTTCCTTTAAATTTGATATTGGTAAATCTATCTCTTTCAATATGAACATAATACTAGAATACCAAGTATTAACTTTACAAGAATGCAATTGCCTGTTACATATATAGGCATCATACAATAGACCTTCCTTTAAATTTTCTAGTCTATGATAATATTTCAACATTGACAAAATAATAGTAAAATATACAGGGATTCTGCCAAGCTCAGACATAATTGCTATATTACTGGATTTTTTATTAACACCAAGGACATATTTCAAAAATTTTATTTGTGATTTCTCAGAAATATCACCTGACAATACCTTTTCCAATATATGATCATTATTTTTCTTGCAAGCAGAAGATTCAGGGGAAAACACCCCCAAATTTCACTACCATACAATACAATAGGCTTTATTGTGTGGTCATATAGGTGTAATAAAATTGAGACACTTGGATTTGATGAAGACAAACAACGCTGCAATTTAAAACAGGCCTTAAGAGATTTTTTATATAATTCATCTTTACATTGCTTAAATTTTCCACTTGATGTAAATGTGATACCTAGATATTTATATATGTTAGTACTCTCAATGTTTTCTGTTCCAAGTTGTAATGGACATTTAATTAACTTTCCTAGTTTGTTAAAAATATAAGCTGAAATTTGCAAAGATCTCCCCTTTCCAATTTTGCACTAATTTCAAAGAATGCATGATGTAAAACAGATATACCACTATCAGGCTTATAATTATATATATATACATCAGAGATGCATCAACTGTAGTCGGTATATCTATTTATATCATTATATATACATGTATGCCATAAAAGGTAACCAGATATCCTGCATTTATCATAGTTTATCACACAAGGTGCTATTCATGAAAGACCCCTTCCTAAATTTATCAAAACCTTCCTTTTACAATTTTCAGAGTGAATGATATAAATAGGATATACACTTGTCTGGCTTATGACAATACTTATTGTTCTTAATCATTGAAATATTTTGTCCCTATTGGGCCCTTGATTGGAAATAAAATTATATTCTTATTCTTGTACTCATACTCATAGTTTTATATACACTATCACATCACTAATTTACCTCAACCCCGACCTCAATAGTAAATATTATTTTCTAAAATGAATTTATAAATCAACAATAAATGTTTCAATGTTTGTCCTTATTATAAATGAACCCATGGCCATACATTCCTTACTTTTGAGAAAAAATGATATATATAAAAAAATAGATGAAAACGGTGAAAAGAAAAACCTAATTTCATTACACATATATAATGCACAGTGTGTTAGAAAACTTTGGCTGTAGTTACTACAAAAGTCTATGGACTGTAACTAATACCTGGCATATGAAATTCCTTTTGAAATACTAATTATACGAAATTTGGCTACTTTGAATTCCCTGCTGAATTAAAGAAATAAATTGATTCTCTAATAGATTTTAATTGTATGACTTAAGCAAACCTGGTCAGAAAATGCTGAAATCTCAGTTTCAGATATTGGATTTATCATTTTTGCATTTTTTTTTTATTATGATGTGAAAAAAAAATATTTGTGCTGAACAATTTGGCGGTTACTCTGCATTTAAAAGTCACAATAATTTCGAAAAATACATCAGTTAATCTAAAAAGGTGTAAAATGTTGATTTTACACCAGATTCATGTGTATACATGTATAAACTTTGAAGTAAAATAACAATACAATAATCAGGATCCAAAAATTTTATAATAGCCAAAATTGACAAAGGTTATTTTATGTTGTAATTTGTAAATTTTGGCTATTATAAAATTCTTGGATGCTGATTATTGTAATTATGGGCACGAAAAAAGTGTTATTTTAATCTTTAAAATGTCATGTTTTCAAGAAATTTATAAAATGTCAAGGGAAGTAACTCTACATGATTGAAAGCTAAGTAAATATATGTATTTTGTTGAGTAGATCAATTTTTAAGAAAAATATTGTATATTTACAGATAAATGATGCAGCTTGGAAAAGAATTCTATCGCAACTGGTTGACTTTATTAAATTATTACAGATAAATTTTACTGGTAAGTGAATACATGTATGTGAAATGACAGACGTTAATTTATATAACTTCATGATTTGATGTGTAATTGAAATTTTTGTTAAAATTTATTTTTTATATTAAGATGATAGCTCTTTTCTTCATTCAAGTCTATACGTAATTTTGTACGGCCTATAAGGGTCTTTAAAACAATGGAATGCAAGTTATTTCATCATACAGTAAGTAGTTTTGTTCAACATACTTTGACCCTGGTTGTCTTTTTTCTCTTCAAGGTAAAACCAAGACGCTTTTCCATTTTCATTGTAGGTCTTTAATCTACTTATTGGCAGTAGAAGTGTCTATGCTTTGACCTTGGTGACGCACTCATCCCATATATTTTTCACATGATGACACTCTTCTTTTACAGATTTGAATCGGAAGTGTTCTGGTAGTGCTCCTTCGTCTTTAAAGTTTGGGTCATCTTCACCATCAAAGAAAACAAGATCATCATTTTCAAACTGCCACCATACATTTATTCCAGGCAGTAGAAAATCTGCAATTCTCGAGAGATGACATTGAAGAAGATACGAATGATTTTGGATGAAATTTTTTGTAATGATCGTCCGGGTTCGTTTAGGCAGAAAATGAGCTTGTTTGCTGATCATTGAATCCTGTTGTTTAAATGAATCAAATCGATTTTCTATATTTTGTTGTGCATGGAAACGTATCATTAGATTTTGAATGATCTGACCAGGTTTTCTGTTTGTGGTCCGTTCAGCTATAACTCGGAGTTCTCCAAAAGATCTTTCTTCCTGTTCAGTTAGGATGGATTTAGTATTAAAAACACGGAGTGTCTCCGGTAAATGAGTTACAAGACTGTGATAATGACTACCGAAAAATTTTTTGGAGGGAACTTGTGTGGATTGCTAAAGAGGGTTTTTGACAAGATGGAAAACTTGAAGCATACATTATGGAGTCGTAGAATCTGTTTTGGTGTTCTTGTGGATTCTGCACCGTATTTATTTTCATACACATACTTTTGTAGATTTGGAACTTTTTTGAAGAATGTTTTGAAATCAGATGCATTTTGTTATATTTTTCCATAAAAATTTGATAATTATCATATCTGTCAGCAAATGATAGACATGTATTGTATAATGCTAGTTTTTTGTAATTTTTTTTGTCAGATCCATTATTAAATATATCTATTGATGTCTTGTCTTTTGTTGCCCTGGATATGATAACTTTTGCAAAATTACAGAAATTCATGTTGAGATTGGTTAAAATAATTCAAGATTGTATTCGACGAAATATTTGCATTCAGACGTATACATACTGATCCTTTGTTGCCTTTGCTCACAGGATCACATTGGTATTTACATATATGTCATAATTTGACTCATATGAGATGTTTCAGATAAATTTTGCCTTCTTTTAAATTGAATAGGTGGATCTTGGCAACAAATATTTAAGTTGGCTGAGTAGTAAATGTGAAATGGTAAGAAAAACAGTCTTTCAATAGCTTCAAATCAGATTCTTCTTGAGGAATCCAGCAAGTGAAGGAAGTCTGCAGAGAATGAAGAACAAGAATTCCCTCCAAAAAATTCCAATAAAAACAAACAGCAACAAAGGAAATTATATTGATGAATTAGGATAGAAATCACTGTAAAACACTCAAAGTAAAAAGAGAATTTTTTTTCTATTTTTTTTGTGCCCCCCCCCCCCCAAAAAAAAAAAAATATGTGCAGAAAAAATTAAAACAGCTGTCTAGTATTTTTTTCCTGATTTTTACAAGCCTTATCCTGGTATTAATTGTTAGCAAAGTTTTTTTTAGGTGATACAATATTATTTTCTCATGGATAAAAAGAAGGAACATAATTGACATACTTTATATAAAAATATTTTTAGTTTTTAATTTAGCAAATTTAACTTATGAAAGAAGAAAAGTTATCAACTCAGTATGAAATATATATCAACATTCTTTTGTATAGGATGTGCACTCTATTTTATTGGCAATGTGCCCCTCCCCCCTTTTTTTGATGCAATCGTCAATAGGTATAATATACATGGATTGTTGACTTTTAAAATTTCTTCGATTAAAGCAAATATTACATTTAGAACTCAGAAAAATATTCATTAATTTTATTTTATAACCATATTTAGTATGCGATAAATAATTTTCAAATTCCAGCGCCAAAAAACTTATGCATGGTTGTTTCCCCTTAGTCTGACGTCAAGTCTTTGGTGCGCTTTACAGTATTGGGCGTTTCGCCATTTTGTATAATCGAGGCTACAGACGTTAACTTCAAACGAAAAGTTCTAGCGTGTCCACTCCTCTGATTAAATGAAGTCGAATATGGACAAACTCCAATATAACTGTAATTTATGTTTTCTGCTATGCCGAACATCATATCGCATTCAAATAGAAAAACGATGCATTCAAAGTGGGATCAACGTCCTACTTTCCATGAATTGCAGCATTTGTTTATTAATTAAAAAATATATTCGGTATTTTCACTCTTGGCATAGCACTTTCCTAAAAGAGACAAAAATTATCTATCGATTAATATAAGCAAGAAACATATCATGTCTCGGCAAACGCTAGAACTTTTCAGTTTTTCATTAAGGACATTAAGGGGGGATAAAAGTCACGTGATCGAGCACTGCCTAAATATAACAATAAAACGAAAGTAGAAATTTGATCTTCGGGACATAAGAAACAAATACATATCGCTTATGTTTATGATTCTAATGTATTTAAATAGATTTTAAAGACTTTAAAAGTCAATATTTTTTGTATGTTATAATCAATGTATTTTCAAGGAACAGCCTTAACCTACCTGCGTGGTTTGCAGAGATTGGTACATTTGGTCATATCTATCGTTATGATCGTCGGAAACCAAAGTAAACCGTTGGGTCGTAGAATAATATGATATTATTACATGGTTGTCTTTGTATTGGCCCTTTTAATGGTCTCAGGCTTGCTGTATTGGCATGAGGCCGATGATCAGTAACAAGGCCAAAGCAGAAATAACCATGTAATGATATCTTTATTGATTAACTAGTTTACCAATGCATATTCTGTATGAATTTTATTCTAAATCAACTATTTCAAAAATATTATAAAAGTATAGTCTTTGAAGGATTGGAATGATGATTGTGAAAGCTAGTCTTCAATTTTGAAGCACCCTTAATCACAGATCATGTATACATTTAGATGTAAACATTTCGGAGTTTTCGTATGTGTTTAAACTAAAATCTAGAGAAAATCGACTCGCTTTATATTGGCCGGCTGCAAATCGGGCAATAGTGCAAATATTTGCTGAGTTAATAATTCTGTATTGAAAGGATAGTTTTATTCATATTGAAGCCAATAATATACTAGCTGAAAAAAACTTATTCTCTATATATATTTGTATTAAGTATATGCATTTATTCCTTATTCCACTGAGTGTTATTTACTTTCTAGTATTTGCATTTCATGGATACACCATCTCATGCTGAACAAGACACGAAGTCAAGACGCATTCCTTTTCACCTATTTATTACCCAGCAAGAGGAAAGTAACCAATTCAATTGGATACAAATTAATGAAAAGATGTATATCATTATTCAAAATTTAACTGCAGAATTAATATATCTGATACAGGTGATAAAAATTGATTCTACCTTTCAGTGGCAAATTTAGTTAGAATTGATACGGTTCGTACCAAAATTACATTACTGACTTGGTGAAAAAGAGATACCAGTACTACATGTGGATTAAATATAGAAATTTAACCATAAATTAAACAAAATTTCATCGTTAATCATTTTATGGGCCTATCCCAATTTAAAAGACGTTTTTTTCTTGTTTTTTTTTAATTATTTTTCAGACTTTTTGTGGCTTAAGTCGCATTAGAATTTATTCACAACGTTTCAAAAAAGCTTGCAATACAGTGTGGTTGCACACATTCAAATTGAAGGCTGCTCTTTTTCTTACTTTAATGGTTCTTTTTTCAGTATTTTTGTTTTTTTTAATTGACTCCTTATCTCTCTTCATTTGGACATGACAAGCATTGTCTGTTTGCATGATAGTTCACTATATCACATGAATTTCCACCCTATTTCTTCTTACATGTTACTGCATCATTCTAAAACGGCAAACCAGGGAGGTGGTTCTTATAGTGAAAGTAAATAAACCCACGCAATACATACGTTTTAATAAAGTCCCCCTAGAAATAATAACAATAACAGAAAATGTCAATCTGATTAAAACAAGATCTTTGTAACAATCAAACTACGTTTCGGAACCCAGTTGGAGAGTTACAACTATCTTGTTTTAATAAGAGTGAGTAAATATAACAAAAAACATATGGCTACAAATTTAGATGTTGAGATGTTTTTGTTTAATGGTAAGTCTTCCTGAGAAAATACAAGAATAACAAAAAATATAATAGTATACTATAGGTAACAGTTGTTTTTAAAATTTTATTCAAAATACGCAGTGTGAGAGAAAGAGAGAGAGAGGGGGCGAGTTTTCAATAAAGTCTCGAAACACAGAATACAAAACTGTATATTACTATGTCAACTAAGGGTCTCCAAGATTAATATATCTACGATCACTAATTACGTCGAAAAAATTAATGAATCATTTATTGCACCGGTTATGATTTGTGCACCTTTTTACAAGTGGAAGCTTATCTATTCTCATTTAGATAAAATTAAACAGTATAATAAATGTTTTTTCCCTTTCTTATCGTAAATTTCCTCTTCATATCTCCGTCATGTCGTGCATGGCAGGCCAATTTAATACACCTTGTTTGTTCTTATTTTGGTTATTGAACTTTTCAAAAATAACAACGAACAAAACAGAGGATCCAGTAGCAAACCACTTTATATAACATAACCATTTGGTTGAAAATCTAAAAGTCACTGCAATAGAAAAGGTATTTAGCACAGAAATTCACCGAAAAACTAAAGAAGCTTTTTGAATTAAAAAATTAAAAACTTGACTGAACACTATGTGCGAATGAAAATAATATAATTTAACAAAAAGGAAAAAGCGCGGCAAATGAACGTCATAGAAGTTTTTGTAACGTAATATATCCGAGCGATGTTATTGCTGTTTTAATGTTGTAATTTAATTCTAATGAAGACGGCCGTAATGGCCGAAACGTATGGAAACTTGTGTACAGTTACAGTTTTCACAAGAGCCTTCGGCTCGATACACACCACTTTATGGAGAGAAATAAAATTGATCCTTACAAATCCTTATTAGCAGAAAACCAATAAAATTGCGTTACAATGACAAGTGTTATGCCCCCGCGACCAGCAGTAGGCGTTTCTGTTTGCCTTGGACCCCAAAACTAAAAAAATTTATGGGAGAGTGTAGAATCTTCTTTATGTCCTAATTCGTCCCACTCAAACGGACATAAATTATTCATAAAATAAGACAAAACACATTGTTATATAGGATATGCTTGCTGACTATGTGTAGCAGACTTTTTACTCAAAAAATTACACAATATACAATGCATGACATTAACACATAACGTCTTTTAAAACACTCAGTCCACACATTTAAGAAAATTACTGTAATATGAACAACCTATCTACAAAAGAAAAAGTATTCCTATTACTATACTAATATAATCAAATATAAAAATTCAAAGTACAAAACATATTACACAGAAAAAAAAGGAATGGGGGGGGGGGTCGTAGACTGCTACACGGTGTCTAGTCAAGCTTCGAATAACCTTAACTTAATTTTGAACTAACATAAATAGTAATTGGTCGGTCACGTAATTCACGTGAACAATTCACTATTCATTCTAAAGAAAGTCGCAATGCGACTTTACAAGAACCAATCGTATATGCCCAAACACATCAGGCCATATTCCTTTACATAACAAACTTACGTGTACCAAAATATAAACAATACCACGTGTATTCTATAGTAAACATAACCACATGTTTACCAAACGTAAACACTACCACGTCTAAGCACCATGTGCTCATACCAACTTTAATAAATATATTTATGTCCTAATTCGTCCCACTCAAACAGACATAAATTATTTATAAAATAAGACAAAACACATTGTTATATAGGATATGCTTGCTGACTATGTGTAGCAGACTTCGAAAAGGTAAAGAAAGCAAAATATGGTGATTATATTCCTAAATTTTTAGTGACAAAAAGTTTTTCAGTGATATTCTCTCTAATGTAGCCATCTTTAGCAGTATCT
Organism: Mytilisepta virgata; assembly: GCA_028015205.1. Taxonomy (NCBI): domain Eukaryota; kingdom Metazoa; phylum Mollusca; class Bivalvia; order Mytilida; family Mytilidae; genus Mytilisepta; species Mytilisepta virgata. Next base: position 4,108,903 of record CM051510.1, read on the forward strand.
GATGACCCCCTTCCGTGTTTTTTGAAAAGCCTGTCATTTACGCCTGCACCAGCGGCAGCAGTGGCACAACCTGAGCGCAAAGAATGCAATCCGATCTTGGACTTGTCTAATCCTATAGATTCTAAACATGCTAACAGTATTTCGCTAGCTCTGGTGTATGAAATAGGTTTTTCACCACGCAATCTATAACATTTAGATGTTTTACAAAAAGACAGAGAACGGAAAATAAATTCATTTGAATCATGTGAAATATTAGCTAAAGAAAAATATCTAACCATCATATTAACTGGACAAGTTAGCGAAGATGTTCTAGCAACAACTACAGTAGAACCCTGTCTGTAATGATCAGTTTTGCTTTTTTCAGTGTATAATGACATGTGAGTATCAAAAACCTGAATATCTGATCTTCGTAAATTCACAAGTTCTGAAAATCTAAGGAAAGCTGAATAACAAACTAAACACATACAACAAATACGCAAATCGCTTAGACTACAGTCTTCTTTACCATACAAATTTACTATACTTATTAAAATGTCTGGAGTTAAAGGTTCTTTTTTGTTAACATTATGATGTCCTATCGTTCTGTGAGCACCTTCCTTAACAGATATACAAAGAGTAGATTTGCAAGGATCGCAAAACCCTGCTAATTTATGACTCCAGCTAATGGCATAAAATGCTTCATCGATTTTTGCAACGGAATTACAAGATCTTGAAACATGAATGAAAAATAAAGAAACATGAAAATCACTAGCTGGTAAAGATTGTACATTATGAGATTTACACCACTTAAAAAATCTGTCAAATGCATAAGAGTATTTCTTCCTAGTGTTGTCCGCTCTTGACTTCAAACAGTATTCTGGTAAAAGCTGTACCAATGAAGACAATGTCCAATCCTCCATAGCAGGAAACGATGCCCATCTCCCACTCTTGGAAATATCTGCAAAACTTATGATCATAAGAAAAAACGAAATAAACTTTCTATAGATGAAAATATTTTGACCTTGCCATTTAAACAGTTCTATGGCCTCGTCAAAGTTTCCATCCTATAAACCAACGACCTCGCCAAAAACAAAACATACAATGGCCTTGTCGTTAAATAAACTCAACATTCGAGTTGTAACAGTAAAACATGACCTTGCCTCAACATAGGCCTTGTCAATGTATATAATCTATATACATATGTAACAAAATAATGACCTTGCCAACTATTCGGCCTTGTCATAACGTACTATAAGTAGCGTTTAAGCGAACAGCTAAAACATGCGAATTAAAATTGTCTGAACCAAAAATGGTCTTTGTGTTCATTCCATGCTCAAAAATATTTTGTTTTGGTGCAAATTCTAAAATTTAGACCACGTAAAGTTGATAATCGTGATCATTCTTGAAAATCAGTGTCCAAAAAGACGAAAAAGGCCACATAGGAACAATGAGAGTTCCTTGGCTCTTGCAAAATATCAAATGTTTAATAACTCTTCCAACAATACAAATTGGAGGGACTAGCCAATTGTTTTCACCGTGCCAATTCTGAGAAAAAGCATCAATTGCTTCCGTCCCGGGATTCCAGAAAAGAGAATTAAAACGAGGTAGTTTTGTATTAGAAAAACTGGCAAATCTATCCACACTATGTGGACCCCATAAGGATTCAATAAAATCAAAAAATTCTGAAGTAGTTTTCCAATCTTCAAAATCGATCCATTTAGATATAAAATCAGCCTTAGAATTCTCTGATCTAGGTACCCACGAAACATCTAGAGAAATTCCGAATTCCGAACATAACTTGAAAATATTAAAAGATAAATTTTGTAAGTGTAATTTGGTACTCCCCTTTTGGACAATAGAGACACAATTCTGGTTATCAGTAAACCATTGAACACATTTGTCTTTTAACAAGGTTTTAAAAGACAATATAGTCATTTCAATAGCTTTCATTTCCCACCATGTAGAACTCATTAAAATTTGTTCTGATGTCCACATGTGATGAAAAAAAGTTTTCACCCATCCCTAATGTAAAGGCACCCGCTGCTACGTTACTAGCATCTGAATATATTAAAATTTCTGGTAATGAATATACAGGTGACAAGTGTCGCCTATTAAACTTGGTTAGATTATCAAACCAAAATTGCAACTCAGTCTTTATAATTTGCGGCGAATTCAAAGACAAAACACCATCCCATCTAATTCTACTTTCTATCGCCATGTATAAATTTCTAGTTATCAGACTGGTTATTTCACCCATAACAGGAGACATGGAAATTACCTTACCCGTAAATTGTGCTAGTTGACGAGCAGAAAATGAAGGAAAACTGGAAATGAGAAAATTTAAAGATTATAGCGTGTCTAAAATTCTCCTATCTGGAATACTTAAAGTAAACTCTACAGAGTCCCAAATAATTCCAAGCCATTCTAATTTTGAACCGGCTTAAAAATAGATTTATCTTTGTTAATCAGAAAACCTGCATTAATGAGTGAATTTTCGACAAATTTAGAACTGTTTTCACATTGAGTTTCATCTTCAGCCATGCCAAATCCATCATCTAAATATAAAACAATGTCAATACCATTTTGACGCCAATATTTAACCATCGGCCGTAGACATTTAGTGAAAATGTAGGGCGCTGAAGCAATGCCGAAAGCTAATACAGAAAAGCAATAAAATTTACTGTTCCAGGAAAATCCTAAATAAGACATGTGTTTCTTACAAACATCAAAATGAAAATATCCCGATTTTAAATCAAATTTGAAGCTAAAAGAATCTTTTTTGAAGAATTGTAAAGCAACTCTTCAAACTTCAAATTTTACCTTTTGTTTATTAATGAAAACATTCAACTCATTTACATCTAAAATTAATCGTTTTTTCCCCGATTTGTTTTTAGCTACACTCAGCGGATTAACAACAAACGGTTGGAAAGGTAATTCGATAACGCACCCGTTATTTAAAAGCTCTGAAATAGTTTCATCAACAAACTTAGTATTTAAAAGTGCAGATTTGTTGTTTTTGAAATTCATAGGCGGAGGATTATTCAAAAAAGGTATTACATAACCGGATTTAATAGTTTGAATGACAAAATCGCTAGCACCTATATGTTTCCAAAATCCAATACTATTCCGTAAACTGTTTTTAACACCTTTAACAACTGACGAAAAATCTATAGAATCTAGATACTTAGCGTGTTCTATAAACTGAATATATTGTCCATCAATCGGACTTGCATCTACGAATCTAACAAAATCAAAATACTTATCATTTTCACTGTTTAAGGCTGGCCAAGCCTGTGGCGCTTGTCCTGTTTGGATTATTGGGGCAGTTCCGTCTCCAGTGTCCAAGTTGATTGCAGATATAGCAGATGTCATAAGCTGAGGGTTCCCGCTTCCTGCTACTCCGAAAGGGCTGTTGGTTGGATATCTGTACAGTAGGCTGACGAAAAGAATTATCTTGTACGGGAGCGGTAACTGTAGCTGAAGGTTTCCTAGCATAAGGGTGTGACCTTTTCTTCTCTTTAATGCTACGGAGGGCCCGGTTTTCGGCCTGTCGGAGCCTCTTTTCGTCCTCGGAGTCTGAAGCCAAATCATCACTTTCGTATTCTTTGACGGTCTTCCAGCCTGCGGGCGACTTGTCAGCGATGCGAATTAACTTATTACGCTTGTTCACTTTCACAATTAATCCTGCCACTAAACTGACAACTGAAGAATTATCTGTAGGGATAATTTTCTGTAACTTGGTGAGATCACTTATTAGATCCGTGTTGAAATTGAACTGAACTTGGTTTCCCTCTCCCTTGAGTTTAACGGACACTTCCTTTTTTAATCTTCTTTGCAATAGAATCTTGACCAGCCGAAAATTCGGATTTAAGAGAAGATAGTCTACCGTCAAGATAAGTTTTGAAGAGCTCAAAAGTATCCACAAGATCTGGATGAGCAGAAGACTTCTTGCGGCTAGACGTACTCTTGGAACTCGGACCTGCAGTTTCTTCTTTGTCTGATTCGAGAATGTGGTCAGTATCCGACATAGTACTAAGGAACTCGTAGACTGCTACACGGTGTCTAGTCAAGCTTCGAATAACCTTAACTTAATTTTGAACTAACATAAATAGTAATTGGTCACGTAATTCACGTGAACAATTCACTATTCATTCCAAAGAAAGTCGCAATGCGACTTTACAAGAACCAATCGTATATGCCCAAACACATCAGGCCATATTCCTTTACATAACAAACTTACGTGTACCAAAATATAAACACTACCACGTGTATTCTATAGTAAACATAACCACATGTTTACCAAACGTAAACACTACCACGTCTAAACACCATGTGCTCATGCCAACTTTAATAAATATATTTCAAAGTATAAGAATGTGCCATTCTATAATTTCATGGGCCATCACCATATGCATCAGAAGGTCTATGGCCCCTGCCACCACCTTCCTCAATCCGTTAGAAGGTAAATAAGACAAAACCGACCTTGACATAAAATGTATTCAAAACTATCGTTAAAATTTTTATCATTTAATGTCTATTTTACATCGTTACCAAATTAACTCGGACTCATAAAACTCTAGCAGAATTTCCATCATTGCCATGCGTATTGTGCTTTTAATTTTTTTTAAATGTAAAAGACACGACCGTTTGATTGTGAAAAGGGGAATGGGTAGTGTCACATGTGCTAAACTAAATAATTGCATCAAGGAATTCGGGGCCGGATTACCGATTTCAAAAAGTCTTTAGCACCCTTTTAGATACTCGATGGGTCAGATCATTATACGACAAATCAGCTCGCTGTCGAAACTCACACTGTCACTGTACACGTTAGTTTACGTCAATGACGTCGTTGATTTTTGATATGTGTGGTTAATCGACATTGTGTCTGTTTGAGTGCTTCGTCCAATCATTGTGTATGACTCCATCGTTGAATATATCATATTGTTTTAATTATTTTTATAAAACCTTTATCAACCGGATTTTTATGCAGGCATTACCTCGTGGAAAGAAGAGGGCGAACCTTTGCAGTTACTTAATCATCTTCGCGCTTTTGATTAGCGTTAATTATTTCAAAGCATCAAATTGGCCCAGACGGCTGGTCACATCTTTGCAATAAAATGTGAAATTCAAAAGTGGCTACTTTAGCTCCTTGACATAGTTTCATTAATTGTTTTATTCAAAACAAAACTCATACAAATTAATTAATTTCAACTTGACGTGACGTTTTTCATAAAAAAGAATATTCATCCTTATCTTCTAATCGCTTTACGTAAATAGAAAAACGTCAGGAGGATGGCAAGCTTACAGATAATTGTGTTTCCGGAAGCGGTCTCCAGTCCAAACCTTTCTTTTAATATATAGTTTAATTATATATACTTACAAAATAAGTACCAACGTTCGAACTAACTAGATGTTGGACCAATAATAAATTAAAGATACAACGCAAACTAAAAAATAAATAAACTTCTAAAAGTTGCAAAAGAATATCAAAATAAAACAAATAAAATTTTGAATTATAACAATAAAAAATATATATATATTGCTCGAAACCTGTGTACGATATTTATTTAATTATTTTATTTATATAGCTATAACTCCAATAAAATGTGTTGATACTTTCAGTTTTATTTTTGTTTAAATTGTATGAAAACAATGTTAAATGTTTAATACTAATTTTACTGTATCTTTAGGAAAGATAATAATTCCCCTCGCAATTCAAAACATGTCTGAAAGAGAAAAGGAAGAATACTACAAGATATTAGAAGATGGATACGAAAAAAGGTACTATGTAAAAATATTCCTCGTGGGAAAAGAAGGTACCGGAAAGACGTCACTGATGAGACGATTATTACTAGAGGAATTAAGTAAAGAACGGGAACCTACTGATGGTATAGATATTGTAAAACGATGTAAAATAGCAGTTGATAATGGGAAATGGTTATTTCTTACAGGTATATACATTTTCTGTACTTTTTCTTGACTTGCCATATATTATGTAAAATTAATGACAAACGGAAACATCTATGAATAAAAAAAAGGGTTTTATCGAACAAATTTCAATTGAAGTAGTGTTGTATCTCCTGAGTTACATATTACAGTCCACCCATCCGATGGCTCGTACCGTTTTAAAAGTCCCGTCAATGTTCCTTATTTTTGTATAAAAAAATCCCCGTTTTCTCCAACTCTGATTTCTCGAAAAGTCGAACAAAAGTTTAATCCCCACAATAATAAAAATGTGTGTTTTACTACGGAAACTTCGAAATCAATAATAAAAAAATGACAAGTGTTTTACTTGATACTTACAGCTATACTTACCACTATTCGTCTAACAATCACATATGTGATAAAAATATAATAATCTGACAAGTAAATGTATTATTAATACATTCACGTTATTTCTATTAAAGTACCACTCAAAGGGGTGTATTTTAAGGGAATTTATTTTACAACTTGGAATTTATATACACTTTCTTTCATGTTTTTTACGTGTTAAGAAACGTGTGCTGTAGAGTCAGGAAAGGACGCTTGACCACTGTATGGTCCAATGTTTTGGATATTAAAATTCGAAAACCTAATTGCATATCTACATGTACATACAGTGCAATGTAACCAGATATCTTTTTAATGATTTTGCGTGTAATTAAACCTACCATTTCGTCTTTTCAGAGTTTGTGATATAAATGGTATATAATACTTTAGTACTAGCAAGAGAGGGATTATAATTTGTTCCCAGCCTCAAATTTTACGACGGACTTTATCATCTGAATAAAAATATATTTTGCTACTTTCTAGCTAGGTATCTTCTTCTGTTTCCATGCAAATTGCTCCAGGAGCAACTAACTGTCTGGAAGTTCTTGCATCAAAAATAAACTATTTTTCAAAGTTAATTGAAATATGGTAACAAGGTTAAGGTGAAATAATAACATTTCTTTATAATTGAAACCGATACGAATTGAAAGAAAAAAAAACTAAAAAAAAAGAAACGTAGTAGGGTTTCTTATGTATTTTTAATTCAATTATTTCGGTTACACTTACAGATATTGATTCATGTTTTTTTTTATTGAACAATGAATAGTCTAATCCTGACAGATCAACGAATGGAAGTACGTTTATGTACAGTGCAGCAAACTTCCAGTCACGCTGAAGTTAGTACAGGGTATAACTACCACGCGGGACCAACAATGCTCGGCAGTTCATCGGCATGACATTATGTCGTTGTATTGTTGGCAATTGTTGTTGCTTTATTTGGCATAGTTGATCGAGAATCCGAGGTGGAGCTTGACGCTGGCGTAGACGTTTATCCGGTTATTCCCAAAGCTGTTTACTAGTAATAGGATTCCAGGCCGACGATTTGGAGGACCATGGTAGCACATTAATGTTGTTCTGCACAAGGCAGTCCATTTTAAAATTTACTTTATGCAGCCTAGCGTTGTCTTTTTTTTTGAATAACTTCCTCTGTTCGTCAATTGCGTGGATGAGGTGAGGTTGGAGAATTTCTCTGTATCTGTAAGCTGTTAAATTGCCGGGGACATGCACAAGTTCTGTTTACGGTCCTTTGAGATTGCCGCCAGTATCACAAATAAAGTAAAGAAATACCAAAGGGATATTGGAAGGAGGGAAACATCAAAACAACGGATAGACTCCAGAGAACGACGAAGACAAGACCAAAACAATACATGCACTACAATTAAAAACTAAACACATATGAAAATTATGGACCCCACCAAAACAGGGGATAGACTCAGGTGCCCCGGAAGAGTAAGCAGACTCTGCTTCCTGCAGGACACCCGCCATGCTTCCCATGTCAAATCCGGTATGAGGAAGGGGTAAATTGTGTTTTATCAATGGAACAATTCCATTTTCATTTGGGAAACTGTTTTTTCATAACTGTCGGCAACCAAGTCATGATGACGTCCATAAAACATTAATAAGGATGACTCCAACTAAGGGGAAACATACCCCTGTCTGAGGAACTTTTCTGTCAGGAGCCGGGCTCTGTCCACAAAGTAAATGTATATTTCACAAGCTCTGGAATAACGTTGTGAAATATATGCTCCATACGCCGACGCTTCTCGAATATTGCCGCTCAAAAATGGGAAGTAGACGATTGGAAAGTCAAAGTCATCCCGTTTGTCGTAAAGTTTGTATTCAACCTTCTTCTGGTGTCAATTTCGAGGTGAAGGTCAAGATAAGATGTACACTTAGCAGTGTCTGTGGTATGCTTAATTTCGAGATCATTTGGATAGATGAGATGTAAGAAATTCCCAAAACGTGAATTGTTGAGTGATAAAACATTATCTATGTAGCGGAAGCTGAAATTAAAGTCAGCAAGGAGTTGCGTACAATTAATACCCATAGGAATGCCAATTATCTGTTGGAAAACACGTCCACCAAATTGAACAAATATATTGTCGATCAAAAATCCAATCATCAGGACAATTTCGTCCTCTGTATATTTATTGTTAGATTTAGAGTGGTTTTTAACAAAGAATGCTTTATCTCTACCAATGACAAGGTATTTGTATCTGCCCATGCCATTTTTATTTTGAAAGCATCGATGGATTAGACCTTCCAACTTCTCCTTCAGTTGTGAATGGGGAATAGTGGTTTAGAGGTAAAGAAATCAAATATTGTTATGCTGTTACAGACTGAAATTGATCGAGATCGTTAAATATCCTTAACGTCTTTTGAGTTCTTTAATATTCACATTTGATTGATACCAGTTCTTGAATAGCTTGTCTTACAATAACTTTGGAGGCTCGTTTTAACTCCTGTTAAAATAGATGTTAGAAGTTGAGACGATGGCTTGGGGGAATACTTGGGAGATGCAGCTATAAACCATTGTTGGTGTGGACACTTAACATGCAACTTGGGCATCCAGTACAAGGTAGGAAGATCACAATCATCATAACACTCCATCCACTTTCTGAACACCATAGGAAGAGAAGTGTTCATTCCGGTGCCTGTATAGCCGTAATCTCCCATCATAGTTCTAAAGGAAAGCGGAGCTCTGAGCTGGGCGAAATACTACTCCAGTTTTTAAATGCCAAACCCTCAATCTGTTGCACTAACGGACTCGTTCACATCAATGTAATGAAGTCAATACCGCTCCGAAATGAGGGCTCCTAGGTATCATGCCTTGCCGTAGAAGGCGGTTGCGAAGTGTTTGCCAGCTGACTGCAGTGGTTGATGCGGAAATTGGTTTAATTCTTTAGATGAAAGAGTCAGAAGTACCAATCTTCCAACAGCAGTCGTTATACGAGGTCTTCAATTCCTCTGGTGGTATTAGCTGCGCCAGTTTGTTTGATTCTGTTCCACAGCCCTGAACTGGTGCTCTTGTTACTTTTCAGAGTCCGTGCAACTTTATTTTGGGACTCTCCGGATTGAAAACGACCGATAACGATATGTCGAATGACAGGGACCATTCTTGGGATTGCAACATTTCAACTCAATGATAAAATTTAACTTGGTACTTTTATACGCTTTTTGAATTAACCGTAAAATGCCCGTGAAAAACATTACCGAATTTTCACAGTGATATTTATATGAGATATTAATTTTTCAGAGCCACTGTACTGATGTGGTACAGAGCCAATCTAAGGTGGTACAGAGCCAAATCTAATGAACAGGCATTTAAAATTTGAAACGAACCTTGATAAGATCAAACATTAAATTGGTCATTTAACTGAAAATAACGGTGGACGGTACACAATTTAGATAGAAGGGTTAGAATGTGCTCCTCTTAACTGCAAAAATAGCTCAGGCTCTCGTAGCTGCATGTCGGATACTGTCGCTATACTAAACGAAAAAATCTGAAATAACACTTCCATGAAATGGTTTAATGGTATTTCGTCACTGTGTTCAATAGAAATCAGCAGTATTTGTGAGAAGCCAGTATGAATTTAAAGTCTTCAAGCCAGTTGCGAGAAAGATCAATTTTTTACAGAATTGCATACAATTTCAAATGTTTAGTCCTTACTGTGAAAAGGTCATAAGAAACTACCAAGTTTAGGTGGGTTACTAGCGAGACCTTTGCATTTATTCACCATATTACGGTAGAAACCCGTTCATGATATTGCCTTTCTTAAAGCTGGATAGTTAGACAAAAGGTGTTGATTTCTATTTTAAAACGATTAAGCAGCTTGTGAAATCTATAACCCTGTAAAATTATTTTTTTAAGTAATCTTTTGATTTCACTCGTTAAAATCTTCTAGCCAGCCGAGAGCAAATTTGTGCAAAACGTAAATCTGTGATATGTGTACATCATACGATGGTTCCAAAGGCACGTCTCCATCAAATAAGGGGAAGATAGTAATTGGAAAATTAAAATCGTCCTTTCTATCATAAATGTTAGTACGTATCTCTCCATTTTTGATATTTATAGTAAGATCTAAGAAAGAACAGCATTTACTATTCTTATTAGCTTTGTTCAAATGTAGCTCTTTTGGATAAATGTCTTTTGCATATTTAAGAAACTCAGGGTTATCAACAGTAAGTTGAAATAAAGAGTAATAAAACTAAATTTCTAAGAATAATATCAAAATATTGAAAATCTAAATAGAAGATTTCTCATATCAAATAATAATTTCAAATAATGTGTAGACGGATTCCTTCAATTTGAAATGTTCAAATCCCAAAATATTTTTAACATAAAAACATATTTGAATACAGTTGATTTTTTGCATAATGTGTTACGTTAACACAAACAAATACCATGTTGCTGATGAACTAAAGGTTTTGTTTCAAAACGTTTAAACAATTTAAAAAAAACAAGGTTAATCTGGTATTTGACATCTCTTTGATTTTCTTATCAATTTCCATGACATATGTATTTGGGGCACACAGTAGCTGTCAAATTTAAATTTACATTTCTGAGACACGGTTATATCATTTCCGAGATGATACATAAATCTTTTCCTTATGTTTTTCTCGTAACAAAATATCCATATTCTTATCGATACCAATTTTACTGCAAAAGATGTGCTCATGTCGTCGATTTACGACTCATCAATTGTCCTCAAGGTCTAAAATGTTGAAAATCAAAAAAATAATCGAAAAGGTTGTTGAGTATATTAAAAATACCAAAATTACCAAAAGGGCTAAAGCCATAACCATCCTAGGACAAAGCTATGCACAATGGAGATACAATGGAGATACTCCTACGTTTTCACGATTTTTACAATTTTGTAACTATTACAGTAAATGTTAAGTATCGAAATACTAGCAACAGGGCTTGGGGTACCCTTGTGGACTTGGAGTCCACCAGCAGTAGCATCGACTCAGTGGTACAAATGAAATTTGTTGATACCAATTTGGGGCACAAATAGTGCACCTTTTTGTAGATTTTCGACTCATCAGTTCTAATATGTTGAAAATCAAAACAAAACAATCCAAAATGTTGAAGAGCATATTCACAAATACCAAAATGACCAAAAAGACCCCAAAATTCCAAAAAGATCGAAACAGATCACCTAATGATGTTAAATACAGCGAAATTTGTCTGTGACAAAAATTAAAACGCGGGTGCAATCATATTCAGTCCATCACACCCCAGGTAAATGCTGTGCTAGTCAGATTGGGTTATGACAGTGCGGAAAACGTTGTAACAGTAAAATATCGACTGATATGAGCAAGTGTTACAACTTTAAAACAATTGACACAAATATATTTATACTTTCACATTACTAGAAATGGTTGAGACTATTAGTTATACAGTCAGTTGTAGGGGGGGATACGGTAATTAATGGAGTACCTGAAAAAAATCGTGTCGGGCGAGCCGTCAGTAATATGCCCACTTACATCAAGATGAATACCTAAACCTTAAAGAGAAGAGCCCAAGTTAGACAAACAGCAGAACTAACTATTAAGCACTTGCTAGTGCATCACTTGGATAGACGTTTTTCCAATGAATTTTTGAAAAGGGAGGTCTAGCAATTATCGGAAATGAAAACATATGATAAACCTCACCAGGAAGCCCTTGTGAACCACAAGACCGTTCATTGTTAACCTTTTTGGTTGTCTTAATTTTGTTCACGAATTCAAAACGCAACTGCAGGGGTTTCAAACTGAACTGTTATTTGGTATCATTTAATGTAATACTTTGGTTGCATTCTTCAAACTATTTTAACCCAATAGTGTTATATGTTATGATACTGTATCATTTAGGTAGTGACAAGAAAGAAATAGCTGAAAGACTTGGCAGGGCACTGAAAGAAAAATACATACCAGTAGATACACCTAATATATTCAAACAAAATGCCAGTCAAGTAAACGTCAGTCAAAATACATCTATTCAAAATAGTCCAAAGTTGCAGGAAAATTCGGAAAAACAACAAATCCAACAAGCCTCATTTAATACTTCTACAAATACTACAGACGGAGATAATAATAGTAAAGAAGACAGTAGTTCATACAACAATGGCGTTGATGATAACATTACGTATGAAAAAAAACCAATGCATAGTAATATTCCCTTTGAAACACCAGAAAAAACTGATTTCCAACAAAAACAGCTAGAATCAAATCCAAATTCCAAGAAATACCTTAGCCAGTCTACGAATGAGGCTGGAAATGGCAATGATCAGAGCATATTAGTGCCAGGAAAACAAACTGCTGACTGCATTTTTTTAGATTTTGCTGGCCACAAGGAGTATTATGTTACTCATCAAACATTTTTAACTGATTATGCAATATACCTAGTCGTAGCAAGTCTGGAAGACATGGAAATACTCTTCTCAGACGATGGACCGGACGAAGGTTGGTCAACTTATTTATTTGGATGAATGCTTATCATTAATTGAATAACGAGGGGCTATTAAAAAGATCTGCCAAGACTAGCGTTTGAAACAGATTCAGAATTCTTTCACAAGGAAATGCCAACGTAACTTTACCCAAAACATTCTTTTTGTCATAATAATAATAATATCTCGAATGAATAAATATACAGCTATAAATCTATGAAATATAAAAGAAAAGTTATGAACACATGACAAAGAAACATATTGCATACAATTGGTTTGTTTGTGTACAATGGGTCTATATAATTCCGCAATAGGGACTAGGTATTTTGTCATGACTACTAGTGATCACTAGCCTGTCAACACTGAGGTTGTGAGTTCGAATCTCACCTGTGGCGGAGTGTGTTCGACTCCGATCTTTATTGATAAGGATAGCCAATTTTCCTGCAGAAGGTTGGTGGTTCTCTCTGGGTACACATGCTTCCTCCACCAATAAAAACTGGCCGTCGTGAAATAGCAAAATGTGCTGAAAACGGCATTAAATCCCAACTAAATAAACAAACAAAATCATTCCATAATACAATTTAGTTTCGTTGACTGTAACATAAATCGACCACATACATAGTTATACACTAGATTTTATTTCATTTTAGAAAAGCTTTGGTTCTGGTTTGACAGTATCCATTGTTACGCTTCACAAAGATCTGGAGAGGTCAACTCAGAAAAATTAGATCCACCAATAATTGTTGTATGTACGAAGTGTGATGACGACATACAGGTATTTACCATTAATTGAAACTTGAATTTTGTTTATAATAAATACCAATAAGGATTTTAAAATCAAAAGTAAACAGAGAACCTTGCCGAAATATAACGTCAGCTGTATTTTGTTTCATATGGAACCTTTCTGTCGTGGTGAATTTTACAACAGTTGATATTTGTCAGAACAAAAGTTTAAAAAATCACTAGCTGCGAAATAAAACGAAGTACTGACAACTGTTCGTCAGTAGAAATGAATAAATTGATATATTAAGTAAGAGTAAAGATAAATCCTCAACACGAAGTAATGACATTTGATTTTCTAGAAATGAATATTCCCGGTGTGTGTTAAATTGATCAAACTTATCTTCTGCTCCAATGAAGAAAACAATTATGACCAACTTTCCTTTAACGCTTTCTTTAAAATAGTAGGCCTTTTGTCTATGTTTTCTTAGTTCTTGAAATAAACTTCCTCAGATAAATAAACGTGTAGTCGATGTACAAGATTATACACAGGCGTTGTTGTCTTAGACATTTGTTTGTATCAATATTAATACCGGCCGGAAGAAAATAAGGATTTTAATGGACCACAGTCATGACAGTAGTTCTTAATAGTTTGTTAGACAGTTCTAATAATTCATACGAAAATACTTTGTTATAGCTGGGTATTGAGGTGGCTTGCATCAATGTGCCAATCCACTGTTGTTCTATGTAGTTGGATGTGATAACTGAACCCTTTTTGTGCGTTTTAAATTAAACACAACTGTTTATTGTCATTTGTTCGTAGTCAAATACTGTATATTGTTCTTTGCACCTATTTTTCATCCTGATCAACTTAAAAGTGTATAACCAGAAAGGTCAGCAATGAAACACTAATCAATAGAAACAACCAAACAGCAATCCTGACAGAAAATAAAACTGCACAAAACAGAAATGAAAAAACAACAGTCAGTATAGACTGACTTGGGACAGACACTAAACAGTGGTGTGGTTTAACCAATTTTACGGGTACCCTACCTATCCCTTATCTATCATGACCCCCTGGTGTAAAACACGCTACAAAATACAGTATGAACACCAAATAAGTTGGCCGCATGCTAGAACTGCAAAATTAGACATGGCATTACCTAATTTAGATAATAAAATGTATCACAAAATACCTCAATAAATTTGATGCACTGTGTTGCAATTTCGCAGTGCTCGAGATCATAATGTTGGAAATCCGGTTGAAGATAAAATGATGAATTAATAAGCACAACCACCCAAAACCCAAACAAATAAAACAAACAGGAATCCAAACTCAGCTAAGGGTTATCTCTGCATTAAAAGGAACATACGATAACAGGGCCTGAATTTGCTCGTGTTAACTGTCAAACTGACTAAGGTTCTCATAGCTGCAGGTTGGATACTGTCGCTCTTCTGAACGAAATTATGAAATATCCCTCCTATAAAGGCCTAGCCTGTTAATAATGAAAGTTGACTTGTAATCTAACCCTGAACGAGGCGTTTCCGACTGCAATTTTAATTGACATGGATTCCAACGGTTCCTTTCTTGTTGAATCCAATTAGTCTGACGTCATCCATCAATAAATTCAGGTTTCAACAAGAAAAAAAATCTCCTTTTAAGGTAAGGTTTGCTATCAAAGAGAGATAACTCGAATTGAAAAGTTCCATAAAGTTCTGATTACTTGAGCGTTTAATCTGGTGAATTTTACCAACGTCGGAAACATTTCAATTAACAATGGAAAATATTAATAAAAATCTTAGACAATTAAAAGCACAAAACGCCATGCGAAACTTGAATGAAAGTCATCCTTAGGGTGATTCTGTAACAAATTCCGATTTGTCCCCTGAAAATGAATCGTATGTTTACCGATTAAAAATCAAAACGTTGCTCTTTTGCTTGGAATTCGGGAACTATATCAATGTCAAGTAAATGTTTTTGCCAGGAACAATTGAAAGTCTACATAACCGCCGAAGCGTTTATGTGTTGACTATTGGTCAACATTGTCAGGAACTTTAACCAAGGCAGGAACCTCTAGCTTTTGTTAGTCTTGTGTTTTTTTTTTTTAACATTAGTTCATTTTTATGTTTCGGAATTTAGTGTGCCGTCCATTTTGCTGAGCTATACTGAACCGCAAAAGAAACGTCGCTTTTTCAAAATGTTAGCAAAATTCAAAATAAATATTAATTAATGATTTTTATATAATCAGTATTACGATTACATCACCAGGTAAGATTAAATTACCTGTGAATTAAATTTTCGGTTGAATAATTTTCAGTTGATATCGTAGAGCGACCGTACCTAAAACCGCTCGTGGGACACACTTGGCGGTAATTTTTCTTAAATCTTAAATGTTCGTGAAATTCATGCTCCTTTATGGATATAAAAGGCCGGAGAAAATTAAAGAGTGTTAGTATCAGTGTTGACACAGAAGCTATGCCACGTCTGACTCCACAACAGAGAGAACAGGCCATTGGTCGATTGGATGCTGGGCAATCTGCCAGAGTTATTGCCAACGACTTCAACTGTGCTGTTCGAACAATTGAACGTCTACGGACACGGTACAATGCAACAAACAGCACAAATGACCGTCCACGGAGTGGTAGACCCCAAGTCACTACCCCTAGACAGAATAGAGGCATTGTTCGTCACCATTTGATGAATCGGTTCACCCCAGCTGCCGAAACTGCCAGAAACACTGTTGGAACACATGGACGACCCATAAGTGATGATACGGTTCGTCGGCGATTAGCTGCTAGAAACATGAGATGTCGCCGTCCAGCAAGAGGACCTATTCTTACTCCTCGACACCGTCAAGCTCGTCTTCAGTGGGCCACTCAGCGACAGAATTGGCGAAATCGACAATGGCGTAACATCATCTTCTCTGACGAAAGCCGTTACTGCATTTCAACAGCCGATGGCAGAACCAGAGTGTGGAGAAGACGCGGGGAATGTTACGAAGACAGCTGCATTCTGGAAACAGACGCGTGGGGAGGACCTAGCATCATGGTATGGGGTGGAATCGGCCTTAACGTTAAACTTGGTCCAGTCATCTTTCAGAACCTTGGTCCAGTCATCTTTCAGAACCTTGGCCCAGGCAGAGGAAAAGGCGTAACAGCTGCCCATTACATCGACCAAGTCTTGACACCCCATGTTTAGCCCCATTTCGAACGTCATCAAAACAAGACTTTCCAACAGGACAATGCACGTGCGCATACCGCAAGAGCCACAAGAGACTTCCTACAGCAGAATAACATTAATGTTATGGATTGGCCGGCTTTGAGTCCAGATTTAAACCCTATTGAACATTTATGGGACGAAGTTCAAAGACGGTTGAATAATGAGCAGCCAAGTCCGACAACTGCAGCTGAACTTTCACAAGCGTTTCAGAGAGTATGGGCACGTATTCCGATGGCGTTTATTAATCGGCTCATCAACTCCATGTACCGAAGATGTGCCGCAGTAATTGGTGCCGGTGGAGGACATACACGTTATTAACGGACGTGGGAGCACAGCATTGAAAACATGTGACGTTGCGACAATTGTGACGTTTTTATGAACATTGTAACCAACAGACTGTAAATCATTCATTAAATTTTGTAAAAATTAATTTAAAATATATAAATGTCACTTTGAAATAAATGTATGTGAACATGTCATTTTGTGCGACGTTTCTTTTGCGGTTCAGTATAGTATAGATTATTGCTGAACCCCTCCTCCGGGTGCAGGATTTTCTCGCTGCGTTGAAGACCCATTGATAGCCTTGAGATGTTTTCTGCTCTGTGGTCGGGATGTTGTCTTTTGGACACATTCCCCGTTTCCATTTTCTATTCTATTGATTTTTGGAGACATTTTTCCAACGACAAAGTTTAATGTTTATGGACGACTTCATCGTGCTGATGCTTTGAATTATTTCAGTAAATGATTGTCTTTAACATGGCCAGAAATTATGACAAAGAGGACAAATCATCATTAGAGTCTTGCTACAAGATTCAAGAACTTACTGAAATATCCACGAATTGAAAATCTATCATCTAACAGTTCTAATAGCTACGTTATAGACTTCATTAGTTCAATAAAAATGTTCATTGATTTTCTGGTCTTCACCTACTTTAAGGCCCAAATCTTGTACTGTAGAGCTGTGATTTGGTGGGGATAGGGTTAGCTTAGGGAAGGGTTACTTCATGCAGGTCAGAGCCTATTACAGTAGTAAGTTGATGTTTTTTTTATTTCCATTTAAAATATAAACAGTGAAAACTATAACAAAAAAAAAAAAAAAAAAAAACACTTGCCATGCTTAATATACATTGCGCCACGATGCGCACCATCTCTTTTCATTAAATTAAAAACTCCTACGCAGTACCATGCTGCTATCCAAATTTTCTGGGGGAAACAGAGAGTAGACTCAACGTTTCATCCCAATGTGCTATACTGTATATATCGTTTTTTATTACCGTATCAACTTCATAATGAAGATACAGAAATTTCGTCACACGTTTCTCAGCAATTATGTGGATTAAACTATTGATAATTTGTCTCAAAGCTTTATCTACCTTACGCATATAGCATTGTATTGCCGTCGCTCATCAACTTTTATCTCAAACTGATATATTTTATCATTTGACAAATTATACTTTACTATGCACAGTCAAATAATACACACAGTACTTCAGTCCAATCAGTATTGTAACCAGCTCAATAACTTGAAAACATTTGAATAAAATCTGGAAAACTGTTTAACTGGGACTTTTTGTAGCCAAGGGCCGCAAATCTGTCAATGTCAAAGACTCAAAATTCAATGACTCTTGTTCTGTATATCGTCCACAAATCTACCCACATACCTAAAATCAAGTCAAAAGCTTGAAGCGTTTAAAAAAGGATCGGAAAATTGTTTTTGGGAAGGGTGGACGAAACTAAATCGTGGTGGGGCACACAAATGGTGCTAAGCTGGACCTCTAGATATTTTGTAACATGCAGGTAAATAAATTTAGTTTTTCTAAATACTGGCAGAAAAATTACTGAAAAGAATAATTTCAGCCGTTTTTCAACTGTAGAGGACATTTTTGAACTGTAAATGTCTGCCAAGTATTTGCATATGACTACAAACGCTGTGTCAGACAACATACTTGCTGCTATGGTTGAAATATGACTGTCTCCGCCATTTTTATCGTTGGGTCGGACACATTTTTTAACTGACACAGCGCTTACATGTGTTGTGGCAGTAAAAATATTTGTGACGTGTTTAACGTTGACACAAACGCAATCTGTCTAGCACAGCATTTACCTGGGTTGTGATAGACTGAATTTTAAATAAATTTGGTTATAAAATATGATTTGTTGTGACAGTGTCTACCTGCACAATAATTAATAGAAACCTTGCTGTGATTACACCGGTAAGAGGTTTGAAAGTATCTCACCGTTATGTGGACAAACTAAATTGCAGTACATAAGAGGGGTGGTTTCGGCGAAATTTATTCTACTTCATTTCATCAGTGTATTTATCTTTTTCTGTGGTACACATATTTTATAAATGAAGGGGTTAGATGGATTAAATATATAAATGCCCACACTATTTTGTTGTTTCTCACCAAGTAAAACTCAACATTTATATCAATGAAGAGAAAAGTATTCATTATTATTGAGAATTTTCACTTTTTATGATAATTTCTTTAAATGTATTATTATCATTTCATTTGTTTAAATGTCCGAACAGAAAACTATTTTATTATTCTTTAATTTGGTAAAAGATATCTTTCTTTACAAATCTACAAATCGAAGGTATATCTATTTATTGACTTATCAAGACCAAGTCTGAATTACTTATTAACAAAATATATTTTTGTAATATAATATACTCTTGAATCTGTATTCAATTATAAAAATATTTTTTTATTTATTTATTTAAAAACTATTTAGATATTTAAACAGTAAGACTTTGTAATTATATGACAAATAATTGTTCTTTCATCAAATTAAACGACCCAAGGAGTTTCAATTCTTGTATGCTTGAGTTGTTTAATTTGATAAAAGAAGATGAACCGAGTTTTAAATAAAATTATATTTTTGTAATGGAAATACAATTGATATATAATAGATACAAGTAGATCCTTAATCCTTAATTAGACATAGTAATGATTGAGTGTCATAAAACAATTAGCCTTGATTAAGTATTAAATATTTAATGTTATTATATATATATATATATATATATGGTGAACAGTTTATTTATTTATTATAATGTAGAAATTCTTAATATTGATGTAAATTAATGGCTTTCAAATTGACAGGTAATAATTTATTTTAATAGAACAAGGTGACGTGCCAGCATGTCTCAAATAAACATCCTGTAAAAAGTAGTAAAACAACAGGTGGTTCATAATGAGATAATGATATTTAGTTCACCTTGTATAGATTACTGAAGCTATTTAGACAGCTTTTTAAATAAAGAATATTGATGAGCTCATTTCAGTAATTGCTTTATTTAATGTCAAGATTATATTATATTTTAATAAAAAACATTTTAATAAGTAATTCAGATTTGGTCTTTATATGTCAATGAATAATTATGCTTTCAATTTCTAGATGTGCCTAGGTATCACATTATACACTTAATAAAAAAATTGGCCGACACTTACGCCTTGAAAAAAAAATTGGCCGAAAAGTCCGAAATGGCCTAGTCCAAATTCTCCTAGTCCGAAACGTTCTATATTCGCATTTACATACATTATAATTGTATTTCATTTTGACGTCGCGCTTGGCCGTCGAAAATGTATGAGATAATTGAACACTATTGATTTGATGGGAGTGGTGATAACCCCTGAGGAAGCGTGGTATGTGTCAGTTGGTGAGACTTATTACGGGGAATAAGAAAATATATTGTTAAGTGGTGGGGATTTGTACTGTATAATTATGAGATAATTGAATATTTTTGATTTGATGGGAGTAGTGATAACCCCCTAGAGAACTGAGGTATGTACCATTTTGTGTGTGGTACCATGGGAAATAAGAAAATATATTCCTTAGGGGTGGGGTTTTAACGGTTATTTTATAATTTAACATTATTGATTTGGTGAGATTGGTGATAATCCTCTTTGGAAGCGATGTATGTGTCGTTTGGTGTGTGTTACCACGGGAAATAAGAAAACATTATTGATATTGTGGGAGTGGTGATAACGCCCTGGGGAAGCGAGGTTTGTGTTATTTGGTGCGTCTTACTATGGGGAATATGAATTAATTGCATATGACTTTTTTTCCCACAATTTTCGACTTTGGGGGTGGGGATGAACCCTGCTAAAGGAACGAGGTATATGTCATTTAATAGCTATTGTTACGATGAATAATGCAAGCTATGATATGAGATGGTTATTGGTAACACTCGTAGAGTTTTTCGATGAAATTCCCCCATTTGGTCCTATATTAAACCCCTAACCACTTTGAACTGCTCATTATACGTCTCAGTGACCACCATCTAAAAAAGTGAATAGTATAAGGCACATCTAGAAGCATTGATCTTTCATCATATAAAATATCAGATCAAAATCTATGACGGTTATTGAGAACTCAAACGAACAAAATCGGAGAGGAAGAAAAAAAAGGTCTTATAAGTCTATAAGTCTCCAACTGCGTTTGTGAAACTTAATAATATGCATATATTTATTTATACATTCCATATTTTTTTGTATTAATCAATGGATTATTATTCATCACTGAACTAAAAAAGAACAATGAAATCTGATTAGTTGAAAATTTCAATAAAACCAGTCCTCTCATGTACTGCAATTAAGTTATCTACATAACTGCGAGAAACTTTTAAACCTCCTATTGTTCTTATCTCATCAAGGTTTTTACTACTTATATTGTGTAGGTGAACACTGTCATAACAAGCCATATTTTATAAAGATATTTGTTTCAAATTTATAGAGTAAAATTTCAAATACGCACTAAATAGTCACTTCTTATTTCTTAAGCAATCTGAGATAAAAAACATTTTTTTTCTTCGTTTATTTTATTTCATCAAGATTATTTTTTCAATAAAATTCTTTGAATCTTAACACCGCAGAAAGTTTCATGATGTTTGGTACTACGAAATATGTTTGTGACATGTAAAACGTTGATGCAGTAATATTCAGTCGATCACGACAAGGGATGGGCACGATTACTGTCAAAAGCAATCGATTATTAATCGATTGCACAAATAATTTTCATGTAAGCGATTATTAATCAATTAATGCAACATTTGAATGTAATCGATTGTAACCGATTACTTTTCGATTACTATCAGTTACATTCTACAAAAGAAAAAAAATAACCAAATAAGGTTAAACACAATTAAGCTGCTCAACATATTTCTAGTAGAAAATCAAGAACTTTACATGAAGAACATTCAAAGCATTCTCAAAGTTAGATATCAGAATGGCATTTAATCATTATCAGTTTGTGAAAGTTTTTATTTCTTACATCTGTCAGGACAGAATATTTTGCCACCAATGCTAAAAAGTCGATCAACTAAATTTTGTTGTTTTGACTCATTATTTGCAGAAATATTTTGATCAAGCTCATTACGATGTTTCCCCTTAAAAAATATAAAAATTGGGATGCGAATAATTTTACAAGCTAATTTCAGAGATTGAAATTCAATTAATTATTTGTGTGGACAATCTCCTTAATGACAGGTTATAAAACTGTCAATGAAGTATATTTTATAACCTAGGGAAATGTAATGTAAAGCTGACACTTAATAAAGATAATTGAAATTAAAACAAAACATGTATGCCATTGTTTAAAAAGCTTTTGTCATCTAATCAGTTAAAACAAGAATAGAATAAAATTAGATATTTATTCCCCATGTAAGGGTGCATTCTTCTGCTGTTTCAGTCTCGTTGAAATCTCGTTCGAGAATTATTTCCAAAGCATGTGAAACAAGTGGAAAATATTAATAAATTCCAAAAATATTATAATCCAACTAAACTCTGTGAAAAAATTATGTACTTACAATAAGCTGTTTTTGGGAAATAAAATTTCTGGTCAGTGACATCAGCCAAAATGTTGAGAAAATGGGTGAGGGGTACAAAGAAATGATTTTACCAAAAATATTTACATCCCATATCAATATTTTCTTTTTTAAATTCTTTTATATGTATTTTTTCAATCATTTATAACAAAGAAGTTGAAATTATATGCTCTTTGTTCTAAAACATAATGAGAAAAAACCCAAATTTACTAAATTGACTGCATGGTCAATTTGACACGAAAAAACAACAAAAGTTTATAAAAACTTTCTTATATTTACACGTACCTATAGTTTTTTTTAAGTTAAATTCATTCAGATTGGTCCACTTCATCTTTAGGGAAAGTATGAAAAAAAGTTTAATAGTGGAACTGTAATTGTTTTCATGAGAATAGCCCAAAATGGGTAAAAATTGATGAGAAATGGAAAAATCGTCAAAAATGGGGTACTTTCAAATGACCATAGCAAAAAAGAAGTCCACCACCGTATGATTTTTTCGTCATAAATTACTTTCGTACAGTCATATAAACCCAAAAATCAGGCTAAGAAAAAAAAAAGGTCAATACTAGAAATGTTTGGCCCCTCAGAGGTGTACATCCTTAAATTAATAAGCAATATATTTTTAGTGTAAAAGTGTCACACATTTACCTATAACTGAAAACTAATTCAATGATTTGGTTTATTGACAAAGGACTTAGTTTCATTTCTTAATCTTTATATCTTAATATTATGAAGAATCAAACGCTTATTTTGTAAAATGAAGCTATGGCAAAATTTCAAATAAAATACTGTGAATTAACCTTAAATGTGCATTAACTGAAGAAGATATGCAACTGTTTATTTCCATTCAACGTAGGTTCTATTTCACCAAACTACTAAAGTAATCGAAATGTAATCAAAAAGTATTCGAAGATTTCAGTATATATTTTGCTGTAATGTATTAAATTACGATTAGATGCAATCGAAAATATTGTCAATTACAGATTACAATCGATTACGATTACAGGTTACGATTACCCCATTCCTGATCACAACCCAGGTAAATCTGTGCCAAAACGTTTTGTCTGACACATTTGCAACTTATTTAGCAGTCATTTACAGTTACAAAAATGTCCTCATTGGTCTTTTCAGTCATTTTTTTCTCCCTCAGTAAGTATCGCCAGCGGGCAATAACCAGTTATCTTGCTCTCGTCGATTCACGAGATAATCAATTAAATTTTAATCAAGATTTTATCTAAATACTATTTTAAACATATAATTATGCATATGCTCATAAAACAACGTAAAGTAATTAAATGTTTAGATCCATAGAAGAAAATAGGTGATTTAGTGTTTCCGAAAATTTATTTCTTCTTTGGTTTCCGTGGAAACGAGTCCCCTGACCTATTTATTTTATCACATTTATTTTATTGGCCAGTATCCAATGATCATACTCTGAGTTATTCGTAAAATCGGTGGGCCTTCTTTATATATTTTTTTCACATTTTTTGTAGCTATGGATACCGTTTAATTTTAACAAAAATATGAAATATTTGGATTTTTTGGGATTTTTTTGCACTGCTTCTTATCATGGACCTTATTTATGATTATGATTTGATAGAATGGTATAAAATTATAATTTTCGTACGAATTTCATTGACATTTTTTGGTAACTTACATAGACAAGTTGGTTGAAATTGGCGTATCCTATAAATTATGAAATACTGTCAAATATTAAAAAATTGCCCTTTCCAGCAAAGAAATGGCACTTTGAAAATTCTTCAAAACGTAAAATGTAATAGAGCTTTTCAAACTAAAGATATTGATATGATAAACAGGCACATTAGTAGAAGCTTACCTACCTTAAGTGCCATACTTAGAGGTTAGATAAATTGATATGTGTATCGTAGAACCGTAACAGGTTTATAACAATCTTCCATTAGAATAATCATGTAGTTCAAATGATAGAGCGGTAGACTACTGAACCAATCTATTGTTGTTGTTGTGATAGGTAACTTTCCTTCTACTGTTACTATTTTTAAGTGAGGTTGGGTAAGAAACAAATGTTTCAAATGATATCTAAAAAACACTAGAATTTTGAGTGCTTTCAACAGTAAAGTTAAGTTCGAATTTGCGAATACCAACGGTTTGTTCATGTATATAAGGGGGTCTTCTATTAATTAGTTTCGCGTGTTTGGAAAAAGAAAGAATATTCAAATCTGCAATTGTAATTTTTGCATTCTTAATTGGCAGGACTTAGAGTCTTTGAAGTCAAAGTTCAAAGAACAACTTGACAAAATGTTAAAGGATATTACAGATAGGAGAAAACACATCCGAGAGGGCGTGGTTAGCTTTCTGTCAAATACGTCAAAAGAAAACACAGAATTTCGTACGCTGAGAGAAAGAATATATAAAACGGCTAAAGGAATGCCGAACTGGGGAGAAGATTTACCCGTTAGATGGATAAAACTTGAACAGAAATTAGATGAAGCTAGATCCACCAAAAAGTACCCAGTTATGACGACACACGAGGTTATTAATCTTGTTAAACATGAAGTCGACTTACCTCAAACGACCATAGAAAAGATTGAGAAGGAAACCTTATTCTTTCTAAAGTATCAGCATTTAACAGGAAATGTCATATTTTATGAGAACCTAAAAGATTTTGTTATTCTGAAACCAACATGGCTGATTGACGTATTCCGAAAATTAGTCTGTGCAGATTGCTTTCAGACAGACAAACCACAAAAGTCTTTCTGGAACGATTTCAAGGAAACAGGGCTAATCAAAGAAGCAGACATTTGCGAACTATTATTAGATATACCAGAAAATTACCATCCCGATCTACTTAGTATGATGGAAAAGTTTGATATAATTGTAAGAGACGACTGTGAAAATAATTACGTAATTCCCAGCATGATAAAAAAAGAATATTCTCTATCTAAGGACATTTATGAAAATTTAGTAAACAGGTATACGAAATCATCTTGGCTCTGCTTAGTTTTCGAGTTTTTGCCACCAGCACTCTTCAACCATGTGACGGTTAAATTTATGAGGGATACCAATTATACACGAAATAAATTGTGGCACAATGCATTAATGTTTGAACTTCAAAACGGACTCCAAAAACTGATCATTTGTAAGTGGTCAAATGTATTATCTGTCCAATATTTAGTGTACGGTGAAAATGATACATTTTCCTCAGAACCCATTCTTAGCAATATCAAACAAAGCCTACTAAATATTCAGGAAGTGATCAGAAATACCACGGGAGAAAATAGGTACAGAATTCAAGTTCATTATAAGGCAAATCTCATGTGTTCTGAACACTTTGCATCTGTTGTTCAAAGTAGAGACATAAATGAGCTCAAGTCGGAACCAAGATTTGCTTGTGAACATAAGGAGGGTGTGCAGGAACATGATTCTTCTTTACCAATGTTCAGTATCTGGAGTAAACATCTTAATTATTTAGTAAGTAGCTCATAATTACAAGTAAATGAAAAAGGCTTTCTTTCATTATCGTTATATACTGCAGCAAACAAAACTTCCAATTAACTGTTGAATTGTGCATCACAATTGTTGTCAAATACTTTTGTTATTACACCACTTTATAACATTCTGAAATATTTCATCGCCTTTACATTTACAGTTTGCAGGTCCCCGTGGGTTTCAATCCACTAAGTCAATGCTTCGGATAAGATGCTTTTGTAGAATGTAGAACTTCACGACGGGTGCCGTATACGGAGCAGGAACCGCTTATCCTTCCGGAGCACCTGGGTTTACTCCCTTTTTAAAGGAGTTCGTGTTGTTCATTGTTTTCTAGTTTTCTGTGTTTATTTGTTGTGCTTGTGGTTGTTCATTTGTCTTCTCGGGTTTGTCTGTCCAATGGATTACCTTTCTTTGATTGCTGTTTAGGTATATTTGTCCTTTTTTTACTTGATAACTTTTTAAACATTCTTTTGAAAAATAACCACGTCTGGTAAGATTCACATTACCTGGATATTTGCCGAACTCTTTGGATCTGTCTGGTTATATTCTGTTAAAGTTTTCTTTGAATTTTGTGGCCTTTCAAAATGTGGTCTGAAAGGTACTATCGGTGTCTTGTTTTACTTTTTTTCTCAAGAGTTAAATTCATATAAATAAGAAATAAAGGTCTTAAAACTTTCTTTATTGATCTTAACTGCATAGAGATGCAGAAGTTACCCGAGGTTATAAACATTTTTTATATATTGATTTGTATTTGTAGTTGGAAACAAAGCATTTAGCTATACGGAGATTGGAAGAAATGATTAAGAAGATTGAAGAAAAGCTAGAGCTTAGCGACATGTCCCCTAACGAAAAAGTAGGTGGACAAGTCATGCCCATTTGTACGACACAAAATGAAGTATTATTGTTGATAAGGAGATTTCTACCTATCATAAGTCAATATACAATGAATTTTGGTTTGTATTTGTTCAGTAAAGTCAAAATATTCGAGGGGGCAGAATCTAAAACAACTGAAAAACTCCGGAGAACAACAAAGACAAGACCAAAGCAATACAACCACTACACTTAAAAAAATATATATAAACAGCATGAACCACACCTAAAACCCGGAGGTGCACTCAGGTGCTCCGGAAGAGTAAGCAGTCTCTGCTTCCTGCATTTAACCCGCCATGCTGGCCGTGTAAAATCGGGTATGACGAAGGGAAAACATCTATGGAACAGGTCTATTTTAATTTGGGAAACTTTTTTTCCCATATCTGTCAGCCAAGTCATGGTGACGTCCTTAAAACTTTAATAAGGATGACTGCAACTAAGAAGCAAAATACCCCTGTTTGAGCAACTTTTCTGTTAGCTCTGGAATAACGTAGTGGTTGTGAAATATACACTCCATACGCCGGCCCTTCTGAAATGTTGCCACTCAAAAATGGGAGGTTAATTATTGGAAGGTCACGGCCATTCCCTGTGTTATAAAGTTTTGTATTCAGACTTCCTCTGAAGTAATTCTGGAGGTGCGTTAATAGCCATTGAACATGAGCAAAATTAAAATCTTATTTTTAGAAAATATCAAACAGTTTAGTATACTGTTAAATCCATTTCATCGGATATTTGATTGTTAGAAAAATCTTTATTTACACATAATGTCTTTCCTGGGGAATCGGGACTATTTATTTATATTTATTATCAGTGGAAAACTCTGACTATATTATTATGTCAGAACTCAATAATCTTCTAGTTTCAATACCTTGTCTTTGAAGGCAAAATTCCAACAAACAGTCGTCTCTTATGCAAAGGAAACTTTGAACAGAACAGAAAGAGTTTCAGAAAATGAGATCAATACGATGAGTGATGGACTTCGACATGATTTAGAAATAATTGGGAAAAGGTTAGTGTTAAACTACTTGGTATGCTTTATCGTCATCTCCTGAACAAAAAAAAAGCCTCTGTGGCCTTATATTTGCTTGATCACCTAGAGTGTGATGTTTTATATCCCGAATACCTCGGTTTTTCCTCGGTGTAAAGCTAGATCCATATCGAAATATCATCGTGTGAATTTTGGGTTTAGTTCCTTTCAGCATGAAAGGTAAATGTATTTGAAGCATTCCTGTGCTACACAGGAGAAGTATGCAGCTTATATTGTTAGAGCATCTAGTTTTTATTTTTAAATATATGTTGGTATGATAAAGTTAAAGTATTGTTGTGATCACGACTTAGATAGTAATTGTGGCTCAATAAAAAGGGCAGTCACTATATACATGTTGGTTTGTTGTTCCCATTTTAATAATTTGCTACATACTATAGGAAGAGACCGTTTTCTTTGAGCGGTAAAAACTCTGAAACCATAAAATGTTGGAAATGTTTGAGATAGAACATATAATAGTGGCATTCAGTAGTTCCCAAGTTTGCCCTCAGGAGAATTTCTTTTTCTTAGAAAACTGACGTTTGTGTGAAAATGTTCTAAAAAAACGGCCGCCATTGGGAAGAGTATTACTCCCATGATTAATATTTCATTATCTCCCCTTTTGAAATAACATTTTTGCTAAAGTTAATTTCATTTTTGTGATAGTATCTATTTTGGTAAATTTTAACATTGTATAAAACGGAAATAATCATTTAACATAAAAATGATAATTATTATGATTAGATATTCGTTTAATGATTAGTATATTTGATTTAAAGCGTATTGTTAATACTTATTCGCTATTTACATTCTTTATTAGGTTTGGAGCTTGCTTATTTGAATACTCAAGTTCCCCTCCTAGAAAATTCGGTTTAAATATTCAAGTTTAAACCAAGATTTCAGTTTCTAAATTAAAATTGAGACGACGTTAAAAATTTCCGCTTAATGTCTTTACCACCAAGTATGTTTTTCTAGAATTATTATTTCTGGGGTCATTTTTACTTTACCAGTGTTGTGTTCCCAAATTATAATTATTTTTGATATAGAACTTACTTTTTTGTAAGGAATTCCTATTTATATTTTTGAATTATATGTTTCGAATCTTTGTTCTATGTTAATATGGTTAATAAAATATGAAAGCTTTTAAAACATATAAACAGCTTGAAGTCCCAGTGGAACGAACTGCATGTCTTAATTGCTACTGTCCGTCTCTCTGTCCATTTGTTTGTCAGTAAATTAGTGGTTTATTGTGAAACTTACATTTGAGGTTTGTCGGAATAGCAATTCTTGACATTTAAATACACAGCGGGGTTTGGAAACGCATAGCTGTCAGATCCTCCTGTTACATTTCCTTTTCGTACCAAACAAGTAACACCGCCGTCAAACACTGAATGAAAATATTGTTTATACAGTATTAATAGTAGGTAAAATAGATTTTAACATATGAAAGCATCCATTTTATTTGATCACCGTCACAGGAAACGCGTAATTCAGTCAATGTAATCTTTTAGCATTTTAATATGTAATTTACAACTCATCGCGTTTCCAAAAATCACATGGCGTGTATACAACATAATAGGTTAGTCCAAATAATTAATCCTTGTTGGACAATTTTTTCTTGGACGTATATTCCATCGATGAGGGATCCCAAAAAAAATTCAAAAATAATTATACCCTTGAGACGACATCTTAACTAATAAATAAATAATAGATCTCATTGTGTACAATGAACATTTACAGTATGTTAGTTGGTCATTTAAATACAAAAAATGATCACAGGTTGAACACCTACATGTACGGTGTGTCTGTTTTTCACGTGGCGTGTACATGATAAACACTCAGAATGGAATGGTTGTCCGCCGGATTGTCCCCTAAGTAGTAAAAGACAAGGTAAAGGACAAAGCTTAGGAAACAAACAAAGACATAATGACAATACAAAATTGTTGAAGAAAAAACACATTAAGACTAACACCACTGGGCGTCACCTTACAGCAGGTATATATTGCTATTTTCTGGTACCTATTGCAATAGTATTCATGTAGGTGTACCGTAAATGGCAACAGGCTACAATTAACGTTACACTAGCGGCAATTGACGATACACTTCTATTGTTGAGATAATGCATTGGTTACCAGGAAATAGCAATATCTGGTGTACGGCGATACACAATGAACACGAATCCATAAAAATCAGCTGCACCGGCAAAGTAGAGTCTTCTCCTCTTTAAAGACAACCGCCGAGATTGTCGCATAAAATTAAAACTGTGCTATCAATGATATAGGTTTTTGTTCGCAATCTCCTTCTTAACAATATTTTTTCACTCTGCAGCATCAGTATTGTTAACATACTTCAGCTTTTCCCCACTTTTTTACCTATGAAATATCCACTCACTTACCTCTGCCGCGAGAATCGCGGGTTCCTTCTAGTATATTTTAATATCTAAAATTGAATAAAAACATGAACTGGTATTTCTAACAAACTGTTTCCTTAGCTTTAAATAGAAAGTATCAGCTTATCAATAGTAGAATAGTCAGAAATCGAAATTTAGGAAATGTTTGAAGCATTTTAAATTGCATTTTGAAACCATGTCCTTTAACGTTAAGATGGTGGGGAGGGGGGGGGGGGGGGGGGGGGGGGCGGATTGCGTTACAAATGTAGACAGAATAGAAGTATAGCTTCATGTATTTCACATTTCCTAACTTTCTTTTACTCAAATTTTCCGCTTGAAAAATTCGTTTTGCAAACACATATAGTCTGTCTTCGGACAACATCTAGGATTAAATTTACAGGCTTATCTACGCTAGATTGGTTGGGCAGAACATGTTTATCTTTCCGGAGCACATGAAATCACTCCTGGAATTTTGTAGGAGTTTCCATTGTCTTAGCGTCAGTATTTTTTTTTTCGATATTCATTTATTAAATATTTTAAATGTTTCAAGATGAATGTTGCAAGTATATAATCTTTGGATAATAAATTTTGAAGGTTCTATCTTCAATATTGAATAAATCATCTTTCCCTAAAATGGACTTTTGAAATGGCAATTATCCTTTTATATATTCTTTTAGAATATGGGGAGAAAAATCACATAAAATGGGAATATCGATCATGTAAGATTTGAATGAAAAGGTTCTTTGGTGCTTTCATTTAGAATTAAATTTTCCATCAAATTCTTTATTCAAAACTCGGCTACGACATTTTTGATATAGCATATATCGATTTAAGTATGATAAATGAAATGTGGAATATATATTTAGTAACAACATTGCCAGTAGGTTCCATCAAATTTTTTCCAGACCTGTATTGTAAACAGAAAATTGTCGGAACCAAATTACAAAATGGTTTCACTGCAAGGAATAAAACATTCTTTCAATATGAAATTTGTATATATCTAAAGTATATCGAAAATTTGATTATAAGTGTGTTTTCTTTTATATACTTTTCTCTAGTTTTCAGGAAATTTAACGATCTCTCGACCCGTGTCTGAAAAATTTATACTCTCACTAGTGAGGTTTTGGTTCTCAAAATAAGATTGGTCTTCAAAATATTTCCTAAGTTACACATAAACAAACGCGATCCCGTCGTCTGCTTTGTAATTTTTTTCTTAAAAAAGGTTTTGAAATCTGACAAAAAGTCTGATTTGTCGGGGGACAGATATAAATCATTATTAAGGGTCAAATTTGAACATTCTCTTTTCTTTTTCTTGTTCTTTTCCGTCCGCCATTTTGACAGCTGTTGTGTGATACAACTTTCGCTAGAAAAAATAATTCCGGTTTAAATGACAACTGACATATGGAAATAATCTACCGTATATAACAATGACGTTGTTAAATGATATTTAAAAAAAATATTGTATTTATTATGATTGCTAAATACTTGTAAAATGTCGTGTATTTTTCAATACAAAATTGGCATGAATACATACTGGTGACAGGTAACGGGAAGACGTTGGGAGAATATAATGACGTTGACCAGTTTTCAAAGCGTTTTAAAAATTAGAGAAACAGCGTCTTACATTATGACTTGTTGTTATCGCATTTCTCCAATCTCGATAGTTAAATTACGGAATTTAACTATCTCGATTGAGAAATTCGATAATCCGCTCGTAAAAATGTAAGACGCTATTTAAAAAATCGATTATTTATTTCATCGGTGGTTTTACAACTTGAAATATACGTCAGCGAACATTCATTATTTAGCCCTTACCCTGTGGGATCAGAATCAGAACTTCCCAACTGTAACAGACCGTGAACATGTCCAGGTATATCTTTCAAAGCTTTAAAGATCGGTTTTAAACAAAGATACCTGTTTGTACCACATTGCGTGACAAAGGATGGGTTGCGATGAGGCCAATTTTCGGCCCCCTTTAAATCGAACATTATATGTTTCTATGTTGAGCTCTATTAATCTTCTTTACTTTTCCGTAATAAAAATGTCCTTTTACGTGATTACGTCACTATATAAAGACGTATGTTTGCTTAATATCAATGAATTATCTACATTAAACGGCAATTATGAACAAATTCGGTGGCGATTTGGATTGCCAATAACATGTACAATTGTTTTTTAAACTATCAATCTATAAAATGTTCATACTGCTATGGAGTACCAAATTAAAAGGGATATAACAAAAACAGATTTTGTTGTTTGAATTTAAAATGGGTGATGGATGAATTATTGTTTTAGCTCTAGTGGCAATCAATAGGAATATGAATCCTGCTTTGTACTAGACTGACACGCTGAGCCGTATTTTTAACGTGCTAGCTCACGAGGTAATAATCTTCATGAAGACATATTACTCCACCTGACTTCGATCCAACCAGTTCTTTGATCTTACTCCTAGATGCTGCGTTCTTGGTGGAGAGCAGCCAATACCAGTTTAAATGTCTCTGGTTTGACCAGGTCTTGGATCGAACTCGCGACACTCTTCGGAAAGAAGAAACACAAAAGTGTTGTTTTTTTTTTCAATTTAAGAAGATATCAGCACAAAATATAAGGAGCAATGCTTGGATGACTACAGATCAGTAACAAATGTTGCAAGAGGTCACTATATATAGACTACAAGCAAATAAAAGCCTATGAAGAGTATGTTCCTGATTGCAATTTAAGTAAAATATACTCTTCACAGACATATCAAAATGCATGCAATTCAGAATCCATGGTTTTATTGTTAGGATTTGT
This sequence comes from Mytilisepta virgata, assembly GCA_028015205.1. Lineage (NCBI taxonomy): Eukaryota > Metazoa > Mollusca > Bivalvia > Mytilida > Mytilidae > Mytilisepta > Mytilisepta virgata. Next base: position 4,141,930 of record CM051510.1, read on the forward strand.
CCTTATGCAGTTCTGGGTCGCGTAATATAATATAATAATAATATAGTAATATATAAAGGTATCAAGAATTGTTAATAAAAATTCGAAATACGAAATGCAGAATACATGAATAAAAATTCACCCTGAATACCACAACATTTGAATACTAAAGTTAAAAAGCATACGAAATTAGCAAAATTTCCGTTCAATGGATAGAATATCCCCGAATAGTACGATAAAAGACGAAAATTACTTATTATGATGTAAGATACTCAAAGAAAACATACATGAGAAGCTAAGCGAAAAACTTGATATAAATGCCATATTTGTTCAATTGGCATTCCTAAGGGTATGAATTGTGCGCCACTCCTAGCCGACTTGTTCCTTTACTCATATGAGATAGCAGGCCACAACTGACGACATGACGTTCAAAACATACTTTTGAAAACAAAAAATACATGATCACAATAAACTGGCTTTGGGCATCTTGATTTTTCAACCATAAATGTATATATGTATGAAATCTTCACTTTCTACAGATTTCATTTCCCAAAGATGAATTATAAAACAATTTTGACATTTGAAGTTTTACAAAAGGCAGCAAATTGCGCATTTTCTTCGAAATATCTGTAAAAATGTACTTTAAATACAAACGTTTGACATCTAAAATGACTAATTTGTAAAATTTGAATCCCATAATCTTATATATTCCCAGAAAGTTCCTAATCTCCCCTTTCAAAAAAGAGGGGGAAAAGTTGGTCTATTTCGCCTTGTTTTTTCAGCAAATTACTTCAAATATTTCACATGTAAACATCCCTTTCGGAAAACGTTCAATTTGGGATACTGTAAATTCTGAAATTATTGCGATGTTTTTATTATTGCGAAGAATGCGACAGTGTTGTAATCGGAATAATTTAAACTCTTTGGAATTTTTTATATTAATGAAGTGGGATTTTTCTCAATATTTCAAAACTTAAAATCGCATTTTGGTAAAAAATGACAAAATTGCAATAATAAATGCAGGCAATAATTTCTAAGTTTACAGTATATAATCTGAGACAATGCTAGGCAAATCATGATTTTAATACGGATGTGTGGTTGTATGTTAAATAAATTATTAATTAAACTCTTCTATGAACTATTCTTTATCTTTTAAACCTAATTAACGGATTTATTAACCTTTATTTTTAATTTACTGTAACTTAAACTTAAATATAGAATATTATTTCTTTTATACTGAGAGGACAAAATTCGAAACTTACAAAATAAAAAAAAACCTATTTGTATACTGGTACCTTATATGTCCTTAAGAGTACTTTTATACATCTTTTATTTAAAGAATGGTCCATTTTATTATTTTGCAGGTCTTTAAGAATTCAAAACTGCCTCATTTATCAAAATATGACGTATACGGAGCAGGAACTGCTTACCCTTCCGGAGCACCTGGGTTCACTCCTGGTTTTTATAGGAGTTCGTGTTGTTCATTGTTTTTAGTTTTCTGTGTTTATTTGTTGTGCTTGTGGTTGTTCGTTTGTCTTCCCGGGTTTGTCTGTCCAATGGATTACGTTTTATTGATTGCTCCTTAGGTATATTTGTCCTTTTTATAATGAGTAAATATTCATACTGACTCGGTAAACTGGAAGTAACTCACTAAAATTTACAAGAAATTCAGAGTGCAAAAATTCTTTTTCAATGGTGACCATTTTGAGCATTTCTTCACTTAAAAAGACTTTCTAGATATATAATTTGTCAGATTCATCATTGAATGCACAGTCCACCAATTTTTTACGTATATTTTGCTTTTCACGAATCTTCTAAATGATCCTCGTAAAATACTTGGTTCTTTGTGTGCACATATTCAGCAACCGGAATTCGTAAACTGAGAAGACATTTCTCACATAACTCTGATTTCGTTTCTATGTATGGAATGCTAAAAAGTCTTTTTCCATTCCCGAATCGCTTCAAGTCGTTTTAAAAATATATGCCCATGACATGCCACTTTTGATTTACAACTTTGTGGTTTTAGGACTCCACCCAGATCGATTGTTGCTCAATTTATACAAAAATGGCTGGCCTCCATCATTCTTCACAGATCGCTTATATCAAATTATGTATTTATCCCTGATGAATACCTTACTGAGTTGATCCAAAACACACCTAAACCTTATTATCTAGGGGTAATGTTTACAATTTTGGAAATTCTGCCTAGAACTTGGGCTTTAAGGGAAAAATTTACTCAATTTCTTTTTTTCACATTTAGATATCTAAATAATACTAAATTTAAAATTTTAGGTAGAAACATTTACACTGTATACTTCCAAACAAAACATTTCTGTATCAATGGAAGGTCACTACTAGTCCACTTTGTAATTATTGCAACATGGAAGAAACTTATATTTGCTGGCTGCAAATTAAACATTACTGAATAGGTTGACTTTAGGCCAACAGTTCATAAATGTTCAAAATCTTGTATTCGACTATAGAATAACTGATACAAAATATGTTAACCCTTATTATTTTTAATGTGTATAAAGCCTATTACCTATCTGAAGAAGAAAAAAATCAGATCATATCAGTTTTGAGGTGTTAAAAAAAAGACTTACTTTCAATGCATGAAATTAAAACCTTAAAAAAAGAGGTCAGTAGTAAATTCATGTTAAAATTAGTCACTTCATCAGCAAATAGTATCAAAATGTATAAATATATCCCCATTTTTGTTGTTCAGATTTTTCTAATCCCTAAGTGATAACCGATTAGATCTATACTTTCACTCTGAGTAGGTGGAAAGGGTATTGGGAGACAGGGAGAAAGCGGGTGGGAGAAAGGAGAAAGGGGCGGAAGAAAGGAGAGAGGGGGCGGGAGAAAGGAGAGAGGGGGCGGGAGAAAGGAGAGAAAGGGCGGGAGAAAGGGGGAGAACTATCAAAGGGAGACGAACTTTAATGTTGAAAAAAAATAAAGAGGTAAAAAAACTAAAAAACTGGATACTAAATTTCTAATAAATGGAAAAATCTTTAAAAAAAGGCAACATTTATATATTTCCCAAATCATTTTTGCCATTTCCGATCATTTCATTAAAGAATTTGATGTTCAATCTGACTTAAACTGACATGATACTATAGACAAATTATTTTATCGACATTTCAAACCATTGTTAACATGCTTAAGTCTTTACGCATGAAAAATCTAAATTCTCCACGTTTACCTTTGGGTTTCATGTGGGATACTTAGGCATGTTTAATTTCATGATCCTCATACATGACCATACATATCAAAAATGAGTTTCTTGACATTGGGGTATGCACAATGCACCATTGACAACATTCCAACATTGTGTATTAATTTGCGTACGAGGAAGGCCTTGTTCGTAAGATCAGTACATGCTTTAATAAAGACCTATGCCACCTATGTATGGTCATATATTAATTCAAATTTGTATTAAAATCGATTGATCTGAAAAAAAGACGGTTGTTAAGGTGGGAGATGGAAGCAATGGGGCGGGAGAAAGGAGAGAGGGGGTGGGAGAAAGGAGAGAGGGGCGGGAGAAAGGAGACGAGGGGCAGGAGTATTTTTGTTTATAAATATAATGTAATGTTGATAAGTCGTTTAGGTAAAATTTCGGACATGTGTAAATGATTATAATAGTAAAAAGTGTAGCCGAAAAAAGTATTGAATTTGTTTTCGAATATATTATTACATAATCTTGTATTCTTAATTGAGAACATACACTTGTGTTGTCAAATCTAATTCACGGGAATGATGGATTTACTGGGTAATAGAAGATTTTGTGCAATAAAATGTTTTTCGAGTTAATAAAACAAGAAACACACTACACAGGAAAATGAAATTGTAAACAGAAACACAAACACGAAATTAACTGTGATATGAGCTTTGTCATTTTTTTTTTTGTGTTTTGGAGGTAAGTACATAAAGAAAATACCAACTGTAGTCGTCCATCTATCGTGTCTTTTATTGACCATCACATTATGTTAATGTTGATAAAGCGTCGTGAGGAACAACCTTTCAAAGGCATACTCCAAAAAAACCCAGGCCTATTCTAAACAAGCCTTCAATACAAACCTGAAGCATATGAAATATACTCGCACAATATTATTTTTAATTACTAGATATATATCATCCCTAGAGTATTTAAACTATATATGGTTAGAGGTCATTAATTGGCACTTATGTTACAGTCTCGAAAATTAATTAATTATTTGATTTAACTGTAAATGATTACACCTTTATTGATTGTACCATCTGGAATAATACTGATAATGATAAGACGAGTAATGAGCATTCATTTTGTTCTAATTAACAGAGTTAATGTCAAGATTGTTTAAAAGATAAATGTAAAATAAATATATTCAAAAAAAAGAAGACGAGACCAAAACAATACATGCACTAAAATTTAAAAAAAAAATATGAACATCATGGATCCCACAGTCGCCCTGCCTCCTGCAGGACACCCGTCATTCTGCCCATGGCAATTCTGGTAAGAGGAAGGACATCAATGGAACAGGTCCATTTTCATTTGGGAAACGGTTTTATTAATTTATACTGAACGATCTTCATGCCTGATACCGCTTGTCCAATTGGAAAAACTGGAAAGCAATATAGGTCATTAAGTGGTCCTCTCTCAGAATTAATTCCGATGACCCCGCCTGCCATCCAAGAGGACTGCCAGAAAATAGTTTAACAGTAACCTGTGAAAAATTTATTTAAATGATTTTTGTTGTCTGAAACCACTTGGCCATTTTAAACAAAAGTTGGCAGCAATGGTCTTTAGTTTGCCCTCTTTCAGAATTATACCCGTCATTCAAGATGGCCGCCAGAGCCGAACATAGTTTAACAGTACCTATGGGAAATTTATTAAAAGATGTTCTTGTCCAAACCATCTGGCCTTATTGGAACAAAACTTGGCATCAATGGATGTTAGATGGTTCTATGACAAAATTGTATCCGATGAAATTGTCCGCCATTGAAGATGGTTGCCAGAGCGCAACATAATTTAACATAGGACATAATGGGGAAAATCACTGAAAGATTTTCTTGGTTGAGACCAGTGTGCCAATCGGAACAAGTAATAATTGTAACAGTGAACTGTCATATGTTTCCCAAACCAAGTTTCCCAAACATAACTCCCACATATTATTAAAAGATAAACTGAAACATAAATCATACAGTTGTCATTTTTTTACATTCATGCAATATCAATGACTATTTTATGAGTATTATTTTTTAGTTTTCCAACATGTATATTGATTAAAATATATAAATTTTGTCTTTTGATACAGGCAATGTCTTTCTAATATTGTGTGGTGTAATGGAAGTTATAACTTTTGATCATTTTAGAAGTACAATGTTTCGTCTTTTCATAAAGAGTAATAATATATTGGTTTCAACAGTTACAAACTAGTGAGAAATTGAGATCATATTAGAAAGTTTAAAAATATTTTTAAATTTTAAAAATATCTCACTAATATTTATAATGAAAATGATAGATTTAACATGAGTATATATTGAAAATGGCTTCCGTAAATCATTTTCTTTAACGCCATTCAACTCGGAATATCATGTTTACCCTTTGTGCCAAATTGTATTGAAATTGAAGAATGTTAAAAATTTGGCGGGAAAATGGTGGCCATTTTGAAAATGGCTGCCGGTAGAACATTTGCGTTATCGCCATTCAACTCGGGATATCATGTTTACTATATGCACCAAAAATCGTTGAAATCCAAGCAAGTTCACTTTTTCCCATTATTGGTGGCCATTTTGAAAATGGCCGACATATCGTTTCCGTTTTTCTTTAAGAAAATTGAGGTCGAAGGTTTTCAGTTTTTGGCGACCCTCTTGAAAATGGCGGCCATTTTGAAAATTTTTAAACATTCTTGCAGAACTAGGCATTGGGGTCTTTCACCGAGGTAAGATTCATTTCATTCCGTTGAGTCGTGTTCCAGATCTGCGTCGTTCATTTTTTTCCACTATTGGGGGCCATTTTGAAAATGGCCGACATATCTGCTCCGTTTTTTTTTAATAAAAAGTTTCCACTCGTGCTACTGAACATTTATACTAAGTTTGGTGAAATTCTGCCGGGCAGTTTTTGAGAAAATTGAGGTCGAAGGTTTTCGGTTTGTGGCGACCATCTTGAAAATGGCAGCCATTTTGAAATTTTTTAAATATGTTTGCACAACTAGACATTGGGGTCTATCACCCCAGTAAGTTTCATTTCATTCCGTTGAGTCGTGTTCGAGATCTGCGTCGGACAAGTTGAAATGGAAAGCGGAAAAAAAAGACGGAATAATAATAATAATAAGAAGAAGAAGAAGAAGAAAAAACAGAGTAAAAACAATAAGTCTCCAAACTTCGTTTGGGAGACTTAATAATAAGAAACGGAGTAAAAACAATAAGTCTCCAAACTTCGTTTGGGAGACTTAATAATAATTAAAATTTATGATCAAAGATCACGTAAGTCTCCCAAACGAAAAAAAATTGAGCAGGGGTTCCACTAGACCCGGCTAACCCTTTACACCAAATTTCATTGAAATTGAACAAGGTTGAAATAATTTCATTCAAATGGAACAAGGTTGAAATTTTGGTGGGAAAATGGCAGCCATTTTGAAAAGGGCTGCCCATTAAACATTTTCTTTAACTCCAGTCAACTCGGGATATCATGTTTACCCTTTATACCAAATTGCATTGAAATTGAAGAATGTTGAAATTTTGGGGGGAAAATGTCGGCCATTTTGAAAATGGCTGCCCGTAGAACATTTGTGTTATCGCCATTCAACTCCAGATATCATGTTTACTGTATAAACCTAAAATCGTTGAAATCCAAGCAAGTTCACTTTTTTGGCGGGAAAATGGCTGCCCGTAAAACATTTTCTTTCACGCCATTCAACTCGGGATATCATGTTTACCTTTTATACCAAATTGCATTGAAATTGATGAATGTTGAAATTTTGGCGGGAAAATGTGGGCCATTTTGAAAATGGCTGCCCGTAGAACATTTCCTTTCCCATTCAACTCCAGATATCATGTTTACTGAATAAACCTTAAATCGTTGAAATCCAAGCAAGTTCGCTTTTTTGGCGGGAAAATGGCGGCCATTTTGAAAATGGTTGCCCGTAAAACATTTTCTTTAACGCCATTCAACTCGGAATATCATGTTTACCCTTTGTGCCAAATTGCATTGAAATTGAAGAATGTTAAAAATTTGGCGGGGAAAATGGTGGCCATTTTGAAAATGGCTGCCGGTAGAACATTTGCGTTATCGCCATTCAACTTGGGATATCATGTTTACTATAAGTTCACTTTTTTCCATTATTGGCGGCCATTTTGAAAATGGCCGACATATCGTTTCCGTTTTTCTTTAATAAAAAGTTTCCAATCGTGCTACTGAACATTTATACTAAGTTTGGAGAAATTCTGCTGGGCAGTTTTTGAGAAAATTGAGGTCAAAGGTTTTCGGCTTTTGGCGACAATCTTGAAAATGGCGGCCATTTTGAAAATTTTTAAACATTCTTGCAGAACTAGGCATTGGGGTCTTTCACCGAGGTAAGTTTCATTTCATTCCGTTGAGTCGTGTTCGAGATATGCGTCGTTCACTTTTTTCCACTATTGGCGGCCATTTTGAAAATGGCCGACATATCGTTTCCGTTTTTCTTTCATAAAAAGTTTTCGCTCGTGCTACTGAACATTTATACTAAGTTTGGTAAAATTCTGCCGGGCAGTTTTTGAGAAAATTGAGGTCGAAGGTTTTCGGTTTTTGGCGGCCATTTTGAAAATTTTTAAACATTCTTGCACAACTAGGCATTGGGGTTTATCACCCCAGTAAACTTCATTTCATTCCGTTGAGTCGTGTTCGAGATCGGCGTTGGACAAGTTGAAATGGAAAGCAGAAGAAAAAAAAGACGGAAAAATAATAATAATAATTAAAATTTATGATCAAAGATCACGTAAGTCTCCCAAACGAAAAAAATTGAGCAGGGGTTCCACTAGACCCGGCTAACCCGTTACACCAAATTTCATTGAAATTGAACAAGGTTGAAATAATTTCATTCAAATGGAACAAGTTTGAAATTTTGGTGGGAAAATGGCAGCCATTTTGAAAAGGGCTGCCCATTAAACATTTTCTTTAACGCCGTTCAACTCGGGATATCATGTTTACCCTTTGTTCCAAATTGCATTGAAATTGAAGAATGTTAAAAATTTGGCGGGAAAATGGTGGCCATTTTGAAAATGGCTGCCGGTAGAACATTTGCGTTATCGCCATTCAACTCGGGATATCATGTTTACTATTTAAACCAAAAATCGTTGAAATCCAAGCAACTTCACTTTTTTCCACTATTGGCGGCCATTTTCTGGCGGGAAAATGGTGGCCATTTTGAAAATGGCTGCCGGTAGAACATTTGCGTTATCGCCATTCAACTCGGGATATCATGTTTACTTTATAAACCAAAAATCGTTGAAATCCAAGCAAGTTCACTTTTTTTCTCTAATGGCGGCCATTTTGAAAATGGCCGACATATCGTTTCCGTTTTTCTTTAATAAAAAGTTTCCACTCGTGCTACTGAACATTTATACTAAGTTTGGTGAAATTCTGCCAGGCAGTTTTTGAGAAAATTGAAGTCAAAAGTTTTCGGTTTTTGGCCACCATCTTGAAAATGGCGGCCATTTTGAAAATTTTTAAACATGTTTGCACAACTAGACATTGGGGTCTATCACCCCGGTAAGCTTTATGTCATTCCGTTGAGTCGTGTTCGAGATCTTCGTCGGAAAAGTTGAAATGGAAAGCGGAAGAAAAAAAAGACGGAAAAATAATAATAATAATAATAAGAAGAAACGGAGTAAAAACAATAAGTCTCCGAACTTCGTTTGGGAGACTTAATAATTAAAATTTATGATCAAAGATCACGTAAGTCTCCCAAACGAAAAAAATTGAGCAGGGGTTCCACTAGACCCGACTAACCCGTTACACCAAATTTCAGTTGAGCAAGGTTGAAATAATTTCATTAAAATGGAACAAGGTTGAAATTTTGGTGGGAAAATGGCGGCCATTTTGAAAAGGGCTGCCCATTAAACATTTTCTTTAACTGCAGTCAACTCGGGATATCATGTTTACCCTTTGTACGAAATTGCATTGAAATTGATGAATGTTGAAATTTTGGCGGGAAAATGTGGGCCATTTTGAAAATGGCTGCCCGTAGAACATTTGCGTTCTCGCCATTCAACTCCAGATATCATGTTTACTGAATAAACCTAAAATCGTTGAAATCCAAGCAAGTTAACTTTTTTGGCGGGAAAATTGCGGCCATTTTGAAAATGGCTGCCCGTAAAACATTTTCTTTAACGCCATTTAACTCGGGATATCATGTTTACCCTTTGTGCCAAATTGCATTGAAACTGAAAAATGTTTAAAATTTGGCGGGAAAATGGTGGCCATTTTGAAAATGGCTGCCGGTAGAACATTTGTGTTATCGCCATTGGACTCGGGATATCATATTTACTACATTAACCAAAAATCGTTGAAATCCAAGCAAGTTCACCTTTTTCCACTATTGGCGGCCATTTTCTGGAGGGAAAATGGCGGCCATTTTGAAAATGGCTGCCCGTAAAACATTTTCTTCAACGCCATTCAACTCGGGATATCATGTTTACCCTTTGTGCCAAATTGCATTGAAATTGAAAAATGTTAAAAATTTGGCGGGAAAATGGTGGCCATTTTGAAAATGGCTACCGGTAGAACATTTGCGTTATCGCCATTCAACTCGGGATATCATGTTTACTTTATAAACCAAAAAATCGTTGAAATCCAAGCAAGTTCACTTTTTTCCTCTATTGGCGGCCATTTTGAAAATGGCCGACATATCTGCTCCGTTTTTTTTTAATAAAAAGTTTCCACTCGTGCTACTTAACATTTATACTAAGTTTGGTGAAATTCTGACGGGCAGTTTTTGAGAAAATTGAGGTCGAAGGTTTTCGACCATCTTGAAAATGGCGGCCATTTTGAAAATTTTTAAACATGTTTGCACAACTAGATATTGGGGTCTATCACCCCGGTAAGTTTTATGTCATTCCGTTGAGTCGTGTTCGAGATCTGCGTCGGACAAGTTGAAATGGAAAGCGGAAGAAAAAAAAGACGGAAAAATAATAATAATAATAATAATAATAATAATAATATTATTGCCCCTGGCAGCCATCTTGAAAATGGCGGCCATTTCGAAAAAAAAGTATTGATTGCACACTTTCACATAGTGATCTTACTTTCTGCCAAGTTTCATTCAATTCTATCCAGGCATTTCCGAGAACTAAGCCGGACATAAATCATTGGAAGAAAGAAAGAAAGAAAGAATAATAACAAAGAAACGGAAGAATAACAATATGTCGCCGACTTTCGTCGGGGCGACATAACTAGAATTGCAATTGCGAGCAATAGCAGATGTCGCCCCTGGCAGCCATCTTGAAAATGGCGGCCATTTCGAAAAAAAGAGTATTGATTGCACACCTTCACATAGTGATCTTACTTTCTGCCAAGTTTCATTCAATTCTATCTAGGCATCTCCGAGAACTAAGCCGGACATAAATCATTGGAAGAAAGAATAATAACAAAGAAACGGAAGAATAATAATATGTCGCCGACTTTCGTCAGGGCGACATGATAATAATAAGAAACGCAACAAAAACAATAAGTCTCCAAACTTCGTTTGGGAGACTTAATTAAACAGCAATGTTTCATGCTGCCAGTCAAGATGGACATAACCCAGGTGAGCGATACAGGCTGATGAAACCTTCTCTGTGCATTAATCTTAATGCAAAGGTGTGCATGTATATATCATTTTTAGAAAATTTACATTTTTTTTTTGTAAACATTAACATTTTTGAAAAAAAAGAGGGGGGGGGGGGGGTAAAAACTTATTTCCTCAACTAAACCATCACCGCTCAAAGGAATTTGATGCACAATTAACTTTTTTCAAATAACACACGTTGAAAAAATGTAAAACGTTATTCTCTTTTTTCCTTTGTTTTCTTTATATATACACACTTCAACCAGTAACATAATTAATCACAACAGATCACAAATGAATTATAGTAAATACATGTATCCTGTTTATTTTATTCCATTATTGTTTATTTACAGGTGTATGGTATGTCACAGTAAACCTGCCGACAAAAGATGCCATGATTGTACTCTAGATATGTGTGATGACTGTACAACGCAACACCGTACAACAGAGGGACACCGCTACATACAGTCCCTGTCTGATAGGTATATAATTGATTATAGTGTAAAGATAGGTAGTAAAGGGAGCACTGATATCAAGGTTTTACCTGACGGTTTGTTAGTTATTGCTGATTATAATGGTAAACAATTAATAACATGTACCATAAAAGGAGAACAATACAACATAATATCCGTACCTGGTGGACCACAGAGTATAACTGTAGTAGATAGCAATACTGTCGCTGTCAGATTATACAATAAGATACTGACAGTAGACATCAGACACAGACAGATCATCAATGATATCTATGTACAACTTAGTTATAGTATTATGTACAGTAATAATCACCTGTTTGTTGGGTGTCATGATCATACAATAAAGGTAGTATCTCTGTCAGGGGAGGTAATCAGAACAATAGATCTGGGTTTTATACCTTACTATATCTGTGGGGATGATAAGGAACATATTTACATCAATGATTATTCCAATAACAAGTTACATTGTACTGACAATGACTCAAACAGTATGTTTACATTTACCTCCCCTGACATGAGAGGACCATGGGGTCTGACTATAGACAATGAAGGATATATCCTTGTTGTATGTGCTGGGTCTAATAATGTACACAGGATCAGTCCTGATGGTAGTCATAGTCAGATCATTATAACACATATAGCAACACCATCTCTCCTGCCGCCAGTTATATGTTATGAATCTGTATCACAGTCTGTTATTATTGGTCGTCATAATACAATCTATGTCTATAAACAGAAGTAAATGTTGATATACAATTTTGTCGATTACTTTTTGAAATAACTATTTTTATTCACTTAAATCATAAATTCAACAATAATTTGTAAATGACAATAAACATACCAATAAATTAACACAGTAAATGAAACAAGATATAAACTTACCACATTCATTTGAAATTCTGTTAATGATGAGACATGAAGAAATTGTACAGTTCATAAGGAGTCTACGTGTATATTACAGTATAGTAATACAATAGTATATACATGTATAAATTTCATATTTGTACATATTATAAATAGGAATGTTTTGTAAATGTTATAAAACAGTTTGGTTGTTAACATAGGAAACCATCCAACTGTTTGTTTTTAAAAGATAAACATGATGAATGTATATCAGTAGTCTTTAATATATACACTGTAACTCAATAATTGTATATAATTAATGGTTAATTATGTAGTTTTAAATGTTCATATACATGTATGCCATAAACTGACTATTGATGACTAGATAGATAAACAGGTTTTTTGTTGGTTTTTTTTTTTTTTGTTTTGTTCTTTTTGTTTTTGTTTTTGTTTTTGTTTTTTGTTTTTGTTTTTTGTTGTTTTTTTGTTGTTTTTTGGTTTATTATTTTTTTTTTTTTTTGGGGGGGGGGGGGGGGGGTGTTACAGGATTAACTATTAGCTGAAATTAAACAGTGATAGATGAATAAAAGTTAATGTTGTGATTAAAATAAAAATATATCCTCCGAAATGTCTGGGTCTGAAAATAAGGATGAACTCCATGGATTTTTATGTATTTATTTCCGATCAGAGTTGAGAAAACTGAAACTTTGCGTGTGTTACAATAGATAGCCGCTTGCAATAGCATGTGGACAGTATAAATTAGAAAACTGAATTTTATCATAGATATTTGAAACACATAACAAATCAAACAGATTTTTTCTTGTACGTGATTCGTCTTCAGATTCATTTGCTCGTGATACTACAAAAATTAAAACGAAACCAAAGAATACCTATTTCAAAGTGTTTGTAAAGTAACGAGATTATATTTGAATAATTTGACAAATAATTTTAGACTACAGACATAGAAGATATTTTCAAAAGTGAGATTTGAATATTTTCATTAAAATGTAAAACACTTATTGACTGCATATGCGGGGAATAGTAAGTTTATTTTCCCCTCGATACGCCTCGGGGCAATAGTTGGTACCTCGGGGACAATAAACTTACATACATTTTACCCCTTATACCCAGTCAATAAGTATATAATATTGGATGACACCGATGCGAAAAGGACCAAAAATGTATTAGGCATCAGTAAATTTTCTTTCGGTATAATAAAACACTTATTCACTGCATATTCGGGGAATAGTAAGTTTATTGTCCCGTTGATACCAACTATTACCCCTACTAACCCCCTATACCCAGTCAATAAGTATAAACTATTGCCATCAATTGTAATGGATAGTCTCGTTCCCTGTGTAATATTTTTATTTTTCTAGTAATGTTTTGGCATTATGTAATTTATGAAATAAGTTTTTACATATACACAGGTATGAATTTCCATATGTGAGCTCACATGACCAAAAGATCCATGTGACATATTGTCATCACTTGGTGTCCTTGTCATCGTCTTAATAATCTTCTCTGTATCCACTGGATGATACGGACAAAAGTTTTTGGATTGGTCCAAGGTCTTTGATTTGGAAGTTGAATCAGTATTGCAGGCGTCACGAAAAATAAGATAATAATGATAATAAAAAAAACCCAAAAAACAGTCCACCAAGAAAAAAAGATTCCACGTTAGCGATACATGCTCTTTTGGGTCTCTTGTTTTCTCATTGATAATATTAGTATACAATAGATTGGCTATTTAGTTTTACAATGTTCGCCTTATTTGTAGTAATTGTAGATATGTATATTTATATTGTAGAATTGATCCTTATTAAGGTATATTTAAGACAACGTGAACCCTATGTACTTTCAATGTTTCTCCATATATCCCAGTATTTAAACACTGTTTTCCGTGTTCTGGTATGTTATTATGTAGGAAATAAGAGTTATGGTAATATTATGTGATGTGAGAAGTTGGGGATGGTATTGAGGGTATATAGGTTATAAGTAATTTGAAGAATCTCCTCCTCAACAATTATAACTAAAGACAAATCATACTTCATTTGAATTTTACAATTTCAAACTTTTATAACCTTAGATCTAGATGGCTTATACAGGGGAAAGGAGAAGGGATGGGGGTTGTAAATTATTATGAACAAGTTAACGTGAAAATAACTATTATAAATCTCAAAAGTTCTTCTACTTTCCGTCTTCAGCTCACCTGGCCAAAGGGTATGTGCGTTTTTCTCATCACTTGGCGTCCATCTTTCGTCCGTCCGTCCGTCTGTTAACTGTTCACATTTTAATCTTCTCCTCTGAAACTGCAGGGCCAAATGGAATTAAACTTAGCAGGAAGCAACTATGTAAGGTCCTCAATTAAGTTTGCTCATCTCGTCCCGATCGGACAACAAGCATGGCCAACATGGGCAATTTTCGTTTCTGCTTTGCTGTTTTCAAAAATCTTCTTCTCTGAAACTGCTTGGCCAAATGGAACAAAAGTTGACAGGACATACGGGAGGTCCTTTATAAATTTTCCTTATTACGTCCCGATTGGACTAAAAATGTGGTCCCCCATGGGCAGTTCTTGTTCCTGATTGGCTGATATAAAAAAATCTTCTCTGAAATTACTTGACAGGAAACATCTATGGGAGGTTCTTTACATAGTTTCCTCATTTCGTCCCGATCGAGTTACAAGCATCGCCGTCATTTGCAATTCTTGTTTCTCATTGGGTGATTAAAAGAACTTTTTTTTCTTTCAAACTGCTTGGACAAAACTGTCAGTAAAACTTGACAGGAACCATCAATGGAAAGTCTTGTGTGATGTTAATTTTTTTTATCCTGATTGGACGACAAGCATGGCTGACATTGGCAATTCTTGTTTCTGATTGGCTAATATGAAGAAATCTCCGATCTACCCTGATACCGCCAAATGGAAGAAAACCTGACGGAAAGCATCTATGGGATGTGCCTTAATAAAATTTCCCCATTTCGTCCCTACCGATGGACAAACATGGCTGTCATGAGCATTTCTTGTTTTTAATTGTTTGATTTAAAAAATTGTTTTCTATCTGAAACTGCTTGGCCAAAACTGTCAGCCAAACTTGACAGGAAGCATCTATGGAAAGTCTTTTATGAAATGAATTTTTAGCACCCTGATTGAACGAAAAGCAAGGCTGCCATGGACAATCTTTGTTTCTGATTGGTTGATTTAAGATTTTATTTCTCTGAAACTGCTGGGCCAAATAGAGCCACACTTGACATAAATGTCTATGGAAGGTCCCTTATCCCTCATTTTGTTCCAGTTGAAAAACAAACAACCCTCTGATCCTTTAGTTATACATAAGAAATTGAGAGGAGGATATACAGAAAGTTACCGCTGTTGAAAAAAAAACCTTTATGTGTAGTTATAATTGTTGTGAAGACTAACTGCATTTTATTGTCAGGGATGAAATGGCACAGTAAGCTTTGCTACAAGACACGCAAAAAGTGTGGTTCCGGTTACTTTTGTATAAATATATATGTTCGGTACGTAGGGATTTTCTTTTACATTGAATGTAAGGTAGAGACATTTTGACCTTAATGCTTAGTGATGAATGTTCAAAAAGTCCTTAGGGTAACTGTCAAGATATGGTAGATAGGCTTACCGGAACCACACATATTTTTATATTCTCCATGTTATTTGTGTATATGTATGTGTATTTTTAAATGTATTAATGTTTATAAAATAATTGGTTTATGTGTGTGCGTTCATTTTGCATATGCCAGAATTGACTATGAATAAGAACATTCAAAATTCAATGATGCAGAACAAAATTGTATAAATACTACATGAATATGTTGATGTATTTTAGCTCACTTGTTGTCTGTCGTCTGACTTTAACTTTCCGTTAAAAAATCTCCTCTGGGAACAAACTTTTGTGAATTGCCTTCAAAACTATCCAAATATTCGGAAAAGGAAACATTTACTATAAAATCTTTTCATCTGAGACTGCTTAGCTCATTGAAACTCAACTTTGGTAAAATGGTCTTTGGTATTTTCCTTTCAAAATGTGTACGGGGTTCGAGCCTTAAAACAAATATGGCCAATATTACTAAAATTGGAAAACAATCAACACAACAATAAGTAATGAGGCAATCGAGATAAAATTTGGCAAAGTGGTGCTTATCTGGACCCTTTACCAATAGGACTGCTGTTACTAAAAAGTAAAACAAAATAAGCAATGTTTTAAAATCTTGGCTGAAGCTATTGGGGTAATTTAGACCAATTTTTGTTGAAATCGACAGGTCATTTAGTTGTTAGATCCTGAATATTTTATACATAGTGGGGGACAATTTGGACACTATTTTGGAAAAAAAAAGCAAAACAAACACTGAGTTTCTGTTCCGGTAGAGCAAAACAGACTCCTTAGGGCCTTTTTTTTACACTAACCTGTGTACATAATTTTTTTTTATTTTTTTGCTTAACAATATTGTCGTAACAATTGTTTGTATAATAAATAAGGAAAATGAAACAAAATTATCATTTTATTGCTTCTGTTTACTTGTATACATAAATTGTTTTTGTAACAATGTTTGTATTGTTCTCTGTTGGTCATATTAATGGGTCTAATACTTGTTTTTTATGTTTTAAACTGCATTTTTTACATTCAGTGTGGTGAAATACCGGAATTTCCGAGTGAAATCAAATTCGATATTTCACCCAGTGAAATGTCAAGTCATTTTTCACTCTAGGAACATGAGGAAGTGATATAACAATAGCATTCGCCAACGACGTTGCTAAACAAAGGTCGACGCGTAGTCACATTAAAACATAATCCCTTGTTTTTTCTCGATTAATCTTATGAACACATGTTCTGGTATGTTATTATGTAGGAAATAAGAATGGTGTGTATATTATGCGATGTGCGATGTTAGAGTTCAATTTTGGATAATATTGAAGGTATATATGTTATAAGTAATTTGACGGACACATGCCAGTCTGACACGTGGCTTGAGACCTTGACTTCAATTTCTTCCTCGAGTGACTTTGTCAATTTTCCGTGGTTATGTCCATTTCTCAGAAACTGTAATACCTAGACACACCTTATTTCGTCAAAAGATAGTTCTTGGTAGTTACATGTCAGTCTGACACTTGGCTTTAGACCCTGACCTCAATTCCATGCTAGAGTGACTTTGTAACTTTAAGTTCATTTCTCAGAAAATGTATTACCTAGGCCAACCATAATTGGTCTATAGATAGTTCTTGGTGGATACATGCCAGTGTGACACCTGGCTTCGGACCTTGACCTCGATTTCATCTTCGAGTGACTTTGTAACTTTTTCATGGTTAAGTTAATTTCACAGCAACTTGAATACTTAGACCCACCATATTTGGTCAATATATACTTCTTGGTGGGTACATTGCAGTCTCATACCTGGTTTGGGATCTTGACCTCAATTTCATGCTTGAGTGACATTTTGGTGGTTAAGTCAATTTCTCAGAAACTGTAATACCTAGACCTACTTCATTGTGGGTAAATTGCAGTCTGACATCTGTTTTGGGATCTTGACCTCAATTTCATGCTTCAGTGACTTTTTCGTGGTTAAGTAAATTTATCAGAAACTGTAATACCTAGACCTACTGTATATGGTTCATTGACAGTTCTTGGTGTGTACATACTAGTCTGACACGTGTCTCTGGACCTTAATCTCAATTTCATGGATGAGTGACTTTCATCCAGATCTCTTGATTTAAGTACTTTTTCAGCAACTGTAATACCTAGACCCATCCGTGTTTGGTCTATAGATATTTCTTAGTGGGTATATGCAAGTCTGACACCTGTCTCTGGACTTTCATCTCAATTGCATGGTTGAGTCACATTTTCGAGATTAGGTCCATTTCTCAGCAACTTTAATACCTAGACCCTCCGTATTTGGTCAATAGATAGTTCTTAATGGATACATGTCGGTATGAGAGGCTCACAGGAGCCCGTATCGCTCACTTAGACTATGTCCATCTTGACTGGCAGTCTGGAACATTGCTGTAAATTTCAAATTGTCTCACTGGTTTCAAACGAGAAGATCATTCATTGAACTTTCCCATAAAGCTAGGTCATATGTTTAACTAAGTTCCGCTCTGGCAGCCACCTTGGATGGTGGACAGGGTCATCGGATATGATTCTAAAGTAGGACCAACTAAGGACCATTGCTGCCATTGGTCAATTGGGTTCAGACAAGAAAATCTTTAAGTAGATTTCCCAAAGGTCTTATTTTAAACTATGCTCGACTCTTGCGGCCATATTGGATGGCGGATAGGGTCATCGGCTATAATTCAGAAATAGGACCACCTAAGGACCATTGCTGCAAAGTTTTGTTCCAATTGGCTCAGTGGTTTCAGATAAGATCTTTAAAGGAAAGTTTACGACAACGACGATGGACGACGAACGACGCCGGACGCCAAGTGATGACAATAAAAAGAGTAGATAGAGTTAACCACACATATTTTTTTATTCTCCATGTTAATTATATATATATATATATGTATATTTTTAAATGTATGCATGTTTATCAAATAATTCGTTTATGTCTGTACGTTCATTTTGCATATGCCAACATTTACTATGAATAACAAATAAATTCAAAATTAAATGATGCAGAACCAAATTGTATAAATACTACATGAATATGCTGATGTATTTGAACTCACTTGTTGTCTGTTGTCTGACTTTAACATTACGCTAAAAATTGTCCTCTGGAAACAAACTTTTGTGAAACTGCCATCTGAACACAACAATAAGTAATGAGGTAATTGAGATCAAAATCAGGCACAGTGCTGCTTATCTGGACCCTTTACCAATGTGAATGCTGTTACTAAAAGCACAACAAACTAAGCAATGTTTTAAAATCTTGGCTGAAGCTATTGGGGCAATTTAAACCAAAGTTTGTTGAAGTCCTCAGGTCATGTACTTGTGAGATCCTGGCAATTTTATACATAGTGTTGGGAAATATGGACAATGTCGAATTGCAACCATACTTGGTAGGAATGATGCCTGTGAACAGTAAAACGGTTTACCATTGGTACCGGCTGAATGAACAATGTCGCCAGAGGCTATCTTTGATTTTTATTGGCTAATTTTGAAAAATGTTCTCCTCTGAAACTACATTAATATGAAATATGTTGAAACTTTGCTGGGTTGATGACAACAATGTCCTCTACAAACGATCCACTTTTCGTTGAGATTCATTTGATAACCGACGACTGCGGCTGTTTAAAGTTTTTTTTTTAAAACCATATTGGAAAGAACTTTTTTTGTAATTTTCTTATTAACTAATGGGCAGACAATAGCCAAAGCTGATCCAACTTTTATTTTGGTCAAAAGTCAAATATCAAGGTTACTTTGACAATTTTGCATATCTTTAACAGCTTTTTAAATGGCCAATTAGAAGCCAGATGGGCGATTCAGGCTCCGGTGAGCTCTCTAGTTTTTGTTTTGTTTGTTACAATATATTGTTTTAACCATTCTTTGTATAATACATAATAAGGAAAATTTAAAAAAAAACCTTTTTTTACTTGTGTTTACTTGTATGCATGCATTTATTGTATCAATTTCTGTATTGGTCATATTAATGAGTCTAATAATTTTTATGCTTCCTTTAAACATCATTCCATTATTGAAATTCAAATAACATGGAAACCCCCCTCCTCCAATATCAAAAATAAAAAGATGAAGGAAGAGGTATTTTAAATTATCCTGTCAACCTACTACGGAAATGCTACCACCTCCATTGAATGTTCCTTTGGGGCCCTATCAATCCTGTGACCACCATTAACCAAAATTAGCAAAACATATTAAGAATTGTTTTCGTATAATTCTAATGGTCATATACACACTATATTTGATGTAATTGTCTGGGCAAGGCGGATGATGGATGGATGAATTATTGTTTAACGGCCTGTGGCAACCAGTGCATATCAGGATGAGAATGTGTTAATATATGAATATGGTCCCAGCTTTGAACTAGACAGACACGGTGAGCCAGATTTTTAACGTGCTACCTCACGAGGTAACTGGTTGCAGAAAGACATATCACCCCACTCGGAAACATTATACTGACTCTGAGCCGACAAGTCCTTTGCTCTTACTCCTAGTTGCCACGTGCTTGGTGGAGAAGCAGCAAATACCAATTTTAATATCTTTGGTTCTTGCCAAGGTGGGGGGGGGAGTTCGATTTTCAAAATTGTGTCTGTTAGCTGAACCAGGCAAGTTTTATCTGTTAAGCAAATTAAAATGTTCCACGTGTGTGATGACGTTTAGGCTCTTGTAAGACAAAACAAAAGAAAATTATATAACTGTTTTTATTCAGATGAAAATGAATTGTATCAATAAATTATATTCAATTATCTGTGCTAGAGATTCAGTAGAATCATTTTGAACTTGTAAAAGTTGGCCATATTTCTCATCAAGTCAATGTTTTAAATAAACTAAATTTCTAAATATTGGATGGATGTGTAATTTTAGTTTTGAATTATTGTAGTTGAAAGAAGTCAATTAAGTATCATGCTATTACAATACCAATGATCAATTTCCAATTATAGATGTAAATGAGAAGTATGGCCAAGCTGTAAAATAAAATCAATGGATGAAATCATCATGTATGAAGAAAATTTGATATTGTATTTTCTTTGCCCTACATTTTAGCTTAGTAAATAAAAGAGTGAATGAACAATGTCTTTGTATAGAAATATGCCCAAATTTCACCAGTATATACTTAACAATTGCTCAACTGTCTGGTTACGAATCATACAAAAATTCAGAAGCCCTCTCAATGTAGCTTACTGAGGCTTTTTAAGTAACAGGCCTGTGCAAAGGTAGAAGACAACAGATGGTTGTTTGTTATCGTTTCTGTCTTCTTATATCGCTTATTGCCAATCACAAATGTACATCTAATTTGACCTGGCACTCGAGGATTTGTACAACAGGCTGAAAATTATAAGATTATACAACTTGCATCAAAGAGACAATATAGATTTGGAACATAAAAAAGACAAGAACTAAATGAACGCTAGAAACAATCATGTATACATTTTAACTGGTCAAAATCAATGTCCGAAAGATATTGGTCGACTTTCCAATTAACCAATCAGAAATGAAGATTGCCAAATTGCAGATTTGTAGGTTTTTCTGATTCACCATATTCATTTCAGTTGCTAATAAAAGGGTAGTCTACAGATTGTTTCAGTTAGTTACCCTATGCCATAGGTCCAAGTGATTTTTTTAAACGGCATATCCGTGTGCCATGTCTTACTCATAACTCGATTATCCCCCTGAAACAACTACTGTACGCAGTTTCAGAGAGTATGAGGTGCAACGTCTATTAACCAGTAAATAAAAAAATATTTCATGGCTATGTCATTTACAGGGTTTGAAATATGTTAATGTTATAAACGTACCTCAATAGCTAGTTTTCAGTAAAACATTTACTGGAATTGGAGGAGAACACATTCATTTGAAATGATAACAAAATATGGACATTTGACCTGATAAACTTCTGACACTCCGTCTGCCGGTTATTGCACATTAGTTCGCAAAAAAAGCCAAAATCTAATGTAAGAGAAATAAAGACTGAAATTATACTGTACAGTCAAACCTGCTTTAGTGACCACCTGTATTAAACAATAACCTGTCTTAAAAGACCATCATTTCAAATTCCCTTTGTGGTGCATTTTTTATAAAATTAACTTGTATATAATCCCACCTGTCATTAGTGACCACAATGTTGCCCTCCCTCGGAAGGTTATATAAGACAGGTTTGACTGTATATCTATCACACAACTGGAGGCTTTCAAGAGCCTGTATCGCTCATTTGAATTAACTTGTCCATGTTCAGCAGGACTAAAAATTTATCTTGACTGGTTTTCCCATAGATACAATGTTAAACAAAGTTAGGGTGTGGTGGCCATAATAGTTGACATTCACGGTATGATGATTAGGGTCCTATGTTAAACTAAGTTCAGCTTTGGTGGCCATCTTGATTGGCGATTTTGGTTCACTGTCCTGGTCTTCGGACACAAGTCTGAAAGATAACCATCTAATTACCATTGCTACCAAGATTGGTTCTAATTGGCTCAGTGGCTTCAGACGAGATTTTTTGAAGAATTTTTCCTAAAGGGTCCTAAATGAAATTAAGTCAAACAGTGGTGGCCATCTTGGCTGACAGTCTAAGTCATCGGACACAATTTCAAGAGGACCATCTCAGATCCATTGGTGCCCAGTCCGGTTCCAATTGGTTAAGTGGTTTAAGACAAAAAGATTATCTAATGAATTTTCGTCTAGAGTCCTATGCTAAATTTAGCCATGACGGCCATTTTGGTTCACATTCCGGGTCACCGGACATAATTCTGAAAGAGGGCCACTAAATACCATTTCTGCCAAGTTTGATTTCAACTGGCTTTGTAGTTTCTACACCAGTGAGCCTGAAATTAAAGATACTACAGATACACCAAAGTCCGCTTCATATTTGGATTTGTTTCTTGAAATAGACAATGTGGGACATTGGAAGACAGCACTTGATGACAAACGTGATGACTGAGATTTTCTTATTATTAATTACTTTCCCTTCTTGAGTAGCAAAGTACCAACATCGCCTCCATATGGAGTCTACGTTTCTCAGCTTATCCGATTTTCAAGGGAATGTGTGAGCTACCGTGACTTTCGACAAGAAAGCTTCTTAATCAGGATTTTATCAGGGATAAGTTGATGTCATCACTTATAATTATGAAATTTTACGGTCGTCATCACGAATTGATCAATTATCTAAGATGTTTGACCTGTTCCCACTGTCGTAACATTTCACTTGCCTCCATCGATTTGTGACTTCCACCGGATTGTCTTTGTTGAACTTCACGATGAATGCCGCATACGCAGCAGGAACTGATTACCCTTCAGGAGCACCAGGGTTCACTCCTTGTTTTTATAGGATTTCGTGTTGTTCATTGTTTTTTAAGTTTTATGTGTTTATTTGTTGTGCTTGTGGTTGTTCATTTGTCTTGCCGGGTTTGTCTGTTCCTTGGATTACGTTTTTTTTTATTTGCTGCTTAGGTATATTTGTCCTTTTCATATATCTTGGATTTCATATGGGCATTAAAAACGTAAATTTGGGAGAGGATCATTCCTACAATTTAACGATTCAGTTGCTTTTGAAGTTTCAGAGAAGAAGATTTCTGAAATTTCAACCAATCAGAGTGTGCAATTGACCCTGGCAACCATGTTGGGTGTCGCATCTGCACCACTGACATACATTTTGTTTATGAACCACTATCTGATCATTCAGGCATTCTATTACTTCCATCTGTTAATCGGTTTCTGACAAGAAGCTGTTTGTTTGTATTTCCGATAGGATCCCATGTTAAATGTGTCCCGCGTTGGCCATCTTGCTTTTCAGATTTGCACAAAAAACAAGAGAAGAAGATTTCTGAAATTTCAACCAATCAGAGTGTGTAATTGACCCTGGCAGCCATGTTGGGTTTCGCATCTGCACCACTAACATACATTTTGTTAATGAACCACTATCTGACCATTCAGGTATATTATTACTTCCATCTGTCAATCTGTTTCTGACAAGAAGCTGTTTGTTTGTATTTCCGATAGGATCCCATGTTAAATGTCTCCCGCGTTGGCCATCTTGGTTTTCAGATTGGCACAAAAACAACTGAAACTTTGTAGAGGACCATGCAAAGATTATTCCTGTCAATTGCTTTTGTAGTTTCAGATAAGAGGTTTTAGAAATTTCAGCCAATCAGAGTGCATGAAATTTTTGATCGGCACCACAAATATCAATTTTGTTAAGGAATACATGTATTATCTAATCATACAGGCAAAATGTTGAAACAATCTGTCAAACGGTTTCTGACAAGAAGATGTTTGTATGTATTTCCCACAGGATCCTATGTTAAATGTGGTGGCCATATTGGATATCAGATCTGCACAAAAAACTGCTTTAAATTGGTAGTTTCAGAAAAGAAGATGTTTTAATTTCAGAGTTCATAAATGGACATTGAAGGCGTTTTAGAATTTCGGATCGGTACCAAAAACTCCTATTTTGTTAAAGACTATTATCTGATCATCCAGGCATAATATTACTTCCATCTGTCAAACGGTTTCTGACAAAAAGATGTTTGTATGTATTTCCTGTTGGATCCTATGTTACATTATTCACGTGGTGGCGGCAATCTTCACAAAAACATAAACTTTGCAGAGGACCATGTAAGAATCATTTCTGCAATATAACAATTCGATTGCGTTTGTAGTTTCAGAGTGCATAAATTGCCCTGACATGCCTTTTTTAATTTAGGTTCGGCCCCAAAAACACCCATTTTGTTAAGGACCTTTATCTGATTATTGAGGCATAATATTACTTCTGTCAAACGGGTTTTGACAAGTAGACGTCTGTATGTGTTTCCCTCAGGATCTTATGTTATTTTTTCCCGTGGTGGTGACCATTTTGGATTTCAGATCGGCGAAAAAAAAACAAACTTTGTATAGGAGCATGTAAGGATCATTTCTGCAATATAACAATTCATTTGTTTCTGTAGTTTCAAACAATCAGAGGGTATAAACGACCCTGGCAGTCATATTGAATTTTTAATCAGAACCAAAAACATACATTTTGTAGAAGACCACTACGCACACATTCCTACAAAGTTTGGTTCCAATCTACTCAGTGTTTTCAGAGAAAAAGATTGAAATATAAAATCTGACAGACAACGACGATGACTACATGATATATATAATGTTCTATGCCTTATACACAATTTAAAAACCTTAAATAAATACAACTTATCAAAACTGTACATTGCACAACTAAATAATGAACAAATAACAGCCTCGCATAAAATGGTGTTCTGATAATTCGAACTGGATTTCCTTAATATCCATATTTTCCCTAAGTCGAAAATCCTTTATTTCGACAAAAATAGCAAACAAAACAGCTGATAATGGATACCTTTGCCTAATTACTCTTAAGTATTGAAATACTTCAGACATCCACCCATTATTCATGACACAAGTTTGTATATTACTGTATAAAGTTTCCATTCGTCTAATTAATGACTTTTTTTTAAGTATTCACCATAAAACCTCATTCCAAAGAGTTAATAGCCTTACTAAAATCATCAAAATGTCTGATAAAACTCTACCATTATTCCATCTAAACTCGGAGATTTATTTAATTTCATACCTTTAAAAGCCTCTGAAAATTCTTCAGTATGTATTAAACCGTCACAGATTTGTTTCTCCTTATCATCCAAAAAGTTTGTGTAAATCTGTTTCCAGAAGATAATTTGTTATCAGATAAATGTCATGATCATTTGAAGTGTACATTTTGTTTTACAGTATTCTTTTATCATACATACACTTTTCTTTTGTTTTGAAACAATATCGCCATTTTCATTCACTGGTTTTTTAGTTGTCTTTTAAAGACAAATCCCTATTCATTTAGAAAAATGAGGTGACCGGACAGGTTTTATTGTTATTCCATCTCAATTTTTCCTAGTTTTAAGAAATCATTAAAAATAACTGGCTATTTTCAAAGGATTTTTATTCTTTTGAAACATGACAGAGATTTTACATTTGATACCAGAATTTTCATAATGTCTCTTAGATTTTTTTTATTTAAACATTTTCTTTGTGCTTATTGGGGAAATAGTAAAATGAAATAGTAGTATTCTGTTCTGTAGAAAATGACTATATAGACAATTTTGACGTTCTGTCTGTAAGAATTACCAGCAAGGACTCCACCAGGGGAGACAGTCACATTTAATTTTATATCTACATTACTTGACACCCTGTTGGAATGTGTTTACACGTTAGTTTTCTAAAAAGATAATCATATAAATAAAACGAAAACTATTTTTTCTTAAATCTGGCAGTTCTGATGCATAAGATTGCATTTAGCAGGTTAGAAATACAAAATGGCAAATTAACAACAGCAGATCAGACATTTTTCATGGATGTCAGTGCATAACATCTTAAGTGTCAACTGTAACTATTGACATAATTAAAAAATGTACATATTGCGAAAAAAAACCAACTAATATCAAATAATATAATTTAATGGGTTAAATTTTGGGGATGTATTATCAAATTTGAATAAGTGAAAATTTAAGTACCTTGTGAAAATAACCAGCCATATAGAACTTTAAAAAAAATTGTTCAAGTGGCTGGTAGATAACAAATGAGCACTATTGCTTTAAATTGATAAATCCCAGACTGGAATACCAACTTCTACTAGCGGAAAAAGTCCAGTCGATCGATGCTTTAAAGGTAAGAATGAAAATACGGTACATAAGGTGACTCTGGTTATCTCCAATTCTTTTATCTAAAAAAAAACTGTTATCTCAAAGTATTTTTTGGTCCAAAGATTAAACTTTGCACCATATGTCCTCCTGATATCTCAAACTATTTTTGTTCATCCCTTCGACTTTGAGATAACAAGAGTGAACTGTATATATGTAGATGTAGAAGACTCAAATATGGTTTTATAACAAGAAACAACAGGTAGACAGATGTTTATATGTTGATGATTTAGAAGTCTATTCCTAAAGTGTCCCGTTATTTAGAGAATTAATGCTGGAGAAGTGTGAATTTGTATCAGAAATGTCAAATCTGTTCGGAAATTCGAAACGTTATATTTGAAAAGATTTTATTTGTATTTTCAAAAACATAATTTTCAGAATGACTTACTGATTTTCAAAGAATTCCAACAAATCCAGTCATGACAATTGCTGTTCGTGCTTTTATTAAAAGCACAGAAGATTTCAAAAGAGACATAATTTGTTAAGTTTTAAGATACCACAAGTACTGAATGCCCTTTAACCAATTTTCGAGGTGGTCTTCATGTACCCGAGGGTATCCCCAGCTCAGTTGCTAGTATTTCGATACTATCCCGAAATTTATACAAATGTACTTAAAATCTATTGTTACAAAATTGTAAAATGTGTGAAACCTGAGGAGTATCTCCCTTGTGCATAACTCTGTCCTTGGTCATTTTGGTATTTTCAATTTGGTCTTCAACTTTTTGGATTTTTATTTTTGTTTTTAACATTTTAGGCCTTGAGCACAACTGATGAGTCTTACATCAACGAAATGTGCACATCTTGTGCATCAAAATTGATATCAAAGAATTTTTTTTTCAATGTAGACAAAAAAGTAGCCACTCTAATCTACAATCTTGTCAATGAAACCATTGTGAGAGGGTTAATCCCTGTAGGAAAGCTTTTGTTTAAAGGGTTTAACTTTTTTTCTATTTACAAGTTCAAGACGATGATTTGAGTTTTATGTCTCCCGAGTACAGACAGATCCTAGAGGAATCAGACTTACTTCAGCAGAATTCAAAAGACAGTCATGTCATCTAGAGCGATTATATGGTAATATCATATTTTTAGTGTAATAAAAAAGGCAAAGGACAGATATTTTGTCAAAGTACAAAAGACATTAACTAAATGCAAGGCTTGAACCTATACTAAAAGCTAGAGAAGAGTGTTTTTATTACTGTTCTTCATGGAAAGTCACTGTAAACCCATTAGCAATTAGATGATAGCTTTCAACTTTCTCATTGTTACTTTCCATTTTTTTCAGTGGAACTATGCTAGCATTGTCTTCATATGGTAGGGGCACTTTATCATAAGTTTATAGTTGGACAACTGTTGATTCCACAAAAAACACCAATTGAGATTTGTATCAGGGAAAGTCAGATGTCATCACTATGAACATTTTACCAATGTATTCCTAAATCTATTGATTATTAAGATAAATAGCATTAGACTCAAATTCACCATTGTAAAACGACATGTTCCTCTTAAGACTACTACCCTATTCACTTTTATTGGACCACACCACAGGTGCCATTTGTGGAGCAGGAATTGTTTACCTGTCAGGATCATCTGGTGCCATTAATGTTTTATTAAAGTTTGTCTATGGTTCTATATTTCCAATGTTGATATTTCATTATTTGTCATGTCTTTTGAATTTCTGATTACATATTTTTTTCCGTTTTACATCTTAACATGCATGATATGATGATTGAGATTGGTAATTAGCTTACGAAATCTGTTAGAACAATATAAACATTGCATAGAAGTCACTTTTAGGGCTTATGATTTAAAGTTAGTCAGTGGTCATATGGTATCCTGCTAGCCTGGAGTGTGAAAGGTTGAGGCTCGATCCACATCTGGGAATTCATAATAGAAGGAATTCACCTTCAATAACAAAATCCTAATGCGACACAAAAGTTTGACGTATGGAACAATAATATGGGGAAATAATGTTAAAATTTGTTCACTAACATTTTGTTATTTTACAATAGTCTGTTTTTCAGGCATTTTGTGGTTTTTATTGATTTTGTTCATATTTTAAATCTTGTTATTAGTTGTAGGTGAATCTATATGATACAGTTGTAAATGTGATGTGTACTTTTAGAGATTGTTGTGAGAAGAAGGATATATATACTTTTCTAATCCTTTGCACATTTATACATCTCTTGACCTGTTTGATATCACCATACACTGGATAATAAATGCTCGTGAAATTTCACGCCAAAAACGTTTGGAAGACCTCTTGGAGTTTTACATTGTCATTAGAAAAAAAAATTCTAAGACTCTTCACGCGTGAATTATGAAATTTATCAACTCTCGATAAAAAAATTTTCATTTTTAAAACTGATCGGAGAGGCCTCGCAGTTTAAAACGAAAATTTATTTATCTCGAGTTGATAAATTTCATAATCATCTGGTCATCATTGCAGAATCTATATATATATAAAACATTTTGCTTTTGTTTTTTTTCAGGTATGATTACAGATCTGTACATTGACAAATTCAAGTTCAAAGGAGTTAATGTGAAAGGAAAAGTACCAGCTCTGTTGGAAGTTCTGGACAATTATGATCTTCAGACATTGGTAGATTTTTTAGTACATCTGAGAGGAATAATCTATAAAAAGTAGCACAAATGAGACTTAATTTTGTCATGATGGAAATTTTGATTGAGATCATTAATGATTTCCCTGTTATATTTGTTCTACTGATGAGAAATTTAAGAAAATGCAATTTTATCACGGTAAAGTAGATATAAGGTGGAAGTACAATGTCTTTTTACGTTAGTTTTGGTCAATTTGTTACATTTTGTTACTACAAATTTTGTATTTCTAATTTAATATTTTGCTCACTTGTAAAACGCAAATCTTGCATTACATATTTTTTATTTAAAGATAAAACATGAATAAAAAAAGCTTTATTAGGAATTAAAATAAAAAAGTGACAAAAATTACAAGTTTTACATCTATGGAATGAAAATCCAAGATAGGTACAATTTATTTGTGCTCAAATCTACATGTAGTTTCTGTTTTGCTATTCTGATGACAAAACCATAAAATACACACAAAATACACAGAATACACAGAATTGGACAATTCATACATTAATGTTGATTTTTAAACATGTAACTGGTGATTGTACATTACTATTAAAGGAATATGTTAATCTATCCCTCGGTCTAATAAAAGGGGTAGAATAAACATTAGTCATAGTAGGTTAATGATCTAATAAAGTCTACTGGTACTTGTTTACATGAAGAGCGCAAGGAGCGTGGCATTTCCCACGTTTTCTTGACAGTTGCCTTTTCTCATGTTTCTTAAGCTAGCCAAACTAAATTTTATATTTTCCGACAATGACTGTGTATTGTAAATGTATAACATACAGTCGACTCTCATTATCTCGAACACATTTAAGTCGAAATTCCGGATAACTCGAACAGATTGTTTTGACCCCCAACAACAATAACTATACATATTTACTTCTGATATCTCGAATTTCGGCTTGAGTCGAACTTATTTCTCTGGTCCCAAGCAATCAGACAAAACGAAAGTCGACTGTATTATTGTGATGTAAAAAATAAGTCTATGGAGCACATAGAAGTACATAAAAATTCCTGAATTGGGCATATTTTAGACAATGTAACAAGCTTTGAGATAATTACATGTAAGTTATTATTTCACATACATGGTAAAATGAACACAAATCCATGGATAAATAAATCTAAAACTGTACAATTACAAGACTTGGTGTACTTCTTATGAGCAAATTTCAATCAGTTTTGCTTTCCACTTTAACAAACACCTAATATTGCGTCTCATTGTTAATGTAAATCCGTCCTTAAATATGTTATATTGGTTTTGTATGATTTTATTAAATAAAATATCTATAAAATATAGTTCAAGCTTTTTTTTTTAGATATATTGTCACATATATTACGATGGACACTATTGACTATTTATAATAGATCTGAATAGGTCACATTGTTGTTCCTAAGTTTTTGACAATAACATCATATAAAACATTACATATAAAAACAGATGACTTGGAATCATAGTACAATACCCTACTGCTGTCACATTTAAAAAATCAAGTTTCTTTGACTTTAACAATAGCACATAATAAAAAATATGAAATATTTACATGCATATTTACATAAAATACGACAAGTATTATAATATCAGATTCCCTGTAATATCTTAATATATATTCACTTTTGGCAAAAGTTTTCTATTCCTCAGAATGTTTTGGTGTTTTTTTTTCTCTTGCCAAATTTTTGTCTCTATGGTGAATTGATGAAGATTTATCTGGAAATATGTATATGTGTATTTTTTTCAAGGAATTTGATATGTAAGTTTATGATATCGAAGTTGTATAAAACATCAATTCAAAATGAACAAAACATTTTTTGTGCCCCATAAAATTTTATATTCTGATTGACATTTTGATCTAGAGTACCGCTGATGAGTTGTCAGTCAACGAAATGGCCATACAGTGCATCAAATTTATTTCGGTATTTGTCATACGTTTTATTATTTACTTCTATTTGGGCATGTTTGTAATAAACTAACCAATACTTCTATATATACACATAATATAATACAAAAGGTCTTTTAAAATCTCTACATAATATCAATACAACAATTAGAAGAATAAATTTGGTATTTCCTGAGTAGAAAATATATCCCGGGTTACACTTATGCAAAAATATGCAAATGATATTAAAAGAAACAAATTGAAAATAATATTTTAGAATTTATAAATGTCTCCTTAAAAAGATGACTTAAATGATCTGTTTAAAATTTGGAGTAAAGTATTGAATTTTTCATATTTTGAATCACCCTTAAGGAAGACAAATGCAAAAAACCAGTCAGTTTCCTTGTGTGATTTTCACATCCAGTACATCAAAAGCATTACTTAAGCATGTTTATTCTTATAGAAAAAATAAATGACAAAGTAATCCCTTTTTTCAAATTCATACTGTAGACCACAAAAATATTTTGCAAATTAATGCAACTTTGTGCTGTTTCAAACTCATGATTTCCCATCGATCAACACGAAGTGTTCAAAAATCATTTGTGGTGGTTTAATTTTTGTTTTTCATCCGTTTCCGCTAAAATAACAAAATTAAAACTGCCTTGAAAATTTCCAAGTTTAGAATGAATAAAATAGCAAAATAAAGCATGAATTTATTCAAGTAACCTTCTTCCATTAGATATCTGTATATTGACAAATTACATGTTGTTCATTGCAAAATATTTACAGTAATATAGTAATTTTAATACTCAAATGCGAATTGTTATTGAAAATTTTATATTTACAAACAAAAATGTCATCATGTCCATATTTACACATATATATATATTTTCAAATAAGTAGCTCTGACGTAATATTTCTATTACCTTTCTTGTTACAATTGATATTTGTCAGAAAAATATAAAGTATATTTGTTTAACAAGCATTTCTGCCCTGTTCTACAGCCAATGCAAAGGAGCCATATATTTTCTGATTATGTATTATAATGTTTGAATTCTGTTGAAAAAGGCCTAACAACTGAGATATTTATAGAATAACAATCCAAAGATACTAATATTAGATATGGTAAATTTATACTATGCTGTATACGACGCATTTCAGGGAGTTACCTCTCATCAGCTGCATTAGAACCGAAACATTTGGAAGACCAAAAACCAAACTGATATATTTATAGAAGTTTGAGAAGGAATATTTTGCTTGTAGTCTAGGCAAAACATGACATCATAAACATACGAATGAACAATAAAATGGATAACAGGAAAGGTAAAAAATAACATACCAATCATTCAAAGCAACCCAACAACTGACAAAACGCCGTACACAACATAACACAAAGGAGTACAAAACACTAAATAAGAACAACAGAGAGTCATGAAGCATAACATCTCTCTGAAAGTCTTTAAAATCGCATCATGATTACAAAATTATGATGAATGTGCAATTCCTAAATTTATGTCTATAGTTCTGATTAATTATGTCTACAAATAACTGTAACATAGATTTATATACATAAATTCTTTGATAAAAATGTTGATGCACAAGATGGGCATATTTCATGGATTTATGACTCATCAGTTGTGCTGAAGGCCGAAAATAATGAAAACAGAAACAATAATCCAAATGTTGAAGAGCAAATTAAAAAAATGCCAAAATGACCAAAAGAGGTATATTCAAAAACATCTAAGGACAGAACGATGCACGAATGAGATACCCCTAAGTTTCCACAAACTTTACAATTTTATACCTGTAAATTTTAAGTATCAATTTCTGGCTAATATCGAAACCCTACTTACTGAGCTGGGGATACCCTCAGGGACTTGACAGTCAACCAGTAGTGGTTTTGACTCTGCGGTACAAATGTTAGACAATCAAAACATTTCTTGTATTGCACATGGTTGATCTCCCTGGCTGAAATTTGGCTTCCTATTTCGGTATTTTTGGTTGAGTACTTCTTGTTTAATATAAGTTTGGTTTTTGGTCTTCCAAATGTTTCGGTTTTAATGCTGCTGATGAGAGGTAACTCCTTGAAATGCGTCGGATACAGCATAGTATAAATTTACTGTATCTAATATGAATATCTTTGGATTGTTATTTTTTCTTACCAATTCTATGAAGGAGGAAACATGACATCATATACACACATTATTGAAAGTAAATAAAAAGACACCATACATGCTAGTATATACATGTAGATATTTGCAAAATTACTATGAATATACAAGGTTTAAATTGATAACATAGTTGTAATCAGATATAGATGTATACTGCAAATTTCTTTTATTAAATAGAATTAACTGGAGATATCGGAACTAA
Organism: Mytilisepta virgata; assembly: GCA_028015205.1. NCBI lineage: Eukaryota > Metazoa > Mollusca > Bivalvia > Mytilida > Mytilidae > Mytilisepta > Mytilisepta virgata. Next base: position 4,175,192 of record CM051510.1, read on the forward strand.
AGGAGTAGGTTCACTAACTAGCAAAAATGGCCTATCTTAAAAAATTATTTTAAATGTCACAATTTTAATGTATAGGTCATTTGTGATGAGAAAACGTGTTTAAATGATAAGTATACAATTGAACCGCATTTTTGGGATAAAAACAGCAAATGTGATGAAAAATCACGAATTTCCGGAATTTTTTTGTAAAACTATATTATTTAAATCCTATTAGAGAATTTACTTATGAAATTTGATGTATGTTATTGGAATTATCAGTTCTTTATCATTTATTGATTAATTTGATATCATGGCTTTATTTTGGGTGAAAAAGACAAAAAAATCACTAAAAATCTCAGATTTCTGGAAAACGATTGTACATTTTTTTAAGTAATGGTTGATTACCATTTGGAGATTGAAAGTGTTTCCAAAAGGACCAATGTAGGTACTGAAGGGCAATTAATATTTTTTTTTCAAGTTATAAGTTAAAATCAACAAATATCAATTTGGAAACAGGGCAATATGGAATTCCATACGGACCGGTTTTACAGATTATTTTATCATACGGACTGGTCATACGGATAAGGTATACGGACTGTTTAGATTGTTTAATAAAAGTGTTACGAACTTGATATTGTACCCTACACAACAAAGGTGCGTAGGCTAAAATGTTTTTGAACCGTCCGTCCGTCCGTCCGTCCGTCTGTCCGTCTGTCCGTCGTACCGTCCTTCAGTCCTGTTCTTGTGAGCGCAACTTTTATCCGTTCACTTTTGAAGGGTTTTGACTCTTTGAACTTAAGAATTTGGTGAAAACATAATGTTCAATCAGTTTTTCAGCGCAACTTCTCTGAATCCATAGAACAGAATTTCATATTTTTATAGTTGATAAGGAAATAATATGTCGATTTGCATATCTTCAGGAAATTCTTATTTTAAATAACCAAATAACTTATTATTATAAGCCTTGGCTACAAAAGATTTCTGTAAAATTGTGCGCTCACCAACTCATATCTCTGGCTCCTGTATTGACCACATATATATATATATATATATATATATATATATATATATATATATATATATATATATATATATATATATATATATATATATATATATATATACACATACACACCAAAAGACACAGTTTGTGATTCTAAAGTAATCCCTGTTACATATTTCCAACATGATGCTGTCACTCAATGAACACTGTCCTTTCATGGATCTTGATATCTATATATCTAACGGTAAGCTTAATAGTAAAATTTACGATAAGAGAGATGATTTTTCATTTCCAATTGTTAAATTCCGATTTTAGATGGCAACGTACCCTGGCACCATCTTATGGTGTTTATATATCTCAACTTGTTCGATTCGCTCGTGTATGTAACGACGTATTTGATATTAAAGAAAGAAATCTCTGTATTACTCAAAAATTATTACACCAGGGATTTCGATATCACAAAAAGTTTACTAAATTATCATCGGTACAAGGACATCATTCGAAAATATAAATCAACATGCAAACATCTTATATGTTCAGGTATTTCACATCCCATCTTTTATGGTAATATTCAATACAAAGCACAAAAATCGCCATTCACCGAAAAAGCTATCCAAACCTTTAAACAGACTTATCCACAAGGGATATGGTTACAATACTGTTGTGAAGACATTGAAGATGGCATTTTAAAAAAATAAATATTGATTCACTCATAGGGTGTTTGCATCGGAAATAAACACATTTATTCTAAAACCAGTTGTTGGCATGATACGGGTTATGTTCTTCTCGTATAATTCATGATGGCATGATACTAAACCCCTAACGGAAGGGATTTTGGCTGATGTTCTATATGATAAAGACATAATCTGTCGATCAGTTAAATTGAGGTCTGGAGCTGGCATGTCAGTAACTGCTAGTAGTGCTTTGTTAATATATATTGATCATTGTCATTTTGCTTAGTTTCTTCTGTTACCTTTTATAACATCGGACTCGGACATCTTTTGAACTGAGTTTTACTGTGTGTATGAACTAACACACAACGTGTTAGTTCATTCCACATTGCCTAGAGGTATTGGGGGAAGGTTGAGATCTCATAAAACATGTTTAACCCCGCCGTTTTTTGCACCTGTCCCAAGTCAGAAACCTCCAGTCTTTGTTAGTCTTGTGTATATTTGTAATTTTCGTTCATTTGTATGGTTCGGAGTTTACTGTGTCGTCCATTTCGCTGAACTAGTATGCATTTTTGTTTAGGGGTCAGCTGAAGCCCGCTTCTGGGTGTGGGTTTTATCGATGCGTTGAAGACCGATTGGTAGCCTTTAGCTGTTTTCTGCTCTTTGATCGGGTTGTTGCCTCTTTGACACATTCACCGTATGCTTACAAAGGTTCTTTAATTGAATCTCGATCAGCTGTATTGGCCCTCGGTCGTACGAGCTTCGAGACCAACACACCTAATCTTGAATCAATACAAGGGCCAATAAAGAATCAGCAAGTTAGTATATGTAACACTATATTATCGCACTGACCAAGAACAACAATATGGACTTCGTCCTCGGTCAATATTGTTCTTGGTCAATACGATAAAATCATGTATCGACCTCACCAACATAATTCCTAAATAAAAACATATGAAATCCGGCTCCTAATTAAATTATTGAAAGATGACAAGGGTTTCAAGGACATATTTTGATATTCCTGTCTAGGAATTCTACAATGAATTATGTTTCTCAAAGTCTTTTTTTTTAAATTTATTTGTTTGACATTGAAATATAAGCTCTCACCTTAAAATTTTCCTGTTAATAACAATATTACTGTAACAGTAATGAATTGATTTAATCTTATTCAATAATGAATTGTTAATAAGCAAGGTATGTTTTGTTTTCTTTTTCTTTATTCTAATTCATTTTATCCTGCAACTAGTGTATTTACTATACGAATACGTGGTGTCGAATATTCAAAAGTGATATTCTGTATACTATACGGAATATCACTTTCAGATCTAAGCTCCGCCCACTTTAGGGAACTACTTTTCTCTGGAATGTATGTAAACAAATATGGCGGCCTCCATCGTAAACAAAAAATAATGAAGTATATCATATTTAATCAATGTTATGACATATTTTTCATAACAGAAAAAACTTATTATAAATTTTGAGAAATTTTGACTTGAACAAGGTGATAATACAAAATTGTTTACGAAAATATTTAACAAATTAACTGTGAGACCGATAGCTATTGAAGAACACAGTTTAGCCATAAAATGATAAAATGATAATTTCAGTATGATTTCAAGGACGATTCCAGAAAGAAAAATATATACCTTTACCGTTTTTAAAGATGGATGGCTTTTGTAATTATTTTAGTTTTTCACCGAAGTTGAGGTATGCATGAGAAATCGTTGCCAATGCGTGAGGTCGTGGGATTGATTCAACATGTGAGACTGTCATGCTCAATGCATGGGATATCACATGTACAACGTTTACCCGAAAATCATCACATAAAATCTCTCTTGTGAAACTGTAATTATCTCCCTTTAAAGCACTGTTATTGTTCGTACCATTTCATGAAAAGTTATACCAAATATTAGTATATAAAATAAAATTATTTTTTTCTGATTTAGAAAAATGGTTGCATATTGAATATATCTTATATACTATACTGCTATCACTCAAATTGTCAAATAAATAAAACTTCCAACTTTCGTCTGCTCAGTAATTTTAATGAAAACGTTTACTTAAAATATATAAAATTCAAGGATAAATTGGATGTCTTATACATGTTATATGCATCTCCCTATCATGCTAAAAATCATTCAGTGGCAGTCATAGGTACTTTTATGGTCGTTTATGGAGAGAAGTCTTGCCATTCTAAAACTAAGGTTACTAAATTCGATTGGATTTGCATTTTAATCTTACACTTGAATGTGTCTCTGTATCAGTTAACATAGAACTTTCTATAGTGAATCTCTATAAATTTTGTATCTTCTCTGAAATTTCTATAATAATCAATATGCACGTGCAGTAGAAGGGAAAACAAACATAAATACTTGCAAAATCGGAATAAATAAATTCTTTCTTAATTATGTCTTATATTTGCATTAGCTGAAACTCCGACGGCTTCTGTCTCGGTACAGTCTGTACTGATATCCGTGTTTTTTCTCGATGTCGGTCCGTGGTCGAACCTATAATTACACCCGCTCGGAAGAAAAACACGATCATCCAGCGTTTTTATTTTTAATTTTTTGATACGGCGCCAGGCCTCGCCCACGTTTTTCTCTACAGAAATTCATATTTTAGTACCAAATGCATCTTTTTACACACAAAATACAATGGGCGAGGCCTGGCGCCTGTATGAAAAATTGGCTGGCAAACTGAAATCGTAAGGAAAATTGACCAATTTGATTAAACAAGCCCCCTTTCCAACGTGTTCTCATACGCTCTATGTTGTTTTTATTGATTTTTTAACCATAATGTTTATGCATGTACATTAAAGGATTCACTAACCTCATATGTACTTAATGGACCCAACTTGACAAAATGTCAGATGACAGGGCCATTTTAGTGGGTTCGTGGCTCTACTCCTTTCCAAGTATTATGGGGCTACATTTGAGATGTGAACGTTACCTATATATTCATATATGTCAAAAATTGAAATTATTTCAACCTGACAGTTATTTCCAAAGATAACAGAAAAATCAGTCTTAGGTTAATTCAGTATTGAAAGAAAAAAAACTATCATTTTATAATTTTAGGGAAGAAAAGTTAGGTAGATCTGGTATTATCTGACAAATCTATTCTATAATGATATGATAGAGATATCTAAGAGATACCCAATAGGTCTGAACAATATACATTCTTACGAAGTATTTTCTATAGATTCGAACATGATACATTATACAGGAAAGATATCCAACCCTTTAACATAACATATTATACAGACAATCAGATTAACATATCTAGTCTGATCTGACAAGTCTATATCATAATGACACGTTAAAGATATCTAACAGATATCCAATAGGTCTGAACAATACCAATTCTTTTGAAGTGTTTTCTATAGATTTAAACATGATACACCGTACAGGAATGATATCCAACATTTTACCATAACAGAAGACAAAATCATTTTAACATATCTAGCCTGATCTGACAAGTTTATATCACAATGACAAGATAAAGATATGTAACAGATATCCAATTGGTATGAACATTACACATTTGTAAGAAGTACTTTCTATAGATTTGAACATGATATATTCTACATGAAGGATATCCAATTTTTTAACATAACAGAAGATAGAATCAGTTTAACATATCTAGCCTGATCTGATAATGACATGATAGAGATATCTGATGGATATTCAACAGATCTGAACAATACACATTGTTAGAACAGTTTTTATATGTAGATTTAAACATGATTATTCTTCACGAGCTTTTTAACATAACATAACATAATGTGAAGACAGAATCCTGATATCAAATGGCATTGTTAAATGTAATAAAGGACATCCACCAGATTACAAGTATTTAACACTATAAAATGTTCTACATTTAAATAATGTTTGTAATTTTAATGATCTATGTTGATATAACTTTGACAAAATGTTGGAGTAATCACTTTTTTACTTATATTCGTGTCACTATGTACTCTGTATTGTTTGTTTTGGTTTTCATCTGTGAGAGTTCTATTGTTTCTACTAAAGTCTATATTACTACAAGATTTACTTATATCAATGTCATTCATTTTTAGTGTTGGAGTCGGAATTAGATAAGGACTCAGTGTGCTCATAGCATCTAAATATGATTGTTCATAACTATCATCTTCCTTTTCGTCTTGTGTTTCTAGACACACCCTTTGTTGCATGCCTTCTTCGTACGGATGTGTGTCGCATGGTTCAACGAATGTGCTATATGGATGTTCATAACTTACTGTATCTTGTTTTCCGCTGTCAATGCTAGTATAACTACTGGACTCATCAATAACTTCTAAGTAAATGTTATCTTTTACGACAACGTCGATCATTTGGCTTTCATCAATGGTATGATATTCTCCATAACATTCTGACATTTCCTCTTCTTCGTATTCAACCCCATTCGCTTGGTTTTCTTCTACTTTATTTTCCAACACATTTTTATTTGGAATGTTCATGGTTTTATTTCTCTTCCGTACTCGGTGACATATATAGAATGTAACACTTATTAACAGAACCAGAATAATACCTGCCAGAAGTCCAGAATAAACCTTAAACTCAAAATACGCATCCCCTAAAACCACAAAAGTTTAAAATGGATTAAAGAATTTGAACTATTGTATAAGTGAACGATATTATTGAAAACAATATTAAACTGAATATTAATCTCTACTTTTTATACGACCGCAAATATTTGTGGTCATATTATGCTATGAGCCTGTCGTCGTCGTCGGCGTCGTTAGATAGGTTTCTCCACATTTACTTTTGTTCTATTGAACATATCCTTCCGATATTACCAGAATTGTCCTCCCATAGGAAATACAGATTGGGATTCATTTTGGGAAATCTGGTCCCTCCCGTTTTTTCTGGGGGTCATTAAAGGTTTTTGATAAATTTGGTGTAATTTTTCAACTTTTTATCCGATTTTTATGATTTTTGATTTATAATGTTCCTTGACAAAAATTAAAATACCATTCTATGATCCGTTTTTCGCTATCTCTTACCGATTACGAGATAATAGAGACTGAAAAGAGACATGCCCGAATTTTAGAAAGTTTTTTTTTATTTCTTACCCGATTTTGATGGATTTTTTTTAAAATGGGGCATCATGAGAAATACAATGAAACTAATTTAGACATTTTTGTGTTACCTTTTGTCGTTGCAGAGAAGAACGGGATCAACCCACTTTTAATGGGATTTCTACGAGCTCTTATTCCTTCGGCGTGATATGCACATGGCTTCCACTGGACGTTAAACAACAATGCATCCATCCATCCATCCTTTGGTTAGATGTGTGTGGTATTTGATTCTCTGATATAAATTTCACGATTTTGATTTTACTTTATGTTTTCATATCTCCTTTCTACATCTTTGCTGCGGTACTTCTTCGGTGGTATTGATGTCAAGGTGGGTAACTTTGATTTCACCTTAAAGAAGCTCACCCCCCCCTTTTTATTTCTTTTTTCCTTTTTTCCAACGCGTTATCTAATGTTAGCAGTTCAAATATATGTTTGTATAGCTCGTTATTTTTATTCTTTTAGCTAACCAATCAGTTATTTATATTTATAAATAGCTTTAAAGCTAGACAAAACACGTGTTTAGAAAAAATCCTTTTAATTTGATTTTAAATTTAAAATTACTAGAACATAATACACAAATCTACTGAACGGGAAATTAGTTGCAGTGCTCTATATCAAAGGTATAATTTTCAACTATGAACCAGAAGTTAAAACATCGTACAATAACAGAAGGCAATGATAAAGATAGTCTCACGCAATAACATGACGATAGTCTCACGAAATAACACAACGACAGTCTCACGTAATAACATGAGGATAGTCTCACGTAATAACATAAGGATAGTCTCACGCAATAACATGAGTATAGTCACACGCAATAACATGAGGATAGTCTCACGCAATAACATGAGGATAGTCTCACGTAATAACATAAGGATAGTCTCACGCAATAACATGAGTATAGTCACACGCAATAACATGAGGATAGTCTCACGCAATAACATGAGGATAGTCTCACGTAATAACATAAGGGTAGTCTCACACAATAACATGTGGATAGTCTCACGCGATAACATAAGGATAGTCTCACGCAATAACATGAGGATAGTCTCGCGCAATAACATGAGGATAGTCTCACGCTATAATATAAGGATAGTCTCACGCAATAACATGACGATAGTCTCACGCAATAACATAACGATAGTCTCACGCAATAACATGAGGATAGTCTCACGCAAAAACATGACGATAGTCTCATGCAATAACATAAGGATAGTCTCACGCAATTACGTCACACGTAATAACATAAGGATAGTCTCACGCAATAACATGAGTATAGTCACACGCAATAACATGAGGATAGTCTCACGCAATAACATGAGGATAGTCTCACGTAATAACATAAGGGTAGTCTCACACAATAACATGTGGATAGTCTCACGCAATAACATAAGGATAGTCTCACGCAATAACATGAGTATAGTCTCGCGCAATAACATGAGGATAGTCTCACGCAATAACATAAGGAAAGTCTCACGCAATAACATGACGATAGTCTCACGCAATAACATAACGATAGTCTCACGCAATAACATGAGGATAGTCTCACGCAAAAACATGACGATAGTCTCATGCAATAACATAAGGATAGTCTCACGCAATTACGTCACACGTAATAACATAAGGATAGTCTCACGCAATAACATGAGGATAGTCTCACGCAATAACATAAAAATAGTCTCACGCAATACCATGAGGATAGTCTCAAGCAATAATAAAAGGATAGTCTCAGCAATAACATAAGGTAGTCTCACGCAATAACATAAGGATAGTCTCACGCAAAAACATGAGGACAGTCTAATGACTTACTTTGTACTACCTGTTATTTGTCAGTCATTGCCCCATTATATTAACGTTTGAAAGAACATTGTCCAAAAAACTTACCAGTTTTGGTTGTTTCAGTAATTTTAGAATTACCATCTGTACTTGTGTCTAGAAGTAAACAATATAACAATATTTTGAATGCTTTGGCTGTAAGATAAATAATCATAGAAATATATGTTTTATCTGAAATTTGTTTCCAATATATTAATAGTAGATATATAATAATAGATAGCAAATCTATGTTCACGATAGTTTGTGATACGCTTTATTACACATTTATTCTCTAGCTTTCTTCAATGCTGTTTGATTTATGTAATTTGTATCTTTATACATCCCTTTGATATTTCTTGACTTTAGTTCCAGAGGAAACCTAAAATGAACACTTACCATTTGTTGTTAAATCAGATTTGCTAGACGTTGTTTGGACTATGACAACATCTGAAAAAGAGGGAAATACACACCAGTACTCGTAATGTTTTTTAAAGAACGTTATAGAAAATAACTTACTGTTCTTACATTTTGAAGTTTTCGTGTTTACGTGCAGAAGAATTTGTACAACAAAGGTAACTGAGATTTATTTTCGTTGATGGCATGTATTTAATTTAAACGATTACTAGTGTATTTAAGCTTTATATCTATCGGTTCCACTTCTAGCGTAATATGGACATGATAAATAAAATAAAATGTATATCGACCAATGTGCTTTTCTCTATCTTTTTTTTGTCCATTTCAAATGTTTTGGTGTAAAGCGCTTCGTATGTTTAATAATTGGTTAGAATTTCGCATACTTTGCCAAAATAAATGCTATGGAGAATATCAACACCCAATACATTTCCTAAAAGCCATACCCAAATCAAAATATCTTCTTCATATAACACACATGTCCATAGTAGGTATATAAATATTCAAATGTCGTAAAAAAGGCTTTTACTATACAATTACTATAAATACGTAATTTATCCATCATGGGGCTTCAATAGCCAAAAACAAAATTCCTACATAGAAAATAATATGTGCAGATAAACGAAGAAACGTTTTCTAGAAATATTAAATGCATTCAAAATATAATTTTGTATTTTTTATATTTACCAGTTGTTGAATCTACTTGTGTCTTTGTTGACACAGAACGTTGTCTATTTTCTGTACTCCCTTTACTTGCTTTAAAAATAAAACACAAATATATATGATATATAAGTGTTGACAGAAGGGCGGGTCATACGACAAACATGATATTCCGTCAACTTGCCTGTATTATTTTTATTCGTAATATTTAGTAAAATTGTTCAACCCTTTCTTTTGAAGAAATGAAAAGTTGACCTTTCCAGAGGACGTAACGTGAAAGTAAGTAGTGCAAGGTCAAGAATGACATTAAGATCATTTCGTTCATTTAATAGAAGAGAAACAAATTGAAGAAATAGGACGTCAGTGCAAAGCAACGCGAAATCATCTTGATATTGACACGACAATTTTATCATCATGGCTAGTCGATGATACTGACATCAGTTTTTCGAGGGTGAAAGGAAATTTACAAAAATACCGATAATTAAAAATAAAATTCAGATATTTATCTTACAGTTTATGTAAAATTTGATCAATTGGTTACACAATACATGCAATATGCAATGATTATTTGAACGCTATTTCATGTTTTGTTACATTTATTAACAAATGCTTCCCTTACAATATTGTGATAATTATGTCGTGTTTAACTTTTTGCAAAATCTTGATTATTATTTCTTATAGGAAATACCAAATAGGTAAAACTTCAGGATGAGATTCATTTAAGACACAGAACAATGCAACATCTAAAATATTTTTTTGAAATTCCCACAATAAACCAGGAGTAGTATCATTGACCCATATGGGAGTTTTCTCTATGGCAATAATGACACCAATTATTTTGGTGATAAGCAATTCTATCAAAAAGTCAAGATAGATTTGATTTTGTAAGCAAAAATAATACGTAACCGTAAAATTAGATCTTGTTAACTGCATTAGACTTTTATTCTATTTTCAGATAACATTCCTTGTTTCACATTATTTATGTGCGTAAATATATTTATATACTATATACATAATATATTTAAAAGTAATCATACCTGTTGTGTACACAGTTGATACTGTAATACAACCGTGCATATGATGACACATGCTAAATAAATATAAAATCGAATCAAAAGTAGTAGTTTATAAGTAATATTATTATAAATGCACTTTTGTTTGTGGACAATATTATAAATATACTGCCTTTAGTTGAGGGTGTTATGGTAGATTACCACACGAAGAAAAAATATCACATGAAGAACAAATATCACACGAGACGAGGATGATTATATTTTTTCTGAATGTGATATTTTTTCTAAGTGTGGTAATCTACCATAACACCCTCAAATAGAGACAGTATGTTTTATTTTATCATACTGAATGCCTTGATCTTATCTGGATTAGTTGGTGTGGGATAAACAATACTGTATCTCAATGATTTAACTGTATTTTAAGTCGACAATATAATATCAATGGAAACACCTGCGGACAATAGTGGTGCTACAGAACCGACACCTGGTACGGTTGTGGCAACTGTCATGACCTGTTATAGAATTGTAAAAATACATGTACTTTTCAGGTTCAAGATGAAAACATGAAGTATCATACAGACAAATGACCCAAATGACACTACCCTAGCAACATATGATAATTTTGCATAGCAACGAAAATATCACATCCCGAGACCGAAAATGACCGAACTCGGAAAATGTCACCCTTTCCAGCCGAGTTTTACCGATTAGTATTTCACTTCCGCCCAAGCTGAGAAAAAGCAGACGACGATTGTCTTGATTTTCAAGATTTATAAGCTGTTACAGTTATTCTGCTGGTATGGCATTTGCCGAAGTGTACGAAAATACATTACAAGAAGTGGAAAACTAATCGGGAAAACTCGGCTTGAAATGGTGATATGTTTCGAGTCCAGTGATGTTCGGTCGCAGAATGTGATATTTTCGTTGCTATGCAAAATTATCATATGTTGCTAGGGTTAGGCGGAATAAAAAAAAGCACTGCAAAATACCACATTCTGAAGAATCAATGAAATAACTGGATTACATCAGAAATTTGCATAAAGTATAATAAAACTTATTAGTTTCAAATTTAACGTTTGACATCGAAATAGAGTGCAAGACTTCCTGATTGATTCTTAATTTTCTCTTTTAGTCGGCAAAAACTTTAACAGCTATTAATTTGATAATTTATTGGAAAAGGCCACTATCAGTCCTTAAACACGCTATGATTTTGACGGCTACGAGTTTCCCGCATAACGACATAACGATTGTCTCAAATATTTGTGAGATAGTTCCAATAATTTACTCAAAAAGATCGGCATAAAAACAGTTCAAATCTGTACAATCTTGGTATGTTTTTCAATTAAAGCTTAGGCGTGTGCTAATTTGTTTTTTTTTGTCAGTTTGATCAGAGCTACTTTACCTGATAGAACAGTTACACGTTTCTCTACAACTTTCTCCATATGAACCAGCCTTGCATTTTTCACAGCTCGACCCTCCGATGGATGAATATCCGGGCCTACATGCTGAAAATAATGCAATTGAAATTTTATTCATATTTGTTATAATTTCATACTAACCATGGGTCTCGATATAAACATACCAACCGGCAGGTTACAGACTGGTATGTCAATGTATGTGATGTTGTTTTGGAACAATACCAGATATCAATCTTCCAAGTCGTCACATGCAAACTGAAATACGTGAATCTTTTGTTGTGTTTGGTACAATACAGAAGAATATTCTATTGTGAAAATATATCCTTTCCTACCTGAGACATTGACGATTATGTTATGAACGAAATCCAATATAAACCCTTTAAACAAGAATATCGCCTGTCACCTTCGCTGCTGACAATTCTATTAATCTAAGGCAGAATAATGATATTCTCAAAAATACGCATGCACCTCTGATGCATAGGCACTTCATTTAATGAATAGAAAAAAAAAATAAAGAGGGATCTAGTTTATCACACGAACCCATTAATCAACACTTTTGTTTTTACTTGTATTTGAGGCCTATTTATACATTATGCTATACAACATTAACAATACTTACGAACACATTTCCCATCATCATCTTCAAAACCAGAACAACAGTAAGATATTCTAAAATTCACAAATGGGTTTGTTTTTAATCATGCAAACATTTACATTGTTTATAGTTTTATAGTTTCGCCATACAAAAATTTCAGACCATTGGTTTGACATTCCATGTCAACACTTTAACGTACAGAAAAAACGACAATAAATTGTACATGACTTCAATTTTAATACACAAGATATGCATGTTTCGTCGAAGACCAACAGAAATGAGATCCGACACAATAAGTGAACATTGTTAAGAGTTGATTCTTAAAAGAGTGAAGTAATAATTAAATTCCAGTTACAGCACAATCCAAAATATAAGGAAGACTTTTTGTTTCAAAAATTTAAACATGTTGAACATTTCTGAATTAATTCCATATTGTTTTGATACCCGAACCAGTGCCATAATTGTGGAATTGCAGTAGTCTAGAAGGCGAATTCACTCACAAATTGTATTTGAACAACTGATTCGATTCATATGGTAGTGGAGTAAACAGAGTGTTTCTGTGAAAACTGAACAAAACATTCGAATACCTAATTTCTACCCTATGATGCGCATGTATTTAAGCAACAAACACGTATAATAATACAAAACTTGTACGATTTATATCAATAAGTATGTACAATAAATATGAAACTGTAGCCTGAATCACCGATTTAAAGTTAGAAATACCAGGTAAAACGATCCTGGCATAAATTCGTACTTTTCACTAAAATAAAGAAACATACCCTGTTGCCCTATCATAGCATATATTTGTACCTTCCATTGCAGTAAAGAAACTACAAATGATGAATATAATCAGCATCATTTTCTCAAAATCCAGTAAAAAGACCCACGAAATGTTGTTCGAGCAGTCATAAAATAATTTAAAAAAACAATATTTGAATACCCGGAAAGGGAAATATTTCATTTGTTTCATAATTTTGAAGAGTTCCGGAAGATCAACTATAGCATTGGAGTGATAAATCGGAAATAGATATACATTAAATGAGGAAAATATTTTTGAATCAATGATTACGTGATCGATTCGTCTATTTTTAGAATGTAAAACCTCCATTTGAATGTTATGAATATTTACACATTTCTAAGCCTGTCGGGGTTGCATTCTAATGCGATGTTTGATTTTACTTCTTAACTTCGGATACCTGATAAGTTGAAAAATGATTCATCATCAGTGCGGCTGCAAATGGCACTATCAAAATAAACAACAATATGGATAACAGGAAAGGAGAACAATGACATATAGCAATCTATCAAAGCAACCCAACTGACATAACTAAGGATAAAAAAATAACATAAAAGAGTACAAAACACAAACATGAATATATGTAAAACTAGCTAAGGCTGGCTCTCATAGCTTCAGGTCGGATACTATCGCTATACTAAACGAAAAGGTCTGAAATAAAGTTCCCACAGAGAGTTTAATGACATATCGTCATAGAGTTGAATGGACATTGGCAGTATTCGTGAGAGTCCCGTATGAATTTCAAGTCTTCAAGTCATTGGGAAAAAGAGGAAATTTTACAGAATTGCACGTAATTTAATATGTTTTGCCCTTACTGTGAGAAGATCTTATGTAACTACCATGTGTTGGTGGGATAGTAGCGAGACTTGCATTTATTCACGATATTACAGTAGAAACTAGCGTGAAAAAACCCGTTCATGATAAGTGGTTTCTGGAACAGTGGTATTTAGATAAAAGATGTTGATATCTATTATAAAATATTTTAAAAGCATTAAGTAACTTGTGAATCTAGTACCCTGTAATAGACGATTTTTATTAATCACATGGTTTCGCTCTTAAAAAAATCGTACTCTCCTCCAATTGGAATCCCTTAAAATGACGGTGTAATATTTTTCTGATTTTGTTCTTCCAAAACATTGTACATGTTCAGCCATGCATTTTAAACAACGTACCAGAATTTGTTAGCCATAGAAGTGTCTTGAATGTAAGCAGTTTAATTTCTTTTAATTGAAATCTTAAGAAAAGATGATTGACAGAAACATTTCATGAAAATAAAATTAAAAAAACTAACTGATATAGGTGTTATAATTTAAAACATCAACTATCACACCGAATATGTGAATAAGACGACATATACAATGCTTTTGATATAGTTAACAAAATTTTGCTGATCTCTAAAGCAATGCTGATTGGTTTGTAGAATATAATTTGTAGACTCTTCCTTCAGATACGTGTATTATGCATTGGCAGAAATGTTCTGATATGTATTAAGTTATATTTCGCGTCACAAAATTGACAAAATATATGTCTCTGATTGAATACAATTTAAATATTATTCTGAATTGTAGATTAATGAGTTTTAGCAGGAATAGAATAGAAATGGTACCTTGTTTAAACATTTTAAGGTTAAACGAAATAAGATCTTACACTACTATCAGTTATAACTAGATTTGAAATTGCTTGTTAGCTCACCTGGCCTAAAAGGCCACGTGAGCTTTTGCCATCACTTGGCGTCCGTCGTCCGGCGTAAACTTTTCCTTTAAAGATCTTCTGCTCTGAAACCACTAGGCCAATCGGACCGAACTTTGATGGAATGGTCCTTGGGTGGTCCCCTTCCAAACTTTTGTCCGGCATCCCCGACTTCCATCCGACATGGCTGTTGTGACTAAAAGTAGAAAAAAAGCGGGATGAATTTCAATGTAATTACATGGCTAATTGACACCATACTTGGTAGAAATGGTCTTTAGATGGTCCGATAACACGAACGATCAACCAAGACGGCCGCCAAAGCAGAACTTACTTTAACATAGGACCCTTTGGGGAATTCATTTAAAAATCTTCTTGTCTGAAACTACTGAGCCAACTGGAACCAAACGTTGCACCAAAGGGACTTAGATGGTCCTCTTTCAGAATTGTGCCCGATGATCCGGATGATCAACCAAGATTGCCGCCACAGCGGAATTAAGTTTAACATAGTGCCTTTTATGAACTTAGCAGCAATGGTCCTTAGATGGTCCTCTTTCAGAATTATGTCCGATGACCCGGACGATCAACCAAGATGGCCGCCATAGCTGAAATTACTTTAACATAGGGCCATATGTAAAATTCATTGAAATTCTTCTTATCTGAAACCACTAAGCCAATTAGAACTAGACATGGTAGCAATGATCCTTAGATAGGTCTCGTTAAGAAATATTTCCATTGACCTGAACTGTCAACCAAGATGGTTGCCATAGCCGAACTTGGTTTAACATAGAACCCCATAGAAAAACCAACCAAATTGATTGCAACACTTCAATTTTTAGTCCTGCTCAAGGTGAAAAGTTAAATCCAGGTGAGCGATACAGGCTCTTGAGAGCTTATAGTTAATTTTTAAGAAAAAGAGACTAGGTACAAATAAAACTGTTTTCACTTTAAGGCTCTGTGCAAAATCAATCCATCGTAAAGTTACAATGTTTTCATGTTAAGTAGATTAAATTGCTTGTACCAAAGATGCAAGGATTACCATAAAGAAGACAAATATACCTAAGAAGCAATCCAAAAGAAAAAACGCAATACATTAGACAGACAAAACCCGGAGAGAACAACGAACAACAAGCACAACAAATAAGTTGGTACAACGTCTGCTATAAATTAACAAGTTAGCCATGCCTATATTTTTGAAATCTGTATTAATGCCCATGGATTGCTCTGAATAGAGTTTTTCAAATTTTATTTCCTTTTTTTTAAAAGATCTGCTTGCATTCAAAACAGGGAATTTAATGAGATTACGGATAATTTTTGAAAACGATATTAAAATCCATCGTAAGGTTACAATCTTTTCATTTTATGTTTATTTCTGTGCCGTGTATAGTTCTTTGTATTCGAAAGAGATATATGTCGGATAGGGACGAGAAAAACCACACCCTTATCACATGAAAGATTTCAATTTAAATGTAGAAATAGTAGATTAAATTGCTTGTACCCACGATGTAAGGATTACCATAGAAAAACAAATAAACCTAAGGAGCAATAAAAAAAACGCAATACATTAGACAGACAAAACCTGGAACGAAAAATGAACAAGCACAACAAATAACTAAACTATAAATAAACAAGTTGAAACCAAAGTTAGCCATGCCTATATTTTTGAAATAAGTATTAAGGCCCTTGGATTGCGCTAAATAGAAAGATCCTTGCATTCAAAACGGGGAATTTAGTGAGACTAGGGATAATTTTGGAAAACTATATTAAAATGATTTGATAGTTGATAGTGATCTGATCTAAGTGAAGATATCAAAATGAAAATTCAAGAATTTTTTTGAGTAATTGTATGACTTTCTATGTTGGAATATCATCCATTTAATGTATAATACACATACAGATATACAATGCAAATTGTTACAGGATCAAGTTCATTATTTAAACTGCAAACTATATTTTCACAAATCCTGCTTGCTCCCGAAAGAAACAACATAAACGAACAGGGATCAATGTTGCTTTCAACTCATTAGAGACAGAACTGATTATACAGTTGTTTATCTAAAAAATATCGCATCATACGGTCTTTAAACTTTGCAAATATGTTATGTTAAAAATCTATAGTAATTCCAGTGAAACCTACGCTGAGTTGGTTTTGATTAATAAAATATTTTATTTCAAAATATAATGTTTCTGTATTCAAAATCTTTTAAAAGTTGAATTTATTATCAATGCTGTCTTCATGATTTCAACAATGACAACAAATAATACAGTGTCATATTATACCACAATAGTTAGACATATACACTCAGGCGACGTTAAGGTTTTTCTATAATATCATATTCGTTTAAAAAACTGTATACACACAAAATGTCAGTTCTGCGCATGTCAAGTATGTGTGCTGGACTGTTGAATTCTAAAGAAAAAGGAAAACTGACAAGACGGTATGTTCCTTACACTTCTTATTATTTATTTATTGTGAAATGTTGTTGATTTCATTTACTGAGATGTTGCTTTATTAAGAACAATCAGTAAGTAATTCAGATGGTCTATATCATTGTTTGGTCATAGGAATGATGTAGATTACAGCGAAATTACTATCAGTAATATAAGCCCGATCGTTCTTACGAACAATTGAACAAAAAATCTACTTGTAATAGTTTTGAAAAAAAAATCTTTCAAAAAGGTTTTTTTGACTCATTTCTGGGAACAGTTCTATCTTAAACAGTCAGAAGAACTGACCCTTTTAGAACTTTTATAAGAGTATGTGTCCTAACCTAGAACCGTTTTGGAAGTTCTACCATAGTACCTGTTATGACAGTTCTTCGAAGATCCAATATTGCCAGCTCTAATGTAGAACCATCTATGACAGTTCGACCATAGAAACATTTATGCCGGTCATACCTCAAAGCCATTTATGACAGTGTTGGTATTATCCTTAAACCGTTCAGATCCCAGCAATAAATTAATTATCAAGGGTATTGATGTCCAAGATAAAATATTAACCTAATGGGCACTCACCATTTCGTATATTCTCTACTAAAATTTGCTTCATCTAGTAAAACGTTTAAAGTTTCATTATTTTAGACTTTCTGACATTTTGGCATTCTAATTATATAATAAACCTGATCTGCCTTGCTTAAAATACACCATAACAATAACAAATTGGGTATTCGTAAAACTGTTTTAACCTCCTCATCATTCACTATCTGTACCAAATTCGACTATCTTGACTACGTTCTATGCTGTCGCTTATTATTTTTGTCTAACAGTGTGTCGATTGGGTAGAGATAATTCATTTTCTTTACAGTATTGATCTTTCCTGTTATTTGTTTTGTCTTTTGTTCTATAATATACATATATATGTCGAAAATAATAGGGAAGTTCACCAGAGGGAGATTCTCAAACGCATAGACGATTCTGTCCTATAATTCCGACACTGCAAGTTGATATATGGTAAATATCGACTTGACAAGCCGCATCGACATGAACCCAGAAAGGAAAAAGTCCATTGATACTGTATACAGTTTAATATGGCAAAAAAGATTATAGAAGGAAAAAACTAGACAAAAGTTAAAATGATTGAGAATCAATTCACATAAAAGGCCTACCCATGGTAAAATCATGATATTATCAAGCCACCGTGAATTATTTCTATTCTAATAGGACAGTTTCTACGGCATTTCTACGCAACATAGGTATTCAGACGCGAAGGCGCTATTAAACAACGCACGTTCTAATATGACGTCGCTAAAGCTAGTGGGAAACTTTACTATGACGTTGCCAAATTAACAATCTAACGTCTGGAATAAAAATATCCAAGTTTTACCACGGTTGTAGATTGAAAGCCTTTAAAGCAGGTCGTATTAGAATAAAGAGTAAATGAAAAAGTAAAGATATGAAAGGAAAAGGTTCACGAAGTATCGAAAACGGCCCTGTTTTTTGTCAGATTTTGAAATTCAACCATGGATTTTCATTTCTCGCCAAAATATAGTTAGACATGTTTCTTTTATTGATATAGTGTTTTGCCATATTATCACTTACATAACAAAGCCAAATAGCAGTCTAAAATCGGGTTCAGTTACGGAAAACAGTGATTTTTTTGCAATGTTCCGTACATTTTAGCAATTTCTACTTGGGAGGCCAATCACGATCCAAAATATTCTGCTTTTTTATTAATCCGCATGTGATTGTCTTTTCAAATTCATAAAGAAACATTGGATCGTAGAGGGCGGCCTTTGTTAAAATCGAGTTTATAGAAAATGCCGGTATCCGGAAAACGCAAGTACATGTACATTTATTTATTTATCGCTTGAAATGATTTTAATTTTCTAATTTTATATATGGTTTTAGCAAGCGTACAAGATATGCGTCGACTCAAATATACGTTGCTTCATCACACTGGTCTTTGGTTGGTAACTTTTTATTTTTTTTTCTGGGGGGGGGGATTCCTCAAGTAAAGTTTTTTTAATAATTGGAGTTCTATAAATGATTTAAGATTAATGAATTACACGAAATTATAAACAATTCATCGTATAATAAACAAACTGTGATTTGATATTAACATCAAAAATATGCTTGTATCGCCCTGGATACATAATCTACATAAAAATGACAGCTTCTAGCAGGAGAACTAATATGGACGATCACCTCAGTCTATTGTCTTGCATTCGCGTCACCCTGTCACAGTTTTTTTTATCAGTAGCTCCTCGCCTACAAATGTCTTGACCGACATCAACGAAAAGTTTGGACGTTATGAAAGAGTTAAATATAAAAAATATGAAAAACACCAGTCCAAGAAAATTCAGAAGGGAAAGTCTTTAAAAAAACTGGAAAAACTAAATGCTCGGACACAAACATAATTGACAGTTTGTCTTTTTTGTTTTCTCCGCCTATGGTTTTTAGAGGCACTTTGTCTTCTGGACTGTATGACCGTGTGTTTGTTTTTTAGTACTTCCTGTTCAGATGAACGTTTTTGCTTATAAAGAGGTTATGATCATGGTTAACAAAACACCAACATGAAAGTGACAGCGGTCATAGCAACCTATGGATACATATTTATTCTTTCTCTTTTCTTAATTCTTAGTTTTCCCCAACGAAGTTGAGAGGGACTAATAGAATACCCAGGCGTCGGCGTCCGCGTCCGCGTGCTCGTCCACAGCCTGTTCGCAGTTACTAGTTGACAAAGGGTCATATATTTCAGTGTGCAGATGCACTTTGAAAAGACTGACCATTCGACATAAGATGAAGGTCACATAACCCATATTACACGGCTGACTCGCTTTTAAGTATTACTAGTATGTCAAAAATTAGTTTTAACATACAAAGTGACCTACCATCATATTAATTGGTGTGAGGGTGCATTTCGGGGAGTAAAACAACCTCCAACCAAAAAATAAGTCACTCTAACCTACTTATTGTGCTTCATTGACTTAGGTTAAGTTTTACGTCAGAGTTCAGTTCTTCGATATCAAGGGACCTACAGTCATATTAATTGGTGTGAGGATGCATCTCGTCGAGTAACACAGCCTTCCACCAAAATTAGTTTTAGATGAAGACTAATTAAACTTAAATTGTGGAACAAACCAGCCCAAACTTAGCATAAGCTATATACAAGAACACATAGAAGGTGACTGTGACATGCGGATACACAAGGACCAAGATCACCTTCTTCGCGTAAGACTTGGACGTAGACATGCTGCTTCTAGGCCTTACCTTACGTGGATTCGATACACATAATCAAATGTTGCCTGGTACCGTAAATGTCGAGCAGGAGTCAGGATTGTTGGTGTGTGCTCGCATTTAGCATCCATTATGTGGTATTTGGGTTCTGCCAAGCATCAGAACCTCACTTAGTATGGAGTAAGAAATTGGGGTGCTAGTGTTTGTGACGCTGCTGCTTACATTCCGGTAGATGCTCTTTTGGCAGTGAGGATGATGATGCAACTGCTGTTGAAACAGGATATAAACAGTGACTAACCAATGATTGATTTTTATATGTATAAAATGCAACTGAGAAATAAATATAGAGTTTTCAATTATTAAAATATTCATATTACAAACTACAATTTTATTCTTTTGTTGTGAATGTCAAACTAAATAAGAATTTCCATTAATATATGTGATTTTGTTTTCAATTTTGACATTTGTACTTCAAAAATTGTCCATTAAACGACCACACTTTTGATCTATGGGCACTTCTTAAGTGGATATTTAAATGAAAAGAAATTCCTTCCAATAACAAAATGAAAATAATTTTAAAAAATTCAGATATTGAGTTTTTTTTCCATTTGTACTATTTTTCGCCCCACAAACAACGAAAATTGCAGAAATTGACTTTTAAAAGATAGTTATCTTTTGTTTTGTTGAATATACTATGAGATAAAACTTTTGTAATGCACAAGTTAATACAACACAATAGAATATTGTATGAACAAAAACCGGTTTACCTGTATGACAAAAAATATTTCCTGTTGACATGTCCCAGATCATGCTAGAGTGTTAAATTTTAATTCTTACAAATGAAAATGCCCTTAACCTGATTTAAACATACATCGTATACTACACAAAACAGTTTAAATTTGATTTGCAAGTATAGTGTCTTTTTATAGAACATAAGATTTTAATTTGATCAATATTCAATAAATAAATATTTCTTACGATAATTTAATCAATTTGTAGAAGGATTCCGTTAGACAAACTAAGATACAGTAAATGTGCACAGTTCGTCTATTTACAGCTGACCAGTCTTTAGGCATTTTGGAAAACCGAAAACAATAATATAAAAAACAAGGAAGAACAAAGATAAGGCCATGGTATGAATTCGCCTGATGTTTGGCCCCTTGAATGCCAAAAT
The DNA here is from genome assembly GCA_028015205.1 of Mytilisepta virgata. Lineage (NCBI taxonomy): Eukaryota > Metazoa > Mollusca > Bivalvia > Mytilida > Mytilidae > Mytilisepta > Mytilisepta virgata. The sequence goes on from CM051510.1 coordinate 4,197,190, forward strand.
CATAAAGTACTTGCTCTCAGCTAACATTCAGTACTCTTAAAATGTTGCATTTTAAGGAACACGTTTTGTTTTTAATAAGAAAGTTATGTAATAGCGACAATAGTCTGTCACAGATGATGTTATTGCACGATTAGAAGGAACTTTGTATAATGATTGTCAGATTATAAACGTTCGATCATTTGATAAAAATGATACACAATCTTAATTTGAATTTTCCATGTTATATATGGCTAGATGATGTGTTAAATCATACCACCTTTTTTGGTGACAATAAAATCTGCAAGGTAACTTTTTCTATCTGTAAATCGTGTGTTCGTCAATATCCTTTGGCGTTTCTTTGTTATGTTCTATTCCCCTGACTTTGTCCTTTCATTGACCTTCGAATTTGTGGAATTTTCCAACTGTTTTGTCGCTTCATTATTCTTTTGCCGATGTTTATTAAGAGTGACCATCATGATAAGAGGTCATAATTTTAGATGTTGGCCATTGGAGGATAAATTCAAAACCTTTTGCACCTATTTGCCCTAATTTTTTTACAGTGATACTTTTTAGCTTTGATTGTCATTATTGGTATAGGGTCAGGCAATATCGCGTTTGCAGATTTTTCTCATCGGATGTCAATAACAAAGACGCACATTTTTTATGCTGATTGTATTTGAAAATGTTTATTAATGGCAGATATTTGATTACTAAGCCGGAAAACCAGATTACGGAAACTGATAAAGATAAAGGATGAGAATCAAATGTGGTCAATTTGACTCCATTATAATTATATTGTATATTACAATAAAACAATTCTAGTTTTGGAGATTTTTTTTTTCTATATTGTTAATTTTTCATCAAACAACATTTTTTCTGTCCATTTTAGTCAATTTAATTGATTTTAATGTAAGTGTAATTAAACCGTTTTATAAAAGTTTTAATTTGAATTTAATTAGTATTTAGCCCTTCATTTCTGAAGAACAACTAAATAATTCAATTTTTTTTAAATGAAAATATTTATTTTTATTTCGATTCATCAAAATGAATTGTGATGTCAAACAGAACAAGCTGAATTAGATTCGATATAAATCTGATCATCTTTCGTCGTTAGTAATTTTATATCTATCTTTCCTATAGTTTATCATTATAGTTCTGAGCCGTCATACTTATCAGATGCCGAAAAAAATTGGTACTAATAAAACATTTTGACTCTACCTTTATTCAGTATCTGCACCAAGTCAGACTATATATCCTGACTCTGTTGTTTTCGTGTTTGAAACCTGTGTTCTTCTATGTTATAATTTGATCTGGTGGTCTGTCGATTTTGTAACGTTCATTAATTTGTAACATTACTTACCTTTTCTGTGACCCCGTTTGTCGCTTTTATATTAAGATATTTATACACAGCGACAAAAGAATATCAAAGCTACAGAAGGGTAATAAAAGTCCAACAACTGGATGTCAAAGGAAAAGACAAAATCATGTTAATGGAACACAGAAAACAAACAAATAGGGTGAATGTTGAGATCTCACAAAACATTAATCCCGCCGCATTTTCGCGCATGTTCAAATTCAGGAACCTCTGGCGTTTGTTAGTTTTGTGTGTTTTAAAAAATTCGGTTCATTTGTATGTTTCGGAGTTTAGTTAGTGTGTTGTCCATTTCGCTGAACTAGTATGCATTATTGTTTAGCGGCAAGCTGAGCCCGCCTCCGGTTGCTGGATTTTCTTGCTGCCTTGAAGACCCATTGGTAGCCTTAACTGCAAGGAGATATGTGTTAAATATCGACATTGCAATTCACCTTGATACGAATTCGGAAAGCAAGGATTCCACTAGAATATTTTTTATATAAACAAACAAATATAGATACATGTCTAGGAAAACGATGAGGTAAAACTATTACTTGTATAAGAAATTAATAGAAAGAAGACAGATAATTACAAAAAAAAAGTTGCAGTCATAAAATCTGATATGAAAATAATGAATTAATTTCAGGAGTAACGTAATGCCATAGAACTTTAATTTATTCAACTTTACTAATGTATTAGTGCTTGGCTTGCGAAATAAACCTTGTTGAAATGCACACATCTAAATATCAGAATAAACTATTATGTGAAATAAAGCTGTTTACCTGTATAACGAAAAAGGTTAGTTTTAAATAACTGATTTTTTCTCGTCTCGAACGAATGTTATGAACGCATAACATTTCACGGTTCTAAGTTTCACTGTTTATAGTTCATTATTAAGAATTTCATTGCGCTTAATTTGATTTACACATACACCTTGAACTACACAAACCATTTTAAAATATTTCATTTGTAAAATGACATAAAAAGCATACAATCAACAGCAGAATGATTACAAAAAAGTTTGTCAAAGGTATTTCAATATAAGGTCAAAAGAAGACCAAGGTGAAAAAAACAGCGGATAAAAAGCACAATTGCGAAATCCAAGGAAAAGCCCAAGTCAGAATAATGGAACACCGCAAACAAACACAACATGTGTACATATATAAGTTAAAGAATAAAAAACGTATAACAAACTTAACAAATACTAGGTGGAACTGTTTTTTTAAACCAAAACATATGTCTCCCCTTTACTTAATTCTAGATTAATCTTGTCTACCTCTAAGATACAAATAAAAATAACCGATGCAGGAAATATTCGACTCCCCTATAGGTTTTACACATATACTTCATTCAACTTGCTGTGTCATAAAAGAATGAGGAAATATACAACAATTTAGAACGGAATCTCAACCATTGGTCAAATGAAGGTCATAATAGTACGTGACACACCACCTCATGGTAATACACCTACATACCAAAGGGAAAAGGAAATACTATAATTTTACCTTAAGGTCAAAGGTCAATGTCAAATGGAGGTATTGATGGTACATGACAGACACCCTCATAGGAAGACACCAACATACCAAAGGGTATAAGCCTAGGTCAAAAGACAAAAAGGTTACAACCCGGACAAGGAAATACTATAATTTGACCTTCAGGTCAATGGTCAAGGTCAAATGAAGGTCATAACGGTACGCAACACAACCCCAATTTGAAATACACCTACATACCAATGGGTATAAATCTAGGTCAAAAGACAAAAAAAGTTATGGCCCTGACAAACTTCGTTGAGAAGTAGAAGAAGAAAAAGAAGAGGAAATACTACAAAAGAATTATGTGTTCTATCTTCGAATTATAACAAGACAGCACAGAACACAAAGCACTAGTAATTTGAACTCCCATCAGGTGCTCCGGAAGTTTAAGCATGTTCTGCTCTGTTAATAACACTGCCAAATTGCCAGTGAGTAAAACCCAGTGAAGCTCGATATGATGTCAATTAACAGAGACTAAACATACGCCTGTCTTATAAGTTTATGTGACAGCAATCTCCCCCTGCGGTGAAGGTCGCTGTATAAATCACATGCGAGGCGGTAACGAATCAACTGTGATATGTACACCCCATAGGCTGGAGACCTTGGTCTGTTATTGCTAGAAGAAGGGAAGCTCACGATCGGAAAATTAAAATCATTGCGATCGTCATGAAGTATTGATTTGAATCTCAATTATTATCAAGTACAAATCTAGATATGAAACAGAAGTCGGTGTGTTTGTGGTATCTTTAATATCTTGTTCACTGGGAGTTGTAGGTAATACTTAAACATGTACAAGTAAAGATTATTAAGTGACAAACATCATCTGTACAGCGGAAGCTTAAATTAAAGCACTGGACTAGTATACTTTCTTTCCAATTTAGTCTCACTTAGAAAGTTTGCTTCATATGAAAACAAGAACAGGTCACCCAAAAGCGGCGCACAGTTTGTCCCAATTGGAATCCGATCGTCTGTTATAAAGCCTATCCCCCAAACTCAACAAAGATGTTGTCGGTGAGAAATCCTAGCATGTCAACAACGTCAGGCTTACTGACTTTTTTGTTTGTTTTTGTAGTTGTCATTTTCCTTACCTAATACCGGGATATGTATATCTGTGTAGACCTTGTTTAGTGGAGTATCATTGATGAATTAAAGGACAAATATACGTAAAGAGAAAACGCAATCCATTAGAGTGGAAGACAAATGAACAACCAAACGCACAACAAATACACACTGAAAACTAAAAAAAGGAACAGCACGAACTCCTATAAAAATTGATTAGCTCACGTAAAACAAATTTCATTTGATGAAGTAGGATGATCGTATCCAGTGTAGAAAACTCATAAGTTTCTTTGAATATTGTGAATATTTGCACTTTTGTTTACTATTTAGTGACACCATTTCTACTCTGCTTTGCAAGATTTCAATCTGAAATTGTGTTTCAGAAAGTTAGAAATAACTTAAAAAACATCGTCGATCCATAGAAAAAACTTTTTCTTACATGTGAATGGTGATCATACAATTATCAAATACGAAAATGTAAGAATATTGCTGAGACAACGACCGAAAGGGACAGAGACAACTGCAAATATGATAGAAACATATTTATTGATTTTGATTTTTTTTTTTCAGATGAACATTTCATTGAGACGTAAAATTAAACTGAAAGTTGAAAAAGAATGAAGAATGTCATAACCATACTAGTATTAACGGTATATTTATAAAATGTATTAACTGAAAGTTGCTCTGAAATCGGCGTTTATTTAACCTATTTCTCTTAGGCTTGCATGTTTTGGAACGGAGTACCTTTTAACTCTTTCAACCTCCAAATATTCTGAATTCTGAATTTTTAAAAAAGCCTTTTTTCAAATATCCATATTTCATTGATTCCACCTCTAGAATAAATGGTGTCACAGTATTACCTACGGCTATTTGTTTATAGCAGCTCGAATGGAAGTTAACGGTCTGGAAAAAGACATTGTGGAACACTTAGTCTCGTATGGTCGATTGTGTGGAATACTCTTCTGTGGAATCCATTTGTAGTTTAAAGTTGCATTTCCAGTGTTGGAATCTTCGCTCGCAGTATTTATTTGAATAATGTTCATGTTTCCAGAAGATTGTTTATTAATAATTAAAAACTGTACACATTTAAATATCAGAATAAGATAATAAGTGAAAAAAATATGTTTACCTGTATGACGAAGGAGGTTTGTTTTAAATGATTGATTTTTATATAAGTTTTATTCATTCACATTTGTGATTATTAAATCAGACACAACGCTTTTAGTTTAATTTAAATGTGTTGTTTTCAAAAGGTTTTGACGACACCTACTGCCTACAATATAAGATGTCCGTACGCAGGAAACTGGGTTCCAAGGGCACTAGCAAAATGTAACACTACAACACGGTATGTTTGTCTGTGGGATGACCTGGCTGAACAGGATGCAGAAAAATGTATACAAACAAAAGCAGAACAATATGGTATAGTATGCGAAGATTAATCTATACTAGTCAATTTATTTTCATATCTGGAAACACATTCTAACTAATAATTGTTTATTATGAAACATGTTATCATTTAATTTAATTTCTGTTTGATAATATCAACATTATAAGAGTTTGGACCACTAGATTAACAGCCAATAGTGGCAACCTTTCAAATTTGTAAAATATTAATAAAATTGGTTAAAAATTTGAATGATCATTTCAAGTTAAAACATTTGTCCGTCTGAATAGATTTGGTTCACCTGTTGTTTTCATAGGAGTTCCTTAATTTGAAACCTGTTGTATTGTCTATAATTGCCCATTTGGATTAGGATTTATCTGACTGTTTCATCATGTTGATCGCGGCCTTTTAAAATATACCATCCATTAGCTGCATACAGTAAAGTTTATTCGTATTATTCAGATCAATTTTATTCTCTATTACAGGACATAAACAAGTGCTGAATAGTGGAAACCTTGATAGACGCAGATGTTCTCCAGACAATTTTCAGCCGTTTCAATTCAACACGTTTAACAAAAAGCGTTGTGTTTATGAAAAATCATTCTGTAACGAAGAGGGTCAGGTCGTGGCAGACAATGGGACATTAGATCGAGATAGGCGTTGTAGATGTGATTACACCAGAGGATATGCATTCATCAAGAATAATACTGAGAAATGTTTCTGTATACCATCCGAAGAGGACTGTTCATGTTATCTAAAACGCTGCATCGGGAATAAAAGATTATCTCCTGGTAAGTACCATTTTGTTCATCCCTTCTTTTTTTCTTTTTTTTTTTGGGGGGGGGGATTAAGGTTTTCTGTCTTAAACACGCTATGAAATTTCGTCATATTATGCCTTTCATTTTATAACTGGTCGATTATCTGTTATTACTGATTAAGACTACATCGTAAAATAACACCAAAATCCCCAAAATCAAAGTGGTTTGTGGTTTATACGACACATTTGTAATAGTCCAAACGCAAACAAGTGTATTTGTTACAATAGGTATGATAAAATTAAAAATCCTTTAAATAACTGAAATTTCTGGAATTTCTAAATACTAAGTTGAACTGATATACTATATTTTAGTATGTATTGTATTAAAATAATTGTTACAATTTCAATAAAAGATATGTGTGAGATAATTCTGATAAATTATGATATAGAGGGTCAGAAATCAACAAAGCAATGCATTTACGCCAACATAATCTGGAGGAATTAAAAGATTGTAAATGATTCCAATCAGTAACCAGGTCTTGCAATCCGTTTGTTTTCAATTTGCATTGGTATGTAACTGTTGACCTTTCTAGTTATGCATTTTGTTATTTTAATATAATTACATCGCTTTTCTTTAAGGTAGGTGTATTGATGTGAAAGATTCCTCCGCCTGTTGGCATCACGTTTATATCTTCATGTACAATAAGGTTTTGCCATGCCAGAGAAAACATATCTTCTAAAATTTACCCAAGACTTTCAACAAATATTTATGGAAATCTTTCTATGTCGACTGAGATGACTAGACAGACAATGTTATCTCAGTAAATCATTGTTTCCAGTAAATATTCTTACCTTATGTATAGCTAAAAACACTACAGTTTCATCCAATTGTGTCAATTGCAGCATAAATTACAATTCTTTCAGATAACGGAGTATGCTTTAAAGGTCAAAATACTGAAATAGAGCCATCTGATACAGAAATTGTTTCCGGTCTGGACGGTCATGACTGTCGTTTTACAAATACGTTGTAGATTTGAGTACACATGGATATATATAATTCCTGAATGTTTATCTTTCACAGATTATAAATGTGTCGATGAAAAAACAATGCTTAAAGATGTCTATGGATGCTCTTTCATGTAGGTAAAACATATTACTTTAGTTTCCACCGAACCACAAAAAATCTCCCAATACAGTTAAAGTCATAACAAAATTGAAATCTGAACAAACCAAAAGAATATCTGAAACCAAATTAATGTTAAAAAAAGTTCTGAAACCTCCCTAAACTCGGAAATGAACAATGAAACTCTGGAATGGTATAGGCAGTTTTTGCTATGTCTATTATACAATTGTTGTGCTGCCAAAATCTTGAGCTGATGGCATTAATTTTTATTATTGAAACCTTACTGCATTTATGTTGTGGTATCACTTATTGTTACAGTGAGAGAAGGTACCTTTTCATTGTAATTAAACAGGTTAATAACTGATTAAAATTTGCATGTCATCGTAAATATAAGTCTATGTGCAGTCATTTTATATGTTCAGGTATTTTACATTCAATTTTTTATGGTGATATTCTGTACAAAGCATAAAAATTTCGTGATTCACCTGAAAAGCTAACCAAACCTTTCAACAGACTTATCCGCAAGTTATATAATTACGATACTGTTGTCAAGTCATTAAAGATTGCATTTTTTGGAATTAATATTAATTCACTGAAAGCATCGGAAATAAACACCTTTATTCTAAAACCACTTGTTCTTTTGAAATGAGTTTTTTTGTATGTATCTCTGCGTGTTTGTTTATTCCACATTGGCGAGATGTAAAGGGTGAGGGTTGAGATCTTACAACACATGTCCCAAGTCAGGAACCTCTAGCCTTTGTTATTCTTGTGTGTTTTTTTAACTTTGGTTCATTTTTATGTTTCGGATTTAAGTGTGGCGTCCATTTCGCTGAATTAGTATGCATTATTGTTTAAATTATTGATTTCGAGTTTTATATGTAAAAATATTCAATTATGTCGTTGATAGGGCTAAACAATTTGTTAGACTTTTCGAGAAATCGGTGTTCGATAAAGTGTGTTTATACAAAAAAGGGAAATTGGCGAGAAAATAAAAACGGTTATCGGCGGTGTTCGACACATCATTGTTAACGAAGTTCGACTGCAACTGGTTGAACATGTCTCTGTCTGAAAATATATGTGGCTGCAATCTGGTCTGTCGAGAAATTCATTTCACATACTCGAGAGTAACTAAAGAACTCAGCAATATCAGCGACAAAGACTTGAGATGTTGGCATGTTACAATGATGAAGTTGGTGATACAGTGCTTGATAAAGTGCTGATTTCGTATCCCACTTGATTGCTTTCCGTTTGTCTAGAACAGGAAGTTGCTATTAAGTAGGTGTATAAATTATAGAATAATAAAAAAGTCAATCATTTAAATTCATTATTTTATAAAATTTATTATTTCCTTTCTATTATTTTGATAAATATTTACGTCAGGCTTTCTTGATTTCTGCCATGTTTCCAAAGTGTTCTACTTTTCATATGATCACTCAATTTAAGACTAAAATAAATCTGAAGGTTGACTGTTGTTTACTTTTACGTTAAACAATAGAATAGAAATCCTTCAAATCAAATGCATACTTCAATATTAATGAATATGCTGTGAAATACCTTTCCGTTAAAAGTAGATACTCTATCTACAAAAAGGTAGCCGTTGTACAAGCAGAAGGTTAAAGCTGTTATTTTGAGGAAAATCAAATAGAATGCTAAATTGCTGTAACATCGGCCGCCCCTGCACTTTGAAAAAAAAGTTCCTCAGTATCCAGGCTGGGATAAAGCATCCACGTTTTTCTTTTTTTTTTAATGTAGAATTCTTAAAAGTATCGGAACAGGGCTACATGATAAATACAATAAACCCAATATTCAAATGTTCTCTATGATTGCATCACTGACACTAGAAAGTACATAACCGTGTCATTATATTTTGCTTAATTTGTTCATATAAAACATTTAGTCTGTAACAATGCAGTGACATCGTTCAATGATTATACTTACCACAAAATCCTGTAAATAGCTTTTAAAATATATTCTGAAAACATACCATGGAAAAGATTGAAAGGTGACTATGACAAGATTTTTTTTAATTACCTGAGGGAACTGGTATTTCATATAACCATATGATAAGAAAAAGAGCACATTATTAATATTTGTTTATGACTAAAGTAAACTCTATTTCATCTATTCTACTTTCAGAACAAGCAGACCTGAAATAGTAATTGGGAAACATGGCATAACCAATCATAGTCTTGAATATCCTACCGGTAAGTATTTCTTGTAATTATTTATCTTTTCATCGGGTAAAAACTGTGGACTAATAAACCTCCTTATTACTGTACTTCAGAATGTTAAAGACGGTCTCCAGATCGTCTTAACACTAAATGCATTTGGCATGACCTAAATAACAAACCGCTCTGGACTAAATAGATGACATATTTGGTATTGTCGATCGAAACTTATTGAAAGCATAGAATCGACCATGTGTAATACGGGTTAGCATGATTAATACGCGTGTCGTTCACATATTGGCAAATGAAACAAATTTCCAAACATAACTTGATAAATATGTGCTTGTCATTCATGTCATTGGGTATATAGATCAGTTCCCAAACTGCTAAATAAGATTGCATGTTAATACATATTTTGGTACGTGAACATTTTGTTACTTTATATTTCTAAAACACTACACAATTGATTACAATTCGATTAGAATTCTGTGGAATGTGTTGTTATGATTTAAATATTATTCAAGATTCAAATTCATGAGAAATGTTATATAAATTCCATGTATCAACATCATTGCGGTTGTTTTTTTATTCAGCTAAAAAGATGGAAACAAAAGTGGTCAGATTAGTTATGCTAGTGGGTGTAATTTTGTGTGAGTAATTTACATTATGTCTTAATCAAATACATATCATTTACATGTTTACCATAGGTAACAAATTGACACATTTTATTAAACTAATTTAACACATAAATGATTATAAAACAGATAATTACGAAAGGACAACAAATGAACAGCCGTACAAAAAATAACATAAAGATCTAGAGCACAAACAGCTATTTCTAATTATTATAACAAACTTATAAATTATGTTCAGTTTCAATTCTTATGAATTAATATAAAAACGGAGACCCTTTCGATGTTTAAAATGTAATCTATTTTAGAGGAAATGCATGCAAATTTGAAGTATTTAGCAGATTTGAAATAAGGGCGTTGTTGGCGCGTAATAAAGAAAACGCGTCGTCATAAATGCTGTGGACCAGCATATAGCATAAACTATCTTTAATTCCGAGGACAGGGATACTAGAAGACTTTATTAAGCTTAGGTATGATAGGTTATATTACTGCGAGTCATAAAAAATATTCATGTAATACACTATTCTAATTCTTATAGGATTATTAATGTCTTCCATTTACGTCAATTTCATATGTGATTTGAATATTGATGTAGTTGCAGGCACGTGTACAGTATGTTTTGTATGTGGACTAAAAAGAGACCAGATATTTTGCGTTGATTGTGTGGAAGGTTTGTACCAATTTACATACCTTGTTCAAATAAACAGATATAAGAACATGTTATCCTCTTAATTTAAAAAAATTACATAATCTTTTAATCACACAATTTTGTCGTATTAAAACATTAAATGACACCATCCTCTCTAATTAATGTTTCCAGTGCTTTCTAGTTATGCTTTTTGCTTTAAATGCAACCTTGGGGTACCAAAATTGCCCAGGTCGCACTTAAAATATAGCTAGAAAATTTGCGTCCGAGAATGAGAACTACTTGTGCTTTTCGTAATATTTGCAAACAGACGAAACTTGTAGGTTAAGATCAAAATCATGAATTAAAAATCGGATGATTGCAAAATAAGGGTAAGAAGTTACGAAAAACAGATCTGCTAGTATTAAATTTTATGCGAAGGACCACCTTCACCTCTTTCAAATCCACTGTTATCCTACGCATGTGTTCTCTTAGGGTGGAAACATTCATAGATATATGTTCTCAAAGTAATAGATATTACCCTCTCCGTAAAAACATACATATTAAGAATTTTCATGTCTTTTATGGACAACGCTTAGGTTCGCCATTTTTGTTATGACAACTTAAAGTTCGATAACTTGCACATGCAGGTGCGAAATAATGTAACGACTAACAATCCGGGTAATTCCCCTTACAACGCAAAACATTGTCAAGGATATTAACAGTATATTGTACATGAAATGTATTTGTGCATGAAATGTATTTTCTCTGCGAATAACGTTTGGTGATATATAATAAAAATACATTTCTAATACCAATTGTGACGCACAATATGTCCACATTGCGTCAAATTACGACTCTCTCTGCTGTGTTTGCGTCTGTACTCATTTATTATATTTTTATACGGCGCTTTGTCTGTTGGGATGTTTTGATTGATTGGTATGTTGTTGTTGATCTTTCCTGTTATCCATTTTTTGTTTATCAATGTTAGGACATATTTTGTGGTCTTTATACATGGACAAATTTTCTTTTAAAACATTTTTACATTTGGTCATGTTGGTTCACATTATCTTGTATTGGACTCAGTTATATACTCGACAAAATACTGAAATAAATTCGATCCACTGTATGGCCATTTCGTTGACTGACAACTCATCAGCAGTGCTCGAGATCAAATATTGTAAAACCGGTTAAAGATATGATGATGAATTAAAAAGCACAACCATCAAAATGAAAATAGTCCAGTAAAATAAACGTTAACCTCAAACTAATGGCAGCAGAAATTATTTTGAATCTAAATTGTATAAGTATATCCTAAGCCGGACCATGGGAATCTTCAAAATTATACTTTCAAATCTGCTGTGGAATTTCAATTTAAGAGAGAAGGTAACTCTAGCTAAAACTAGGTTTTTGTCTTTTTTCAATAATTTTCTTCCTCTGCTTGTTGAGAAAGATACTTTCATGGACTAAACTGTCTTAATTTAACTTAGTTATATATTCTATTTTTATGATTCAAGAATATTCATAATTTTATTTGTAGTTTCATTTTATTGACATATTTAATATCGCATAAAATGGTTACTTTGAATCGTGTGGCGATTTTTAAAAACAAAAATTAAAATAATTGTTTATGAATATCCCTTTGTATTATATATCGATAATTTCTACTTAGTTAAACGATTTTTTTAAACCACACAAAGTGTAAGTACTGATTATATTTTCATCAAAATTTGATTTCATAAATTTAATATTCTAATTTGTTTTGGAAATGAAGGACCCTAAGAAGAGAAAATTTAATTCAAAACATGAATTAAAATATAAAAACTCCATTACAAAAATTGTTGTCAAAATGTCAAGCAGTTTGTACAGAATTGTCTCTCTTATTAGCTCACCTAACATAAAAGTCCATGTGAGCTATTCTCATCACTTTGCGTCCGTCGTCGTCGTCATCGTATGTCGTCGTAAACTTCTCACATTTTCATCAACTCCTCTGAAACCGCTGAGCCAATTTAAACCAAACTTTAGTTGAATGGTCGTTGGATGGTCCCCTTTAAAATTTATGTTCAGTTTTCCCAGGCGCCATCCAATATGGCTGCCATGGTCGGACATAATTTAACATTGGACCCTATGGGAATTTTAACATTTTCGTTATCCTCTCTGACACCACTGGGCCAATTTGAACCAAACTTTGGTGGAATGGTCATTGGATGGCCCCTTTTTAAATTTGTGTTCGGTTTCCCCGAACGCCATCCAACATGGCTGCCATTGCCGGATTTAGTTTAACATTGAGTCTATGGGGAATTTTACTTTTTCGTCAACTCCTCTGACACCACTGAACCAATCTAAACCAAAGTTTAGTTGAATGGTCCATGGATGGTCTCCTTTAAAATTTGCGTTTGGTTTTCTCGGGAGCCATTCAGTATGGCCGCCATGATCGGACATATCTTAGCATTGGACCCTATGGGAATTTCAACATTTTCGTTTATCTCTTCTGAGAGCACTGGGCCAATTTGAACCAAACTTTGGTTGAATAGTCATTGGATAGCCCCTTTTTCAAAATGTTTTCGGTTTTCCTGAAAGCCATCCAACATGGCTGCCACTGCCGGACTTAGTTTAACATTGAGCCTTTGGGAATTTTACTTTTTCATCAACTCCTCGGAAACCACTGAACCAATTTAAACCAAACTCTAGTGGAATAGTTCTTGTGTGGTTTTCCGGGATGGCATCCAATACGGCTGCCATGGTCAGACATGGTTGAATGGTCTTTGGGTGGCCCCTTTCCAAAAATACATCCGATATCCGCGACTTCCAACAGACATAGCTGCTGTTAGTAAAAATAGAAAAAAGGGGGGATGAAACTACAAGGCCAACTGGAACCAAACTTGGCACATGTGGCAGTAATGGTCCTTATTAGGTTTTTTTTCAGAAATATGTCCGATGACCCGGACTGTCTACCAAGATGGCCGCCACAGCCGAAATTGGTTAAAAATAGGGCCCTATGGGAAAATTCATTGAAAAATCTTCTTGTCTGAAACCACTTGACCATGTGGAACCAGACTTGGTAGCAATGGTCCTTAGATAGTCCTCTTACAGAGGTCTGTCCGATGACCTGGACTGTCAACCAAGATGGCCGCCACAACCGAAATTAGTTTAACATAGGACCCTGTAGGAAAACTCATTGAAAAATCTTCTTGTTTGAAACCACATGACATATTGGAGCCAGATTTGGCAGCATTGGTCCTTAGGAGGTCCTCTTTCAGAAACGTGTCCAAGATGGCCACCACAGCAGAACTTAGTTTAACGTAGGATCCTCTGTGAAATTCGTTCAAAAATCTTCTCGTCTGAAACCACTAAGCCAATTAGAATTAGACTTGGTAGCAATGGTCCATAGATATCCTCTTTCAGAATTGTGTTCGATCACCCGGATTGTCAACCAAGATGGCCCCCACAGCCGAATATAGTTTAATATAGGACCCTAAGGGAAAATTGATTTAAAAATCTTCTTGTCCGAAACCACTTGACCAGTTGGAACAAGACTTTGCAGTAATGGGTCTTTAGATGGTTCTCTCTAGAAATGTGTCCATTGAATGCACTGTCAACCAAGATGGCTGTCACAGCCGAACTTAGTTTAACAAAGAACCCTATAGAAAAACCAGCCAAATTGAGTGCAACACTTCAATTTTTAGTCCTGCTGAAGGTGAAAAGTTCAATCAAGGTGAGCGATACAGGCTCTTTAGAGCCTCTAGTTAAATACAAATTCCCATAAGAAATTTCTTTCAGTTGTAATTTTATCTGCTCGCATTCATTTCATAGGGATTTTTTCTTGGTTAATCCTTGTAAATTTCCTGACACAAAATACATTAATTTCTTCTGTTGCAATTAGTCTGAGGTTAGAGTCCATTTTTTCTAGATTGAATGAGCAAAAACAATAACAGTTATATAATCTTAAGGCAGACAGAAAAAATTAAATTCTTAAATTATCATTGTGCATATAAACACATATATCGCATATGTTTCCTCAATTCAAACTCATCTTTTGTTTATTATTATTATTAATTTGAGCTATTCTGTTTAATTTCAGTTCCCCCTTTCGTTTAACGCATTTCTGCTTTGATATTAATTTTTATGTCAATATGTGCCGTACCTATACTCTGTAAGACCCAAGACAAAACAACGAAATTTACAAAATTTTACACACGCTCGACTCGTGTACACTTTACCCACTTAACTTTCATGTATCACCAAAACTAATTTTTAAAATTCTTTGCCCTTTTCACGTTGCCATTGACCCTTAATTTTCAAATTAAATGAATTTTTTTATATGAAATAAAACAGAATAGTTCAGAAAAAAAAAATTAAAGTAAAATAAAAAGTGGCTTCCATGCCCCAAGCACCTGTTCTCCACCGTCGAACAATCGCACAGGTGATGTGATCGAAAACAAAAAAATTAATACAATTTTAGACCCTTAAACCTCATTTTGTCTTAATTTTTTTTATTTTGTTTGGAGTTTTCCATTATCCTGGCTCTGTCTTTTTACTGGATTTCGAATTTTTGGACTTTCCCCACTATTTTATCGTTTCCGTGATTTTTGCCAATAATTAACTCCTCTGGCTATATTTATTTCAAAAACAGTAAATGCTTCAACAAGTTTTGTCCTTACCGCAGGCTTTGACCACTCTCCAGATAAAATATATATATGAAATGTACTAGGTAAAGCAAAGATCGTCTTTGGCGGTCATCTTGTTTGGAGGCCTGTGTCACCTCATTTTGAAACTGGAGTATCTAAGGACTGTTTCACCAAATGTTTGGTCTCAAATGACCCAATAGTTTTAGAGAAGATTTTTAAACATTTTTTTCAGACTTTTTATTTTTGGCCATCAGTCCGAACTCTATGCACCATTCCAGCAAATTTTGGTGCCACTCCATCAAGTGATTCCATAGATGATTAAACTAAGGACAGACGAAAACTTCGAGAAGCAGATACATATAGCCCCTTTTACCATTTGTATTTCCAAAACTGTAAAACATAAAACCATATGTAGGAATAATACTGAAAGCATTCATCAAAATGAATTATAATAAAATATTCCAATTCCATTAAATCAACTGCAATGTCAAAATTTGACGTATCTTGTATTTAAAAAAAACTAGTTGAGGCCTTGGTACTATAATTCAAGCTCCATAAATTTTCCGATCTGATCGGGAGTTGACTTTTACTATTGTTTCTAACATCCACCTACAATGTCTCTTCAGTTGCTGAATCATACAGTTGTACTTGTCTATTGAGTCATACGATAATATTAGCTTAAAAATTAATTCATAATACATAATTTGAAATAACTTTTCTTGCAACAAGGAAAGGTCGGATACTGAATATGTTGCGTACAATGCGCATTTTTGGATAATCCCTGATCAAAATTATAATCATCAAAATAATTTTGTAAACAAATGAATAAAACCAGTCATGAATTTTTAGAAAATGGATCGAGGCACGGCTTTTTTTCTTTCTTTCGAGGAAAGGAGAAAGTCAGTGATATTTTACATTTAAACAAGCAATATGATGATACCCCTAAACATTAGGTAGGGTTGAAAATAAATTTAAAAAAAAAGTTTTGACACCGTATGCATACGAACAATTACTAATAAGATTCCCATAAATGAGTTTAAAGGACTTGGCAATATTAATCGCAGGGATAGGACCTGTACAAAAATGTTTATAGGGAGAAAAAAAAACAGCATGTCCCATGTATTAGAAGCCAAAAAAAAAAAAAAATTCTCCCATGCCTGTACTTGTTTAAAAAATGCCATAGTCGCATCATTGATGTTTTATTGTAAGGGTCAGGGGACAGGTTCGAGTACGAAAGAGGGTTAGGGTTTATAATTAGCTTAAACGTAGGGTTAGGGATCGGAACAGACTAATAATGAAGCAAAAATCAATGAACCATATAAAAAAACAAAATGAAAGGAAATTCTATTAAAAGAACGGGCGGATTTAGTCGAATCTATCCCCTGCTATACATCACTGCCTGTTTCCTATGCAAACTTCATCCTAAACTCCGACAAATGGTTATTAAATTAGCAACATCCTAAGTCTTATGAGTTCAACAAATGAGCTGCCATTTTGAAACCAAATCATCCGTCGGAATTAATTAAGTGTCCTAACTCTTTTTACATTTGATATTACACTCACTGAATATTTAAATTTGTTGTAACCAGGAAGAGTTTTCAGCGCTCTTCATTGTATATCTTAGAGCCTACGTTAACAATTATTATTTCAAGTTTTTTATTCCACATGACTACTGTCAGTGACATAACCCTCTGCTTTCTACCTGGGTTTACCCTGGTAGGAAGTATTTGTGTATGGTCTGTATATTAAATATATTGTGTTTGTTTTTGACGGTTACTTTTCTAGTCACTAATTAAAGGTCATAACAAAGGTACCATACTCCAAGGTGTATTCAATAGGGGAAAGTCTACAAACACCGAAAAAACGGGAATGAAGCTCAACATTATTAACCAGCCGAAGACGTGGAAAAAAGCTATCATATTCCTGACTTGGTACAGGCATTGTTCGAAGAAAATAGTGGGTTATACCAGGTTTTACGGCTAGCCAAAACTCCCACGTGTATGAAAGTCGTTAAAAGTTCGAGAGGAGCAATAAATAAAAACTGACAAGTTGGGAAAATCCAGTAGTCATAAAGTAACCAGAACCTAAACTCAATCCTGTATGATTTGTGAAACCGAAATTGAATATTTGTCTATAACATGTATAAGGTCTTAGTATCTTTCAATGAATTTCTTGAGAAAAAGGACGAGACCTTCTTTGTGAAATAAAACGTATTACAAAATACCGAAATAAATAAACCTTCGCCCATCAACTTCTTTCTCAGACATTGGTGACGTTTTTCAAATGTTGAGTGGCTGCTACAAGCTCTAGTATATCGTATAAGTTGAGATATTTATACACCGTAAGCGGGTGAAGTACAGTACGGCTCAATTAAAACATCACCTCAAGTTAACTTCATGTTAACATAATCTCTGTTCAAATCTCTGCTCTAGGACCAAACCAGAGACCAGAACAGCTATGACCAGAGATTTGAAAGCAGAGATTAAGACAGGTTCAAGTCTCTGGTCTAACCAGTCATAATCTCTGCTTTATTGATTTTATAAATCTCTGCTACGATTAATTCAACTGTACACGTCCTGTTCTCATGACAAGACCCGAGACCTATAACTCAATGACATCTATTTATAATCGTCTCTTAAATGTGCATGACCGTCCAAGACGAAAAACGATTACCCGGGGATCAATAAAATGTTATTAAGGTCTTTCCCATTTCCAACGGAAAGACCTTTCTGTAATTCGTATGATTATTATTATTATTAGGTCTTTCCATTTCCAAATGAAAAGACATATAGCTATTCTTATGATTATTATTATTATTAGGTCTTTCCATTTCCAAATGGAAAGACATATGGCTATTCTTATGATTATTATTAGGTCTTTCCATTTCCAAATGGAAAGACATATAGCTATTCTTATGATTATTAAGGTCTTTCCCTTTCCAAGGGAAGACCTTATTGTATTTCTTCTCCCTATTATTAAGGGCTTTCCCGTCTCCGGACGGAAAGTCCTTATTGTATTTCTTTTGTTTAATATTATTATTCTTTTTCTTCCGCCATTTCCTGACAAGTGAGTTCGCGACATATCGCTTTCATATTTTGTCTATGATATCGGTCATGAAAATGATTTGATGTGTTATGGGAATTATGTCGTAAACTTTGTCGTTACGGAGTTATCTTCCCCAATACCAAAAAGATTGTGTGTACTACTCCTCTGAAACCTTAAAAGATATCGCTTCAAAATCTTTTCTAAAGTCCTCAGTCAATCCATACGCAACTTTGTTGAATGTTAGCGGAAAGGATCTGACGACATCTTATGGGAGTTACCTCCCCTAAAATGATTCGTGTAAGTGATATACAAGTATATCTTAAAAACCAGAAGTGATACAGACCTAAAGTCTTCACCATAGACCCTCATGACCTTTCATCTTCAAAATAGAAATAAGGTCAAAGGTCAAGGTCACGTTCTATATTTTGACCTTTGCTTGTGTGCACTACTCCTCTGAAATGATAAAAGATACAGGAATGGTTGGGGGTGTAAAATGTCTGGCATCTAAAGACGCAACTTTGTTACATTTCCATGAAAAGGATCTGAGGTCATCTTATAAGAGTTATGTCCCATTGAAGCATTGGTAAATTAGTTTTTCGGGTAAAACTCAGTAACTTTATATGATAGAGGCATGGGGTCTTCAGTTTTGATCATCGGGGGATGTGACCTTGAGGATGACCTTAGACCAAAATGTCAAGGTCAACGTCCTAATTTTTTACCTTTCTATTATTAGAAGATACGTGAAAGCTTTCTAATGAGAAATGGATTCTGTTGAAAGACAACAAAGTCAAGGTCACATGATTTCATTCCAAGGTCATTTAATGAAAAATACGTCCTAGATTTTAACCTTTTTTTTACCAAAAGAAATATTGAAGTGGTTCTTCTTCAAAAATATTCATCTTACGAAGACAAATCAACGTGATCAGCAAAACATCATATGTCAAGGTCATTGAGTGAGAAAACATCCTAGATTTTGACCTTTTTTTTATCTTTAAAGATACAGAAGTGGTTCTTCTTCACAGATGTTCAGCATTTGAAGCCAAAGTCATGATTACAGGTCAAGGTCATTTAATGAAAAATACGTCCTAGATTTTAACATTTCTTACCAATAGAGATATTGAAGTGGTTCTTCTTCAGAAATATTCAGCTTAGGAAGACAAATCAACGTGACAATCAAAACATATGTCAAGGTCAATGGGTGTGAAAAAGTCCTAGATTTTGACCTTTTTTATCTTAATAGATACAGAAGTGGTTCTTTCTTCAAAGATGTTCAGCATTAGGAGCCGAGGTCATTAAAATAACAGGTCAAGGTCAGTTAATGAAAAATACGTCCCAGATTTTAACCTTTCTTACAAAAAGAGATATTGAAGTTGGTCTTCTTCAGAGATATTCAGCTTTGGAATGCAAGTCGACATGAAAGGCAAGGAATCATGTGTCAAGGTCATTGAGCCAGAAAGCGTCCTATATTTTGACCTTTTTTATCGTTAACGATACAAAAGTGGTTCTGCTTCAGAGATGTTCATCATTTGGGGTTTAATCAATCTGAATGTCATGAGGTCACATGTAAAGGTCATTTAACCTGGGAAAGCCCTCAATTGTTCTTTGAACAATTGGATCTTTTCATTATTAAGGTCTTTCTCTTTCCAAGGGAAGACCTTATTGTATTTCTTCTGCCTATTATTATTATTATTATTATTATTATTATTAGGTCTTTCCACTTTCCGTGGAAAGACCTTTTGCTTTTGTTCTGATTATTTTTTTTTTTTTTTTTTCTTCTGCCGTCTAGGATGTTTTTTTGTTACCTGACATATCGAAAGGATTTTTGGCCCATGATTGCGTACAGTGATTACGATTTCACCATTGACCCTGTGTAACCGAACACCTTTTTTTATAGGAGTTATCTCCCCGCCCCCTTCTTTTCTTGTTATCTTTATTTCTCTGTAACCGTAGAAGATATCGACCTAAAATCTTTTGCAATATCTTCAGTGTATCTGTGCGCAACTTTGTTCCATTTGGTCGGAAAGGATCTGACGACATTTCATAGGAGTTATTTCCCTTCAAACGACTTTCACTTTTGGTGTATCATACAAATTGTTATTTAGAGTTGAGATATCAACATGAAACTTTGCATTTAGGGTCCATGACCCCTAACAAGTAAAATGAGGTCAAGGTCAAAGGTCAAGGTCAAGTTCTAAATTTTGACTTTTGCTTGTTATCGCTTCTCCTCTGAAACGGTAAAAGATAGCTGATAAAATGTAATGGAGAAAATGTTAAGGACGTTGAGACCTAGTTTTGTTACATTTGCATAAAAGTTGTATGACGTCATTTTATAGGCGTAATTGCCGTTAGAACGTTTAAATTTTCGGTTTTTCGTTTATTTCTCAATAATGGTACATGATAAAGGCATGGGGTCTTTTGTTCTGACATCAAGGATCGATGACCTTCAAATTGGCATCAAGGTCAAAGGTCAAGGTCAAGTTCTAAATTTTGACTTTTGCTTGTTATCGCTTCTCCTCTGAAACGGTAAAAGATAGCTGATAAAATGTAATGGAGAAAATGTTAAGGACATTGAGACCTAGCTTTGTTACATGCATGAAAGTTGTATGACGTCATTTTATAGGCGTAATTGCCCACAGAACGTTTAAATTTTCGGTTTTTCGTTTATTTTTCAACAATGGTACATGATAAAGGCATGGGGTCTTTTGTTCTGACATCAAGGATTGATAACCTTCAAATTGGCATCAAGGTCAAAGGTCAAGGTCAAGTTCTAAATTTTGACTTTTGCTTGTTATCGCTTCTCCTCTGAAACGGTAAAAGATAGCTGATAAAATGTAATGGAGAAAATGTTAAGGACGTTGAGACCTAGCTTTGTTACATTTGCGAAAAAGATGTATGACGTCATTTTATAGGCGTAATTGCCCCTAGAACGTTTAAATTTTCGGTTTTTCGTTTATTTCTCAACAATGGTACATGATAAAGGCATGGGGTCTTTTGTTTTAACATTAGGGATTGATAACCTTCAAATTGGTATCAAGGTCAAAGGTCAAGGTCAAGTTCTATTTTTTGACATTTGCTTGTTATCACTACTCCTCTGAAATTGTTGTAGATAGCCAAGGAAATGTAATGGTGGAAATGTTTAGGACATTGATGCGCAACTTTGTTACATTTGAGTTAAAGTTGTATGACGTCATCTTTTGAGAGTAATTGCGCCTAGAACGTTCAAACTTAAGGTTTTTCGTTTATAACTTGACAATGGTACATAATAATGGCATGGGGTCTTCTACAATGACCTCAGCGACCAATGACCTTGAAATAGGTCACAAGGTCAAAGGTCAAGGTCATGACCTATATTACGTATTTTGCATTTTTCACACTTTATAAGGTTTTTTCCAGATTTTTAAAGCAATTAAAGTTATTGAAAGCGTTAAATTGAGGCACTACTTTTGATGACGTCATTTCTGGCAAGGTTATTATTTATGTAGATGTTTTTAGACGTTTTGAATATATTGGAATGTTAATTAACGTGACAATGTTACAGCCGATGAAAAGGTCTAGAATTGTCATTTTATAAGGTCACATTAATGACGTTTTTGATGTTTATAGTGCAAAACAGTATAATTCATCACAAACATTTTGTTAAAAATAAACATTTTTCTTCGTTATTCAAACTAGCAGTCCATATATTTTTTTAAAAATTGTGAAATTACCTATCATATCAAACCAGAAGTGATATTTGTAATACGGGAAGTAGCATAATACCTCCCTTATTTCAATCAAAGAACCATAGAACCATATATTTTTGCAATCGCTGAAAGCTTAGCTATGCTCTAAAACCAACAATTACATTTTAAACCTCATTTTTGTTATCAACAAATCTGCAATTGAGGTGGAAAGACCTTCAATTGTTCTCTGAAGAATTGGTTTTTAATTATTCTTTTTTTTTCTGCCGTCAGTGAGAAAAAAATGCCTTGACGAAATTTTACGAAACTTGGCACACTTAACCGACACTACCAGGGTTCGACTTGGCTAACCCTGTGAAACCGATTTATTTTTAGTAACAGAGTTATCGCACCAAACGCTGTTTACCATTGTTCCCAGATAAACTCAGAAACCATAACCGCTATCAAAATTCTGAAGTGTGGTAATTGTTACCTGACTCCTGGCCATGTTTAATCACGCAAAAATTTTTTTTTCGATCAACTTCCTGTTTGCGCACTTTTGGCGCAAAGTTAGTCAAAAATGTCAAAGTTGTCCGATTTTGATGAAATTTGGTATCCTGGTAAATTTGAGGGTCCTGATCACGAATATGCAATCAAAAAAATTTTTTGGTCTACCATTGCCAAGATGGTGGCAATCAAAATTTTGTAATCGCTATTACTCAAAAACCATAAAAGATAGAAGTGCACAATAAATTGCAAAAATGTTCCTCTCATCGAGATCTACATTTCATATATAGGGTTGAAAACTGTACAACAAACCGTTTACGAGTTATGACCCTTGGCGCATTTCAGTAAAACTGGTTTTTGCCTATAACTTTTAAACCGTTAGAGATAGTATAGACAAAATATAAACAAAAAATGACTGGCTTGACAAGACCTACAATTTAAGTCCAAGAAGTGTATGATTCGGTTGAGCGGTTTCAAAATGGCGGCCAAAAGATGTTTCGCGAAACATGTTTTTTGCCAATAACTTTTAAACCGTAACAGATACTATAATAAACGTGTGTATAATAAATGACCGCAAGGAAAAACCCTACAATTTGAGTCCAAAAAGTGTATGATTCGGTTGAGTGGTTTCAAAATGGCGGCCAAAAGATGTTTCGCGAAACAGGTTTTTTGCCAATAACTTTTAAACCGTAACAGATACTATAATAAAGATGTGTATAACAAATGACCGCAAGGAACCAAGGTTGAAGGTCGTATGTCAAGGTCACACCTTAGTAACAAGAATATTATATTAAAAACCCCTTAGCAACCATACATTTTCTGCTTCAAAATGATGTTTTATGTCATTTCTCTTCAGGAAGTTTGGTTTGGTTGCACAACACAAATCACAGTCCGATTTAAAATATCAATTACTTATTGTAATTTATTCCTATTGGAGTACACAAAGGGGAAGACCTCGCGATCGTTCTTTGAACGATTGTTATTTAATTATTATTATTATTATTATTCTTTTTTTTTTCTGCCGTCAGTGAGAAAAAAATGCCATGACGAAATTTTACGAAACTTGGCACACTTAACCGACACTACCAGGGTTCGACTTGGCTAACCCTGTGAAACCGATCTATTTTTAGTAACAGAGTTATCGCACCAAATGCTGTTTACCATTGTTCCCAGATAAACTCAGAAACCATAACCGCTATCAAAATTCTGAAGTGTGGTAATTGTTACCTGACTCCTGGCCATGTTTAATCACGCGAAAAATTTTTTTTCGATCAACTTCCTGTTTGCGCACTTTTGGCGCAAAGTTAGTCAAAAATGTCAAAGTTGTCCGATTTTGATGAAATTTGGTATCCCGGTAAGTTTGAGGGTCCTGATCACAAATATGTAATCAAAAAAATTTTTTGGTCTACCATTGCCAAGATGGTGGCAAATGGTGGCAATCAAAATTTTGTAATCGCTATTACTCAAAAACCATAAAAGATAGAAGTGCACAATAAATTGCAAAAATGTTCCTCTCTTCGAGATCTACATTTCATATATAGGGTTGAAAACTGTACAACAAACCATTTACGAGTTATGACCCTTGGCGCATTTCAGTAAAACTGTGTTTTGCCTATAACTTTTAAACCGTTAGAGTTAGTATAGACAAAATATGAACAAAAAATGACCGGCTTGACAAGACCTACAATTTAAGTCCAAGAAGTGTATGATTCGGTTGAGCGGTTTCAAAATGGCGGCCAAAAGATGTTTCGCGAAACATGTTTTTTGCCAATAACTTTTAAACCGTAACAGATACTATAATAAAGATGTGTATAACAAATGACCGCAAGGAACCAGGGTTGAAGGTCGTATGTCAAGGTCACACCTTAGTAACAAGAATATTATATTAAAAACCCCTTAGCAACCATACATTTTCTGCTTCAAAATGATGTTTTATGTCATTTCTTTTCAGGAAGTTTGGTTTGGTTGCACAACACAAATCACAGTCCGATTTAAAATATCAATTACTTATTGTAATTTATTCCTATTGGAGTACACAAAGGGGAAGACCTCGCGATCGTTCTTTGAACGATTGTTATTTAATTATTATTCTTTTTTTTCCGCCAACATTTCAAAGTCTTCTGTTTTTAACAGCTTAGGACATATCATTATGAAACTTGTTATATGATATCGGTGTGTTAAAATCTATTCGAAATCGACCCTGACTTATCGAACTTTTTTCCATTACAGAGTTATCTCCCCGAACACCGTAACCCTTGTTACGATTTAAACTCTGAAACCGTAAGAGATACGCTAAAACTTAAGGGTGGAAAATGTTCAACTACGTAGACCGATGATTCATTACATTGGTCCAAAGAGATTTGATGACTCCTTCAAGGGACATAACTGCATCAAAATCTAGACAGAAGACTTTAAGGGTCAAAAGTAAGGTTAGGGGTCAGATATCAATATGAAACTTTATAGTTGGTCTTCACAAGCCATTCCAAGAAAAATAATGTCAAGGTCAAAGGTCAAGGTCAAGTTCTAAATTATTTTTATTCTTTTTTTCTGCCACATTTTAAAGTCTTTTTGTTTCAACAGCTTACGACGTATCATTATGAAACTTCTTATATGATATCGGTGTGTTAAAATCTATTCGAAATCGACCCTGAGTTATCGAACTTTTTTCAATTACAGAGTTATCTCCCCGAACACCGTAACCCTTGTCACCATTTAAACTCTGAAACCGTAACAGATACGCTAAAACTTAAGGGTGGAAAATGTTCAACTACGTAGACCGATGATTCATTACATTTGGTCCAAAGAGATTTGATGACTCCTTCAAGGGGCATAACTGCATCGAAATCTAGAGAGAAGACTTTAAGGGTCAAAAGTAAGGTTAGGGGTCAGATATCAATATGAAACTTTATAATTGGTCTCCACACGCCAATCCAAGAAAAATAATGTCAAGGTCAAAGGTCAAGGTCAAGTTCTAAATTTTGACTTTTCTTTGTTATGAGTATTCCTCTTAAACGGTAGAAGATAGATGATGAAATATAATGGGGAAAATGTAAAGGACATTGCGACGCAACTTTGTTCCATTAATGTCAAAGTCCTATGACGTCATCTTGTAGGAGTTATTGTCCTTAGAACATAAAATTAAATAGTTTTTCATAAATAACTTGATCATGGTATATGGTAAAAGCACCGGGTCTTTTAAAATGACACCAAGGACCATTGACCTTCAAAAAGATCACAAGGTCAAAGGTCAAGGTCATGTCCTAGATATTGAACTTGGCTTTTAAACAGTTTGTTCATGGTTTTTAAGACTTTTTTACAACATTTTAAGGTAAAAAAGACTTACTAAGGTGCCATAACACTCTGCATAATGGAATGGAAAGACCTTACATTTGTTCTCGGAACAAATGTCTAACTAGTTATTAGGTCTTTCCATTTCCAAATGGAAAGACATATAGCTATTCTTATGATTATTATTATTATTATTATTATTCTTTTTTTTCCGCCACTATTTCAAAGTCTTCTTGTTTTGACAGCTTACGACATATCATTATGAAACTTCATATATGATATCGGTGTGTTAAAATCTATTCGAAATCGACCCAGAGTTATCGAACTTTTTTCCATTACAGACTTATTTCCCCGAACACCGTAACCCTTGTTATCATTTAAACTCTGAAACAGTAAGAGATACTTTAAAACTTAAGGGTGGAAAATGTTCAACTACTTAGACCGATGATTCGTTACATTTGGTCCAAAGAGATTTGATGACTCCTTCAAGGGACATAACTGCATCAAAATCTAAACAGAAGACTTTAAGGGTCAAAAGTAAGGTTAGGGGTCAGATATCAATATGAAACTTTATAGTTGGTCTCCACAAGCCATTCCAAGAAAAATAATGTCAAGGTCAAAGGTCAAGGTCAAGTTCTAAATTTTTAATTTTCCTTGTTATGAGTATTCCTCTGAAACGGTAGAAGATAGATGATGAAATATAATGGGGAAAATGTAAAGGACATTGAGACGCAACTTTGTTCCATAATGTCAAAGTCCTATGACGTCATCTTGTAGGAGTTATTGTCCTTAGAACATAAAATTAAATAGTTTTTCATAAATAACTTGATCATGGTATATGGTAAAAGCACCGGGTCTTTTGAAATGACACCAGGGACCATTGACCTCCAAAAAGATCACAAGGTCAAAGGTCAAGGTCATGTCTTAGATATTGAACTTGGCTTTTAAACAGTTTGTTCATGGTTTTTAAGACTTTTTTACAACATTTTAAGGTAAAAAAGACTTACTAAGGTGCCATAACACTCTGCATAATGGAATGGAAAGACCTTACATTTGTTCTCGGAACAAATTTCTTACTAGTTATTAGGTCTTTCCATTTCCAAATGGAAAGACATATAGCTATTCTTATGATTATTATTATTATTATTCTTTTTTTTCCGCCACTATTTCAAAGTCTTCTTGTTTTGACAGCTTACGACATATCATTATGAAACTTCATATATGATATCGGTGTGTTAAAATCTATTCGAAATCGACCCTGAGTTATCGAACTTTTTTCCATTACAGAGTTATCTCCCCAAACACCATAACCCTTGTTATCATTTAAACTCTGAAACCGTAAGAGATACGCTAAAACTTAAGGGTGGAAAATGTTCAACTACGTAGACCGATGATTCATTACATTTGGTCCAAAGAGATTTGATGACTCCTTCATTGTACAGAATAGAGGCATTGTTCGTCACCATTTGATGAATCGGTTCACCCCAGCTGCCGAAACTGCCAGAAACACTGTTGGAACACATGGACGACCCATAAGTGATGATACGGTTCGTCGGCGATTAGCTGCTAGAAACATGAGATGTCGCCGTCCAGCAAGAGGACCTATTCTTACTCCTCGACACCGTAATTTCTTAAATCTTAAATGTTCGTGAAATTCATGCTCCTTTATGGATATAAAAGGCCGGAGAAAATTAAAGAGTGTTAGTATCAGTGTTGACACAGAAGCTATGCCACGTCTGACTCCACAACAGAGAGAACAGGCCATTGGTCGATTGGATGCTGGGCAATCTGCCAGAGTTATTGCCAACGACTTCAACTGTGCTGTTCGAACAATTGAACGTCTACGGACACGGTACAATGCAACAAACAGCACAAATGACCGTCCACGGAGTGGTAGACCCCAAGTCACTACCCCTAGACAGAATAGAGGCATTGTTCGTCACCATTTGATGAATCGGTTCACCCCAGCTGCCGAAACTGCCAGAAACACTGTTGGAACACATGGACGACCCATAAGTGATGATACGGTTCGTCGGCGATTAGCTGCTAGAAACATGAGATGTCGCCGTCCAGCAAGAGGACCTATTCTTACTCCTCGACACCGTCAAGCTCGTCTTCAGTGGGCCACTCAGCGACAGAATTGGCGAAATCGACAATGGCGTAACATCATCTTCTCTGACGAAAGCCGTTACTGCATTTCAACAGCCGATGGCAGAACCAGAGTGTGGAGAAGACGCGGGGAATGTTACGAAGACAGCTGCATTCTGGAAACAGACGCGTGGAGAGGACCTAGCATCATGGTATGGGGTGGAATCGGCCTTAACGTTAAACTTGGTCCAGTCATCTTTCAGAACCTTGGTCCAGTCATCTTTCAGAACCTTGGCCCAGGCAGAGGAAAAGGCGTAACAGCTGCCCATTACATCGACCAAGTCTTGACACCCCATGTTTAGCCCCATTTCGAACGTCATCAAAACAAGACTTTCCAACAGGACAATGCACGTGCGCATACCGCAAGAGCCACAAGAGACTTCCTACAGCAGAATAACATTAATGTTATGGATTGGCCGGCTTTGAGTCCAGATTTAAACCCTATTGAACATTTATGGGACGAAGTTCAAAGACGGTTGAATAATGAGCAGCCAAGTCCGACAACTGCAGCTGAACTTTCACAAGCGTTTCAGAGAGTATGGGCACGTATTCCGATGGCGTTTATTAATCGGCTCATCAACTCCATGTACCGAAGATGTGCCGCAGTAATTGGTGCCGGTGGAGGACATACACGTTATTAACGGACGTGGGAGCACAGCATTGAAAACATGTGACGTTGCGACAATTGTGACGTTTTTATGAACATTGTAACCAACAGACTGTAAATCATTCATTAAATTTTGTAAAAATTAATTTAAAATATATAAATGTCACTTTGAAATAAATGTATGTGAACATGTCATTTTGTGCGACGTTTCTTTTGCGGTTCAGTATAGTATAGATTATTGCTGAACCCCTCCTCCGGGTGCAGGATTTTCTCGCTGCGTTGAAGACCCATTGATAGCCTTGAGATGTTTTCTGCTCTGTGGTCGGGATGTTGTCTTTTGGACACATTCCCCGTTTCCATTTTCTATTCTATTGATTTTTGGAGACATTTTTCCAACGACAAAGTTTAATGTTTATGGACGACTTCATCGTGCTGATGCTTTGAATTATTTCAGTAAATGATTGTCTTTAACATGGCCAGAAATTATGACAAAGAGGACAAATCATCATTAGAGTCTTGCTACAAGATTCAAGAACTTACTGAAATATCCACGAATTGAAAATCTATCATCTAACAGTTCTAATAGCTACGTTATAGACTTCATTAGTTCAATAAAAATGTTCATTGATTTTCTGGTCTTCACCTACTTTAAGGCCCAAATCTTGTACTGTAGAGCTGTGATTTGGTGGGGATAGGGTTAGCTTAGGGAAGGGTTACTTCATGCAGGTCAGAGCCTATTACAGTAGTAAGTTGATGTTTTTTTTATTTCCATTTAAAATATAAACAGTGAAAACTATAACAAACAAAAAAAAAAAAAAAAAAAAAAAACACTTGCCATGCTTAATATACATTGCGCCACGATGCGCACCATCTCTTTTCATTAAATTAAAAACTCCTACGCAGTACCATGCTGCTATCCAAATTTTCTGGGGGAAACAGAGAGTAGACTCAACGTTTCATCCCAATGTGCTATACTGTATATATCGTTTTTTATTACCGTATCAACTTCATAATGAAGATACAGAAATTTCGTCACACGTTTCTCAGCAATTATGTGGATTAAACTATTGATAATTTGTCTCAAAGCTTTATCTACCTTACGCATATAGCATTGTATTGCCGTCGCTCATCAACTTTTATCTCAAACTGATATATTTTATCATTTGACAAATTATACTTTACTATGCACAGTCAAATAATACACACAGTACTTCAGTCCAATCAGTATTGTAACCAGCTCAATAACTTGAAAACATTTGAATAAAATCTGGAAAACTGTTTAACTGGGACTTTTTGTAGCCAAGGGCCGCAAATCTGTCAATGTCAAAGACTCAAAATTCAATGACTCTTGTTCTGTATATCGTCCACAAATCTACCCACATACCTAAAATCAAGTCAAAAGCTTGAAGCGTTTAAAAAAGGATCGGAAAATTGTTTTTGGGAAGGGTGGACGAAACTAAATCGTGGTGGGGCACACAAATGGTGCTAAGCTGGACCTCTAGATATTTTGTAACATGCAGGTAAATAAATTTAGTTTTTCTAAATACTGGCAGAAAAATTACTGAAAAGAATAATTTCAGCCGTTTTTCAACTGTAGAGGACATTTTTGAACTGTAAATGTCTGCCAAGTATTTGCATATGACTACAAACGCTGTGTCAGACAACATACTTGCTGCTATGGTTGAAATATGACTGTCTCCGCCATTTTTATCGTTGGGTCGGACACATTTTTTAACTGACACAGCGCTTACATGTGTTGTGGCAGTAAAAATATTTGTGACGTGTTTAACGTTGACACAAACGCAATCTGTCTAGCACAGCATTTACCTGGGTTGTGATAGACTGAATTTTAAATAAATTTGGTTATAAAATATGATTTGTTGTGACAGTGTCTACTTGCACAATAATTAATAGAAACCTTGCTGTGATTACACCGGTAAGAGGTTTGAAAGTATCTCACCGTTATGTGGACAAACTAAATTGCAGTACATAAGAGGGGTGGTTTCGGCGAAATTTATTCTACTTCATTTCATCAGTGTATTTATCTTTTTCTGTGGTACACATATTTTATAAATGAAGGGGTTAGATGGATTAAATATATAAATGCCCACACTATTTTGTTGTTTCTCACCAAGTAAAACTCAACATTTATATCAATGAAGAGAAAAGTATTCATTATTATTGAGAATTTTCACTTTTTATGATAATTTCTTTAAATGTATTATTATCATTTCATTTGTTTAAATGTCCGAACAGAAAACTATTTTATTATTCTTTAATTTGGTAAAAGATATCTTTCTTTACAAATCTACAAATCGAAGGTATATCTATTTATTGACTTATCAAGACCAAGTCTGAATTACTTATTAACAAAATATATTTTTGTAATATAATATACTCTTGAATCTGTATTCAATTATAAAAATATTTTTTTATTTATTTATTTAAAAACTATTTAGATATTTAAACAGTAAGACTTTGTAATTATATGACAAATAATTGTTCTTTCATCAAATTAAACGACCCAAGGAGTTTCAATTCTTGTATGCTTGAGTTGTTTAATTTGATAAAAGAAGATGAACCGAGTTTTAAATAAAATTATATTTTTGTAATGGAAATA
Source organism: Mytilisepta virgata (assembly GCA_028015205.1). Lineage (NCBI taxonomy): Eukaryota > Metazoa > Mollusca > Bivalvia > Mytilida > Mytilidae > Mytilisepta > Mytilisepta virgata. Next base: position 4,228,302 of record CM051510.1, read on the forward strand.
CAATTGATATATAATAGATACAAGTAGATCCTTAATCCTTAATTAGACATAGTAATGATTGAGTGTCATAAAACAATTAGCCTTGATTAAGTATTAAATATTTAATGTTATTATATATATATATATATATATATGGTGAACAGTTTATTTATTTATTATAATGTAGAAATTCTTAATATTGATGTAAATTAATGGCTTTCAAATTGACAGGTAATAATTTATTTTAATAGAACAAGGTGACGTGCCAGCATGTCTCAAATAAACATCCTGTAAAAAGTAGTAAAACAACAGGTGGTTCATAATGAGATAATGATATTTAGTTCACCTTGTATAGATTACTGAAGCTATTTAGACAGCTTTTTAAATAAAGAATATTGATGAGCTCATTTCAGTAATTGCTTTATTTAATGTCAAGATTATATTATATTTTAATAAAAAACATTTTAATAAGTAATTCAGATTTGGTCTTTATATGTCAATGAATAATTATGCTTTCAATTTCTAGATGTGCCTAGGTATCACATTATACACTTAATAAAAAAATTGGCCGACACTTACGCCTTGAAAAAAAAATTGGCCGAAAAGTCCGAAATGGCCTAGTCCAAATTCTCCTAGTCCGAAACGTTCTATATTCGCATTTACATACATTATAATTGTATTTCATTTTGACGTCGCGCTTGGCCGTCGAAAATGTATGAGATAATTGAACACTATTGATTTGATGGGAGTGGTGATAACCCCTGAGGAAGCGTGGTATGTGTCAGTTGGTGAGACTTATTACGGGGAATAAGAAAATATATTGTTAAGTGGTGGGGATTTGTACTGTATAATTATGAGATAATTGAATATTTTTGATTTGATGGGAGTAGTGATAACCCCCTAGAGAACTGAGGTATGTACCATTTTGTGTGTGGTACCATGGGAAATAAGAAAATATATTCCTTAGGGGTGGGGTTTTAACGGTTATTTTATAATTTAACATTATTGATTTGGTGAGATTGGTGATAATCCTCTTTGGAAGCGATGTATGTGTCGTTTGGTGTGTGTTACCACGGGAAATAAGAAAACATTATTGATATTGTGGGAGTGGTGATAACGCCCTGGGGAAGCGAGGTTTGTGTTATTTGGTGCGTCTTACTATGGGGAATATGAATTAATTGCATATGACTTTTTTTCCCACAATTTTCGACTTTGGGGGTGGGGATGAACCCTGCTAAAGGAACGAGGTATATGTCATTTAATAGCTATTGTTACGATGAATAATGCAAGCTATGATATGAGATGGTTATTGGTAACACTCGTAGAGTTTTTCGATGAAATTCCCCCATTTGGTCCTATATTAAACCCCTAACCACTTTGAACTGCTCATTATACGTCTCAGTGACCACCATCTAAAAAAGTGAATAGTATAAGGCACATCTAGAAGCATTGATCTTTCATCATATAAAATATCAGATCAAAATCTATGACGGTTATTGAGAACTCAAACGAACAAAATCGGAGAGGAAGAAAAAAAAGGTCTTATAAGTCTATAAGTCTCCAACTGCGTTTGTGAAACTTAATAATATGCATATATTTATTTATACATTCCATATTTTTTTGTATTAATCAATGGATTATTATTCATCACTGAACTAAAAAAGAACAATGAAATCTGATTAGTTGAAAATTTCAATAAAACCAGTCCTCTCATGTACTGCAATTAAGTTATCTACATAACTGCGAGAAACTTTTAAACCTCCTATTGTTCTTATCTCATCAAGGTTTTTACTACTTATATTGTGTAGGTGAACACTGTCATAACAAGCCATATTTTATAAAGATATTTGTTTCAAATTTATAGAGTAAAATTTCAAATACGCACTAAATAGTCACTTCTTATTTCTTAAGCAATCTGAGATAAAAAACATTTTTTTTCTTCGTTTATTTTATTTCATCAAGATTATTTTTTCAATAAAATTCTTTGAATCTTAACACCGCAGAAAGTTTCATGATGTTTGGTACTACGAAATATGTTTGTGACATGTAAAACGTTGATGCAGTAATATTCAGTCGATCACGACAAGGGATGGGCACGATTACTGTCAAAAGCAATCGATTATTAATCGATTGCACAAATAATTTTCATGTAAGCGATTATTAATCAATTAATGCAACATTTGAATGTAATCGATTGTAACCGATTACTTTTCGATTACTATCAGTTACATTCTACAAAAGAAAAAAAATAACCAAATAAGGTTAAACACAATTAAGCTGCTCAACATATTTCTAGTAGAAAATCAAGAACTTTACATGAAGAACATTCAAAGCATTCTCAAAGTTAGATATCAGAATGGCATTTAATCATTATCAGTTTGTGAAAGTTTTTATTTCTTACATCTGTCAGGACAGAATATTTTGCCACCAATGCTAAAAAGTCGATCAACTAAATTTTGTTGTTTTGACTCATTATTTGCAGAAATATTTTGATCAAGCTCATTACGATGTTTCCCCTTAAAAAATATAAAAATTGGGATGCGAATAATTTTACAAGCTAATTTCAGAGATTGAAATTCAATTAATTATTTGTGTGGACAATCTCCTTAATGACAGGTTATAAAACTGTCAATGAAGTATATTTTATAACCTAGGGAAATGTAATGTAAAGCTGACACTTAATAAAGATAATTGAAATTAAAACAAAACATGTATGCCATTGTTTAAAAAGCTTTTGTCATCTAATCAGTTAAAACAAGAATAGAATAAAATTAGATATTTATTCCCCATGTAAGGGTGCATTCTTCTGCTGTTTCAGTCTCGTTGAAATCTCGTTCGAGAATTATTTCCAAAGCATGTGAAACAAGTGGAAAATATTAATAAATTCCAAAAATATTATAATCCAACTAAACTCTGTGAAAAAATTATGTACTTACAATAAGCTGTTTTTGGGAAATAAAATTTCTGGTCAGTGACATCAGCCAAAATGTTGAGAAAATGGGTGAGGGGTACAAAGAAATGATTTTACCAAAAATATTTACATCCCATATCAATATTTTCTTTTTTAAATTCTTTTATATGTATTTTTTCAATCATTTATAACAAAGAAGTTGAAATTATATGCTCTTTGTTCTAAAACATAATGAGAAAAAACCCAAATTTACTAAATTGACTGCATGGTCAATTTGACACGAAAAAACAACAAAAGTTTATAAAAACTTTCTTATATTTACACGTACCTATAGTTTTTTTTAAGTTAAATTCATTCAGATTGGTCCACTTCATCTTTAGGGAAAGTATGAAAAAAAGTTTAATAGTGGAACTGTAATTGTTTTCATGAGAATAGCCCAAAATGGGTAAAAATTGATGAGAAATGGAAAAATCGTCAAAAATGGGGTACTTTCAAATGACCATAGCAAAAAAGAAGTCCACCACCGTATGATTTTTTCGTCATAAATTACTTTCGTACAGTCATATAAACCCAAAAATCAGGCTAAGAAAAAAAAAAGGTCAATACTAGAAATGTTTGGCCCCTCAGAGGTGTACATCCTTAAATTAATAAGCAATATATTTTTAGTGTAAAAGTGTCACACATTTACCTATAACTGAAAACTAATTCAATGATTTGGTTTATTGACAAAGGACTTAGTTTCATTTCTTAATCTTTATATCTTAATATTATGAAGAATCAAACGCTTATTTTGTAAAATGAAGCTATGGCAAAATTTCAAATAAAATACTGTGAATTAACCTTAAATGTGCATTAACTGAAGAAGATATGCAACTGTTTATTTCCATTCAACGTAGGTTCTATTTCACCAAACTACTAAAGTAATCGAAATGTAATCAAAAAGTATTCGAAGATTTCAGTATATATTTTGCTGTAATGTATTAAATTACGATTAGATGCAATCGAAAATATTGTCAATTACAGATTACAATCGATTACGATTACAGGTTACGATTACCCCATTCCTGATCACAACCCAGGTAAATCTGTGCCAAAACGTTTTGTCTGACACATTTGCAACTTATTTAGCAGTCATTTACAGTTACAAAAATGTCCTCATTGGTCTTTTCAGTCATTTTTTTCTCCCTCAGTAAGTATCGCCAGCGGGCAATAACCAGTTATCTTGCTCTCGTCGATTCACGAGATAATCAATTAAATTTTAATCAAGATTTTATCTAAATACTATTTTAAACATATAATTATGCATATGCTCATAAAACAACGTAAAGTAATTAAATGTTTAGATCCATAGAAGAAAATAGGTGATTTAGTGTTTCCGAAAATTTATTTCTTCTTTGGTTTCCGTGGAAACGAGTCCCCTGACCTATTTATTTTATCACATTTATTTTATTGGCCAGTATCCAATGATCATACTCTGAGTTATTCGTAAAATCGGTGGGCCTTCTTTATATATTTTTTTCACATTTTTTGTAGCTATGGATACCGTTTAATTTTAACAAAAATATGAAATATTTGGATTTTTTGGGATTTTTTTGCACTGCTTCTTATCATGGACCTTATTTATGATTATGATTTGATAGAATGGTATAAATTATAATTTTCGTACGAATTTCATTGACATTTTTTGGTAACTTACATAGACAAGTTGGTTGAAATTGGCGTATCCTATAAATTATGAAATACTGTCAAATATTAAAAAATTGCCCTTTCCAGCAAAGAAATGGCACTTTGAAAATTCTTCAAAACGTAAAATGTAATAGAGCTTTTCAAACTAAAGATATTGATATGATAAACAGGCACATTAGTAGAAGCTTACCTACCTTAAGTGCCATACTTAGAGGTTAGATAAATTGATATGTGTATCGTAGAACCGTAACAGGTTTATAACAATCTTCCATTAGAATAATCATGTAGTTCAAATGATAGAGCGGTAGACTACTGAACCAATCTATTGTTGTTGTTGTGATAGGTAACTTTCCTTCTACTGTTACTATTTTTAAGTGAGGTTGGGTAAGAAACAAATGTTTCAAATGATATCTAAAAAACACTAGAATTTTGAGTGCTTTCAACAGTAAAGTTAAGTTCGAATTTGCGAATACCAACGGTTTGTTCATGTATATAAGGGGGTCTTCTATTAATTAGTTTCGCGTGTTTGGAAAAAGAAAGAATATTCAAATCTGCAATTGTAATTTTTGCATTCTTAATTGGCAGGACTTAGAGTCTTTGAAGTCAAAGTTCAAAGAACAACTTGACAAAATGTTAAAGGATATTACAGATAGGAGAAAACACATCCGAGAGGGCGTGGTTAGCTTTCTGTCAAATACGTCAAAAGAAAACACAGAATTTCGTACGCTGAGAGAAAGAATATATAAAACGGCTAAAGGAATGCCGAACTGGGGAGAAGATTTACCCGTTAGATGGATAAAACTTGAACAGAAATTAGATGAAGCTAGATCCACCAAAAAGTACCCAGTTATGACGACACACGAGGTTATTAATCTTGTTAAACATGAAGTCGACTTACCTCAAACGACCATAGAAAAGATTGAGAAGGAAACCTTATTCTTTCTAAAGTATCAGCATTTAACAGGAAATGTCATATTTTATGAGAACCTAAAAGATTTTGTTATTCTGAAACCAACATGGCTGATTGACGTATTCCGAAAATTAGTCTGTGCAGATTGCTTTCAGACAGACAAACCACAAAAGTCTTTCTGGAACGATTTCAAGGAAACAGGGCTAATCAAAGAAGCAGACATTTGCGAACTATTATTAGATATACCAGAAAATTACCATCCCGATCTACTTAGTATGATGGAAAAGTTTGATATAATTGTAAGAGACGACTGTGAAAATAATTACGTAATTCCCAGCATGATAAAAAAAGAATATTCTCTATCTAAGGACATTTATGAAAATTTAGTAAACAGGTATACGAAATCATCTTGGCTCTGCTTAGTTTTCGAGTTTTTGCCACCAGCACTCTTCAACCATGTGACGGTTAAATTTATGAGGGATACCAATTATACACGAAATAAATTGTGGCACAATGCATTAATGTTTGAACTTCAAAACGGACTCCAAAAACTGATCATTTGTAAGTGGTCAAATGTATTATCTGTCCAATATTTAGTGTACGGTGAAAATGATACATTTTCCTCAGAACCCATTCTTAGCAATATCAAACAAAGCCTACTAAATATTCAGGAAGTGATCAGAAATACCACGGGAGAAAATAGGTACAGAATTCAAGTTCATTATAAGGCAAATCTCATGTGTTCTGAACACTTTGCATCTGTTGTTCAAAGTAGAGACATAAATGAGCTCAAGTCTGAACCAAGATTTGCTTGTGAACATAAGGAGGGTGTGCAGGAACATGATTCTTCTTTACCAATGTTCAGTATCTGGAGTAAACATCTTAATTATTTAGTAAGTAGCTCATAATTACAAGTAAATGAAAAAGGCTTTCTTTCATTATCGTTATATACTGCAGCAAACAAAACTTCCAATTAACTGTTGAATTGTGCATCACAATTGTTGTCAAATACTTTTGTTATTACACCACTTTATAACATTCTGAAATATTTCATCGCCTTTACATTTACAGTTTGCGTGTTCGTCAATTACGAATATCGATAGAACGCTTACTCTCAATTCAAAGAGTAATGGGATATTAGCTGTTCAAATGCAGTTTAGTTTCCCTTCTCCAATTTTCAGGAAATATTTACACAACATTGGAATCAACAGATTAGACAACGCCAAGTTTGATGATTTTAATGAGCCTAAAACGCAATTTCCTATACTTCAGCATGTTTATTATTTCCGTATTTTGTAATTTTGTGAATCTAGTAAACATTTAAAATTAAGAGATATTAGAAATTAGGTTTAAAATATTTTTAATGGTTTATTGAATACTAAATATGCTGCCTCTAAAAAGACTTTGTAGGTTTGTAGTTATTTTCAGAAGAAGGTTAATTGATGAATGCTTATTGGAAGCAAGGTATTTGGTAGCTGTGTAGTGGTGTACTATCAATGAGGCAATATTGCTACCAGAGGATTGCAGGTCCCCGTGGGTTTCAATCCACTAAGTCAATGCTTCGGCTAAGATGCTTTTGTAGAATGTAGAACTTCACGACGGGTGCCGTATACGGAGCAGGAACCGCTTATCCTTCCGGGGCACCTGGGTTTACTCCCTTTTTAAAGGAGTTCGTGTTGTTCATTGTTTTCTAGTTTTCTGTGTTTATTTGTTGTGCTTGTGGTTGTTCATTTGTCTTCTCGGGTTTGTCTGTCCAATGGATTACCTTTCTTTGATTGCTGTTTAGGTATATTTGTCCTTTTTTTACTTGATAACTTTTTAAACATTCTTTTGAAAAATAACCACGTCTGGTAAGATTCACATTACCTGGATATTTGCCGAACTCTTTGGATCTGTCTGGTTATATTCTGTTAAAGTTTTCTTTGAATTTTGTGGCCTTTCAAAATGTGGTCTGAAAGGTACTATCGGTGTCTTGTTTTACTTTTTTTCTCAAGAGTTAAATTCATATAAATAAGAAATAAAGGTCTTAAAACTTTCTTTATTGATCTTAACTGCATAGAGATGCACAAGTTACCCGAGGTTATAAACATTTTTTATATATTGATTTGTATTTGTAGTTGGAAACAAAGCATTTAGCTATACGGAGATTGGAAGAAATGATTAAGAAGATTGAAGAAAAGCTAGAGCTTAGCGATATGTCCCCTAACGAAAAAGTAGGTGGACAAGTCATGCCCATTTGTACGACACAAAATGAAGTATTATTGTTGATAAGGAGATTTCTACCTATCATAAGTCAATATACAATGAATTTTGGTTTGTATTTGTTCAGTAAAGTCAAAATATTCGAGGGGGCAGAATCTAAAACAACTGAAAAACTCCGGAGAACAACAAAGACAAGACCAAAGCAATACAACCACTACACTTAAAAAAATATATATAAACAGCATGAACCACACCTAAAACCCGGAGGTGCACTCAGGTGCTCCGGAAGAGTAAGCAGTCTCTGCTTCCTGCATTTAACCCGCCATGCTGGCCGTGTAAAATCGGGTATGACGAAGGGAAAACATCTATGGAACAGGTCTATTTTAATTTGGGAAACTTTTTTTCCCATATCTGTCAGCCAAGTCATGGTGACGTCCTTAAAACTTTAATAAGGATGACTGCAACTAAGAAGCAAAATACCCCTGTTTGAGCAACTTTTCTGTTAGCTCTGGAATAACGTAGTGGTTGTGAAATATACACTCCATACGCCGGCCCTTCTGAAATGTTGCCACTCAAAAATGGGAGGTTAATTATTGGAAGGTCACGGCCATTCCCTGTGTCATAAAGTTTTGTATTCAGACTTCCTCTGAAGTAATTCTGGAGGTGCGTTAATAGCCATTGAACATGAGCAAAATTAAAATCTTATTTTTAGAAAATATCAAACAGTTTAGTATACTGTTAAATCCATTTCATCGGATATTTGATTGTTAGAAAAATCTTTATTTACACATAATGTCTTTCCTGGGGAATCGGGACTATTTATTTATATTTATTATCAGTGGAAAACTCTGACTATATTATTATGTCAGAACTCAATAATCTTCTAGTTTCAATACCTTGTCTTTGAAGGCAAAATTCCAACAAACAGTCGTCTCTTATGCAAAGGAAACTTTGAACAGAACAGAAAGAGTTTCAGAAAATGAGATCAATACGATGAGTGATGGACTTCGACATGATTTAGAAATAATTGGGAAAAGGTTAGTGTTAAACTACTTGGTATGCTTTATCGTCATCTCCTGAACAAAAAAAAGCCTCTGTGGCCTTATATTTGCTTGATCACCTAGAGTGTGATGTTTTATATCCCGAATACCTCGGTTTTTCCTCGGTGTAAAGCTAGATCCATATAGAAATATCATCGTGTGAATTTTGGGTTTAGTTCCTTTCAGCATGAAAGGTAAATGTATTTGAAGCATTCCTGTGCTACACAGGAGAAGTATGCAGCTTATATTGTTAGAGCATCTAGTTTTTATTTTTAAATATATGTTGGTATGATAAAGTTAAAGTATTGTTGTGATCACGACTTAGATAGTAATTGTGGCTCAATAAAAAGGGCAGTCACTATATACATGTTGGTTTGTTGTTCCCATTTTAATAATTTGCTACATACTATAGGAAGAGACCGTTTTCTTTGAGCGGTAAAAACTCTGAAACCATAAAATGTTGGAAATGTTTGAGATAGAACATATAATAGTGGCATTCAGTAGTTCCCAAGTTTGCCCTCAGGAGAATTTCTTTTTCTTAGAAAACTGACGTTTGTGTGAAAATGTTCTAAAAAAACGGCCGCCATTGGGAAGAGTATTACTCCCATGATTAATATTTCATTATCTCCCCTTTTGAAATAACATTTTTGCTAAAGTTAATTTCATTTTTGTGATAGTATCTATTTTGGTAAATTTTAACATTGTATAAAACGGAAATAATCATTTAACATAAAAATGATAATTATTATGATTAGATATTCGTTTAATGATTAGTATATTTGATTTAAAGCGTATTGTTAATACTTATTCGCTATTTACATTCTTTATTAGGTTTGGAGCTTGCTTATTTGAATACTCAAGTTCCCCTCCTAGAAAATTCGGTTTAAATATTCAAGTTTAAACCAAGATTTCAGTTTCTAAATTAAAATTGAGACGACGTTAAAAATTTCCGCTTAATGTCTTTACCACCAAGTATGTTTTTCTAGAATTATTATTTCTGGGGTCATTTTTACTTTACCAGTGTTGTGTTCCCAAATTATAATTATTTTTGATATAGAACTTACTTTTTTGTAAGGAATTCCTATTTATATTTTTGAATTATATGTTTCGAATCTTTGTTCTATGTTAATATGGTTAATAAAATATGAAAGCTTTTAAAACATATAAACAGCTTGAAGTCCCAGTGGAACGAACTGCATGTCTTAATTGCTACTGTCCGTCTCTCTGTCCATTTGTTTGTCAGTAAATTAGTGGTTTATTGTGAAACTTACATTTGAGGTTTGTCGGAATAGCAATTCTTGACATTTAAATACACAGCGGGGTTTGGAAACGCATAGCTGTCAGATCCTCCTGTTACATTTCCTTTTCGTACCAAACAAGTAACACCGCCGTCAAACACTGAATGAAAATATTGTTTATACAGTATTAATAGTAGGTAAAATAGATTTTAACATATGAAAGCATCCATTTTATTTGATCACCGTCACAGGAAACGCGTAATTCAGTCAATGTAATCTTTTAGCATTTTAATATGTAATTTACAACTCATCGCGTTTCCAAAAATCACATGGCGTGTATACAACATAATAGGTTAGTCCAAATAATTAATCCTTGTTGGACAATTTTTTCTTGGACGTATATTCCATCGATGAGGGATCCCAAAAAAAATTCAAAAATAATTATACCCTTGAGACGACATCTTAACTAATAAATAAATAATAGATCTCATTGTGTACAATGAACATTTACAGTATGTTAGTTGGTCATTTAAATACAAAAAATGATCACAGGTTGAACACCTACATGTACGGTGTGTCTGTTTTTCACGTGGCGTGTACATGATAAACACTCAGAATGGAATGGTTGTCCGCCGGATTGTCCCCTAAGTAGTAAAAGACAAGATAAAGGACAAAGCTTAGGAAACAAACAAAGACATAATGACAATACAAAATTGTTGAAGAAAAAACACATTAAGACTAACACCACTGGGCGTCACCTTACAGCAGGTATATATTGCTATTTTCTGGTACCTATTGCAATAGTATTCATGTAGGTGTACCGTAAATGGCAACAGGCTACAATTAACGTTACACTAGCGGCAATTGACGATACACTTCTATTGTTGAGATAATGCATTGGTTACCAGGAAATAGCAATATCTGGTGTACGGCGATACACAATGAACACGAATCCATAAAAATCAGCTGCACCGGCAAAGTAGAGTCTTCTCCTCTTTAAAGACAACCGCCGAGATTGTCGCATAAAATTAAAACTGTGCTATCAATGATATAGGTTTTTGTTCGCAATCTCCTTCTTAACAATATTTTTTCACTCTGCAGCATCAGTATTGTTAACATACTTCAGCTTTTCCCCACTTTTTTACCTATGAAATATCCACTCACTTACCTCTGCCGCGAGAATCGCGGGTTCCTTCTAGTATATTTTAATATCTAAAATTGAATAAAAACATGAACTGGTATTTCTAACAAACTGTTTCCTTAGCTTTAAATAGAAAGTATCAGCTTATCAATAGTAGAATAGTCAGAAATCGAAATTTAGGAAATGTTTGAAGCATTTTAAATTGCATTTTGAAACCATGTCCTTTAACGTTAAGATGGTGGGGAAGGGGGGGGGGGGGGCGGATTGCGTTACAAATGTAGACAGAATAGAAGTATAGCTTCATGTATTTCACATTTCCTAACTTTCTTTTACTCAAATTTTCCGCTTGAAAAATTCGTTTTGCAAACACATATATTCTGTCTTCGGACAACATCTAGGATTAAATTTACAGGCTTATCTACGCTAGATTGGTTGGGCAGAACATGTTTATCTTTCCGGAGCACATGAAATCACTCCTGGAATTTTGTAGGAGTTTCCATTGTCTTAGCGTCAGTATTTTTTTTTTTCGATATTCATTTATTAAATATTTTAAATGTTTCAAGATGAATGTTGCAAGTATATAATCTTTGGATAATAAATTTTGAAGGTTCTATCTTCAATATTGAATAAATCATCTTTCCCTAAAATGGACTTTTGAAATGGCAATTATCCTTTTATATATTCTTTTAGAATATGGGGAGAAAAATCACATAAAATGGGAATATCGATCATGTAAGATTTGAATGAAAAGGTTCTTTGGTGCTTTCATTTAGAATTAAATTTTCCATCAAATTCTTTATTCAAAACTCGGCTACGACATTTTTGATATAGCATATATCGATTTAAGTATGATAAATGAAATGTGGAATATATATTTAGTAACAACATTGCCAGTAGGTTCCATCAAATTTTTTCCAGACCTGTATTGTAAACAGAAAATTGTCGGAACCAAATTACAAAATGGTTTCACTGCAAGGAATAAAACATTCTTTCAATATGAAATTTGTATATATCTAAAGTATATCGAAAATTTGATTATAAGTGTGTTTTCTTTTATATACTTTTCTCTAGTTTTCAGGAAATTTAACGATCTCTCGACCCGTGTCTGAAAAATTTATACTCTCACTAGTGAGGTTTTGGTTCTCAAAATAAGATTGGTCTTCAAAATATTTCCTAAGTTACACATAAACAAACGCGATCCCGTCGTCTGCTTTGTAATTTTTTTCTTAAAAAAGGTTTTGAAATCTGACAAAAAGTCTGATTTGTCGGGGGACAGATATAAATCATTATTAAGGGTCAAATTTGAACATTCTCTGTTCTTTTTCTTGTTCTTTTCCGTCCGCCATTTTGACAGCTGTTGTGTGATACAACTTTCGCTAGAAAAAATAATTCCGGTTTAAATGACAACTGACATATGGAAATAATCTACCGTATATAACAATGACGTTGTTAAATGATATTTAAAAAAAATATTGTATTTATTATGATTGCTAAATACTTGTAAAATGTCGTGTATTTTTCAATACAAAATTGGCATGAATACATACTGGTGACAGGTAACGGGAAGACGTTGGGAGAATATAATGACGTTGACCAGTTTTCAAAGCGTTTTAAAAATTAGAGAAACAGCGTCTTACATTATGACTTGTTGTTATCGCATTTCTCCAATCTCGATAGTTAAATTACGGAATTTAACTATCTCAATTGAGAAATTCGATAATCCGCTCGTAAAAATGTAAGACGCTATTTAAAAAATCGATTATTTATTTCATCGGTGGTTTTACAACTTGAAATATACGTCAGCGAACATTCATTATTTAGCCCTTACCCTGTGGGATCAGAATCAGAACTTCCCAACTGTAACAGACCGTGAACATGTCCAGGTATATCTTTCAAAGCTTTAAAGATCGGTTTTAAACAAAGATACCTGTTTGTACCACATTGCGTGACAAAGGATGGGTTGCGATGAGGCCAATTTTCGGCCCCCTTTAAATCGAACATTATATGTTTCTATGTTGAGCTCTATTAATCTTCTTTACTTTTCCGTAATAAAAATGTCCTTTTACGTGATTACGTCACTATATAAAGACGTATGTTTGCTTAATATCAATGAATTATCTACATTAAACGGCAATTATGAACAAATTCGGTGGCGATTTGGATTGCCAATAACATGTACAATTGTTTTTTAAACTATCAATCTATAAAATGTTCATACTGCTATGGAGTACCAAATTAAAAGGGATATAACAAAAACAGATTTTGTTGTTTGAATTTAAAATGGGTGATGGATGAATTATTGTTTTAGCTCTAGTGGCAATCAATAGGAATATGAATCCTGCTTTGTACTAGACTGACACGCTGAGCCGTATTTTTAACGTGCTAGCTCACGAGGTAATAATCTTCATGAAGACATATTACTCCACCTGACTTCGATCCAACCAGTTCTTTGATCTTACTCCTAGATGCTGCGTTCTTGGTGGAGAGCAGCCAATACCAGTTTAAATGTCTCTGGTTTGACCAGGTCTTGGATCGAACTCGCGACACTCTTCGGAAAGAAGAAACACAAAAGTGTTGTTTTTTTTTTTCAATTTAAGAAGATATAAGCACAAAATATAAGGAGCAATGCTTGGATGACTACAGATCAGTAACAAATGTTGCAAGAGGTCACTATATATAGACTACAAGCAAATAAAAGCCTATGAAGAGTATGTTCCTGATTGCAATTTAAGTAAAATATACTCTTCACAGACATATCAAAATGCATGCAATTCAGAATCCATGGTTTTATTGTTAGGATTTGTCCTTATGCAGTTCTGGGTCGCGTAATATAATATAATAATAATATAGTAATATATAAAGGTATCAAGAATTGTTAATAAAAATTCGAAATACGAAATGCAGAATACATGAATAAAAATTCACCCTGAATACCACAACATTTGAATACTAAAGTTAAAAAGCATACGAAATTAGCAAAATTTCCGTTCAATGGATAGAATATCCCCGAATAGTACGATAAAAGACGAAAATTACTTATTATGATGTAAGATACTCAAAGAAAACATACATGAGAAGCTAAGCGAAAAACTTGATATAAATGCCATATTTGTTCAATTGGCATTCCTAAGGGTATGAATTGTGCGCCACTCCTAGCCGACTTGTTCCTTTACTCATATGAGATAGCAGGCCACAACTGACGACATGACGTTCAAAACATACTTTTGAAAACAAAAAATACATGATCACAATAAACTGGCTTTGGGCATCTTGATTTTTCAACCATAAATGTATATATGTATGAAATCTTCACTTTCTACAGATTTCATTTCCCAAAGATGAATTATAAAACAATTTTGACATTTGAAGTTTTACAAAAGGCAGCAAATTGCGCATTTTCTTCGAAATATCTGTAAAAATGTACTTTAAATACAAACGTTTGACATCTAAAATGACTAATTTGTAAAATTTGAATCCCATAATCTTATATATTCCCAGAAAGTTCCTAATCTCCCCTTTCAAAAAAGAGGGGGAAAAGTTGGTCTATTTCGCCTTGTTTTTTCAGCAAATTACTTCAAATATTTCACATGTAAACATCCCTTTCGGAAAACGTTCAATTTGGGATACTGTAAATTCTGAAATTATTGCGATGTTTTTATTATTGCGAAGAATGCGACAGTGTTGTAATCGGAATAATTTAAACTCTTGGGAATTTTTTATATTAATGAAGTGGGATTTTTCTCAATATTTCAAAACTTAAAATCGCATTTTGGTAAAAAATGACAAAATTGCAATAATAAATGCAGGCAATAATTTCTAAGTTTACAGTATATAATCTGAGACAATGCTAGGCAAATCATGATTTTAATACGGATGTGTGGTTGTATGTTAAATAAATTATTAATTAAACTCTTCTATGAACTATTCTTTATCTTTTAAACCTAATTAACGGATTTATTAACCTTTATTTTTAATTTACTGTAACTTAAACTTAAATATAGAATATTATTTCTTTTATACTGAGAGGACAAAATTCGAAACTTACAAAATAAAAAAAAACCTATTTGTATACTGGTACCTTATATGTCCTTAAGAGTACTTTTATACATCTTTTATTTAAAGAATGGTCCATTTTATTATTTTGCAGGTCTTTAAGAATTCAAAACTGCCTCATTTATCAAAATATGACGTATACGGAGCAGGAACTGCTTACCCTTCCGGAGCACCTGGGTTCACTCCTGGTTTTTATAGGAGTTCGTGTTGTTCATTGTTTTTAGTTTTCTGTGTTTATTTGTTGTGCTTGTGGTTGTTCGTTTGTCTTCCCGGGTTTGTCTGTCCAATGGATTACGTTTTATTGATTGCTCCTTAGGTATATTTGTCCTTTTTATAATGAGTAAATATTCATACTGACTCGGTAAACTGGAAGTAACTCACTAAAATTTACAAGAAATTCAGAGTGCAAAAATTCTTTTTCAATGGTGACCATTTTGAGCATTTCTTCACTTAAAAAGACTTTCTAGATATATAATTTGTCAGATTCATCATTGAATGCACAGTCCACCAATTTTTTACGTATATTTTGCTTTTCACGAATCTTCTAAATGATCCTCGTAAAATACTTGGTTCTTTGTGTGCACATATTCAGCAACCGGAATTCGTAAACTGAGAAGACATTTCTCACATAACTCTGATTTCGTTTCTATGTATGGAATGCTAAAAAGTCTTTTTCCATTCCCGAATCGCTTCAAGTCGTTTTAAAAATATATGCCCATGACATGCCACTTTTGATTTACAACTTTGTGGTTTTAGGACTCCACCCAGATCGATTGTTGCTCAATTTATACAAAAATGGCTGGCCTCCATCATTCTTCACAGATCGCTTATATCAAATTATGTATTTATCCCTGATGAATACCTTACTGAGTTGATCCAAAATACACCTAAACCTTATTATCTAGGGGTAATGTTTACAATTTTGGAAATTCTGCCTAGAACTTGGGCTTTAAGGGAAAAATTTACTCAATTTCTTTTTTTCACATTTAGATATCTAAATAATACTAAATTTAAAATTTTAGGTAGAAACATTTACACTGTATACTTCCAAACAAAACATTTCTGTATCAATGGAAGGTCACTACTAGTCCACTTTGTAATTATTGCAACATGGAAGAAACTTATATTTGCTGGCTGCAAATTAAACATTACTGAATAGGTTGACTTTAGGCCAACAGTTCATAAATGTTCAAAATCTTGTATTCGACTATAGAATAACTGATACAAAATATGTTAACCCTTATTATTTTTAATGTGTATAAAGCCTATTACCTATCTGAAGAAGAAAAAAATCAGATCATATCAGTTTTGAGGTGTTAAAAAAAAGACTTACTTTCAATGCATGAAATTAAAACCTTAAAAAAAGAGGTCAGTAGTAAATTCATGTTAAAATTAGTCACTTCATCAGCAAATAGTATCAAAATGTATAAATATATCCCCATTTTTGTTGTTCAGATTTTTCTAATCCCTAAGTGATAACCGATTAGATCTATACTTTCACTCTGAGTAGGTGGAAAGGGTATTGGGAGACAGGGAGAAAGCGGGTGGGAGAAAGGAGAAAGGGGCGGAAGAAAGGAGAGAGGGGGCGGGAGAAAGGAGAGAGGGGGCGGGAGAAAGGAGAGAAAGGGCGGGAGAAAGGGGGAGAACTATCAAAGGGAGACGAACTTTAATGTTGAAAAAAAATAAAGAGGTAAAAAAACTAAAAAACTGGATACTAAATTTCTAATAAATGGAAAAATCTTTAAAAAAAGGCAACATTTATATATTTCCCAAATCATTTTTGCCATTTCCGATCATTTCATTAAAGAATTTGATGTTCAATCTGACTTAAACTGACATGATACTATAGACAAATTATTTTATCGACATTTCAAACCATTGTTAACATGCTTAAGTCTTTACGCATGAAAAATCTAAATTCTCCACGTTTACCTTTGGGTTTCATGTGGGATACTTAGGCATGTTTAATTTCATGATCCTCATACATGACCATACATATCAAAAATGAGTTTCTTGACATTGGGGTATGCACAATGCACCATTGACAACATTCCAACATTGTGTATTAATTTGCGTACGAGGAAGGCCTTGTTCGTAAGATCAGTACATGCTTTAATAAAGACCTATGCCACCTATGTATGGTCATATATTAATTCAAATTTGTATTAAAATCGATTGATCTGAAAAAAAGACGGTTGTTAAGGTGGGAGATGGAAGCAATGGGGCGGGAGAAAGGAGAGAGGGGGTGGGAGAAAGGAGAGAGGGGCGGGAGAAAGGAGACGAGGGGCAGGAGTATTTTTGTTTATAAATATAATGTAATGTTGATAAGTCGTTTAGGTAAAATTTCGGACATGTGTAAATGATTATAATAGTAAAAAGTGTAGCCGAAAAAAGTATTGAATTTGTTTTCGAATATATTATTACATAATCTTGTATTCTTAATTGAGAACATACACTTGTGTTGTCAAATCTAATTCACGGGAATGATGGATTTACTGGGTAATAGAAGATTTTGTGCAATAAAATGTTTTTCGAGTTAATAAAACAAGAAACACACTACACAGGAAAATGAAATTGTAAACAGAAACACAAACACGAAATTAACTGTGATATGAGCTTTGTCATTTTTTTTTTTGTGTTTTGGAGGTAAGTACATAAAGAAAATACCAACTGTAGTCGTCCATCTATCGTGTCTTTTATTGACCATCACATTATGTTAATGTTGATAAAGCGTCGTGAGGAACAACCTTTCAAAGGCATACTCCAAAAAAACCCAGGCCTATTCTAAACAAGCCTTCAATACAAACCTGAAGCATATGAAATATACTCGCACAATATTATTTTTAATTACTAGATATATATCATCCCTAGAGTATTTAAACTATATATGGTTAGAGGTCATTAATTGGCACTTATGTTACAGTCTCGAAAATTAATTAATTATTTGATTTAACTGTAAATGATTACACCTTTATTGATTGTACCATCTGGAATAATACTGATAATGATAAGACGAGTAATGAGCATTCATTTTGTTCTAATTAACAGAGTTAATGTCAAGATTGTTTAAAAGATAAATGTAAAATAAATATATTCAAAAAAAAGAAGACGAGACCAAAACAATACATGCACTAAAATTTAAAAAAAAATATGAACATCATGGATCCCACAGTCGCCCTGCCTCCTGCAGGACACCCGTCATTCTGCCCATGGCAATTCTGGTAAGAGGAAGGACATCAATGGAACAGGTCCATTTTCATTTGGGAAACGGTTTTATTAATTTATACTGAACGATCTTCATGCCTGATACCGCTTGTCCAATTGGAAAAACTGGAAAGCAATATAGGTCATTAAGTGGTCCTCTCTCAGAATTAATTCCGATGACCCCGCCTGCCATCCAAGAGGACTGCCAGAAAATAGTTTAACAGTAACCTGTGAAAAATTTATTTAAATGATTTTTGTTGTCTGAAACCACTTGGCCATTTTAAACAAAAGTTGGCAGCAATGGTCTTTAGTTTGCCCTCTTTCAGAATTATACCCGTCATTCAAGATGGCCGCCAGAGCCGAACATAGTTTAACAGTACCTATGGGAAATTTATTAAAAGATGTTCTTGTCCAAACCATCTGGCCTTATTGGAACAAAACTTGGCATCAATGGATGTTAGATGGTTCTATGACAAAATTGTATCCGATGAAATTGTCCGCCATTGAAGATGGTTGCCAGAGCGCAACATAATTTAACATAGGACATAATGGGGAAAATCACTGAAAGATTTTCTTGGTTGAGACCAGTGTGCCAATCGGAACAAGTAATAATTGTAACAGTGAACTGTCATATGTTTCCCAAACCAAGTTTCCCAAACATAACTCCCACATATTATTAAAAGATAAACTGAAACATAAATCATACAGTTGTCATTTGTTTACATTCATGCAATATCAATGACTATTTTATGAGTATTATTTTTTAGTTTTCCAACATGTATATTGATTAAAATATATAAATTTTGTCTTTTGATACAGGCAATGTCTTTCTAATATTGTGTGGTGTAATGGAAGTTATAACTTTTGATCATTTTAGAAGTACAATGTTTCGTCTTTTCATAAAGAGTAATAATATATTGGTTTCAACAGTTACAAACTAGTGAGAAATTGAGATCATATTAGAAAGTTTAAAAATATTTTTAAATTTTAAAAATATCTCACTAATATTTATAATGAAAATGATAGATTTAACATGAGTATATATTGAAAATGGCTTCCGTAAATCATTTTCTTTAACGCCATTCAACTCGGAATATCATGTTTACCCTTTGTGCCAAATTGTATTGAAATTGAAGAATGTTAAAAATTTGGCGGGAAAATGGTGGCCATTTTGAAAATGGCTGCCGGTAGAACATTTGCGTTATCGCCATTCAACTCGGGATATCATGTTTACTATATGCACCAAAAATCGTTGAAATCCAAGCAAGTTCACTTTTTCCCATTATTGGTGGCCATTTTGAAAATGGCCGACATATCGTTTCCGTTTTTCTTTAAGAAAATTGAGGTCGAAGGTTTTCAGTTTTTGGCGACCCTCTTGAAAATGGCGGCCATTTTGAAAATTTTTAAACATTCTTGCAGAACTAGGCATTGGGGTCTTTCACCGAGGTAAGATTCATTTCATTCCGTTGAGTCGTGTTCGAGATCTGCGTCGTTCATTTTTTTCCACTATTGGGGGCCATTTTGAAAATGGCCGACATATCGTTTCCGTTTTTCTTTCATAAAAAGTTTCCACTCGTGCTACTGAACATTTATACTAAGTTTGGTGAAATTCTGCCGGGCAGTTTTTGAGAAAATTGAGGTCGAAGGTTTTCGGTTTGTGGCGACCATCTTGAAAATGGCAGCCATTTTGAAATTTTTTAAATATGTTTGCACAACTAGACATTGGGGTCTATCACCCCAGTAAGTTTCATTTCATTCCGTTGAGTCGTGTTCGAGATCTGCGTCGGACAAGTTGAAATGGAAAGCGGAAAAAAAAGACGGAATAATAATAATAATAAGAAGAAGAAGAAGAAGAAAAAACAGAGTAAAAACAATAAGTCTCCAAACTTCGTTTGGGAGACTTAATAATAAGAAACGGAGTAAAAACAATAAGTCTCCAAACTTCGTTTGGGAGACTTAATAATAATTAAAATTTATGATCAAAGATCACGTAAGTCTCCCAAACGAAAAAAAATTGAGCAGGGGTTCCACTAGACCCGGCTAACCCTTTACACCAAATTTCATTGAAATTGAACAAGGTTGAAATAATTTCATTCAAATGGAACAAGGTTGAAATTTTGGTGGGAAAATGGCAGCCATTTTGAAAAGGGCTGCCCATTAAACATTTTCTTTAACTCCAGTCAACTCGGGATATCATGTTTACCCTTTATACCAAATTGCATTGAAATTGAAGAATGTTGAAATTTTGGGGGGAAAATGTCGGCCATTTTGAAAATGGCTGCCCGTAGAACATTTGTGTTATCGCCATTCAACTCCAGATATCATGTTTACTGTATAAACCTAAAATCGTTGAAATCCAAGCAAGTTCACTTTTTTGGCGGGAAAATGGCTGCCCGTAAAACATTTTCTTTAACGCCATTCAACTCGGGATATCATGTTTACCTTTTATACCAAATTGCATTGAAATTGATGAATGTTGAAATTTTGGCGGGAAAATGTGGGCCATTTTGAAAATGGCTGCCCGTAGAACATTTGCGTTCCCATTCAACTCCAGATATCATGTTTACTGAATAAACCTTAAATCGTTGAAATCCAAGCAAGTTCGCTTTTTTGGCGGGAAAATGGCGGCCATTTTGAAAATGGTTGCCCGTAAAACATTTTCTTTAACGCCATTCAACTCGGAATATCATGTTTACCCTTTGTGCCAAATTGCATTGAAATTGAAGAATGTTAAAAATTTGGCGGGAAAATGGTGGCCATTTTGAAAATGGCTGCCGGTAGAACATTTGCGTTATCGCCATTCAACTTGGGATATCATGTTTACTATAAGTTCACTTTTTTCCATTATTGGCGGCCATTTTGAAAATGGCCGACATATCGTTTCCGTTTTTCTTTAATAAAAAGTTTCCAATCGTGCTACTGAACATTTATACTAAGTTTGGAGAAATTCTGCTGGGCAGTTTTTGAGAAAATTGAGGTCAAAGGTTTTCGGCTTTTGGCGACAATCTTGAAAATGGCGGCCATTTTGAAAATTTTTAAACATTCTTGCAGAACTAGGCATTGGGGTCTTTCACCGAGGTAAGTTTCATTTCATTCCGTTGAGTCGTGTTCGAGATATGCGTCGTTCACTTTTTTCCACTATTGGCGGCCATCTTGAAAATGGCCGACATATCGTTTCCGTTTTTCTTTCATAAAAAGTTTTCGCTCGTGCTACTGAACATTTATACTAAGTTTGGTAAAATTCTGCCGGGCAGTTTTTGAGAAAATTGAGGTCGAAGGTTTTCGGTTTTTGGCGGCCATTTTGAAAATTTTTAAACATTCTTGCACAACTAGGCATTGGGGTTTATCACCCCAGTAAACTTCATTTCATTCCGTTGAGTCGTGTTCGAGATCGGCGTCGGACAAGTTGAAATGGAAAGCAGAAGAAAAAAAAGACGGAAAAATAATAATAATAATTAAAATTTATGATCAAAGATCACGTAAGTCTCCCAAACGAAAAAAATTGAGCAGGGGTTCCACTAGACCCGGCTAACCCGTTACACCAAATTTCATTGAAATTGAACAAGGTTGAAATAATTTCATTCAAATGGAACAAGTTTGAAATTTTGGTGGGAAAATGGCAGCCATTTTGAAAAGGGCTGCCCATTAAACATTTTCTTTAACGCCGTTCAACTCGGGATATCATGTTTACCCTTTGTTCCAAATTGCATTGAAATTGAAGAATGTTAAAAATTTGGCGGGAAAATGGTGGCCATTTTGAAAATGGCTGCCGGTAGAACATTTGCGTTATCGCCATTCAACTCGGGATATCATGTTTACTATTTAAACCAAAAATCGTTGAAATCCAAGCAACTTCACTTTTTTCCACTATTGGCGGCCATTTTCTGGCGGGAAAATGGTGGCCATTTTGAAAATGGCTGCCGGTAGAACATTTGCGTTATCGCCATTCAACTCGGGATATCATGTTTACTTTATAAACCAAAAATCGTTGAAATCCAAGCAAGTTCACTTTTTTTCTCTAATGGCGGCCATTTTGAAAATGGCCGACATATCGTTTCCGTTTTTCTTTAATAAAAAGTTTCCACTCGTGCTACTGAACATTTATACTAAGTTTGGTGAAATTCTGCCAGGCAGTTTTTGAGAAAATTGAAGTCAAAAGTTTTCGGTTTTTGGCCACCATCTTGAAAATGGCGGCCATTTTGAAAATTTTTAAACATGTTTGCACAACTAGACATTGGGGTCTATCACCCCGGTAAGCTTTATGTCATTCCGTTGAGTCGTGTTCGAGATCTTCGTCGGAAAAGTTGAAATGGAAAGCGGAAGAAAAAAAAGACGGAAAAATAATAATAATAATAATAAGAAGAAACGGAGTAAAAACAATAAGTCTCCGAACTTCGTTTGGGAGACTTAATAATTAAAATTTATGATCAAAGATCACGTAAGTCTCCCAAACGAAAAAAATTGAGCAGGGGTTCCACTAGACCCGACTAACCCGTTACACCAAATTTCAGTTGAGCAAGGTTGAAATAATTTCATTAAAATGGAACAAGGTTGAAATTTTGGTGGGAAAATGGCGGCCATTTTGAAAAGGGCTGCCCATTAAACATTTTCTTTAACTGCAGTCAACTCGGGATATCATGTTTACCCTTTGTACGAAATTGCATTGAAATTGATGAATGTTGAAATTTTGGCGGGAAAATGTGGGCCATTTTGAAAATGGCTGCCCGTAGAACATTTGCGTTCTCGCCATTCAACTCCAGATATCATGTTTACTGAATAAACCTAAAATCGTTGAAATCCAAGCAAGTTAACTTTTTTGGCGGGAAAATTGCGGCCATTTTGAAAATGGCTGCCCGTAAAACATTTTCTTTAACGCCATTTAACTCGGGATATCATGTTTACCCTTTGTGCCAAATTGCATTGAAACTGAAAAATGTTTAAAATTTGGCGGGAAAATGGTGGCCATTTTGAAAATGGCTGCCGGTAGAACATTTGTGTTATCGCCATTGGACTCGGGATATCATATTTACTACATTAACCAAAAATCGTTGAAATCCAAGCAAGTTCACCTTTTTCCACTATTGGCGGCCATTTTCTGGAGGGAAAATGGCGGCCATTTTGAAAATGGCTGCCCGTAAAACATTTTCTTCAACGCCATTCAACTCGGGATATCATGTTTACCCTTTGTGCCAAATTGCATTGAAATTGAAAAATGTTAAAAATTTGGCGGGAAAATGGTGGCCATTTTGAAAATGGCTACCGGTAGAACATTTGCGTTATCGCCATTCAACTCGGGATATCATGTTTACTTTATAAACCAAAAAATCGTTGAAATCCAAGCAAGTTCACTTTTTTCCTCTATTGGCGGCCATTTTGAAAATGGCCGACATATCTGCTCCGTGTTTTTTTAATAAAAAGTTTCCACTCGTGCTACTTAACATTTATACTAAGTTTGGTGAAATTCTGACGGGCAGTTTTTGAGAAAATTGAGGTCGAAGGTTTTCGACCATCTTGAAAATGGCGGCCATTTTGAAAATTTTTAAACATGTTTGCACAACTAGATATTGGGGTCTATCACCCCGGTAAGTTTTATGTCATTCCGTTGAGTCGTGTTCGAGATCTGCGTCGGACAAGTTGAAATGGAAAGCGGAAGAAAAAAAAGACGGAAAAATAATAATAATAATAATAATAATAATAATAATATTATTGCCCCTGGCAGCCATCTTGAAAATGGCGGCCATTTCGAAAAAAAAGTATTGATTGCACACTTTCACATAGTGATCTTACTTTCTGCCAAGTTTCATTCAATTCTATCCAGGCATTTCCGAGAACTAAGCCGGACATAAATCATTGGAAGAAAGAAAGAAAGAAAGAATAATAACAAAGAAACGGAAGAATAACAATATGTCGCCGACTTTCGTCGGGGCGACATAACTAGAATTGCAATTGCGAGCAATAGCAGATGTCGCCCCTGGCAGCCATCTTGAAAATGGCGGCCATTTCGAAAAAAAGAGTATTGATTGCACACCTTCACATAGTGATCTTACTTTCTGCCAAGTTTCATTCAATTCTATCTAGGCATCTCCGAGAACTAAGCCGGACATAAATCATTGGAAGAAAGAATAATAACAAAGAAACGGAAGAATAATAATATGTCGCCGACTTTCGTCAGGGCGACATAATAATAATAAGAAACGCAACAAAAACAATAAGTCTCCAAACTTCGTTTGGGAGACTTAATTAAACAGCAATGTTTCATGCTGCCAGTCAAGATGGACATAACCCAGGTGAGCGATACAGGCTGATGAAACCTTCTCTGTGCATTAATCTTAATGCAAAGGTGTGCATGTATATATCATTTTTAGAAAATTTACATTTTTTTTTTTGTAAACATTAACATTTTTGAAAAAAAAGAGGGGGGGGGGGGGGGGGGTAAAAACTTATTTCCTCAACTAAACCATCACCGCTCAAAGGAATTTGATGCACAATTAACTTTTTTCAAATAACACACGTTGAAAAAATGTAAAACGTTATTCTCTTTTTTCCTTTGTTTTCTTTATATATACACACTTCAACCAGTAACATAATTAATCACAACAGATCACAAATGAATTATAGTAAATACATGTATCCTGTTTATTTTATTCCATTATTGTTTATTTACAGGTGTATGGTATGTCACAGTAAACCTGCCGACAAAAGATGCCATGATTGTACTCTAGATATGTGTGATGACTGTACAACGCAACACCGTACAACAGAGGGACACCGCTACATACAGTCCCTGTCTGATAGGTATATAATTGATTATAGTGTAAAGATAGGTAGTAAAGGGAGCACTGATATCAAGGTTTTACCTGACGGTTTGTTAGTTATTGCTGATTATAATGGTAAACAATTAATAACATGTACCATAAAAGGAGAACAATACAACATAATATCCGTACCTGGTGGACCACAGAGTATAACTGTAGTAGATAGCAATACTGTCGCTGTCAGATTATACAATAAGATACTGACAGTAGACATCAGACACAGACAGATCATCAATGATATCTATGTACAACTTAGTTATAGTATTATGTACAGTAATAATCACCTGTTTGTTGGGTGTCATGATCATACAATAAAGGTAGTATCTCTGTCAGGGGAGGTAATCAGAACAATAGATCTGGGTTTTATACCTTACTATATCTGTGGGGATGATAAGGAACATATTTACATCAATGATTATTCCAATAACAAGTTACATTGTACTGACAATGACTCAAACAGTATGTTTACATTTACCTCCCCTGACATGAGAGGACCATGGGGTCTGACTATAGACAATGAAGGATATATCCTTGTTGTATGTGCTGGGTCTAATAATGTACACAGGATCAGTCCTGATGGTAGTCATAGTCAGATCATTATAACACATATAGCAACACCATCTCTCCTGCCGCCAGTTATATGTTATGAATCTGTATCACAGTCTGTTATTATTGGTCGTCATAATACAATCTATGTCTATAAACAGAAGTAAATGTTGATATACAATTTTGTCGATTACTTTTTGAAATAACTATTTTTATTCACTTAAATCATAAATTCAACAATAATTTGTAAATGACAATAAACATACCAATAAATTAACACAGTAAATGAAACAAGATATAAACTTACCACATTCATTTGAAATTCTGTTAATGATGAGACATGAAGAAATTGTACAGTTCATAAGGAGTCTACGTGTATATTACAGTATAGTAATACAATAGTATATACATGTATAAATTTCATATTTGTACATATTATAAATAGGAATGTTTTGTAAATGTTATAAAACAATTTGGTTGTTAACATAGGAAACCATCCAACTGTTTGTTTTTAAAAGATAAACATGATGAATGTATATCAGTAGTCTTTAATATATACACTGTAACTCAATAATTGTATATAATTAATGGTTAATTATGTAGTTTTAAATGTTCATATACATGTATGCCATAAACTGACTATTGATGACTAGATAGATAAACAGGTTTTTTGTTGGTTTTTTTTTTTTTTTGTTTTGTTCTTTTTGTTTTTGTTTTTGTTTTTGTTTTTTGTTTTTGTTTTTTGTTGTTTTTTTGTTGTTTTTTTGGTTTATTATTTTTTTTTTTTTTTGGGGGGGGGGGGGTGTTACAGGATTAACTATTAGCTGAAATTAAACAGTGATAGATGAATAAAAGTTAATGTTGTGATTAAAATAAAAATATATCCTCCGAAATGTCTGGGTCTGAAAATAAGGATGAACTCCATGGATTTTTATGTATTTATTTCCGATCAGAGTTGAGAAAACTGAAACTTTGCGTGTGTTACAATAGATAGCCGCTTGCAATAGCATGTGGACAGTATAAATTAGAAAACTGAATTTTATCATAGATATTTGAAACACATAACAAATCAAACAGATTTTTTCTTGTACGTGATTCGTCTTCAGATTCATTTGCTCGTGATACTACAAAAATTAAAACGAAACCAAAGAATACCTATTTCAAAGTGTTTGTAAAGTAACGAGATTATATTTGAATAATTTGACAAATAATTTTAGACTACAGACATAGAAGATATTTTCAAAAGTGAGATTTGAATATTTTCATTAAAATGTAAAACACTTATTGACTGCATATGCGGGGAATAGTAAGTTTATTTTCCCCTCGATACGCCTCGGGGCAATAGTTGGTACCTCGGGGACAATAAACTTACATACATTTTACCCCTTATACCCAGTCAATAAGTATATAATATTGGATGACACCGATGCGAAAAGGACCAAAAATGTATTAGGCATCAGTAAATTTTCTTTCGGTATAATAAAACACTTATTCACTGCATATTCGGGGAATAGTAAGTTTATTGTCCCGTTGATACCAACTATTACCCCTACTAACCCCCTATACCCAGTCAATAAGTATAAACTATTGCCATCAATTGTAATGGATAGTCTCGTTCCCTGTGTAATATTTTTATTTTTCTAGTAATGTTTTGGCATTATGTAATTTATGAAATAAGTTTTTACATATACACAGGTATGAATTTCCATATGTGAGCTCACATGACCAAAAGATCCATGTGACATATTGTCATCACTTGGTGTCCTTGTCATCGTCTTAATAATCTTCTCTGTATCCACTGGATGATACGGACAAAAGTTTTTGGATTGGTCCAAGGTCTTTGATTTGGAAGTTGAATCAGTATTGCAGGCGTCACGAAAAATAAGATAATAATGATAATAAAAAAAACCCAAAAAACAGTCCACCAAGAAAAAAAGATTCCACGTTAGCGATACATGCTCTTTTGGGTCTCTTGTTTTCTCATTGATAATATTAGTATACAATAGATTGGCTATTTAGTTTTACAATGTTCGCCTTATTTGTAGTAATTGTAGATATGTATATTTATATTGTAGAATTGATCCTTATTAAGGTATATTTAAGACAACGTGAACCCTATGTACTTTCAATGTTTCTCCATATATCCCAGTATTTAAACACTGTTTTCCGTGTTCTGGTATGTTATTATGTAGGAAATAAGAGTTATGGTAATATTATGTGATGTGAGAAGTTGGGGATGGTATTGAGGGTATATAGGTTATAAGTAATTTGAAGAATCTCCTCCTCAACAATTATAACTAAAGACAAATCATACTTCATTTGAATTTTACAATTTCAAACTTTTATAACCTTAGATCTAGATGGCTTATACAGGGGAAAGGAGAAGGGATGGGGGTTGTAAATTATTATGAACAAGTTAACGTGAAAATAACTATTATAAATCTCAAAAGTTCTTCTACTTTCCGTCTTCAGCTCACCTGGCCAAAGGGTATGTGCGTTTTTCTCATCACTTGGCGTCCATCTTTCGTCCGTCCGTCCGTCTGTTAACTGTTCACATTTTAATCTTCTCCTCTGAAACTGCAGGGCCAAATGGAATTAAACTTAGCAGGAAGCAACTATGTAAGGTCCTCAATTAAGTTTGCTCATCTCGTCCCGATCGGACAACAAGCATGGCCAACATGGGCAATTTTCGTTTCTGCTTTGCTGTTTTCAAAAATCTTCTTCTCTGAAACTGCTTGGCCAAATGGAACAAAAGTTGACAGGACATACGGGAGGTCCTTTATAAATTTTCCTTATTACGTCCCGATTGGACTAAAAATGTGGTCCCCCATGGGCAGTTCTTGTTCCTGATTGGCTGATATAAAAAAATCTTCTCTGAAATTACTTGACAGGAAACATCTATGGGAGGTTCTTTACATAGTTTCCTCATTTCGTCCCGATCGAGTTACAAGCATCGCCGTCATTTGCAATTCTTGTTTCTCATTGGGTGATTAAAAGAACTTTTTTTTCTTTCAAACTGCTTGGACAAAACTGTCAGTAAAACTTGACAGGAACCATCAATGGAAAGTCTTGTGTGATGTTAATTTTTTTTATCCTGATTGGACGACAAGCATGGCTGACATTGGCAATTCTTGTTTCTGATTGGCTAATATGAAGAAATCTCCGATCTACCCTGATACCGCCAAATGGAAGAAAACCTGACGGAAAGCATCTATGGGATGTGCCTTAATAAAATTTCCCCATTTCGTCCCTACCGATGGACAAACATGGCTGTCATGAGCATTTCTTGTTTTTAATTGTTTGATTTAAAAAATTGTTTTCTATCTGAAACTGCTTGGCCAAAACTGTCAGCCAAACTTGACAGGAAGCATCTATGGAAAGTCTTTTATGAAATGAATTTTTAGCACCCTGATTGAACGAAAAGCAAGGCTGCCATGGACAATCTTTGTTTCTGATTGGTTGATTTAAGATTTTATTTCTCTGAAACTGCTGGGCCAAATAGAGCCACACTTGACATAAATGTCTATGGAAGGTCCCTTATCCCTCATTTTGTTCCAGTTGAAAAACAAACAACCCTCTGATCCTTTAGTTATACATAAGGAATTGAGAGGAGGATATACAGAAAGTTACCGCTGTTGAAAAAAAAACCTTTATGTGTAGTTATAATTGTTGTGAAGACTAACTGCATTTTATTGTCAGGGATGAAATGGCACAGTAAGCTTTGCTACAAGACACGCAAAAAGTGTGGTTCCGGTTACTTTTGTATAAATATATATGTTCGGTACGTAGGGATTTTCTTTTACATTGAATGTAAGGTAGAGACATTTTGACCTTAATGCTTAGTGATGAATGTTCAAAAAGTCCTTAGGGTAACTGTCAAGATATGGTAGATAGGCTTACCGGAACCACACATATTTTTATATTCTCCATGTTATTTGTGTATATGTATGTGTATTTTTAAATGTATTAATGTTTATAAAATAATTGGTTTATGTGTGTGCGTTCATTTTGCATATGCCAGAATTGACTATGAATAAGAACATTCAAAATTCAATGATGCAGAACAAAATTGTATAAATACTACATGAATATGTTGATGTATTTTAGCTCACTTGTTGTCTGTCGTCTGACTTTAACTTTCCGTTAAAAAATCTCCTCTGGGAACAAACTTTTGTGAATTGCCTTCAAAACTATCCAAATATTCGGAAAAGGAAACATTTACTATAAAATCTTTTCATCTGAGACTGCTTAGCTCATTGAAACTCAACTTTGGTAAAATGGTCTTTGGTATTTTCCTTTCAAAATGTGTACGGGGTTCGAGCCTTAAAACAAATATGGCCAATATTACTAAAATTGGAAAACAATCAACACAACAATAAGTAATGAGGCAATCGAGATAAAATTTGGCAAAGTGGTGCTTATCTGGACCCTTTACCAATAGGACTGCTGTTACTAAAAAGTAAAACAAAATAAGCAATGTTTTAAAATCTTGGCTGAAGCTATTGGGGTAATTTAGACCAATTTTTGTTGAAATCGACAGGTCATTTAGTTGTTAGATCCTGAATATTTTATACATAGTGGGGGACAATTTGGACACTATTTTGGAAAAAAAAAGCAAAACAAACACTGAGTTTCTGTTCCGGTAGAGCAAAACAGACTCCTTAGGGCCTTTTTTTTACACTAACCTGTGTACATAATTTTTTTTTATTTTTTTGCTTAACAATATTGTCGTAACAATTGTTTGTATAATAAATAAGGAAAATGAAACAAAATTATCATTTTATTGCTTCTGTTTACTTGTATACATAAATTGTTTTTGTAACAATGTTTGTATTGTTCTCTGTTGGTCATATTAATGGGTCTAATACTTGTTTTTTATGTTTTAAACTGCATTTTTTACATTCAGTGTGGTGAAATACCGAGTGAAATCAAATTCGATATTTCACCCAGTGAAATGTCAAGTCATTTTTCACTCTAGGAACATGAGGAAGTGATATAACAATAGCATTCGCCAACGACGTTGCTAAACAAAGGTCGACGCGTAGTCACATTAAAACATAATCCCTTGTTTTTTCTCGATTAATCTTATGAACACATGTTCTGGTATGTTATTATGTAGGAAATAAGAATGGTGTGTATATTATGCGATGTGCGATGTTAGAGTTCAATTTTGGATAATATTGAAGGTATATATGTTATAAGTAATTTGACGGACACATGCCAGTCTGACACGTGGCTTGAGACCTTGACTTCAATTTCTTCCTCGAGTGACTTTGTCAATTTTCCGTGGTTATGTCCATTTCTCAGAAACTGTAATACCTAGACACACCTTATTTCGTCAAAAGATAGTTCTTGGTAGTTACATGTCAGTCTGACACTTGGCTTTAGACCCTGACCTCAATTCCATGCTAGAGTGACTTTGTAACTTTAAGTTCATTTCTCAGAAAATGTATTACCTAGGCCAACCATAATTGGTCTATAGATAGTTCTTGGTGGATACATGCCAGTGTGACACCTGGCTTCGGACCTTGACCTCGATTTCATCTTCGAGTGACTTTGTAACTTTTTCATGGTTAAGTTAATTTCACAGCAACTTGAATACTTAGACCCACCATATTTGGTCAATATATACTTCTTGGTGGGTACATTGCAGTCTCATACCTGGTTTGGGATCTTGACCTCAATTTCATGCTTGAGTGACATTTTGGTGGTTAAGTCAATTTCTCAGAAACTGTAATACCTAGACCTACTTCATTGTGGGTAAATTGCAGTCTGACATCTGTTTTGGGATCTTGACCTCAATTTCATGCTTCAGTGACTTTTTCGTGGTTAAGTAAAATTATCAGAAACTGTAATACCTAGACCTACTGTATATGGTTCATTGACAGTTCTTGGTGTGTACATACTAGTCTGACACGTGTCTCTGGACCTTAATCTCAATTTCATGGATGAGTGACTTTCATCCAGATCTCTTGATTTAAGTACTTTTTCAGCAACTGTAATACCTAGACCCATCCGTGTTTGGTCTATAGATATTTCTTAGTGGGTATATGCAAGTCTGACACCTGTCTCTGGACTTTCATCTCAATTGCATGGTTGAGTCACATTTTCGAGATTAGGTCCATTTCTCAGCAACTTTAATACCTAGACCCTCCGTATTTGGTCAATAGATAGTTCTTAATGGATACATGTCGGTATGAGAGGCTCACAGGAGCCCGTATCGCTCACTTAGACTATGTCCATCTTGACTGGCAGTCTGGAACATTGCTGTAAATTTCAAATTGTCTCACTGGTTTCAAACGAGAAGATCATTCATTGAACTTTCCCATAAAGCTAGGTCATATGTTTAACTAAGTTCCGCTCTGGCAGCCACCTTGGATGGTGGACAGGGTCATCGGATATGATTCTAAAGTAGGACCAACTAAGGACCATTGCTGCCATTGGTCAATTGGGTTCAGACAAGAAAATCTTTAAGTAGATTTCCCAAAGGTCTTATTTTAAACTATGCTCGACTCTTGCGGCCATATTGGATGGCGGATAGGGTCATCGGCTATAATTCAGAAATAGGACCACCTAAGGACCATTGCTGCAAAGTTTTGTTCCAATTGGCTCAGTGGTTTCAGATAAGATCTTTAAAGGAAAGTTTACGACAACGACGATGGACGACGAACGACGCCGGACGCCAAGTGATGACAATAAAAAGAGTAGATAGAGTTAACCACACATATTTTTTTATTCTCCATGTTAATTATATATATATATATATATGTATATTTTTAAATGTATGCATGTTTATCAAATAATTCGTTTATGTCTGTACGTTCATTTTGCATATGCCAACATTTACTATGAATAACAAATAAATTCAAAATTAAATGATGCAGAACCAAATTGTATAAATACTACATGAATATGCTGATGTATTTGAACTCACTTGTTGTCTGTTGTCTGACTTTAACATTACGCTAAAAATTGTCCTCTGGAAACAAACTTTTGTGAAACTGCCATCTGAACACAACAATAAGTAATGAGGTAATTGAGATCAAAATCAGGCACAGTGCTGCTTATCTGGACCCTTTACCAATGTGAATGCTGTTACTAAAAGCACAACAAACTAAGCAATGTTTTAAAATCTTGGCTGAAGCTATTGGGGCAATTTAAACCAAAGTTTGTTGAAGTCCTCAGGTCATGTACTTGTGAGATCCTGGCAATTTTATACATAGTGTTGGGAAATATGGACAATGTCGAATTGCAACCATACTTGGTAGGAATGATGCCTGTGAACAGTAAAACGGTTTACCATTGGTACCGGCTGAATGAACAATGTCGCCAGAGGCTATCTTTGATTTTTATTGGCTAATTTTGAAAAATGTTCTCCTCTGAAACTACATTAATATGAAATATGTTGAAACTTTGCTGGGTTGATGACAACAATGTCCTCTACAAACGATCCACTTTTCGTTGAGATTCATTTGATAACCGACGACTGCGGCTGTTTAAAGTTTTTTTTTTAAAACCATATTGGAAAGAACTTTTTTTGTAATTTTCTTATTAACTAATGGGCAGACAATAGCCAAAGCTGATCCAACTTTTATTTTGGTCAAAAGTCAAATATCAAGGTTACTTTGACAATTTTGCATATCTTTAACAGCTTTTTAAATGGCCAATTAGAAGCCAGATGGGCGATTCAGGCTCCGGTGAGCTCTCTAGTTTTTGTTTTGTTTGTTACAATATATTGTTTTAACCATTCTTTGTATAATACATAATAAGGAAAATTTAAAAAAAAACCTTTTTTTACTTTTGTTTACTTGTATGCATGCATTTATTGTATCAATTTCTGTATTGGTCATATTAATGAGTCTAATAATTTTTATGCTTCCTTTAAACATCATTCCATTATTGAAATTCAAATAACATGGAAACCCCCCTCCTCCAATATCAAAAATAAAAAGATGAAGGAAGAGGTATTTTAAATTATCCTGTCAACCTACTACGGAAATGCTACCACCTCCATTGAATGTTCCTTTGGGGCCCTATCAATCCTGTGACCACCATTAACCAAAATTAGCAAAACATATTAAGAATTGTTTTCGTATAATTCTAATGGTCATATACACACTATATTTGATGTAATTGTCTGGGCAAGGCGGATGATGGATGGATGAATTATTGTTTAACGGCCTGTGGCAACCAGTGCATATCAGGATGAGAATGTGTTAATATATGAATATGGTCCCAGCTTTGAACTAGACAGACACGGTGAGCCAGATTTTTAACGTGCTACCTCACGAGGTAACTGGTTGCAGAAAGACATATCACCCCACTCGGAAACATTATACTGACTCTGAGCCGACAAGTCCTTTGCTCTTACTCCTAGTTGCCACGTGCTTGGTGGAGAAGCAGCAAATACCAATTTTAATATCTTTGGTTCTTGCCAAGGTGGGGGGGGGAGTTCGATTTTCAAAATTGTGTCTGTTAGCTGAACCAGGCAAGTTTTATCTGTTAAGCAAATTAAAATGTTCCACGTGTGTGATGACGTTTAGGCTCTTGTAAGACAAAACAAAAGAAAATTATATAACTGTTTTTATTCAGATGAAAATGAATTGTATCAATAAATTATATTCAATTATCTGTGCTAGAGATTCAGTAGAATCATTTTGAACTTGTAAAAGTTGGCCATATTTCTCATCAAGTCAATGTTTTAAATAAACTAAATTTCTAAATATTGGATGGATGTGTAATTTTAGTTTTGAATTATTGTAGTTGAAAGAAGTCAATTAAGTATCATGCTATTACAATACCAATGATCAATTTCCAATTATAGATGTAAATGAGAAGTATGGCCAAGCTGTAAAATAAAATCAATGGATGAAATCATCATGTATGAAGAAAATTTGATATTGTATTTTCTTTGCCCTACATTTTAGCTTAGTAAATAAAAGAGTGAATGAACAATGTCTTTGTATAGAAATATGCCCAAATTTCACCAGTATATACTTAACAATTGCTCAACTGTCTGGTTACGAATCATACAAAAATTCAGAAGCCCTCTCAATGTAGCTTACTGAGGCTTTTTAAGTAACAGGCCTGTGCAAAGGTAGAAGACAACAGATGGTTGTTTGTTATCGTTTCTGTCTTCTTATATCGCTTATTGCCAATCACAAATGTACATCTAATTTGACCTGGCACTCGAGGATTTGTACAACAGGCTGAAAATTATAAGATTATACAACTTGCATCAAAGAGACAATATAGATTTGGAACATAAAAAAGACAAGAACTAAATGAACGCTAGAAACAATCATGTATACATTTTAACTGGTCAAAATCAATGTCCGAAAGATATTGGTCGACTTTCCAATTAACCAATCAGAAATGAAGATTGCCAAATTGCAGATTTGTAGGTTTTTCTGATTCACCATATTCATTTCAGTTGCTAATAAAAGGGTAGTCTACAGATTGTTTCAGTTAGTTACCCTATGCCATAGGTCCAAGTGATTTTTTTAAACGGCATATCCGTGTGCCATGTCTTACTCATAACTCGATTATCCCCCTGAAACAACTACTGTACGCAGTTTCAGAGAGTATGAGGTGCAACGTCTATTAACCAGTAAATAAAAAAATATTTCATGGCTATGTCATTTACAGGGTTTGAAATATGTTAATGTTATAAACGTACCTCAATAGCTAGTTTTCAGTAAAACATTTACTGGAATTGGAGGAGAACACATTCATTTGAAATGATAACAAAATATGGACATTTGACCTGATAAACTTCTGACACTCCGTCTGCCGGTTATTGCACATTAGTTCGCAAAAAAAGCCAAAATCTAATGTAAGAGAAATAAAGACTGAAATTATACTGTACAGTCAAACCTGCTTTAGTGACCACCTGTATTAAACAATAACCTGTCTTAAAAGACCATCATTTCAAATTCCCTTTGTGGTGCATTTTTTATAAAATTAACTTGTATATAATCCCACCTGTCATTAGTGACCACAATGTTGCCCTCCCTCGGAAGGTTATATAAGACAGGTTTGACTGTATATCTATCACACAACTGGAGGCTTTCAAGAGCCTGTATCGCTCATTTGAATTAACTTGTCCATGTTCAGCAGGACTAAAAATTTATCTTGACTGGTTTTCCCATAGATACAATGTTAAACAAAGTTAGGGTGTGGTGGCCATAATAGTTGACATTCACGGTATGATGATTAGGGTCCTATGTTAAACTAAGTTCAGCTTTGGTGGCCATCTTGATTGGCGATTTTGGTTCACTGTCCTGGTCTTCGGACACAAGTCTGAAAGATAACCATCTAATTACCATTGCTACCAAGATTGGTTCTAATTGGCTCAGTGGCTTCAGACGAGATTTTTTGAAGAATTTTTCCTAAAGGGTCCTAAATGAAATTAAGTCAAACAGTGGTGGCCATCTTGGCTGACAGTCTAAGTCATCGGACACAATTTCAAGAGGACCATCTCAGATCCATTGGTGCCCAGTCCGGTTCCAATTGGTTAAGTGGTTTAAGACAAAAAGATTATCTAATGAATTTTCGTCTAGAGTCCTATGCTAAATTTAGCCATGACGGCCATTTTGGTTCACATTCCGGGTCACCGGACATAATTCTGAAAGAGGGCCACTAAATACCATTTCTGCCAAGTTTGATTTCAACTGGCTTTGTAGTTTCTACACCAGTGAGCCTGAAATTAAAGATACTACAGATACACCAAAGTCCGCTTCATATTTGGATTTGTTTCTTGAAATAGACAATGTGGGACATTGGAAGACAGCACTTGATGACAAACGTGATGACTGAGATTTTCTTATTATTAATTACTTTCCCTTCTTGAGTAGCAAAGTACCAACATCGCCTCCATATGGAGTCTACGTTTCTCAGCTTATCCGATTTTCAAGGGAATGTGTGAGCTACCGTGACTTTCGACAAGAAAGCTTCTTAATCAGGATTTTATCAGGGATAAGTTGATGTCATCACTTATAATTATGAAATTTTACGGTCGTCATCACGAATTGATCAATTATCTAAGATGTTTGACCTGTTCCCACTGTCGTAACATTTCACTTGCCTCCATCGATTTGTGACTTCCACCGGATTGTCTTTGTTGAACTTCACGATGAATGCCGCATACGCAGCAGGAACTGATTACCCTTCAGGAGCACCAGGGTTCACTCCTTGTTTTTATAGGATTTCGTGTTGTTCATTGTTTTTTAAGTTTTATGTGTTTATTTGTTGTGCTTGTGGTTGTTCATTTGTCTTGCCGGGTTTGTCTGTTCCTTGGATTACGTTTTTTTTTTTTATTTGCTGCTTAGGTATATTTGTCCTTTTCATATATCTTGGATTTCATATGGGCATTAAAAACGTAAATTTGGGAGAGGATCATTCCTACAATTTAACGATTCAGTTGCTTTTGAAGTTTCAGAGAAGAAGATTTCTGAAATTTCAACCAATCAGAGTGTGCAATTGACCCTGGCAACCATGTTGGGTGTCGCATCTGCACCACTGACATACATTTTGTTTATGAACCACTATCTGATCATTCAGGCATTCTATTACTTCCATCTGTTAATCGGTTTCTGACAAGAAGCTGTTTGTTTGTATTTCCGATAGGATCCCATGTTAAATGTGTCCCGCGTTGGCCATCTTGCTTTTCAGATTTGCACAAAAAACAAGAGAAGAAGATTTCTGAAATTTCAACCAATCAGAGTGTGTAATTGACCCTGGCAGCCATGTTGGGTTTCGCATCTGCACCACTAACATACATTTTGTTAATGAACCACTATCTGACCATTCAGGTATATTATTACTTCCATCTGTCAATCTGTTTCTGACAAGAAGCTGTTTGTTTGTATTTCCGATAGGATCCCATGTTAAATGTCTCCCGCGTTGGCCATCTTGGTTTTCAGATTGGCACAAAAACAACTGAAACTTTGTAGAGGACCATGCAAAGATTATTCCTGTCAATTGCTTTTGTAGTTTCAGATAAGAGGTTTTAGAAATTTCAGCCAATCAGAGTGCATGAAATTTTTGATCGGCACCACAAATATCAATTTTGTTAAGGAATACATGTATTATCTAATCATACAGGCAAAATGTTGAAACAATCTGTCAAACGGTTTCTGACAAGAAGATGTTTGTATGTATTTCCCACAGGATCCTATGTTAAATGTGGTGGCCATATTGGATATCAGATCTGCACAAAAAACTGCTTTAAATTGGTAGTTTCAGAAAAGAAGATGTTTTAATTTCAGAGTTCATAAATGGACATTGAAGGCGTTTTAGAATTTCGGATCGGTACCAAAAACTCCTATTTTGTTAAAGACTATTATCTGATCATCCAGGCATAATATTACTTCCATCTGTCAAACGGTTTCTGACAAAAAGATGTTTGTATGTATTTCCTGTTGGATCCTATGTTACATTATTCACGTGGTGGCGGCAATCTTCACAAAAACATAAACTTTGCAGAGGACCATGTAAGAATCATTTCTGCAATATAACAATTCGATTGCGTTTGTAGTTTCAGAGTGCATAAATTGCCCTGACATGCCTTTTTTAATTTAGGTTCGGCCCCAAAAACACCCATTTTGTTAAGGACCTTTATCTGATTATTGAGGCATAATATTACTTCTGTCAAACGGGTTTTGACAAGTAGACGTCTGTATGTGTTTCCCTCAGGATCTTATGTTATTTTTTCCCGTGGTGGTGACCATTTTGGATTTCAGATCGGCGAAAAAAAAACAAACTTTGTATAGGAGCATGTAAGGATCATTTCTGCAATATAACAATTCATTTGTTTCTGTAGTTTCAAACAATCAGAGGGTATAAACGACCCTGGCAGTCATATTGAAATTTTTAATCAGAACCAAAAACATACATTTTGTAGAAGACCACTACGCACACATTCCTACAAAGTTTGGTTCCAATCTACTCAGTGTTTTCAGAGAAAAAGATTGAAATATAAAATCTGACAGACAACGACGATGACTACATGATATATATAATGTTCTATGCCTTATACACAATTTAAAAACCTTAAATAAATACAACTTATCAAAACTGTGCATTGCACAACTAAATAATGAACAAATAACAGCCTCGCATAAAATGGTGTTCTGATAATTCGAACTGGATTTCCTTAATATCCATATTTTCCCTAAGTCGAAAATCCTTTATTTCGACAAAAATAGCAAACAAAACAGCTGATAATGGATACCTTTGCCTAATTACTCTTAAGTATTGAAATACTTCAGACATCCACCCATTATTCATGACACAAGTTTGTATATTACTGTATAAAGTTTCCATTCGTCTAATTAATGACTTTTTTTTAAGTATTCACCATAAAACCTCATTCCAAAGAGTTAATAGCCTTACTAAAATCATCAAAATGTCTGATAAAACTCTACCATTATTCCATCTAAACTCGGAGATTTATTTAATTTCATACCTTTAAAAGCCTCTGAAAATTCTTCAGTATGTATTAAACCGTCACAGATTTGTTTCTCCTTATCATCCAAAAAGTTTGTGTAAATCTGTTTCCAGAAGATAATTTGTTATCAGATAAATGTCATGATCATTTGAAGTGTACATTTTGTTTTACAGTATTCTTTTATCATACATACACTTTTCTTTTGTTTTGAAACAATATCGCCATTTTCATTCACTGGTTTTTTAGTTGTCTTTTAAAGACAAATCCCTATTCATTTAGAAAAATGAGGTGACCGGACAGGTTTTATTGTTATTCCATCTCAATTTTTCCTAGTTTTAAGAAATCATTAAAAATAACTGGCTATTTTCAAAGGATTTTTATTCTTTTGAAACATGACAGAGATTTTACATTTGATACCAGAATTTTCATAATGTCTCTTAGATTTTTTTTATTTAAACATTTTCTTTGTGCTTATTGGGGAAATAGTAAAATGAAATAGTAGTATTCTGTTCTGTAGAAAATGACTATATAGACAATTTTAACGTTCTGTCTGTAAGAATTACCAGCAAGGACTCCACCAGGGGAGACAGTCACATTTAATTTTATATCTACATTACTTGACACCCTGTTGGAATGTGTTTACACGTTAGTTTTCTAAAAAGATAATCATATAAATAAAACGAAAACTATTTTTTCTTAAATCTGGCAGTTCTGATGCATAAGATTGCATTTAGCAGGTTAGAAATACAAAATGGCAAATTAACAACAGCAGATCAGACATTTTTCATGGATGTCAGTGCATAACATCTTAAGTGTCAACTGTAACTATTGACATAATTAAAAAATGTACATATTGCGAAAAAAAACCAACTAATATCAAATAATATAATTTAATGGGTTAAATTTTGGGGATGTATTATCAAATTTGAATAAGTGAAAATTTAAGTACCTTGTGAAAATAACCAGCCATATAGAACTTTAAAAAAAATTGTTCAAGTGGCTGGTAGATAATAAATGAGCACTATTGCTTTAAATTGATAAATCCCAGACTGGAATACCAACTTCTACTAGCGGAAAAAGTCCAGTCGATCGATGCTTTAAAGGTAAGAATGAAAATACGGTACATAAGGTGACTCTGGTTATCTCCAATTCTTTTATCTAAAAAAAAACTGTTATCTCAAAGTATTTTTTGGTCCAAAGATTAAACTTTGCACCATATGTCCTCCTGATATCTCAAACTATTTTTGTTCATCCCTTCGACTTTGAGATAACAAGAGTGAACTGTATATATGTAGATGTAGAAGACTCAAATATGGTTTTATAACAAGAAACAACAGGTAGACAGATGTTTATATGTTGATGATTTAGAAGTCTATTCCTAAAGTGTCCCGTTATTTAGAGAATTAATGCTGGAGAAGTGTGAATTTGTATCAGAAATGTCAAATCTGTTCGGAAATTCGAAACGTTATATTTGAAAAGATTTTATTTGTATTTTCAAAAACATAATTTTCAGAATGACTTACTGATTTTCAAAGAATTCCAACAAATCCAGTCATGACAATTGCTGTTCGTGCTTTTATTAAAAGCACAGAAGATTTCAAAAGAGACATAATTTGTTAAGTTTTAAGATACCACAAGTACTGAATGCCCTTTAACCAATTTTCGAGGTGGTCTTCATGTACCCAAGGGTATCCCCAGCTCAGTTGCTAGTATTTCGATACTATCCCGAAATTTATACAAATGTACTTAAAATCTATTGTTACAAAATTGTAAAATGTGTGAAACCTGAGGAGTATCTCCCTTGTGCATAACTCTGTCCTTGGTCATTTTGGTATTTTCAATTTGGTCTTCAACTTTTTGGATTTTTATTTTTGTTTTTAACATTTTAGGCCTTGAGCACAACTGATGAGTCTTACATCAACGAAATGTGCACATCTTGTGCATCAAAATTGATATCAAAGAATTTTTTTTTCAATGTAGACAAAAAAGTAGCCACTCTAATCTACAATCTTGTCAATGAAACCATTGTGAGAGGGTTAATCCCTGTAGGAAAGCTTTTGTTTAAAGGGTTTAACTTTTTTTCTATTTACAAGTTCAAGACGATGATTTGAGTTTTATGTCTCCCGAGTACAGACAGATCCTAGAGGAATCAGACTTACTTCAGCAGAATTCAAAAGACAGTCATGTCATCTAGAGCGATTATATGGTAATATCATATTTTTAGTGTAATAAAAAAGGCAAAGGACAGATATTTTGTCAAAGTACAAAAGACATTAACTAAATGCAAGGCTTGAACATATACTAAAAGCTAGAGAAGAGTGTTTTTATTACTGTTCTTCATGGAAAGTCACTGTAAACCCATTAGCAATTAGATGATAGCTTTCAACTTTCTCATTGTTACTTTCCATTTTTTTCAGTGGAACTATGCTAGCATTGTCTTCATATGGTAGGGGCACTTTATCATAAGTTTATAGTTGGACAACTGTTGATTCCACAAAAAACACCAATTGAGATTTGTATCAGGGAAAGTCAGATGTCATCACTATGAACATTTTACCAATGTATTCCTAAATCTATTGATTATTAAGATAAATAGCATTAGACTCAAATTCACCATTGTAAAACGACATGTTCCTCTTAAGACTACTACCCTATTCACTTTTATTGGACCACACCACAGGTGCCATTTGTGGAGCAGGAATTGTTTACCTGTCAGGATCATCTGGTGCCATTAATGTTTTATTAAAGTTTGTCTATGGTTCTATATTTCCAATGTTGATATTTCATTATTTGTCATGTCTTTTGAATTTCTGATTACATAATTTTTTCCGTTTTACATCTTAACATGCATGATATGATGATTGAGATTGGTAATTAGCTTACGAAATCTGTTAGAACAATATAAACATTGCATAGAAGTCACTTTTAGGGCTTATGATTTAAAGTTAGTCAGTGGTCATATGGTATCCTGCTAGCCTGGAGTGTGAAAGGTTGAGGCTCGATCCACATCTGGGAATTCATAATAGAAGGAATTCACCTTCAATAACAAAATCCTAATGCGACACAAAAGTTTGACGTATGGAACAATAATATGGGGAAATAATGTTAAAATTTGTTCACTAACATTTTGTTATTTTACAATAGTCTGTTTTTCAGGCATTTTGTGGTTTTTATTGATTTTGTTCATATTTTAAATCTTGTTATTAGTTGTAGGTGAATCTATATGATACAGTTGTAAATGTGATGTGTACTTTTAGAGATTGTTGTGAGAAGAAGGATATATATACTTTTCTAATCCTTTGCACATTTATACATCTCTTGACCTGTTTGATATCACCATACACTGGATAATAAATGCTCGTGAAATTTCACGCCAAAAACGTTTGGAAGACCTCTTGGAGTTTTACATTGTCATTAGAAAAAAAAATTCTAAGACTCTTCACGCGTGAATTATGAAATTTATCAACTCTCGATAAAAAAATTTTCATTTTTAAAACTGATCGGAGAGGCCTCGCAGTTTAAAACGAAAATTTATTTATCTCGAGTTGATAAATTTCATAATCATCTGGTCATCATTGCAGAATCTATATATATATAAAACATTTTGCTTTTGTTTTTTTTCAGGTATGATTACAGATCTGTACATTGACAAATTCAAGTTCAAAGGAGTTAATGTGAAAGGAAAAGTACCAGCTCTGTTGGAAGTTCTGGACAATTATGATCTTCAGACATTGGTAGATTTTTTAGTACATCTGAGAGGAATAATCTATAAAAAGTAGCACAAATGAGACTTAATTTTGTCATGATGGAAATTTTGATTGAGATCATTAATGATTTCCCTGTTATATTTGTTCTACTGATGAGAAATTTAAGAAAATGCAATTTTATCACGGTAAAGTAGATATAAGGTGGAAGTACAATGTCTTTTTACGTTAGTTTTGGTCAATTTGTTACATTTTGTTACTACAAATTTTGTATTTCTAATTTAATATTTTGCTCACTTGTAAAACGCAAATCTTGCATTACATATTTTTTATTTAAAGATAAAACATGAATAAAAAAAGCTTTATTAGGAATTAAAATAAAAAAGTGACAAAAATTACAAGTTTTACATCTATGGAATGAAAATCCAAGATAGGTACAATTTATTTGTGCTCAAATCTACATGTAGTTTCTGTTTTGCTATTCTGATGACAAAACCATAAAATACACACAAAATACACAGAATACACAGAATTGGACAATTCATACATTAATGTTGATTTTTAAACATGTAACTGGTGATTGTACATTACTATTAAAGGAATATGTTAATCTATCCCTCGGTCTAATAAAAGGGGTAGAATAAACATTAGTCGTAGTAGGTTAATGATCTAATAAAGTCTACTGGTACTTGTTTACATGAAGAGCGCAAGGAGCGTGGCATTTCCCACGTTTTCTTGACAGTTGCCTTTTCTCATGTTTCTTAAGCTAGCCAAACTAAATTTTATATTTTCCGACAATGACTGTGTATTGTAAATGTATAACATACAGTCGACTCTCATTATCTCGAACACATTTAAGTCGAAATTCCGGATAACTCGAACAGATTGTTTTGACCCCCAACAACAATAACTATACATATTTACTTCTGATATCTCGAATTTCGGCTTGAGTCGAACTTATTTCTCTGGTCCCAAGCAATCAGACAAAACGAAAGTCGACTGTATTATTGTGATGTAAAAAATAAGTCTATGGAGCACATAGAAGTACATAAAAATTCCTGAATTGGGCATATTTTAGACAATGTAACAAGCTTTGAGATAATTACATGTAAGTTATTATTTCACATACATGGTAAAATGAACACAAATCCATGGATAAATAAATCTAAAACTGTACAATTACAAGACTTGGTGTACTTCTTATGAGCAAATTTCAATCAGTTTTGCTTTCCACTTTAACAAACACCTAATATTGCGTCTCATTGTTAATGTAAATCCGTCCTTAAATATGTTATATTGGTTTTGTATGATTTTATTAAATAAAATATCTA
Organism: Mytilisepta virgata; assembly: GCA_028015205.1. Classification (NCBI taxonomy): domain Eukaryota; kingdom Metazoa; phylum Mollusca; class Bivalvia; order Mytilida; family Mytilidae; genus Mytilisepta; species Mytilisepta virgata. The sequence continues at coordinate 4,272,512 of CM051510.1, forward strand.
TAAAATATAGTTCAAGCTTTTTTTTTTAGATATATTGTCACATATATTACGATGGACACTATTGACTATTTATAATAGATCTGAATAGGTCACATTGTTGTTCCTAAGTTTTTGACAATAACATCATATAAAACATTACATATAAAAACAGATGACTTGGAATCATAGTACAATACCCTACTGCTGTCACATTTAAAAAATCAAGTTTCTTTGACTTTAACAATAGCACATAATAAAAAATATGAAATATTTACATGCATATTTACATAAAATACGACAAGTATTATAATATCAGATTCCCTGTAATATCTTAATATATATTCACTTTTGGCAAAAGTTTTCTATTCCTCAGAATGTTTTGGTGTTTTTTTTTCTCTTGCCAAATTTTTGTCTCTATGCTGAATTGATGAAGATTTATCTGGAAATATGTATATGTGTATTTTTTTCAAGGAATTTGATATGTAAGTTTATGATATCGAAGTTGTATAAAACATCAATTCAAAATGAACAAAACATTTTTTGTGCCCCATAAAATTTTATATTCTGATTGACATTTTGATCTAGAGTACCGCTGATGAGTTGTCAGTCAACGAAATGGCCATACAGTGCATCAAATTTATTTCGGTATTTGTCATACGTTTTATTATTTACTTCTATTTGGGCATGTTTGTAATAAACTAACCAATACTTCTATATATACACATAATATAATACAAAAGGTCTTTTAAAATCTCTACATAATATCAATACAACAATTAGAAGAATAAATTTGGTATTTCCTGAGTAGAAAATATATCCCGGGTTACACTTATGCAAAAATATGCAAATGATATTAAAAGAAACAAATTGAAAATAATATTTTAGAATTTATAAATGTCTCCTTAAAAAGATGACTTAAATGATCTGTTTAAAATTTTGAGTAAAGTATTGAAGTTTTCATATTTTGAATCACCCTTAAGGAAGACAAATGCAAAAAACCAGTCAGTTTCCTTGTGTGATTTTCACATCCAGTACATCAAAAGCATTACTTAAGCATGTTTATTCTTATAGAAAAAATAAATGACAAAGTAATCCCTTTTTTCAAATTCATACTGTAGACCACAAAAATATTTTGCAAATTAATGCAACTTTGTGCTGTTTCAAACTCATGATTTCCCATCGATCAACACGAAGTGTTCAAAAATCATTTGTGGTGGTTTAATTTTTGTTTTTCATCCGTTTCCGCTAAAATAACAAAATTAAAACTGCCTTGAAAATTTCCAAGTTTAGAGTGAATAAAATAGCAAAATAAAGCATGAATTTATTCAAGTAACCTTCTTCCATTAGATATCTGTATATTGACAAATTACATGTTGTTCATTGCAAAATATTTACAGTAATATAGTAATTTTAATACTCAAATGCGAATTGTTATTGAAAATTTTATATTTACAAACAAAAATGTCATCATGTCCATATTTACACATATATATATATTTTCAAATAAGTAGCTCTGACGTAATATTTCTATTACCTTTCTTGTTACAATTGATATTTGTCAGAAAAATATAAAGTATATTTGTTTAACAAGCATTTCTGCCCTGTTCTACAGCCAATGCAAAGGAGCCATATATTTTCTGATTATGTATTATAATGTTTGAATTCTGTTGAAAAAGGCCTAACAACTGAGATATTTATAGAATAACAATCCAAAGATACTAATATTAGATATGGTAAATTTATACTATGCTGTATACGACGCATTTCAAGGAGTTACCTCTCATCAGCTGCATTAGAACCGAAACATTTGGAAGACCAAAAACCAAACTGATATATTTATAGAAGTTTGAGAAGGAATATTTTGCTTGTAGTCTAGGCAAAACATGACATCATAAACATACGAATGAACAATAAAATGGATAACAGGAAAGGTAAAAAATAACATACCAATCATTCAAAGCAACCCAACAACTGACAAAACGCCGTACACAACATAACACAAAGGAGTACAAAACACTAAATAAGAACAACAGAGAGTCATGAAGCATAACATCTCTCTGAAAGTCTTTAAAATCGCATCATGATTACAAAATTATGATGAATGTGCAATTCCTAAATTTATGTCTATAGTTCTGATTAATTATGTCTACAAATAACTGTAACATAGATTTATATACATAAATTCTTTGATAAAAATGTTGATGCACAAGATGGGCATATTTCATGGATTTATGACTCATCAGTTGTGCTGAAGACCGAAAATAATGAAAACAGAAACAATAATCCAAATGTTGAAGAGCAAATTAAAAAAATGCCAAAATTACCAAAAGAGGTATATTCAAAAACATCTAAGGACAGAACGATGCACGAATGAGATACCCCTAAGTTTCCACAAACTTTACAATTTTATACCTGTAAATTTTAAGTATCAATTTCTGGCTAATATCGAAACCCTACTTACTGAGCTGGGGATACCCTCAGGGACTTGACAGTCAACCAGTAGTGGTTTTGACTCTGCGGTACAAATGTTAGACAATCAAAACATTTCTTGTATTGCACATGGTTGATCTCCCTGGCTGAAATTTGGCTTCCTATTTCGGTATTTTTGGTTGAGTACTTCTTGTTTAATATAAGTTTGGTTTTTGGTCTTCCAAATGTTTCGGTTTTAATGCTGCTGATGAGAGGTAACTCCTTGAAATGCGTCGGATACAGCATAGTATAAATTTACTGTATCTAATATGAATATCTTTGGATTGTTATTTTTTCTTACCAATTCTATGAAGGAGGAAACATGACATCATATACACACATTATTGAAAGTAAATAAAAAGACACCATACATGCTAGTATATACATGTAGATATTTGCAAAATTACTATGAATATACAAGGTTTAAATTGATAACATAGTTGTAATCAGATATAGATGTATACTGCAAATTTCTTTTATTAAATAGAATTAACTGGAGATATCGGAACTAAAGGAGTAGGTTCACTAACTAGCAAAAATGGCCTATCTTAAAAAATTATTTTAAATGTCACAATTTTAATGTATAGGTCATTTGTGATGAGAAAACGTGTTTAAATGATAAGTATACAATTGAACCGCATTTTTGGGATAAAAACAGCAAATGTGATGAAAAATCACGAATTTCCGGAATTTTTTTGTAAAACTATATTATTTAAATCCTATTAGAGAATTTACTTATGAAATTTGATGTATGTTATTGGAATTATCAGTTCTTTATCATTTATTGATTAATTTGATATCATGGCTTTATTTTGGGTGAAAAAGACAAAAAAATCACTAAAAATCTCAGATTTCTGGAAAACGATTGTACATTTTTTTAAGTAATGGTTGATTACCATTTGGAGATTGAAAGTGTTTCCAAAAGGACCAATGTAGGTACTGAAGGGCAATTAATATTTTTTTTTCAAGTTATAAGTTAAAATCAACAAATATCAATTTGGAAACAGGGCAATATGGAATTCCATACGGACCGGTTTTACAGATTATTTTATCATACGGACTGGTCATACGGATAAGGTATACGGACTGTTTAGATTGTTTAATAAAAGTGTTACGAACTTGATATTGTACCCTACACAACAAAGGTGCGTAGGCTAAAATGTTTTTGAACCGTCCGTCCGTCCGTCCGTCCGTCTGTCCGTCTGTCCGTCGTACCGTCCTTCAGTCCTGTTCTTTTGAGCGCAACTTTTATCCGTTCACTTTTGAAGGGTTTTGACTCTTTGAACTTAAGAATTTGGTGAAAACATAATGTTCAATCAGTTTTTCAGCGCAACTTCTCTGAATCCATAGAACAGAATTTCATATTTTTATAGTTGATAAGGAAATAATATGTCGATTTGCATATCTTCAGGAAATTCTTATTTTAAATAACCAAATAACTTATTATTATAAGCCTTGGCTACAAAAGATTTCTGTAAAATTGTGCGCTCACCAACTCATATCTCTGGCTCCTGTATTGACCACATATATATATATATATATATATATACACACATACACACCAAAAGACACAGTTTGTGATTCTAAAGTAATCCCTGTTACATATTTCCAACATGATGCTGTCACTCAATGAACACTGTCCTTTCATGGATCTTGATATCTATATATCTAACGGTAAGCTTAATAGTAAAATTTACGATAAGAGAGATGATTTTTCATTTCCAATTGTTAAATTCCGATTTTAGATGGCAACGTACCCTGGCACCATCTTATGGTGTTTATATATCTCAACTTGTTCGATTCGCTCGTGTATGTAACGACGTATTTGATATTAAAGAAAGAAATCTCTGTATTACTCAAAAATTATTACACCAGGGATTTCGATATCACAAAAAGTTTACTAAATTATCATCGGTACAAGGACATCATTCGAAAATATAAATCAACATGCAAACATCTTATATGTTCAGGTATTTCACATCCCATCTTTTATGGTAATATTCAATACAAAGCACAAAAATCGCCATTCACCGAAAAAGCTATCCAAACCTTTAAACAGACTTATCCACAAGGGATATGGTTACAATACTGTTGTGAAGACATTGAAGATGGCATTTTAAAAAAATAAATATTGATTCACTCATAGGGTGTTTGCATCGGAAATAAACACATTTATTCTAAAACCAGTTGTTGGCATGATACGGGTTATGTTCTTCTCGTATAATTCATGATGGCATGATACTAAACCCCTAACGGAAGGGATTTTGGCTGATGTTCTATATGATAAAGACATAATCTGTCGATCAGTTAAATTGAGGTCTGGAGCTGGCATGTCAGTAACTGCTAGTAGTGCTTTGTTAATATATATTGATCATTGTCATTTTGCTTAGTTTCTTCTGTTACCTTTTATAACATCGGACTCGGACATCTTTTGAACTGAGTTTTACTGTGTGTATGAACTAACACACAACGTGTTAGTTCATTCCACATTGCCTAGAGGTATTGGGGGAAGGTTGAGATCTCATAAAACATGTTTAACCCCGCCGTTTTTTGCACCTGTCCCAAGTCAGAAACCTCCAGTCTTTGTTAGTCTTGTGTATATTTGTAATTTTCGTTCATTTGTATGGTTCGGAGTTTACTGTGTCGTCCATTTCGCTGAACTAGTATGCATTTTTGTTTAGGGGTCAGCTGAAGCCCGCTTCCGGGTGTGGGTTTTATCGATGCGTTGAAGACCGATTGGTAGCCTTTAGCTGTTTTCTGCTCTTTGATCGGGTTGTTGCCTCTTTGACACATTCACCGTATGCTTACAAAGGTTCTTTAATTGAATCTCGATCAGCTGTATTGGCCCTCGGTCGTACGAGCTTCGAGACCAACACACCTAATCTTGAATCAATACAAGGGCCAATAAAGAATCAGCAAGTTAGTATATGTAACACTATATTATCGCACTGACCAAGAACAACAATATGGACTTCGTCCTCGGTCAATATTGTTCTTGGTCAATACGATAAAATCATGTATCGACCTCACCAACATAATTCCTAAATAAAAACATATGAAATCCGGCTCCTAATTAAATTATTGAAAGATGACAAGGGTTTCAAGGACATATTTTGATATTCCTGTCTAGGAATTCTACAATGAATTATGTTTCTCAAAGTCTTTTTTTTAAAATTTATTTGTTTGACATTGAAATATAAGCTCTCACCTTAAAATTTTCCTGTTAATAACAATATTACTGTAACAGTAATGAATTGATTTAATCTTATTCAATAATGAATTGTTAATAAGCAAGGTATGTTTTGTTTTCTTTTTCTTTATTCTAATTCATTTTATCCTGCAACTAGTGTATTTACTATACGAATACGTGGTGTCGAATATTCAAAAGTGATATTCTGTATACTATACGGAATATCACTTTCAGATCTAAGCTCCGCCCACTTTAGGGAACTACTTTTCTCTGGAATGTATGTAAACAAATATGGCGGCCTCCATCGTAAACAAAAAATAATGAAGTATATCATATTTAATCAATGTTATGACATATTTTTCATAACAGAAAAAACTTATTATAAATTTTGAGAAATTTTGACTTGAACAAGGTGATAATACAAAATTGTTTACGAAAATATTTAACAAATTAACTGTGAGACCGATAGCTATTGAAGAACACAGTTTAGCCATAAAATGATAAAATGATAATTTCAGTATGATTTCAAGGACGATTCCAGAAAGAAAAATATATACCTTTACCGTTTTTAAAGATGGATGGCTTTTGTAATTATTTTAGTTTTTCACCGAAGTTGAGGTATGCATGAGAAATCGTTGCCAATGCGTGAGGTCGTGGGATTGATTCAACATGTGAGACTGTCATGCTCAATGCATGGGATATCACATGTACAACGTTTACCCGAAAATCATCACATAAAATCTCTCTTGTGAAACTGTAATTATCTCCCTTTAAAGCACTGTTATTGTTCGTACCATTTCATGAAAAGTTATACCAAATATTAGTATATAAAATAAAATTATTTTTTTCTGATTTAGAAAAATGGTTGCATATTGAATATATCTTATATACTATACTGCTATCACTCAAATTGTCAAATAAATAAAACTTCCAACTTTCGTCTGCTCAGTAATTTTAATGAAAACGTTTACTTAAAATATATAAAATTCAAGGATAAATTGGATGTCTTATACATGTTATATGCATCTCCCTATCATGCTAAAAATCATTCAGTGGCAGTCATAGGTACTTTTATGGTCGTTTATGGAGAGAAGTCTTGCCATTCTAAAACTAAGGTTACTAAATTCGATTGGATTTGCATTTTAATCTTACACTTGAATGTGTCTCTGTATCAGTTAACATAGAACTTTCTATAGTGAATCTCTATAAATTTTGTATCTTCTCTGAAATTTCTATAATAATCAATATGCACGTGCAGTAGAAGGGAAAACAAACATAAATACTTGCAAAATCGGAATAAATAAATTCTTTCTTAATTATGTCTTATATTTGCATTAGCTGAAACTCCGACGGCTTCTGTCTCGGTACAGTCTGTACTGATATCCGTGTTTTTTCTCGATGTCGGTCCGTGGTCGAACCTATAATTACACCCGCTCGGAAGAAAAACACGATCATCCAGCGTTTTTATTTTTAATTTTTTGATACGGCGCCAGGCCTCGCCCACGTTTTTCTCTACAGAAATTCATATTTTAGTACCAAATGCATCTTTTTACACACAAAATACAATGGGCGAGGCCTGGCGCCTGTATGAAAAATTGGCTGGCAAACTGAAATCGTAAGGAAAATTGACCAATTTGATTAAACAAGCCCCCTTTCCAACGTGTTCTCATACGCTCTATGTTGTTTTTATTGATTTTTTAACCATAATGTTTATGCATGTACATTAAAGGATTCACTAACCTCATATGTACTTAATGGACCCAACTTGACAAAATGTCAGATGACAGGGCCATTTTAGTGGGTTCGTGGCTCTACTCCTTTCCAAGTATTATGGGGCTACATTTGAGATGTGAACGTTACCTATATATTCATATATGTCAAAAATTGAAATTATTTCAACCTGACAGTTATTTCCAAAGATAACAGAAAAATCAGTCTTAGGTTAATTCAGTATTGAAAGAAAAAAAACTATCATTTTATAATTTTAGGGAAGAAAAGTTAGGTAGATCTGGTATTATCTGACAAATCTATTCTATAATGATATGATAGAGATATCTAAGAGATACCCAATAGGTCTGAACAATATACATTCTTACGAAGTATTTTCTATAGATTCGAACATGATACATTATACAGGAAAGATATCCAACCCTTTAACATAACATATTATACAGACAATCAGATTAACATATCTAGTCTGATCTGACAAGTCTATATCATAATGACACGTTAAAGATATCTAACAGATATCCAATAGGTCTGAACAATACCAATTCTTTTGAAGTGTTTTCTATAGATTTAAACATGATACACCGTACAGGAATGATATCCAACATTTTACCATAACAGAAGACAAAATCATTTTAACATATCTAGCCTGATCTGACAAGTTTATATCACAATGACAAGATAAAGATATGTAACAGATATCCAATTGGTATGAACATTACACATTTGTAAGAAGTACTTTCTATAGATTTGAACATGATATATTCTACATGAAGGATATCCAATTTTTTAACATAACAGAAGATAGAATCAGTTTAACATATCTAGCCTGATCTGATAATGACATGATAGAGATATCTGATGGATATTCAACAGATCTGAACAATACACATTGTTAGAACAGTTTTTATATGTAGATTTAAACATGATTATTCTTCACGAGCTTTTTAACATAACATAACATAATGTGAAGACAGAATCCTGATATCAAATGGCATTGTTAAATGTAATAAAGGACATCCACCAGATTACAAGTATTTAACACTATAAAATGTTCTACATTTAAATAATGTTTGTAATTTTAATGATCTATGTTGATATAACTTTGACAAAATGTTGGAGTAATCACTTTTTTACTTATATTCGTGTCACTATGTACTCTGTATTGTTTGTTTTGGTTTTCATCTGTGAGAGTTCTATTGTTTCTACTAAAGTCTATATTACTACAAGATTTACTTATATCAATGTCATTCATTTTTAGTGTTGGAGTCGGAATTAGATAAGGACTCAGTGTGCTCATAGCATCTAAATATGATTGTTCATAACTATCATCTTCCTTTTCGTCTTGTGTTTCTAGACACACCCTTTGTTGCATGCCTTCTTCGTACGGATGTGTGTCGCATGGTTCAACGAATGTGCTATATGGATGTTCATAACTTACTGTATCTTGTTTTCCGCTGTCAATGCTAGTATAACTACTGGACTCATCAATAACTTCTAAGTAAATGTTATCTTTTACGACAACGTCGATCATTTGGCTTTCATCAATGGTATGATATTCTCCATAACATTCTGACATTTCCTCTTCTTCGTATTCAACCCCATTCGCTTGGTTTTCTTCTACTTTATTTTCCAACACATTTTTATTTGGAATGTTCATGGTTTTATTTCTCTTCCGTACTCGGTGACATATATAGAATGTAACACTTATTAACAGAACCAGAATAATACCTGCCAGAAGTCCAGAATAAACCTTAAACTCAAAATACGCATCCCCTAAAACCACAAAAGTTTAAAATGGATTAAAGAATTTGAACTATTGTATAAGTGAACGATATTATTGAAAACAATATTAAACTGAATATTAATCTCTACTTTTTATACGACCGCAAATATTTGTGGTCATATTATGCTATGAGCCTGTCGTCGTCGTCGGCGTCGTTAGATAGGTTTCTCCACATTTACTTTTGTTCTATTGAACATATCCTTCCGATATTACCAGAATTGTCCTCCCATAGGAAATACAGATTGGGATTCATTTTGGGAAATCTGGTCCCTCCCGTTTTTTCTGGGGGTCATTAAAGGTTTTTGATAAATTTGGTGTAATTTTTCAACTTTTTATCCGATTTTTATGATTTTTGATTTATAATGTTCCTTGACAAAAATTAAAATACCATTCTATGATCCGTTTTTCGCTATCTCTTACCGATTACGAGATAATAGAGACTGAAAAGAGACATGCCCGAATTTTAGAAAGTTTTTTTTTATTTCTTACCCGATTTTGATGGATTTTTTTTAAAATGGGGCATCATGAGAAATACAATGAAACTAATTTAGACATTTTTGTGTTACCTTTTGTCGTTGCAGAGAAGAACGGGATCAACCCACTTTTAATGGGATTTCTACGAGCTCTTATTCCTTCGGCGTGATATGCACATGGCTTCCACTGGACGTTAAACAACAATGCATCCATCCATCCATCCTTTGGTTAGATGTGTGTGGTATTTGATTCTCTGATATAAATTTCACGATTTTGATTTTACTTTATGTTTTCATATCTCCTTTCTACATCTTTGCTGCGGTACTTCTTCGGTGGTATTGATGTCAAGGTGGGTAACTTTGATTTCACCTTAAAGAAGCTCACCCCCCCCCCCTTTTTATTTCTTTTTTCCTTTTTTCCAACGCGTTATCTAATGTTAGCAGTTCAAATATATGTTTGTATAGCTCGTTATTTTTATTCTTTTAGCTAACCAATCAGTTATTTATATTTATAAATAGCTTTAAAGCTAGACAAAACACGTGTTTAGAAAAAATCCTTTTAATTTGATTTTAAATTTAAAATTACTAGAACATAATACACAAATCTACTGAACGGGAAATTAGTTGCAGTGCTCTATATCAAAGGTATAATTTTCAACTATGAACCAGAAGTTAAAACATCGTACAATAACAGAAGGCAATGATAAAGATAGTCTCACGCAATAACATGACGATAGTCTCACGAAATAACACAACGACAGTCTCACGTAATAACATGAGGATAGTCTCACGTAATAACATAAGGATAGTCTCACGCAATAACATGAGTATAGTCACACGCAATAACATGAGGATAGTCTCACGCAATAACATGAGGATAGTCTCACGTAATAACATAAGGATAGTCTCACGCAATAACATGAGTATAGTCACACGCAATAACATGAGGATAGTCTCACGCAATAACATGAGGATAGTCTCACGTAATAACATAAGGGTAGTCTCACACAATAACATGTGGATAGTCTCACGCAATAACATAAGGATAGTCTCACGCAATAACATGAGGATAGTCTCGCGCAATAACATGAGGATAGTCTCACGCAATAACATAAGGATAGTCTCACGCAATAACATGACGATAGTCTCACGCAATAACATAACGATAGTCTCACGCAATAACATGAGGATAGTCTCACGCAAAAACATGACGATAGTCTCATGCAATAACATAAGGATAGTCTCACGCAATTACGTCACACGTAATAACATAAGGATAGTCTCACGCAATAACATGAGTATAGTCACACGCAATAACATGAGGATAGTCTCACGCAATAACATGAGGATAGTCTCACGTAATAACATAAGGGTAGTCTCACACAATAACATGTGGATAGTCTCACGCAATAACATAAGGATAGTCTCACGCAATAACATGAGGATAGTCTCGCGCAATAACATGAGGATAGTCTCACGCAATAACATAAGGAAAGTCTCACGCAATAACATGACGATAGTCTCACGCAATAACATAACGATAGTCTCACGCAATAACATGAGGATAGTCTCACGCAAAAACATGACGATAGTCTCATGCAATAACATAAGGATAGTCTCACGCAATTACGTCACACGTAATAACATAAGGATAGTCTCACGCAATAACATGAGGATAGTCTCACGCAATAACATAAAAATAGTCTCACGCAATACCATGAGGATAGTCTCAAGCAATAATAAAAGGATAGTCTCAGCAATAACATAAGGTAGTCTCACGCAATAACATAAGGATAGTCTCACGCAAAAACATGAGGACAGTCTAATGACTTACTTTGTACTACCTGTTATTTGTCAGTCATTGCCCCATTATATTAACGTTTGAAAGAACATTGTCCAAAAAACTTACCAGTTTTGGTTGTTTCAGTAATTTTAGAATTACCATCTGTACTTGTGTCTAGAAGTAAACAATATAACAATATTTTGAATGCTTTGGCTGTAAGATAAATAATCATAGAAATATATGTTTTATCTGAAATTTGTTTCCAATATATTAATAGTAGATATATAATAATAGATAGCAAATCTATGTTCACGATAGTTTGTGATACGCTTTATTACACATTTATTCTCTAGCTTTCTTCAATGCTGTTTGATTTATGTAATTTGTATCTTTATACATCCCTTTGATATTTCTTGACTTTAGTTCCAGAGGAAACCTAAAATGAACACTTACCATTTGTTGTTAAATCAGATTTGCTAGACGTTGTTTGGACTATGACAACATCTGAAAAAGAGGGAAATACACACCAGTACTCGTAATGTTTTTTAAAGAACGTTATAGAAAATAACTTACTGTTCTTACATTTTGAAGTTTTCGTGTTTACGTGCAGAAGAATTTGTACAACAAAGGTAACTGAGATTTATTTTCGTTGATGGCATGTATTTAATTTAAACGATTACTAGTGTATTTAAGCTTTATATCTATCGGTTCCACTTCTAGCGTAATATGGACATGATAAATAAAATAAAATGTATATCGACCAATGTGCTTTTCTCTATCTTTTTTTTGTCCATTTCAAATGTTTTGGTGTAAAGCGCTTCGTATGTTTAATAATTGGTTAGAATTTCGCATACTTTGCCAAAATAAATGCTATGGAGAATATCAACACCCAATACATTTCCTAAAAGCCATACCCAAATCAAAATATCTTCTTCATATAACACACATGTCCATAGTAGGTATATAAATATTCAAATGTCGTAAAAAAGGCTTTTACTATACAATTACTATAAATACGTAATTTATCCATCATGGGGCTTCAATAGCCAAAAACAAAATTCCTACATAGAAAATAATATGTGCAGATAAACGAAGAAACGTTTTCTAGAAATATTAAATGCATTCAAAATATAATTTTGTATTTTTTATATTTACCAGTTGTTGAATCTACTTGTGTCTTTGTTGACACAGAACGTTGTCTATTTTCTGTACTCCCTTTACTTGCTTTAAAAATAAAACACAAATATATATGATATATAAGTGTTGACAGAAGGGCGGGTCATACGACAAACATGATATTCCGTCAACTTGCCTGTATTATTTTTATTCGTAATATTTAGTAAAATTGTTCAACCCTTTCTTTTGAAGAAATGAAAAGTTGACCTTTCCAGAGGACGTAACGTGAAAGTAAGTAGTGCAAGGTCAAGAATGACATTAAGATCATTTCGTTCATTTAATAGAAGAGAAACAAATTGAAGAAATAGGACGTCAGTGCAAAGCAACGGGAAATCATCTTGATATTGACACGACAATTTTATCATCATGGCTAGTCGATGATACTGACATCAGTTTTTCGAGGGTGAAAGGAAATTTACAAAAATACCGATAATTAAAAATAAAATTCAGATATTTATCTTACAGTTTATGTAAAATTTGATCAATTGGTTACACAATACATGCAATATGCAATGATTATTTGAACGCTATTTCATGTTTTGTTACATTTATTAACAAATGCTTCCCTTACAATATTGTGATAATTATGTCGTGTTTAACTTTTTGCAAAATCTTGATTATTATTTCTTATAGGAAATACCAAATAGGTAAAACTTCAGGATGAGATTCATTTAAGACACAGAACAATGCAACATCTAAAATATTTTTTTGAAATTCCCACAATAAACCAGGAGTAGTATCATTGACCCATATGGGAGTTTTCTCTATGGCAATAATGACACCAATTATTTTGGTGATAAGCAATTCTATCAAAAAGTCAAGATAGATTTGATTTTGTAAGCAAAAATAATACGTAACCGTAAAATTAGATCTTGTTAACTGCATTAGACTTTTATTCTATTTTCAGATAACATTCCTTGTTTCACATTATTTATGTGCGTAAATATATTTATATACTATATACATAATATATTTAAAAGTAATCATACCTGTTGTGTACACAGTTGATACTGTAATACAACCGTGCATATGATGACACATGCTAAATAAATATAAAATCGAATCAAAAGTAGTAGTTTATAAGTAATATTATTATAAATGCACTTTTGTTTGTGGACAATATTATAAATATACTGCCTTTAGTTGAGGGTGTTATGGTAGATTACCACACGAAGAAAAAATATCACATGAAGAACAAATATCACACGAGACGAGGATGATTATATTTTTTCTGAATGTGATATTTTTTCTAAGTGTGGTAATCTACCATAACACCCTCAAATAGAGACAGTATGTTTTATTTTATCATACTGAATGCCTTGATCTTATCTGGATTAGTTGGTGTGGGATAAACAATACTGTATCTCAATGATTTAACTGTATTTTAAGTCGACAATATAATATCAATGGAAACACCTGCGGACAATAGTGGTGCTACAGAACCGACACCTGGTACGGTTGTGGCAACTGTCATGACCTGTTATAGAATTGTAAAAATACATGTACTTTTCAGGTTCAAGATGAAAACATGAAGTATCATACAGACAAATGACCCAAATGACACTACCCTAGCAACATATGATAATTTTGCATAGCAACGAAAATATCACATCCCGAGACCGAAAATGACCGAACTCGGAAAATGTCACCCTTTCCAGCCGAGTTTTACCGATTAGTATTTCACTTCCGCCCAAGCTGAGAAAAAGCAGACGACGATTGTCTTGATTTTCAAGATTTATAAGCTGTTACAGTTATTCTGCTGGTATGGCATTTGCCGAAGTGTACGAAAATACATTACAAGAAGTGGAAAACTAATCGGGAAAACTCGGCTTGAAATGGTGATATGTTTCGAGTCCAGTGATGTTCGGTCGCAGAATGTGATATTTTCGTTGCTATGCAAAATTATCATATGTTGCTAGGGTTAGGCGGAATAAAAAAAAGCACTGCAAAATACCACATTCTGAAGAATCAATGAAATAACTGGATTACATCAGAAATTTGCATAAAGTATAATAAAACTTATTAGTTTAAAATTTAACGTTTGACATCGAAATAGAGTGCAAGACTTCCTGATTGATTCTTAATTTTCTCTTTTAGTCGGCAAAAACTTTAACAGCTATTAATTTGATAATTTATTGGAAAAGGCCACTATCAGTCCTTAAACACGCTATGATTTTGACGGCTACGAGTTTCCCGCATAACGACATAACGATTGTCTCAAATATTTGTGAGATAGTTCCAATAATTTACTCAAAAAGATCGGCATAAAAACAGTTCAAATCTGTACAATCTTGGTATGTTTTTCAATTAAAGCTTAGGCGTGTGCTAATTTGTTTTTTTTTGTCAGTTTGATCAGAGCTACTTTACCTGATAGAACAGTTACACGTTTCTCTACAACTTTCTCCATATGAACCAGCCTTGCATTTTTCACAGCTCGACCCTCCGATGGATGAATATCCGGGCCTACATGCTGAAAATAATGCAATTGAAATTTTATTCATATTTGTTATAATTTCATACTAACCATGGGTCTCGATATAAACATACCAACCGGCAGGTTACAGACTGGTATGTCAATGTATGTGATGTTGTTTTGGAACAATACCAGATATCAATCTTCCAAGTCGTCACATGCAAACTGAAATACGTGAATCTTTTGTTGTGTTTGGTACAATACAGAAGAATATTCTATTGTGAAAATATATCCTTTCCTACCTGAGACATTGACGATTATGTTATGAACGAAATCCAATATAAACCCTTTAAACAAGAATATCGCCTGTCACCTTCGCTGCTGACAATTCTATTAATCTAAGGCAGAATAATGATATTCTCAAAAATACGCATGCACCTCTGATGCATAGGCACTTCATTTAATGAATAGAAAAAAAAAAATAAAGAGGGATCTAGTTTATCACACGAACCCATTAATCAACACTTTTGTTTTTACTTGTATTTGAGGCCTATTTATACATTATGCTATACAACATTAACAATACTTACGAACACATTTCCCATCATCATCTTCAAAACCAGAACAACAGTAAGATATTCTAAAATTCACAAATGGGTTTGTTTTTAATCATGCAAACATTTACATTGTTTATAGTTTTATAGTTTCGCCATACAAAAATTTCAGACCATTGGTTTGACATTCCATGTCAACACTTTAACGTACAGAAAAAACGACAATAAATTGTACATGACTTCAATTTTAATACACAAGATATGCATGTTTCGTCGAAGACCAACAGAAATGAGATCCGACACAATAAGTGAACATTGTTAAGAGTTGATTCTTAAAAGAGTGAAGTAATAATTAAATTCCAGTTACAGCACAATCCAAAATATAAGGAAGACTTTTTGTTTCAAAAATTTAAACATGTTGAACATTTCTGAATTAATTCCATATTGTTTTGATACCCGAACCAGTGCCATAATTGTGGAATTGCAGTAGTCTAGAAGGCGAATTCACTCACAAATTGTATTTGAACAACTGATTCGATTCATATGGTAGTGGAGTAAACAGAGTGTTTCTGTGAAAACTGAACAAAACATTCGAATACCTAATTTCTACCCTATGATGCGCATGTATTTAAGCAACAAACACGTATAATAATACAAAACTTGTACGATTTATATCAATAAGTATGTACAATAAATATGAAACTGTAGCCTGAATCACCGATTTAAAGTTAGAAATACCAGGTAAAACGATCCTGGCATAAATTCGTACTTTTCACTAAAATAAAGAAACATACCCTGTTGCCCTATCATAGCATATATTTGTACCTTCCATTGCAGTAAAGAAACTACAAATGATGAATATAATCAGCATCATTTTCTCAAAATCCAGTAAAAAGACCCACGAAATGTTGTTCGAGCAGTCATAAAATAATTTAAAAAAACAATATTTGAATACCCGGAAAGGGAAATATTTCATTTGTTTCATAATTTTGAAGAGTTCCGGAAGATCAACTATAGCATTGGAGTGATAAATCGGAAATAGATATACATTAAATGAGGAAAATATTTTTGAATCAATGATTACGTGATCGATTCGTCTATTTTTAGAATGTAAAACCTCCATTTGAATGTTATGAATATTTACACATTTCTAAGCCTGTCGGGGTTGCATTCTAATGCGATGTTTGATTTTACTTCTTAACTTCGGATACCTGATAAGTTGAAAAATGATTCATCATCAGTGCGGCTGCAAATGGCACTATCAAAATAAACAACAATATGGATAACAGGAAAGGAGAACAATGACATATAGCAATCTATCAAAGCAACCCAACTGACATAACTAAGGATAAAAAAATAACATAAAAGAGTACAAAACACAAACATGAATATATGTAAAACTAGCTAAGGCTGGCTCTCATAGCTTCAGGTCGGATACTATCGCTATACTAAACGAAAAGGTCTGAAATAAAGTTCCCACAGAGAGTTTAATGACATATCGTCATAGAGTTGAATGGACATTGGCAGTATTCGTGAGAGTCCCGTATGAATTTCAAGTCTTCAAGTCATTGGGAAAAAGAGGAAATTTTACAGAATTGCACGTAATTTAATATGTTTTGCCCTTACTGTGAGAAGATCTTATGTAACTACCATGTGTTGGTGGGATAGTAGCGAGACTTGCATTTATTCACGATATTACAGTAGAAACTAGCGTGAAAAAACCCGTTCATGATAAGTGGTTTCTGGAACAGTGGTATTTAGATAAAAGATGTTGATATCTATTATAAAATATTTTAAAAGCATTAAGTAACTTGTGAATCTAGTACCCTGTAATAGACGATTTTTATTAATCACATGGTTTCGCTCTTAAAAAAATCGTACTCTCCTCCAATTGGAATCCCTTAAAATGACGGTGTAATATTTTTCTGATTTTGTTCTTCCAAAACATTGTACATGTTCAGCCATGCATTTTAAACAACGTACCAGAATTTGTTAGCCATAGAAGTGTCTTGAATGTAAGCAGTTTAATTTCTTTTAAGTGAAATCTTAAGAAAAGATGATTGACAGAAACATTTCATGAAAATAAAATTAAAAAAACTAACTGATATAGGTGTTATAATTTAAAACATCAACTATCACACCGAATATGTGAATAAGACGACATATACAATGCTTTTGATATAGTTAACAAAATTTTGCTGATCTCTAAAGCAATGCTGATTGGTTTGTAGAATATAATTTGTAGACTCTTCCTTCAGATACGTGTATTATGCATTGGCAGAAATGTTCTGATATGTATTAAGTTATATTTCGCGTCACAAAATTGACAAAATATATGTCTCTGATTGAATACAATTTAAATATTATTCTGAATTGTAGATTAATGAGTTTTAGCAGGAATAGAATAGAAATGGTACCTTGTTTAAACATTTTAAGGTTAAACGAAATAAGATCTTACACTACTATCAGTTATAACTAGATTTGAAATTGCTTGTTAGCTCACCTGGCCTAAAAGGCCACGTGAGCTTTTGCCATCACTTGGCGTCCGTCGTCCGGCGTAAACTTTTCCTTTAAAGATCTTCTGCTCTGAAACCACTAGGCCAATCGGACCGAACTTTGATGGAATGGTCCTTGGGTGGTCCCCTTCCAAACTTTTGTCCGGCATCCCCGACTTCCATCCGACATGGCTGTTGTGACTAAAAGTAGAAAAAAAGCGGGATGAATTTCAATGTAATTACATGGCTAATTGACACCATACTTGGTAGAAATGGTCTTTAGATGGTCCGATAACACGAACGATCAACCAAGACGGCCGCCAAAGCAGAACTTACTTTAACATAGGACCCTTTGGGGAATTCATTTAAAAATCTTCTTGTCTGAAACTACTGAGCCAACTGGAACCAAACGTTGCACCAAAGGGACTTAGATGGTCCTCTTTCAGAATTGTGCCCGATGATCCGGATGATCAACCAAGATTGCCGCCACAGCGGAATTAAGTTTAACATAGTGCCTTTTATGAACTTAGCAGCAATGGTCCTTAGATGGTCCTCTTTCAGAATTATGTCCGATGACCCGGACGATCAACCAAGATGGCCGCCATAGCTGAAATTACTTTAACATAGGGCCATATGTAAAATTCATTGAAATTCTTCTTATCTGAAACCACTAAGCCAATTAGAACTAGACATGGTAGCAATGATCCTTAGATAGGTCTCGTTAAGAAATATTTCCATTGACCTGAACTGTCAACCAAGATGGTTGCCATAGCCGAACTTGGTTTAACATAGAACCCCATAGAAAAACCAACCAAATTGATTGCAACACTTCAATTTTTAGTCCTGCTCAAGGTGAAAAGTTAAATCCAGGTGAGCGATACAGGCTCTTGAGAGCTTATAGTTAATTTTTAAGAAAAAGAGACTAGGTACAAATAAAACTGTTTTCACTTTAAGGCTCTGTGCAAAATCAATCCATCGTAAAGTTACAATGTTTTCATGTTAAGTAGATTAAATTGCTTGTACCAAAGATGCAAGGATTACCATAAAGAAGACAAATATACCTAAGAAGCAATCCAAAAGAAAAAACGCAATACATTAGACAGACAAAACCCGGAGAGAACAACGAACAACAAGCACAACAAATAAGTTGGTACAACGTCTGCTATAAATTAACAAGTTAGCCATGCCTATATTTTTGAAATCTGTATTAATGCCCATGGATTGCTCTGAATAGAGTTTTTCAAATTTTATTTCCTTTTTTTTAAAAGATCTGCTTGCATTCAAAACAGGGAATTTAATGAGATTACGGATAATTTTGGAAAACGATATTAAAATCCATCGTAAGGTTACAATCTTTTCATTTTATGTTTATTTCTGTGCCGTGTATAGTTCTTTGTATTCGAAAGAGATATATGTCGGATAGGGACGAGAAAAACCACACCCTTATCACATGAAAGATTTCAATTTAAATGTAGAAATAGTAGATTAAATTGCTTGTACCCACGATGTAAGGATTACCATAGAAAAACAAATAAACCTAAGGAGCAATAAAAAAAACGCAATACATTAGACAGACAAAACCTGGAACGAAAAATGAACAAGCACAACAAATAACTAAACTATAAATAAACAAGTTGAAACCAAAGTTAGCCATGCCTATATTTTTGAAATAAGTATTAAGGCCCTTGGATTGCGCTAAATAGAAAGATCCTTGCATTCAAAACGGGGAATTTAGTGAGACTAGGGATAATTTTGGAAAACTATATTAAAATGATTTGATAGTTGATAGTGATCTGATCTAAGTGAAGATATCAAAATGAAAATTCAAGAATTTTTTTGAGTAATTGTATGACTTTCTATGTTGGAATATCATCCATTTAATGTATAATACACATACAGATATACAATGCAAATTGTTACAGGATCAAGTTCATTATTTAAACTGCAAACTATATTTTCACAAATCCTGCTTGCTCCCGAAAGAAACAACATAAACGAACAGGGATCAATGTTGCTTTCAACTCATTAGAGACAGAACTGATTATACAGTTGTTTATCTAAAAAATATCGCATCATACGGTCTTTAAACTTTGCAAATATGTTATGTTAAAAATCTATAGTAATTCCAGTGAAACCTACGCTGAGTTGGTTTTGATTAATAAAATATTTTATTTCAAAATATAATGTTTCTGTATTCAAAATCTTTTAAAAGTTGAATTTATTATCAATGCTGTCTTCATGATTTCAACAATGACAACAAATAATACAGTGTCATATTATACCACAATAGTTAGACATATACACTCGGGCGACGTTAAGGTTTTTCTATAATATCATATTCGTTTAAAAAACTGTATACACACAAAGTGTCAGTTCTGCGCATGTCAAGTATGTGTGCTGGACTGTTGAATTCTAAAGAAAAAGGAAAACTGACAAGACGGTATGTTCCTTACACTTCTTATTATTTATTTATTGTGAAATGTTGTTGATTTCATTTACTGAGATGTTGCTTTATTAAGAACAATCAGTAAGTAATTCAGATGGTCTATATCATTGTTTGGTCATAGGAATGATGTAGATTACAGCGAAATTACTATCAGTAATATAAGCCCGATCGTTCTTACGAACAATTGAACAAAAAATCTACTTGTAATAGTTTTGAAAAAAAAATCTTTCAAAAAGGTTTTTTTGACTCATTTCTGGGAACAGTTCTATCTTAAACAGTCAGAAGAACTGACCCTTTTAGAACTTTTATAAGAGTATGTGTCCTAACCTAGAACCGTTTTGGAAGTTCTACCATAGTACCTGTTATGACAGTTCTTCGAAGATCCAATATTGCCAGCTCTAATGTAGAACCATCTATGACAGTTCGACCATAGAAACATTTATGCCGGTCATACCTCAAAGCCATTTATGACAGTGTTGGTATTATCCTTAAACCGTTCAGATCCCAGCAATAAATTAATTATCAAGGGTATTGATGTCCAAGATAAAATATTAACCTAATGGGCACTCACCATTTCGTATATTCTCTACTAAAATTTGCTTCATCTAGTAAAACGTTTAAAGTTTCATTATTTTAGACTTTCTGACATTTTGGCATTCTAATTATATAATAAACCTGATCTGCCTTGCTTAAAATACACCATAACAATAACAAATTGGGTATTCGTAAAACTGTTTTAACCTCCTCATCATTCACTATCTGTACCAAATTCGACTATCTTGACTACGTTCTATGCTGTCGCTTATTATTTTTGTCTAACAGTGTGTCGATTGGGTAGAGATAATTCATTTTCTTTACAGTATTGATCTTTCCTGTTATTTGTTTTGTCTTTTGTTCTATAATATACATATATATGTCGAAAATAATAGGGAAGTTCACCAGAGGGAGATTCTCAAACGCATAGACGATTCTGTCCTATAATTCCGACACTGCAAGTTGATATATGGTAAATATCGACTTGACAAGCCGCATCGACATGAACCCAGAAAGGAAAAAGTCCATTGATACTGTATACAGTTTAATATGGCAAAAAAGATTATAGAAGGAAAAAACTAGACAAAAGTTAAAATGATTGAGAAACAATTCACATAAAAGGCCTACCCATGGTAAAATCATGATATTATCAAGCCACCGTGAATTATTTCTATTCTAATAGGACAGTTTCTACGGCATTTCTACGCAACATAGGTATTCAGACGCGA
The DNA here is from genome assembly GCA_028015205.1 of Mytilisepta virgata. Lineage (NCBI taxonomy): Eukaryota > Metazoa > Mollusca > Bivalvia > Mytilida > Mytilidae > Mytilisepta > Mytilisepta virgata. Next base: position 4,294,266 of record CM051510.1, read on the forward strand.
AGGCGCTATTAAACAACGCACGTTCTAATATGACGTCGCTAAAGCTAGTGGGAACTTTACTATGACGTTGCCAAATTAACAATCTAACGTCTGGAATAAAAATATCCAAGTTTTACCACGGTTGTAGATTGAAAGCCTTTAAAGCAGGTCGTATTAGAATAAAGAGTAAATGAAAAAGTAAAGATATGAAAGGAAAAGGTTCACGAAGTATCGAAAACGGCCCTGTTTTTTGTCAGATTTTGAAATTCAACCATGGATTTTCATTTCTCGCCAAAATATAGTTAGACATGTTTCTTTTATTGATATAGTGTTTTGCCATATTATCACTTACATAACAAAGCCAAATAGCAGTCTAAAATCGGGTTCAGTTACGGAAAACAGTGATTTTTTTGCAATGTTCCGTACATTTTAGCAATTTCTACTTGGGAGGCCAATCACGATCCAAAATATTCTGCTTTTTTATTAATCCGCATGTGATTGTCTTTTCAAATTCATAAAGAAACATTGGATCGTAGAGGGCGGCCTTTGTTAAAATCGAGTTTATAGAAAATGCCGGTATCCGGAAAACGCAAGTACATGTACATTTATTTATTTATCGCTTGAAATGATTTTAATTTTCTAATTTTATATATGGTTTTAGCAAGCGTACAAGATATGCGTCGACTCAAATATACGTTGCTTCATCACACTGGTCTTTGGTTGGTAACTTTTTATTTTTTTTTCTGGGGGGGGGGGATTCCTCAAGTAAAGTTTTTTTAATAATTGGAGTTCTATAAATGATTTAAGATTAATGAATTACACGAAATTATAAACAATTCATCGTATAATAAACAAACTGTGATTTGATATTAACATCAAAAATATGCTTGTATCGCCCTGGATACATAATCTACATAAAAATGACAGCTTCTAGCAGGAGAACTAATATGGACGATCACCTCAGTCTATTGTCTTGCATTCGCGTCACCCTGTCACAGTTTTTTTTATCAGTAGCTCCTCGCCTACAAATGTCTTGACCGACATCAACGAAAAGTTTGGACGTTATGAAAGAGTTAAATATAAAAAATATGAAAAACACCAGTCCAAGAAAATTCAGAAGGGAAAGTCTTTAAAAAAACTGGAAAAACTAAATGCTCGGACACAAACATAATTGACAGTTTGTCTTTTTTGTTTTCTCCGCCTATGGTTTTTAGAGGCACTTTGTCTTCTGGACTGTATGACCGTGTGTTTGTTTTTTAGTACTTCCTGTTCAGATGAACGTTTTTGCTTATAAAGAGGTTATGATCATGGTTAACAAAACACCAACATGAAAGTGACAGCGGTCATAGCAACCTATGGATACATATTTATTCTTTCTCTTTTCTTAATTCTTAGTTTTCCCCAACGAAGTTGAGAGGGACTAATAGAATACCCAGGCGTCGGCGTCCGCGTCCGCGTGCTCGTCCACAGCCTGTTCGCAGTTACTAGTTGACAAAGGGTCATATATTTCAGTGTGCAGATGCACTTTGAAAAGACTGACCATTCGACATAAGATGAAGGTCACATAACCCATATTACACGGCTGACTCGCTTTTAAGTATTACTAGTATGTCAAAAATTAGTTTTAACATACAAAGTGACCTACCATCATATTAATTGGTGTGAGGGTGCATTTCGGGGAGTAAAACAACCTCCAACCAAAAAATAAGTCACTCTAACCTACTTATTGTGCTTCATTGACTTAGGTTAAGTTTTACGTCAGAGTTCAGTTCTTCGATATCAAGGGACCTACAGTCATATTAATTGGTGTGAGGATGCATCTCGTCGAGTAACACAGCCTTCCACCAAAATTAGTTTTAGATGAAGACTAATTAAACTTAAATTGTGGAACAAACCAGCCCAAACTTAGCATAAGCTATATACAAGAACACATAGAAGGTGACTGTGACATGCGGATACACAAGGACCAAGATCACCTTCTTCGCGTAAGACTTGGACGTAGACATGCTGCTTCTAGGCCTTACCTTACGTGGATTCGATACACATAATCAAATGTTGCCTGGTACCGTAAATGTCGAGCAGGAGTCAGGATTGTTGGTGTGTGCTCGCATTTAGCATCCATTATGTGGTATTTGGGTTCTGCCAAGCATCAGAACCTCACTTAGTATGGAGTAAGAAATTGGGGTGCTAGTGTTTGTGACGCTGCTGCTTACATTCCGGTAGATGCTCTTTTGGCAGTGAGGATGATGATGCAACTGCTGTTGAAACAGGATATAAACAGTGACTAACCAATGATTGATTTTTATATGTATAAAATGCAACTGAGAAATAAATATAGAGTTTTCAATTATTAAAATATTCATATTACAAACTACAATTTTATTCTTTTGTTGTGAATGTCAAACTAAATAAGAATTTCCATTAATATATGTGATTTTGTTTTCAATTTTGACATTTGTACTTCAAAAATTGTCCATTAAACGACCACACTTTTGATCTATGGGCACTTCTTAAGTGGATATTTAAATGAAAAGAAATTCCTTCCAATAACAAAATGAAAATAATTTTAAAAAATTCAGATATTGAGTTTTTTTTCCATTTGTACTATTTTTCGCCCCACAAACAACGAAAATTGCAGAAATTGACTTTTAAAAGATAGTTATCTTTTGTTTTGTTGAATATACTATGAGATAAAACTTTTGTAATGCACAAGTTAATACAACACAATAGAATATTGTATGAACAAAAACCGGTTTACCTGTATGACAAAAAATATTTCCTGTTGACATGTCCCAGATCATGCTAGAGTGTTAAATTTTAATTCTTACAAATGAAAATGCCCTTAACCTGATTTAAACATACATCGTATACTACACAAAACAGTTTAAATTTGATTTGCAAGTATAGTGTCTTTTTATAGAACATAAGATTTTAATTTGATCAATATTCAATAAATAAATATTTCTTACGATAATTTAATCAATTTGTAGAAGGATTCCGTTAGACAAACTAAGATACAGTAAATGTGCACAGTTCGTCTATTTACAGCTGACCAGTCTTTAGGCATTTTGGAAAACCGAAAACAATAATATAAAAAACAAGGAAGAACAAAGATAAGGCCATGGTATGAATTCGCCTGATGTTTGGCCCCTTGAATGCCAAAATCATAAAGTACTTGCTCTCAGCTAACATTCAGTACTCTTAAAATGTTGCATTTTAAGGAACACGTTTTGTTTTTAATAAGAAAGTTATGTAATAGCGACAATAGTCTGTCACAGATGGAATGATGTTATTGCACGATTAGAAGGAACTTTGTATAATGATTGTCAGATTATAAACGTTCGATCATTTGATAAAAATGATACACAATCTTAATTTGAATTTTCCATGTTATATATGGCTAGATGATGTGTTAAATCATACCACCTTTTTTGGTGACAATAAAATCTGCAAGGTAACTTTTTCTATCTGTAAATCGTGTGTTCGTCAATATCCTTTGGCGTTTCTTTGTTATGTTCTATTCCCCTGACTTTGTCCTTTCATTGACCTTCGAATTTGTGGAATTTTCCAACTGTTTTGTCGCTTCATTATTCTTTTGCCGATGTTTATTAAGAGTGACCATCATGATAAGAGGTCATAATTTTAGATGTTGGCCATTGGAGGATAAATTCAAAACCTTTTGCACCTATTTGCCCTAATTTTTTTACAGTGATACTTTTTAGCTTTGATTGTCATTATTGGTATAGGGTCAGGCAATATCGCGTTTGCAGATTTTTCTCATCGGATGTCAATAACAAAGACGCACATTTTTTATGCTGATTGTATTTGAAAATGTTTATTAATGGCAGAGATTTGATTACTAAGCCGGAAAACCAGATTACGGAAACTGATAAAGATAAAGGATGAGAATCAAATGTGGTCAATTTGACTCCATTATAATTATATTGTATATTACAATAAAACAATTCTAGTTTTGGAGATTTTTTTTTTCTATATTGTTAATTTTTCATCAAACAACATTTTTTCTGTCCATTTTAGTCAATTTAATTGATTTTAATGTAAGTGTAATTAAACCGTTTTATAAAAGTTTTAATTTGAATTTAATTAGTATTTAGCCCTTCATTTCTGAAGAACAACTAAATAATTCAATTTTTTTTAAATGAAAATATTTATTTTTATTTCGATTCATCAAAATGAATTGTGATGTCAAACAGAACAAGCTGAATTAGATTCGATATAAATCTGATCATCTTTCGTCGTTAGTAATTTTATATCTATCTTTCCTATAGTTTATCATTATAGTTCTGAGCCGTCATACTTATCAGATGCCGAAAAAAATTGGTACTAATAAAACATTTTGACTCTACCTTTATTCAGTATCTGCACCAAGTCAGACTATATATCCTGACTCTGTTGTTTTCGTGTTTGAAACCTGTGTTCTTCTATGTTATAATTTGATCTGGTGGTCTGTCGATTTTGTAACGTTCATTAATTTGTAACATTACTTACCTTTTCTGTGACCCCGTTTGTCGCTTTTATATTAAGATATTTATACACAGCGACAAAAGAATATCAAAGCTACAGAAGGGTAATAAAAGTCCAACAACTGGATGTCAAAGGAAAAGACAAAATCATGTTAATGGAACACAGAAAACAAACAAATAGGGTGAATGTTGAGATCTCACAAAACATTAATCCCGCCGCATTTTCGCGCATGTTCAAATTCAGGAACCTCTGGCGTTTGTTAGTTTTGTGTGTTTTAAAAAATTCGGTTCATTTGTATGTTTCGGAGTTTAGTTAGTGTGTTGTCCATTTCGCTGAACTAGTATGCATTATTGTTTAGCGGCAAGCTGAGCCCGCCTCCGGTTGCTGGATTTTCTTGCTGCCTTGAAGACCCATTGGTAGCCTTAACTGCAAGGAGATATGTGTTAAATATCGACATTGCAATTCACCTTGATACGAATTCGGAAAGCAAGGATTCCACTAGAATATTTTTTATATAAACAAACAAATATAGATACATGTCTAGGAAAACGATGAGGTAAAACTATTACTTGTATAAGAAATTAATAGAAAGAAGACAGATAATTACAAAAAAAAAGTTGCAGTCATAAAATCTGATATGAAAATAATGAATTAATTTCAGGAGTAACGTAATGCCATAGAACTTTAATTTATTCAACTTTACTAATGTATTAGTGCTTGGCTTGCGAAATAAACCTTGTTGAAATGCACACATCTAAATATCAGAATAAACTATTATGTGAAATAAAGCTGTTTACCTGTATAACGAAAAAGGTTAGTTTTAAATAACTGATTTTTTCTCGTCTCGAACGAATGTTATGAACGCATAACATTTCACGGTTCTAAGTTTCACTGTTTATAGTTCATTATTAAGAATTTCATTGCGCTTAATTTGATTTACACATACACCTTGAACTACACAAACCATTTTAAAATATTTCATTTGTAAAATGACATAAAAAGCATACAATCAACAGCAGAATGATTACAAAAAAGTTTGTCAAAGGTATTTCAATATAAGGTCAAAAGAAGACCAAGGTGAAAAAAACAGCGGATAAAAAGCACAATTGCGAAATCCAAGGAAAAGCCCAAGTCAGAATAATGGAACACCGCAAACAAACACAACATGTGTACATATATAAGTTAAAGAATAAAAAACGTATAACAAACTTAACAAATACTAGGTGGAACTGTTTTTTTAAACCAAAACATATGTCTCCCCTTTACTTAATTCTAGATCAATCTTGTCTACCTCTAAGATACAAATAAAAATAACCGATGCAGGAAATATTCGACTCCCCTATAGGTTTTACACATATACTTCATTCAACTTGCTGTGTCATAAAAGAATGAGGAAATATACAACAATTTAGAACGGAATCTCAACCATTGGTCAAATGAAGGTCATAATAGTACGTGACACACCACCTCATGGTAATACACCTACATACCAAAGGGAAAAGGAAATACTATAATTTTACCTTAAGGTCAAAGGTCAATGTCAAATGGAGGTATTGATGGTACATGACAGACACCCTCATAGGAAGACACCAACATACCAAAGGGTATAAGCCTAGGTCAAAAGACAAAAAGGTTACAACCCGGACAAGGAAATACTATAATTTGACCTTCAGGTCAATGGTCAAGGTCAAATGAAGGTCATAACGGTACGCAACACAACCCCAATTTGAAATACACCTACATACCAATGGGTATAAATCTAGGTCAAAAGACAAAAAAAGTTATGGCCCTGACAAACTTCGTTGAGAAGTAGAAGAAGAAAAAGAAGAGGAAATACTACAAAAGAATTATGTGTTCTATCTTCGAATTATAACAAGACAGCACAGAACACAAAGCACTAGTAATTTGAACTCCCATCAGGTGCTCCGGAAGTTTAAGCATGTTCTGCTCTGTTAATAACACTGCCAAATTGCCAGTGAGTAAAACCCAGTGAAGCTCGATATGATGTCAATTAACAGAGACTAAACATACGCCTGTCTTATAAGTTTATGTGACAGCAATCTCCCCCTGCGGTGAAGGTCGCTGTATAAATCACATGCGAGGCGGTAACGAATCAACTGTGATATGTACACCCCATAGGCTGGAGACCTTGGTCTGTTATTGCTAGAAAAAGGGAAGCTCACGATCGGAAAATTAAAATCATTGCGATCGTCATGAAGTATTGATTTGAATCTCAATTATTATCAAGTACAAATCTAGATATGAAACAGAAGTCGGTGTGTTTGTGGTATCTTTAATATCTTGTTCACTGGGAGTTGTAGGTAATACTTAAACATGTACAAGTAAAGATTATTAAGTGACAAACATCATCTGTACAGCGGAAGCTTAAATTAAAGCACTGGACTAGTATACTTTCTTTCCAATTTAGTCTCACTTAGAAAGTTTGCTTCATATGAAAACAAGAACAGGTCACCCAAAAGCGGCGCACAGTTTGTCCCAATTGGAATCCGATCGTCTGTTATAAAGCCTATCCCCCAAACTCAACAAAGATGTTGTCGGTGAGAAATCCTAGCATGTCAACAACGTCAGGCTTACTGACTTTTTTGTTTGTTTTTGTAGTTGTCATTTTCCTTACCTAATACCGGGATATGTATATCTGTGTAGACCTTGTTTAGTGGAGTATCATTGATGAATTAAAGGACAAATATACGTAAAGAGAAAACGCAATCCATTAGAGTGGAAGACAAATGAACAACCAAACGCACAACAAATACACACTGAAAACTAAAAAAAGGAACAGCACGAACTCCTATAAAAATTGATTAGCTCACGTAAAACAAATTTCATTTGATGAAGTAGGATGATCGTATCCAGTGTAGAAAACTCATAAGTTTCTTTGAATATGGTGAATATTTGCACTTTTGTTTACTATTTAGTGACACCATTTCTACTCTGCTTTGCAAGATTTCAATCTGAAATTGTGTTTCAGAAAGTTAGAAATAACTTAAAAAACATCGTCGATCCATAGAAAAAACTTTTTCTTACATGTGAATGGTGATCATACAATTATCAAATACGAAAATGTAAGAATATTGCTGAGACAACGACCGAAAGGGACAGAGACAACTGCAAATATGATAGAAACATATTTATTGATTTTGATTTTTTTTTTTTCAGATGAACATTTCATTGAGACGTAAAATTAAACTGAAAGTTGAAAAAGAATGAAGAATGTCATAACCATACTAGTATTAACGGTATATTTATAAAATGTATTAACTGAAAGTTGCTCTGAAATCGGCGTTTATTTAACCTATTTCTCTTAGGCTTGCATGTTTTGGAACGGAGTACCTTTTAACTCTTTCAACCTCCAAATATTCTGAATTCTGAATTTTTAAAAAAGCCTTTTTTCAAATATCCATATTTCATTGATTCCACCTCTAGAATAAATGGTGTCACAGTATTACCTACGGCTATTTGTTTATAGCAGCTCGAATGGAAGTTAACGGTCTGGAAAAAGACATTGTGGAACACTTAGTCTCGTATGGTCGATTGTGTGGAATACTCTTCTGTGGAATCCATTTGTAGTTTAAAGTTGCATTTCCAGTGTTGGAATCTTCGCTCGCAGTATTTATTTGAATAATGTTCATGTTTCCAGAAGATTGTTTATTAATAATTAAAAACTGTACACATTTAAATATCAGAATAAGATAATAAGTGAAAAAAATATGTTTACCTGTATGACGAAGGAGGTTTGTTTTAAATGATTGATTTTTATATAAGTTTTATTCATTCACATTTGTGATTATTAAATCAGACACAACGCTTTTAGTTTAATTTAAATGTGTTGTTTTCAAAAGGTTTTGACGACACCTACTGCCTACAATATAAGATGTCCGTACGCAGGAAACTGGGTTCCAAGGGCACTAGCAAAATGTAACACTACAACACGGTATGTTTGTCTGTGGGATGACCTGGCTGAACAGGATGCAGAAAAATGTATACAAACAAAAGCAGAACAATATGGTATAGTATGCGAAGATTAATCTATACTAGTCAATTTATTTTCATATCTGGAAACACATTCTAACTAATAATTGTTTATTATGAAACATGTTATCATTTAATTTAATTTCTGTTTGATAATATCAACATTATAAGAGTTTGGACCACTAGATTAACAGCCAATAGTGGCAACCTTTCAAATTTGTAAAATATTAATAAAATTGGTTAAAAATTTGAATGATCATTTCAAGTTAAAACATTTGTCCGTCTGAATAGATTTGGTTCACCTGTTGTTTTCATAGGAGTTCCTTAATTTGAAACCTGTTGTATTGTCTATAATTGCCCATTTGGATTAGGATTTATCTGACTGTTTCATCATGTTGATCGCGGCCTTTTAAAATATACCATCCATTAGCTGCATACAGTAAAGTTTATTCGTATTATTCAGATCAATTTTATTCTCTATTACAGGACATAAACAAGTGCTGAATAGTGGAAACCTTGATAGACGCAGATGTTCTCCAGACAATTTTCAGCCGTTTCAATTCAACACGTTTAACAAAAAGCGTTGTGTTTATGAAAAATCATTCTGTAACGAAGAGGGTCAGGTCGTGGCAGACAATGGGACATTAGATCGAGATAGGCGTTGTAGATGTGATTACACCAGAGGATATGCATTCATCAAGAATAATACTGAGAAATGTTTCTGTATACCATCCGAAGAGGACTGTTCATGTTATCTAAAACGCTGCATCGGGAATAAAAGATTATCTCCTGGTAAGTACCATTTTGTTCATCCCTTCTTTTTTTCTTTTTTTTGGGGGGGGGATTAAGGTTTTCTGTCTTAAACACGCTATGAAATTTCGTCATATTATGCCTTTCATTTTATAACTGGTCGATTATCTGTTATTACTGATTAAGACTACATCGTAAAATAACACCAAAATCCCCAAAATCAAAGTGGTTTGTGGTTTATACGACACATTTGTAATAGTCCAAACGCAAACAAGTGTATTTGTTACAATAGGTATGATAAAATTAAAAATCCTTTAAATAACTGAAATTTCTGGAATTTCTAAATACTAAGTTGAACTGATATACTATATTTTAGTATGTATTGTATTAAAATAATTGTTACAATTTCAATAAAAGATATGTGTGAGATAATTCTGATAAATTATGATATAGAGGGTCAGAAATCAACAAAGCAATGCATTTACGCCAACATAATCTGGAGGAATTAAAAGATTGTAAATGATTCCAATCAGTAACCAGGTCTTGCAATCCGTTTGTTTTCAATTTGCATTGGTATGTAACTGTTGACCTTTCTAGTTATGCATTTTGTTATTTTAATATAATTACATCGCTTTTCTTTAAGGTAGGTGTATTGATGTGAAAGATTCCTCCGCCTGTTGGCATCACGTTTATATCTTCATGTACAATAAGGTTTTGCCATGCCAGAGAAAACATATCTTCTAAAATTTACCCAAGACTTTCAACAAATATTTATGGAAATCTTTCTATGTCGACTGAGATGACTAGACAGACAATGTTATCTCAGTAAATCATTGTTTCCAGTAAATATTCTTACCTTATGTATAGCTAAAAACACTACAGTTTCATCCAATTGTGTCAATTGCAGCATAAATTACAATTCTTTCAGATAACGGAGTATGCTTTAAAGGTCAAAATACTGAAATAGAGCCATCTGATACAGAAATTGTTTCCGGTCTGGACGGTCATGACTGTCGTTTTACAAATACGTTGTAGATTTGAGTACACATGGATATATATAATTCCTGAATGTTTATCTTTCACAGATTATAAATGTGTCGATGAAAAAACAATGCTTAAAGATGTCTATGGATGCTCTTTCATGTAGGTAAAACATATTACTTTAGTTTCCACCGAACCACAAAAAATCTCCCAATACAGTTAAAGTCATAACAAAATTGAAATCTGAACAAACCAAAAGAATATCTGAAACCAAATTAATGTTAAAAAAAGTTCTGAAACCTCCCTAAACTCGGAAATGAACAATGAAACTCTGGAATGGTATAGGCAGTTTTTGCTATGTCTATTATACAATTGTTGTGCTGCCAAAATCTTGAGCTGATGGCATTAATTTTTATTATTGAAACCTTACTGCATTTATGTTGTGGTATCACTTATTGTTACAGTGAGAGAAGGTACCTTTTCATTGTAATTAAACAGGTTAATAACTGATTAAAATTTGCATGTCATCGTAAATATAAGTCTATGTGCAGTCATTTTATATGTTCAGGTATTTTACATTCAATTTTTTATGGTGATATTCTGTACAAAGCATAAAAATTTCGTGATTCACCTGAAAAGCTAACCAAACCTTTCAACAGACTTATCCGCAAGTTATATAATTACGATACTGTTGTCAAGTCATTAAAGATTGCATTTTTTGGAATTAATATTAATTCACTGAAAGCATCGGAAATAAACACCTTTATTCTAAAACCACTTGTTCTTTTGAAATGAGTTTTTTTGTATGTATCTCTGCGTGTTTGTTTATTCCACATTGGCGAGATGTAAAGGGTGAGGGTTGAGATCTTACAACACATGTCCCAAGTCAGGAACCTCTAGCCTTTGTTATTCTTGTGTGTTTTTTTAACTTTGGTTCATTTTTATGTTTCGGATTTAAGTGTGGCGTCCATTTCGCTGAATTAGTATGCATTATTGTTTAAATTATTGATTTCGAGTTTTATATGTAAAAATATTCAATTATGTCGTTGATAGGGCTAAACAATTTGTTAGACTTTTCGAGAAATCGGTGTTCGATAAAGTGTGTTTATACAAAAAAGGGAAATTGGCGAGAAAATAAAAACGGTTATCGGCGGTGTTCGACACATCATTGTTAACGAAGTTCGACTGCAACTGGTTGAACATGTCTCTGTCTGAAAATATATGTGGCTGCAATCTGGTCTGTCGAGAAATTCATTTCACATACTCGAGAGTAACTAAAGAACTCAGCAATATCAGCGACAAAGACTTGAGATGTTGGCATGTTACAATGATGAAGTTGGTGATACAGTGCTTGATAAAGTGCTGATTTCGTATCCCACTTGATTGCTTTCCGTTTGTCTAGAACAGGAAGTTGCTATTAAGTAGGTGTATAAATTATAGAATAATAAAAAAGTCAATCATTTAAATTCATTATTTTATAAAATTTATTATTTCCTTTCTATTATTTTGATAAATATTTACGTCAGGCTTTCTTGATTTCTGCCATGTTTCCAAAGTGTTCTACTTTTCATATGATCACTCAATTTAAGACTAAAATAAATCTGAAGGTTGACTGTTGTTTACTTTTACGTTAAACAATAGAATAGAAATCCTTCAAATCAAATGCATACTTCAATATTAATGAATATGCTGTGAAATACCTTTCCGTTAAAAGTAGATACTCTATCTACAAAAAGGTAGCCGTTGTACAAGCAGAAGGTTAAAGCTGTTATTTTGAGGAAAATCAAATAGAATGCTAAATTGCTGTAACATCGGCCGCCCCTGCACTTTGAAAAAAAAGTTCCTCAGTATCCAGGCTGGGATAAAGCATCCACGTTTTTCTTTTTTTTTTAATGTAGAATTCTTAAAAGTATCGGAACAGGGCTACATGATAAATACAATAAACCCAATATTCAAATGTTCTCTATGATTGCATCACTGACACTAGAAAGTACATAACCGTGTCATTATATTTTGCTTAATTTGTTCATATAAAACATTTAGTCTGTAACAATGCAGTGACATCGTTCAATGATTATACTTACCACAAAATCCTGTAAATAGCTTTTAAAATATATTCTGAAAACATACCATGGAAAAGATTGAAAGGTGACTATGACAAGATTTTTTTTAATTACCTGAGGGAACTGGTATTTCATATAACCATATGATAAGAAAAAGAGCACATTATTAATATTTGTTTATGACTAAAGTAAACTCTATTTCATCTATTCTACTTTCAGAACAAGCAGACCTGAAATAGTAATTGGGAAACATGGCATAACCAATCATAGTCTTGAATATCCTACCGGTAAGTATTTCTTGTAATTATTTATCTTTTCATCGGGTAAAAACTGTGGACTAATAAACCTCCTTATTACTGTACTTCAGAATGTTAAAGACGGTCTCCAGATCGTCTTAACACTAAATGCATTTGGCATGACCTAAATAACAAACCGCTCTGGACTAAATAGATGACATATTTGGTATTGTCGATCGAAACTTATTGAAAGCATAGAATCGACCATGTGTAATACGGGTTAGCATGATTAATACGCGTGTCGTTCACATATTGGCAAATGAAACAAATTTCCAAACATAACTTGATAAATATGTGCTTGTCATTCATGTCATTGGGTATATAGATCAGTTCCCAAACTGCTAAATAAGATTGCATGTTAATACATATTTTGGTACGTGAACATTTTGTTACTTTATATTTCTAAAACACTACACAATTGATTACAATTCGATTAGAATTCTGTGGAATGTGTTGTTATGATTTAAATATTATTCAAGATTCAAATTCATGAGAAATGTTATATAAATTCCATGTATCAACATCATTGCGGTTGTTTTTTTATTCAGCTAAAAAGATGGAAACAAAAGTGGTCAGATTAGTTATGCTAGTGGGTGTAATTTTGTGTGAGTAATTTACATTATGTCTTAATCAAATACATATCATTTACATGTTTACCATAGGTAACAAATTGACACATTTTATTAAACTAATTTAACACATAAATGATTATAAAACAGATAATTACGAAAGGACAACAAATGAACAGCCGTACAAAAAATAACATAAAGATCTAGAGCACAAACAGCTATTTCTAATTATTATAACAAACTTATAAATTATGTTCAGTTTCAATTCTTATGAATTAATATAAAAACGGAGACCCTTTCGATGTTTAAAATGTAATCTATTTTAGAGGAAATGCATGCAAATTTGAAGTATTTAGCAGATTTGAAATAAGGGCGTTGTTGGCGCGTAATAAAGAAAACGCGTCGTCATAAATGCTGTGGACCAGCATATAGCATAAACTATCTTTAATTCCGAGGACAGGGATACTAGAAGACTTTATTAAGCTTAGGTATGATAGGTTATATTACTGCGAGTCATAAAAAATATTCATGTAATACACTATTCTAATTCTTATAGGATTATTAATGTCTTCCATTTACGTCAATTTCATATGTGATTTGAATATTGATGTAGTTGCAGGCACGTGTACAGTATGTTTTGTATGTGGACTAAAAAGAGACCAGATATTTTGCGTTGATTGTGTGGAAGGTTTGTACCAATTTACATACCTTGTTCAAATAAACAGATATAAGAACATGTTATCCTCTTAATTTAAAAAAATTACATAATCTTTTAATCACACAATTTTGTCGTATTAAAACATTAAATGACACCATCCTCTCTAATTAATGTTTCCAGTGCTTTCTAGTTATGCTTTTTGCTTTAAATGCAACCTTGGGGTACCAAAATTGCCCAGGTCGCACTTAAAATATAGCTAGAAAATTTGCGTCCGAGAATGAGAACTACTTGTGCTTTTCGTAATATTTGCAAACAGACGAAACTTGTAGGTTAAGATCAAAATCATGAATTAAAAATCGGATGATTGCAAAATAAGGGTAAGAAGTTACGAAAAACAGATCTGCTAGTATTAAATTTTATGCGAAGGACCACCTTCACCTCTTTCAAATCCACTGTTATCCTACGCATGTGTTCTCTTAGGGTGGAAACATTCATAGATATATGTTCTCAAAGTAATAGATATTACCCTCTCCGTAAAAACATACATATTAAGAATTTTCATGTCTTTTATGGACAACGCTTAGGTTCGCCATTTTTGTTATGACAACTTAAAGTTCGATAACTTGCACATGCAGGTGCGAAATAATGTAACGACTAACAATCCGGGTAATTCCCCTTACAACGCAAAACATTGTCAAGGATATTAACAGTATATTGTACATGAAATGTATTTGTGCATGAAATGTATTTTCTCTGCGAATAACGTTTGGTGATATATAATAAAAATACATTTCTAATACCAATTGTGACGCACAATATGTCCACATTGCGTCAAATTACGACTCTCTCTGCTGTGTTTGCGTCTGTACTCATTTATTATATTTTTATACGGCGCTTTGTCTGTTGGGATGTTTTGATTGATTGGTATGTTGTTGTTGATCTTTCCTGTTATCCATTTTTTGTTTATCAATGTTAGGACATATTTTGTGGTCTTTATACATGGACAAATTTTCTTTTAAAACATTTTTACATTTGGTCATGTTGGTTCACATTATCTTGTATTGGACTCAGTTATATACTCGACAAAATACTGAAATAAATTCGATCCACTGTATGGCCATTTCGTTGACTGACAACTCATCAGCAGTGCTCGAGATCAAATATTGTAAAACCGGTTAAAGATATGATGATGAATTAAAAAGCACAACCATCAAAATGAAAATAGTCCAGTAAAATAAACGTTAACCTCAAACTAATGGCAGCAGAAATTATTTTGAATCTAAATTGTATAAGTATATCCTAAGCCGGACCATGGGAATCTTCAAAATTATACTTTCAAATCTGCTGTGGAATTTCAATTTAAGAGAGAAGGTAACTCTAGCTAAAACTAGGTTTTTGTCTTTTTTCAATAATTTTCTTCCTCTGCTTGTTGAGAAAGATACTTTCATGGACTAAACTGTCTTAATTTAACTTAGTTATATATTCTATTTTTATGATTCAAGAATATTCATAATTTTATTTGTAGTTTCATTTTATTGACATATTTAATATCGCATAAAATGGTTACTTTGAATCGTGTGGCGATTTTTAAAAACACAAATTAAAATAATTGTTTATGAATATCCCTTTGTATTATATATCGATAATTTCTACTTAGTTAAACGATTTTTTTAAACCACACAAAGTGTAAGTACTGATTATATTTTCATCAAAATTTGATTTCATAAATTTAATATTCTAATTTGTTTTGGAAATGAAGGACCCTAAGAAGAGAAAATTTAATTCAAAACATGAATTAAAATATAAAAACTCCATTACAAAAATTGTTGTCAAAATGTCAAGCAGTTTGTACAGAATTGTCTCTCTTATTAGCTCACCTAACATAAAAGTCCATGTGAGCTATTCTCATCACTTTGCGTCCGTCGTCGTCGTCATCGTATGTCGTCGTAAACTTCTCACATTTTCATCAACTCCTCTGAAACCGCTGAGCCAATTTAAACCAAACTTTAGTTGAATGGTCGTTGGATGGTCCCCTTTAAAATTTATGTTCAGTTTTCCCAGGCGCCATCCAATATGGCTGCCATGGTCGGACATAATTTAACATTGGACCCTATGGGAATTTTAACATTTTCGTTATCCTCTCTGACACCACTGGGCCAATTTGAACCAAACTTTGGTGGAATGGTCATTGGATGGCCCCTTTTTAAATTTGTGTTCGGTTTCCCCGAACGCCATCCAACATGGCTGCCATTGCCGGATTTAGTTTAACATTGAGTCTATGGGGAATTTTACTTTTTCGTCAACTCCTCTGACACCACTGAACCAATCTAAACCAAAGTTTAGTTGAATGGTCCATGGATGGTCTCCTTTAAAATTTGCGTTTGGTTTTCTCGGGAGCCATTCAGTATGGCCGCCATGATCGGACATATCTTAGCATTGGACCCTATGGGAATTTCAACATTTTCGTTTATCTCTTCTGAGAGCACTGGGCCAATTTGAACCAAACTTTGGTTGAATAGTCATTGGATAGCCCCTTTTTCAAAATGTTTTCGGTTTTCCTGAAAGCCATCCAACATGGCTGCCACTGCCGGACTTAGTTTAACATTGAGCCTTTGGGAATTTTACTTTTTCATCAACTCCTCGGAAACCACTGAACCAATTTAAACCAAACTCTAGTGGAATAGTTCTTGTGTGGTTTTCCGGGATGGCATCCAATACGGCTGCCATGGTCGGACATGGTTGAATGGTCTTTGGGTGGCCCTTTTCCAAAAATACATCCGATATCCGCGACTTCCAACAGACATAGCTGCTGTTAGTAAAAATAGAAAAAAGGGGGGATGAAACTACAAGGCCAACTGGAACCAAACTTGGCACATGTGGCAGTAATGGTCCTTATTAGGTTTTTTTTCAGAAATATTGACCATGTGGAACCAGACTTGGTAGCAATGGTCCTTAGATAGTCCTCTTACAGAGGTCTGTCCGATGACCTGGACTGTCAACCAAGATGGCCGCCACAACCGAAATTAGTTTAACATAGGACCCTGTAGGAAAACTCATTGAAAAATCTTCTTGTTTGAAACCACATGACATATTGGAGCCAGATTTGGCAGCATTGGTCCTTAGGAGGTCCTCTTTCAGAAACGTGTCCAAGATGGCCACCACAGCAGAACTTAGTTTAACGTAGGATCCTCTGTGAAATTCGTTCAAAAATCTTCTCGTCTGAAACCACTAAGCCAATTAGAATTAGACTTGGTAGCAATGGTCCATAGATATCCTCTTTCAGAATTGTGTTCGATCACCCGGATTGTCAACCAAGATGGCCCCCACAGCCGAATATAGTTTAATATAGGACCCTAAGGGAAAATTGATTTAAAAATCTTCTTGTCCGAAACCACTTGACCAGTTGGAACAAGACTTTGCAGTAATGGGTCTTTAGATGGTTCTCTCTAGAAATGTGTCCATTGAATGCACTGTCAACCAAGATGGCTGTCACAGCCGAACTTAGTTTAACAAAGAACCCTATAGAAAAACCAGCCAAATTGAGTGCAACACTTCAATTTTTAGTCCTGCTGAAGGTGAAAAGTTCAATCAAGGTGAGCGATACAGGCTCTTTAGAGCCTCTAGTTAAATACAAATTCCCATAAGAAATTTCTTTCAGTTGTAATTTTATCTGCTCGCATTCATTTCATAGGGATTTTTTCTTGGTTAATCCTTGTAAATTTCCTGACACAAAATACATTAATTTCTTCTGTTGCAATTAGTCTGAGGTTAGAGTCCATTTTTTCTAGATTGAATGAGCAAAAACAATAACAGTTATATAATCTTAAGGCAGACAGAAAAAATTAAATTCTTAAATTATCATTGTGCATATAAACACATATATCGCATATGTTTCCTCAATTCAAACTCATCTTTTGTTTATTATTATTATTAATTTGAGCTATTCTGTTTAATTTCAGTTCCCCCTTTCGTTTAACGCATTTCTGCTTTGATATTAATTTTTATGTCAATATGTGCCGTACCTATACTCTGTAAGACCCAAGACAAAACAACGAAATTTACAAAATTTTACACACGCTCGACTCGTGTACACTTTACCCACTTAACTTTCATGTATCACCAAAACTAATTTTTAAAATTCTTTGCCCTTTTCACGTTGCCATTGACCCTTAATTTTCAAATTAAATGAATTTTTTTATATGAAATAAAACAGAATAGTTCAGAAAAAAAAAATTAAAGTAAAATAAAAAGTGGCTTTCATGCCCCAAGCACCTGTTCTCCACCGTCGAACAATCGCACAGGTGATGTGATCGAAAACAAAAAAATTAATACAATTTTAGACCCTTAAACCTCATTTTGTCTTAATTTTTTTTATTTTGTTTGGAGTTTTCCATTATCCTGGCTCTGTCTTTTTACTGGATTTCGAATTTTTGGACTTTCCCCACTATTTTATCGTTTCCGTGATTTTTGCCAATAATTAACTCCTCTGGCTATATTTATTTCAAAAACAGTAAATGCTTCAACAAGTTTTGTCCTTACCGCAGGCTTTGACCACTCTCCAGATAAAATATATATATGAAATGTACTAGGTAAAGCAAAGATCGTCTTTGGCGGTCATCTTGTTTGGAGGCCTGTGTCACCTCATTTTGAAACTGGAGTATCTAAGGACTGTTTCACCAAATGTTTGGTCTCAAATGACCCAATAGTTTCAGAGAAGATTTTTAAACATTTTTTTCAGACTTTTTATTTTTGGCCATCAGTCCGAACTCTATGCACCATTCCAGCAAATTTTGGTGCCACTCCATCAAGTGATTCCATAGATGATTAAACTAAGGACAGACGAAAACTTCGAGAAGCAGATACATATAGCCCCTTTTACCATTTGTATTTCCAAAACTGTAAAACATAAAACCATATGTAGGAATAATACTGAAAGCATTCATCAAAATGAATTATAATAAAATATTCCAATTCCATTAAATCAACTGCAATGTCAAAATTTGACGTATCTTGTATTTAAAAAAAACTAGTTGAGGCCTTGGTACTATAATTCAAGCTCCATAAATTTTCCGATCTGATCGGGAGTTGACTTTTACTATTGTTTCTAACATCCACCTACAATGTCTCTTCAGTTGCTGAATCATACAGTTGTACTTGTCTATTGAGTCATACGATAATATTAGCTTAAAAATTAATTCATAATACATAATTTGAAATAACTTTTCTTGCAACAAGGAAAGGTCGGATACTGAATATGTTGCGTACAATGCGCATTTTTGGATAATCCCTGATCAAAATTATAATCATCAAAATAATTTTGTAAACAAATGAATAAAACCAGTCATGAATTTTTAGAAAATGGATCGAGGCACGGCTTTTTTTCTTTCTTTCGAGGAAAGGAGAAAGTCAGTGATATTTTACATTTAAACAAGCAATATGATGATACCCCTAAACATTAGGTAGGGTTGAAAATAAATTTAAAAAAAAAGTTTTGACACCGTATGCATACGAACAATTACTAATAAGATTCCCATAAATGAGTTTAAAGGACTTGGCAATATTAATCGCAGGGATAGGACCTGTACAAAAATGTTTATAGGGAGAAAAAAAAACAGCATGTCCCATGTATTAGAAGCCAAAAAAAAAAAAAAATTCTCCCATGCCTGTACTTGTTTAAAAAATGCCATAGTCGCATCATTGATGTTTTATTGTAAGGGTCAGGGGACAGGTTCGAGTACGAAAGAGGGTTAGGGTTTATAATTAGCTTAAACGTAGGGTTAGGGATCGGAACAGACTAATAATGAAGCAAAAATCAATGAACCATATAAAAAAACAAAATGAAAGGAAATTCTATTAAAAGAACGGGCGGATTTAGTCGAATCTATCCCCTGCTATACATCACTGCCTGTTTCCTATGCAAACTTCATCCTAAACTCCGACAAATGGTTATTAAATTAGCAACATCCTAAGTCTTATGAGTTCAACAAATGAGCTGCCATTTTGAAACCAAATCATCCGTCGGAATTAATTAAGTGTCCTAACTCTTTTTACATTTGATATTACACTCACTGAATATTTAAATTTGTTGTAACCAGGAAGAGTTTTCAGCGCTCTTCATTGTATATCTTAGAGCCTACGTTAACAATTATTATTTCAAGTTTTTTATTCCACATGACTACTGTCAGTGACATAACCCTCTGCTTTCTACCTGGGTTTACCCTGGTAGGAAGTATTTGTGTATGGTCTGTATATTAAATATATTGTGTTTGTTTTTGACGGTTACTTTTCTAGTCACTAATTAAAGGTCATAACAAAGGTACCATACTCCAAGGTGTATTCAATAGGGGAAAGTCTACAAACACCGAAAAAACGGGAATGAAGCTCAACATTATTAACCAGCCGAAGACGTGGAAAAAAGCTATCATATTCCTGACTTGGTACAGGCATTGTTCGAAGAAAATAGTGGGTTATACCAGGTTTTACGGCTAGCCAAAACTCCCACGTGTATGAAAGTCGTTAAAAGTTCGAGAGGAGCAATAAATAAAAACTGACAAGTTGGGAAAATCCAGTAGTCATAAAGTAACCAGAACCTAAACTCAATCCTGTATGATTTGTGAAACCGAAATTGAATATTTGTCTATAACATGTATAAGGTCTTAGTATCTTTCAATGAATTTCTTGAGAAAAAGGACGAGACCTTCTTTGTGAAATAAAACGTATTACAAAATACCGAAATAAATAAACCTTCGCCCATCAACTTCTTTCTCAGACATTGGTGACGTTTTTCAAATGTTGAGTGGCTGCTACAAGCTCTAGTATATCGTATAAGTTGAGATATTTATACACCGTAAGCGGGTGAAGTACAGTACGGCTCAATTAAAACATCACCTCAAGTTAACTTCATGTTAACATAATCTCTGTTCAAATCTCTGCTCTAGGACCAAACCAGAGACCAGAACAGCTATGACCAGAGATTTGAAAGCAGAGATTAAGACAGGTTCAAGTCTCTGGTCTAACCAGTCATAATCTCTGCTTTATTGATTTTATAAATCTCTGCTACGATTAATTCAACTGTACACGTCCTGTTCTCATGACAAGACCCGAGACCTATAACTCAATGACATCTATTTATAATCGTCTCTTAAATGTGCATGACCGTCCAAGACGAAAAACGATTACCCGGGGATCAATAAAATGTTATTAAGGTCTTTCCCATTTCCAACGGAAAGACCTTTCTGTAATTCGTATGATTATTATTATTATTAGGTCTTTCCATTTCCAAATGAAAAGACATATAGCTATTCTTATGATTATTATTATTATTAGGTCTTTCCATTTCCAAATGGAAAGACATATGGCTATTCTTATGATTATTATTAGGTCTTTCCATTTCCAAATGGAAAGACATATAGCTATTCTTATGATTATTAAGGTCTTTCCCTTTCCAAGGGAAGACCTTATTGTATTTCTTCTGCCTATTATTAAGGGCTTTCCCGTCTCCGGACGGAAAGTCCTTATTGTATTTCTTTTGTTTAATATTATTATTCTTTTTCTTCCGCCATTTCCTGACAAGTGAGTTCGCGACACATCGCTTTCATATTTTGTCTATGATATCGGTCATGAAAATGATTTGATGTGTTATGGGAATTATGTCGTAAACTTTGTCGTTACGGAGTTATCTTCCCCAACACCAAAAAGATTGTGTGTACTACTCCTCTGAAACCTTAAAAGATATCGCTTCAAAATCTTTTCTAAAGTCCTCAGTCAATCCATACGCAACTTTGTTGAATGTTAGCGGAAAGGATCTGACGACATCTTATGGGAGTTACCTCCCCTAAAATGATTCGTGTAAGTGATATACAAGTATATCTTAAAAACCAGAAGTGATACAGACCTAAAGTCTTCACCATAGACCCTCATGACCTTTCATCTTCAAAATAGAAATAAGGTCAAAGGTCAAGGTCACGTTCTATATTTTGACCTTTGCTTGTGTGCACTACTCCTCTGAAATGATAAAAGATACAGGAATGGTTGGGGGTGTAAAATGTCTGGCATCTAAAGACGCAACTTTGTTACATTTCCATGAAAAGGATCTGAGGTCATCTTATAAGAGTTATGTCCCATTGAAGCATTGGTAAATTAGTTTTTCGGGTAAAACTCAGTAACTTTATATGATAGAGGCATGGGGTCTTCAGTTTTGATCATCGGGGGATGTGACCTTGAGGATGACCTTAGACCAAAATGTCAAGGTCAACGTCCTAATTTTTTACCTTTCTATTATTAGAAGATACGTGAAAGCTTTCTAATGAGAAATGGATTCTGTTGAAAGACAACAAAGTCAAGGTCACATGATTTCATTCCAAGGTCATTTAATGAAAAATACGTCCTAGATTTTAACCTTTTTTTTACCAAAAGAAATATTGAAGTGGTTCTTCTTCAAAAATATTCATCTTACGAAGACAAATCAACGTGATCAGCAAAACATCATATGTCAAGGTCATTGAGTGAGAAAACATCCTAGATTTTGACCTTTTTTTTATCTTTAAAGATACAGAAGTGGTTCTTCTTCACAGATGTTCAGCATTTGAAGCCAAAGTCATGATTACAGGTCAAGGTCATTTAATGAAAAATACGTCCTAGATTTTAACATTTCTTACCAATAGAGATATTGAAGTGGTTCTTCTTCAGAAATATTCAGCTTAGGAAGACAAATCAACGTGACAATCAAAACATATGTCAAGGTCAATGGGTGTGAAAAAGTCCTAGATTTTGACCTTTTTTATCTTAATAGATACAGAAGTGGTTCTTTCTTCAAAGATGTTCAGCATTAGGAGCCGAGGTCATTAAAATAACAGGTCAAGGTCAGTTAATGAAAAATACGTCCCAGATTTTAACCTTTCTTACAAAAAGAGATATTGAAGTTGGTCTTCTTCAGAGATATTCAGCTTTGGAATGCAAGTCGACATGAAAGGCAAGGAATCATGTGTCAAGGTCATTGAGCCAGAAAGCGTCCTATATTTTGACCTTTTTTATCGTTAACGATACAAAAGTGGTTCTGCTTCAGAGATGTTCATCATTTGGGGTTTAATCAATCTGAATGTCATGAGGTCACATGTAAAGGTCATTTAACCTGGGAAAGCCCTCAATTGTTCTTTGAACAATTGGATCTTTTCATTATTAAGGTCTTTCTCTTTCCAAGGGAAGACCTTATTGTATTTCTTCTGCCTATTATTATTATTATTATTATTATTATTATTAGGTCTTTCCACTTTCCGTGGAAAGACCTTTTGCTTTTGTTCTGATTATTTTTTTTTTTTTTTTTCTTCTGCCGTCTAGGATGTTTTTTTGTTACTTGACATATCAAAAGGATTTTTGGCCCATGATTGCGTACAGTGATTACGATTTCACCATTGACCCTGTGTAACCGAACACCTTTTTTTATAGGAGTTATCTCCCCGCCCCCTTCTTTTCTTGTTATCTTTATTTCTCTGTAACCGTAGAAGATATCGACCTAAAATCTTTTGCAATATCTTCAGTGTATCTGTGCGCAACTTTGTTCCATTTGGTCGGAAAGGATCTGACGACATTTCATAGGAGTTATTTCCCTTCAAACGACTTTCACTTTTGGTGTATCATACAAATTGTTATTTAGAGTTGAGATATCAACATGAAACTTTGCATTTAGGGTCCATGACCCCTAACAAGTAAAATGAGGTCAAGGTCAAAGGTCAAGGTCAAGTTCTAAATTTTGACTTTTGCTTGTTATCGCTTCTCCTCTGAAACGGTAAAAGATAGCTGATAAAATGTAATGGAGAAAATGTGAAGGACGTTGAGACCTAGTTTTGTTACATTTGCATAAAAGTTGTATGACGTCATTTTATAGGCGTAATTGCCGTTAGAACGTTTAAAATTTCGGTTTTTCGTTTATTTCTCAATAATGGTACATGATAAAGGCATGGGGTCTTTTGTTCTGACATCAAGGATCGATGACCTTCAAATTGGCATCAAGGTCAAAGGTCAAGGTCAAGTTCTAAATTTTGACTTTTGCTTGTTATCGCTTCTCCTCTGAAACGGTAAAAGATAGCTGATAAAATGTAATGGAGAAAATGTTAAGGACATTGAGACCTAGCTTTGTTACATGCATGAAAGTTGTATGACGTCATTTTATAGGCGTAATTGCCCACAGAACGTTTAAATTTTCGGTTTTTCGTTTATTTTTCAACAATGGTACATGATAAAGGCATGGGGTCTTTTGTTCTGACATCAAGGATTGATAACCTTCAAATTGGCATCAAGGTCAAAGGTCAAGGTCAAGTTCTAAATTTTGACTTTTGCTTGTTATCGCTTCTCCTCTGAAACGGTAAAAGATAGCTGATAAAATGTAATGGAGAAAATGTTAAGGACGTTGAGACCTAGCTTTGTTACATTTGCGAAAAAGATGTATGACGTCATTTTATAGGCGTAATTGCCCCTAGAACGTTTAAATTTTCGGTTTTTCGTTTATTTCTCAACAATGGTACATGATAAAGGCATGGGGTCTTTTGTTTTAACATTAGGGATTGATAACCTTCAAATTGGTATCAAGTTCAAAGGTCAAGGTCAAGTTCTATTTTTTGACATTTGCTTGTTATCACTACTCCTCTGAAATTGTTGTAGATAGCCAAGGAAATGTAATGGTGGAAATGTTTAGGACATTGATGCGCAACTTTGTTACATTTGAGTTAAAGTTGTATGACGTCATCTTTTGAGAGTAATTGCGCCTAGAACGTTCAAACTTAAGGTTTTTCGTTTATAACTTGACAATGGTACATAATAATGGCATGGGGTCTTCTACAATGACCTCAGCGACCAATGACCTTGAAATAGGTCACAAGGTCAAAGGTCAAGGTCATGACCTATATTACGTATTTTGCATTTTTCACACTTTATAAGGTTTTTTCCAGATTTTTAAAGCAATTAAAGTTATTGAAAGCGTTAAATTGAGGCACTACTTTTGATGACGTCATTTCTGGCAAGGTTATTATTTATGTAGATGTTTTTAGACGTTTTGAATATATTGGAATGTTAATTAACGTGACAATGTTACAGCCGATGAAAAGGTCTAGAATTGTCAATTTATAAGGTCACATTAATGACGTTTTTGATGTTTATAGTGCAAAACAGTATAATTCATCACAAACATTTTGTTAAAAATAAACATTTTTCTTCGTTATTCAAACTAGCAGTCCATATATTTTTTTAAAAATTGTGAAATTACCTATCATATCAAACCAGAAGTGATATTTGTAATACGGGAAGTAGCATAATACCTCCCTTATTTCAATCAAAGAACCATAGAACCATATATTTTTGCAATCGCTGAAAGCTTAGCTATGCTCTAAAACCAACAATTACATTTTAAACCTCATTTTTGTTATCAACAAATCTGCAATTGAGGTGGAAAGACCTTCAATTGTTCTCTGAAGAATTGGTTTTTAATTATTCTTTTTTTTTCTGCCGTCAGTGAGAAAAAAATGCCTTGACGAAATTTTACGAAACTTGGCACACTTAACCGACACTACCAGGGTTCGACTTGGCTAACCCTGTGAAACCGATTTATTTTTAGTAACAGAGTTATCGCACCAAACGCTGTTTACCATTGTTCCCAGATAAACTCAGAAACCATAACCGCTATCAAAATTCTGAAGTGTGGTAATTGTTACCTGACTCCTGGCCATGTTTAATCACGCAAAAATTTTTTTTTCGATCAACTTCCTGTTTGCGCACTTTTGGCGCAAAGTTAGTCAAAAATGTCAAAGTTGTCCGATTTTGATGAAATTTGGTATCCTGGTAAATTTGAGGGTCCTGATCACGAATAATCAATCAAAAAAATTTTTTGGTCTACCATTGCCAAGATGGTGGCAATCAAAATTTTGTAATCGCTATTACTCAAAAACCATAAAAGATAGAAGTGCACAATAAATTGCAAAAATGTTCCTCTCATCGAGATCTACATTTCATATATAGGGTTGAAAACTGTACAACAAACCGTTTACGAGTTATGACCCTTGGCGCATTTCAGTAAAACTGGTTTTTGCCTATAACTTTTAAACCGTTAGAGATAGTATAGACAAAATATGAACAAAAAATGACTGGCTTGACAAGACCTACAATTTAAGTCCAAGAAGTGTATGATTCGGTTGAGCGGTTTCAAAATGGCGGCCAAAAGATGTTTCGCGAAACATGTTTTTTGCCAATAACTTTTAAACCGTAACAGATACTATAATAAACGTGTGTATAATAAATGACCGCAAGGAAAAACCCTACAATTTGAGTCCAAAAAGTGTATGATTCGGTTGAGTGGTTTCAAAATGGCGGCCAAAAGATGTTTCGCGAAACAGGTTTTTTGCCAATAACTTTTAAACCGTAACAGATACTATAATAAAGATGTGTATAACAAATGACCGCAAGGAACCAAGGTTGAAGGTCGTATGTCAAGGTCACACCTTAGTAACAAGAATATTATATTAAAAACCCCTTAGCAACCATACATTTTCTGCTTCAAAATGATGTTTTATGTCATTTCTCTTCAGGAAGTTTGGTTTGGTTGCACAACACAAATCACAGTCCGATTTAAAAAATCAATTACTTATTGTAATTTATTCCTATTGGAGTACACAAAGGGGAAGACCTCGCGATCGTTCTTTGAACGATTGTTATTTAATTATTATTATTATTATTATTCTTTTTTTTTCTGCCGTCAGTGAGAAAAAAATGCCATGACGAAATTTTACGAAACTTGGCACACTTAACCGACACTACCAGGGTTCGACTTGGCTAACCCTGTGAAACCGATCTATTTTTAGTAACAGAGTTATCGCACCAAATGCTGTTTACCATTGTTCCCAGATAAACTCAGAAACCATAACCGCTATCAAAATTCTGAAGTGTGGTAATTGTTACCTGACTCCTGGCCATGTTTAATCACGCGAAAAATTTTTTTTCGATCAACTTCCTGTTTGCGCACTTTTGGCGCAAAGTTAGTCAAAAATGTCAAAGTTGTCCGATTTTGATGAAATTTGGTATCCCGGTAAATTTGAGGGTCCTGATCACAAATATGTAATCAAAAAAATTTTTTGGTCTACCATTGCCAAGATGGTGGCAAATGGTGGCAATCAAAATTTTGTAATCGCTATTACTCAAAAACCATAAAAGATAGAAGTGCACAATAAATTGCAAAAATGTTCCTCTCTTCGAGATCTACATTTCATATATAGGGTTGAAAACTGTACAACAAACCATTTACGAGTTATGACCCTTGGCGCATTTCAGTAAAACTGTGTTTTGCCTATAACTTTTAAACCGTTAGAGTTAGTATAGACAAAATATGAACAAAAAATGACCGGCTTGACAAGACCTACAATTTAAGTCCAAGAAGTGTATGATTCGGTTGAGCGGTTTCAAAATGGCGGCCAAAAGATGTTTCGCGAAACATGTTTTTTGCCAATAACTTTTAAACCGTAACAGATACTATAATAAAGATGTGTATAACAAATGACCGCAAGGAACCAGGGTTGAAGGTCGTATGTCAAGGTCACACCTTAGTAACAAGAATATTATATTAAAAACCCCTTAGCAACCATACATTTTCTGCTTCAAAATGATGTTTTATGTCATTTCTTTTCAGGAAGTTTGGTTTGGTTGCACAACACAAATCACAGTCCGATTTAAAATATCAATTACTTATTGTAATTTATTCCTATTGGAGTACACAAAGGGGAAGACCTCGCGATCGTTCTTTGAACGATTGTTATTTAATTATTATTCTTTTTTTTCCGCCAACATTTCAAAGTCTTCTGTTTTTAACAGCTTAGGACATATCATTATGAAACTTGTTATATGATATCGGTGTGTTAAAATCTATTCGAAATCGACCCTGACTTATCGAACTTTTTTCCATTACAGAGTTATCTCCCCGAACACCGTAACCCTTGTTACGATTTAAACTCTGAAACCGTAAGAGATACGCTAAAACTTAAGGGTGGAAAATGTTCAACTACGTAGACCGATGATTCATTACATTGGTCCAAAGAGATTTGATGACTCCTTCAAGGGACATAACTGCATCAAAATCTAGACAGAAGACTTTAAGGGTCAAAAGTAAGGTTAGGGGTCAGATATCAATATGAAACTTTATAGTTGGTCTTCACAAGCCATTCCAAGAAAAATAATGTCAAGGTCAAAGGTCAAGGTCAAGTTCTAAATTATTTTTATTCTTTTTTTCTGCCACATTTTAAAGTCTTTTTGTTTCAACAGCTTACGACGTATCATTATGAAACTTCTTATATGATATCGGTGTGTTAAAATCTATTCGAAATCGACCCTGAGTTATCGAACTTTTTTCAATTACAGAGTTATCTCCCCGAACACCGTAACCCTTGTCACCATTTAAACTCTGAAACCGTAACAGATACGCTAAAACTTAAGGGTGGAAAATGTTCAACTACGTAGACCGATGATTCATTACATTTGGTCCAAAGAGATTTGATGACTCCTTCAAGGGCATAACTGCATCAAAATCTAGAGAGAAGACTTTAAGGGTCAAAAGTAAGGTTAGGGATCAGATATCAATATGAAACTTTATAGTTGGTCTCCACAAGCCATTCAAAGAAAAATATTGCCAAGGTCAAAGGTCAAGGTCAAGTTCTAGATTTTGACTTTTCCTTGTTATGAGTATTCCTCTGAAACGGTAGAAGATAGATGATGAAATATAATTGGGGAAATGTAAAGGACATTGAAACGCAACTTTGTTCTATTATTGTCAAAGTCCTATGACGTCATCTTGTAGGAGTTATTGTCCTTAGAAGATAAGATTAAATAGTTTTTCATAAACAACTTGATAATGGAATATAGTAAAGGCACCGGGTCTTTTGAAATGAGACCAGGGACCATTGACCTTCAAAAAGATTAAAAGGTCAAAGTTCAAGGTCATGTTCTACATATTGAACTTGGCTTTTAAACAGTTTGTTCATCGTTTTTTAGACTTTTTTACAACATTTTAAGGTAAAAAAGACTTACTAAGGTGTCATAACACTCTGTATAACGGAATGGAGAGACCTTACATTTGTTCTCGGAACAATCGTCTTACTAGTTATTATTATTATTATTATTTTTATCCTTTCTTTTCCGCCAAATTTCAAAGTCTCATGTTTTTAAGAGCTTACGACATATCATTATGAAACTTCTGATATGATATCGGTGCGTTAAAATCTATTCGATATCAACCCTGCATCGAAATCTAGAGAGAAGACTTTAAGGGTCAAAAGTAAGGTTAGGGGTCAGATATCAATATGAAACTTTATAATTGGTCTCCACACGCCAATCCAAGAAAAATAATGTCAAGGTCAAAGGTCAAGGTCAAGTTCTAAATTTTGACTTTTCTTTGTTATGAGTATTCCTCTTAAACGGTAGAAGATAGATGATGAAATATAATGGGGAAAATGTAAAGGACATTGCGACGCAACTTTGTTCCATTAATGTCAAAGTCCTATGACGTCATCTTGTAGGAGTTATTGTCCTTAGAACATAAAATTAAATAGTTTTTCATAAATAACTTGATCATGGTATATGGTAAAAGCACCGGGTCTTTTAAAATGACACCAAGGACCATTGACCTTCAAAAAGATCACAAGGTCAAAGGTCAAGGTCATGTCCTAGATATTGAACTTGGCTTTTAAACAGTTTGTTCATGGTTTTTAAGACTTTTTTACAACATTTTAAGGTAAAAAAGACTTACTAAGGTGCCATAACACTCTGCATAATGGAATGGAAAGACCTTACATTTGTTCTCGGAACAAATGTCTAACTAGTTATTAGGTCTTTCCATTTCCAAATGGAAAGACATATAGCTATTCTTATGATTATTATTATTATTATTATTATTCTTTTTTTTCCGCCACTATTTCAAAGTCTTCTTGTTTTGACAGCTTACGACATATCATTATGAAACTTCATATATGATATCGGTGTGTTAAAATCTATTCGAAATCGACCCAGAGTTATCGAACTTTTTTCCATTACAGACTTATTTCCCCGAACACCGTAACCCTTGTTATCATTTAAACTCTGAAACAGTAAGAGATACTTTAAAACTTAAGGGTGGAAAATGTTCAACTACTTAGACCGATGATTCGTTACATTTGGTCCAAAGAGATTTGATGACTCCTTCAAGGGACATAACTGCATCAAAATCTAAACAGAAGACTTTAAGGGTCAAAAGTAAGGTTAGGGGTGAGATATCAATATGAAACTTTATAGTTGGTCTCCACAAGCCATTCCAAGAAAAATAATGTCAAGGTCAAAGGTCAAGGTCAAGTTCTAAATTTTTAATTTTCCTTGTTATGAGTATTCCTCTGAAACGGTAGAAGATAGATGATGAAATATAATGGGGAAAATGTAAAGGACATTGAGACGCAACTTTGTTCCATAATGTCAAAGTCCTATGACGTCATCTTGTAGGAGTTATTGTCCTTAGAACATAAAATTAAATAGTTTTTCATAAATAACTTGATCATGGTATATGGTAAAAGCACCGGGTCTTTTGAAATGACACCAGGGACCATTGACCTCCAAAAAGATCACAAGGTCAAAGGTCAAGGTCATGTCTTAGATATTGAACTTGGCTTTTAAACAGTTTGTTCATGGTTTTTAAGACTTTTTTACAACATTTTAAGGTAAAAAAGACTTACTAAGGTGCCATAACACTCTGCATAATGGAATGGAAAGACCTTACATTTGTTCTCGGAACAAATTTCTTACTAGTTATTAGGTCTTTCCATTTCCAAATGGAAAGACATATAGCTATTCTTATGATTATTATTATTATTATTCTTTTTTTTCCGCCACTATTTCAAAGTCTTCTTGTTTTGACAGCTTACGACATATCATTATGAAACTTCATATATGATATCGGTGTGTTAAAATCTATTCGAAATCGACCCTGAGTTATCGAACTTTTTTCCATTACAGAGTTATCTCCCCAAACACCATAACCCTTGTTATCATTTAAACTCTGAAACCGTAAGAGATACGCTAAAACTTAAGGGTGGAAAATGTTCAACTACGTAGACCGATGATTCATTACATTTGGTCCAAAGAGATTTGATGACTCCTTCAAGGGGCATAACTGCATCAAAATCTAGAGAGAAGACTTTAAGGGTCAAAAGTAAGGTTAGGGGTCAGATATCAATATGAAACTTTATAATTGGTCTCCACACGCCAATCCAAGAAAAATAATGTCAAGGTCAAAGGTCAAGGTCAAGTTCTAAATTTTGACTTTTCTTTGTTATGAGTATTCCTCTTAAACGGTAGAAGATAGATGATGAAATATAATGGGGAAAATGTAAAAGACATTGCGACGCAACTTTGTTCCATTAATGTCAAAGTCCTATGACGTCATCTTGTAGGAGTTATTGTCCTTAGAACATAAAATTAAATAGTTTTTCATAAATAACTTGATCATGGTATATGGTAAAGGCACCGGGTCTTTTGAAATGACACCAGGGACCATTGACCTTCAAAAAGATCACAAGGTCAAAGGTCAAGGTCATGTCCTAGATATTGAACTTGGCTTTTAAACAGTTTGTTCATGGTTTTTAAGACTTTTTTACAACATTTTAAGGTAAAAAAGACTTACTTAGGTGCCATAACACTCTGCATAATGGAATGGAAAGACCTTACATTTGTTCTCGGAACAAATGTCTTACTAGTTATTAGGTCTTTCCATTTCCAAATGGAAAGACATATAGCTATTCTTATGATTATTATTATTATTATTCTTTTTTTTCCGCCATTATTTCAAAGTCTTCTTGTTTTGACAGCTTTCGACATATCATTATGAAACTTCATATATGATATCGGTGTGTTAAAATCTATTCGAAATCGACCCAGAGTTATCGAACTTTTTTCCATTACAGACTTATTTCCCCGAACACCGTAACCCTTGTTATCATTTAAACTCTGAAACCGTAAGAGATACTTTAAAACTTAAGGGTGGAAAATGTTCAACTAATTAGACCGATGATTCGTTACATTTGGTCCAAAGAGATTTGATGACTCCTTCAAGGGGCATAACTGCATCAAAATCTAGACAGAAGACTTTAAGGGTCAAAAGTAAGGTTAGGGGTCAGATATCAATATGAAACTTTATAGTTGGTCTCCACAAGCCATTCCAAGAAAAATAATGTCAAGGTCAAAGGTCAAGGTCGAGTTCTAAATTTTGACTTTTCTTTGTTATGAGTATTCCTCTGAAACGGTAGAAGATAGATGATGAAATATAATAAGGAAAATGTAAAGGACATTGAGACGCAACTTTGTTCTATTAATGTCAAAGTCCTATTGTAGGAGTTATTGTCCTTAGAACATAACATTCAATAGTTTTTCATAAACAATTTGATAATGGTATATAGTGGAGGCACCGGGTCTTTTGAAATGACACCAGGGACCATTGACCTTCAAAAAGATCAAAAGGTCAAAGGTCAAGTTCATGTCCTAGATATTGAACTTGGCTTTTAAACAGTTTGTTCATGGTTTTTAAGACTTTTTTACAATATTTTAAGGTAAAAAAGACTTACTAAGGTGTCATAACACTCTGCATAATGGAATGGAAAGACCTTACATTTGTTCTCAGAACAAATGTCTTACTAGTTAGGTCTTTCCATTTCCAAATGGAAAGACATATAGCTATTCTTATGATTATTATTATTATTATTATTATTTTTATTCTTTTTTTTTCCGCCACATTTCTAAGTCTTCTTGTTTTAACAGCTTACGACATATCATTATGAAACTTCTTATATGATATCGGTGTGTTAAAATCTATTCGAAAGCAACCCTGAGTTATCGAACTTTTTTCCATTACAGAGTTATCTCCCCGAACACCGTAACCCCTGTTATGATTTAAACTCTGAAACCGTAAGAGATACGCTAAAACTTATGGGTGGAAAATGTTCAACTTCGTAGACCGATGATTCATTACATTTGGTCCAAAGAGATTTGATGACTCCTTCAAGGGGCATAACTGCATCAAAATCTAGAGAGAAGACTTTAAGGGTCAAAAGTAAGGTTAGGGGTCAGATATCAATATGAAACTTTACAGTTCGTCTCCACAAGCCATTTCAAGAAAAATAATGTCAAGGTCAAAGGTCAAGGTCAAGTTCAAAATTATTTTTTATTCTTTTTTTCCGCCACCTTTCAAAGTCTTCTTGTTTCAACAACTTACGACGTATCATTATGAAACTTCATATATGATATCGGTGTGTTAAAATCTATTCGAAATCGACCCTGAGTTATCGAAATTTTTTCCATTACAGAGTTATCTCCCCGAACACCGTAACCCTTGTTATGATTTAAACTCTGAAACCGTAAGAGATACGCTAAAACTTAAGGGTGGAAAATGTTCAACTACGTAGACCGATGATTCATTACATTTGGTCCAAAGAGATTTGATGACTCCTTCAAGGGGCATAACTGCATCAAAATCTAGAGAGAAGACCTTAAGGGTCAAAAGTAAGGTTAGGGATCAGATATCAATATGAAACTTTATAGTTGGTCTCCACAAGCCATTCAAAGAAAAATAATGTCAAGGTCAAAGGTCAAGGTCAAGTTCTAGATTTTGACTTTTCCTTGTTATGAGTATTCCTCTGAAACGGTAGAAGATAGATGATGAAATATAATGGGGAAAATGTAAAGGACATTGAGACGGAACTTTGTTCCATAATGTCAAAGTCCTATGACGTCATCTGTAGGAGTTATTGTCCTTAGAACATAAAATTAAATAGTTTTTCATAAATAACTTGATCATGGTATATGGTAAAGGCACCGGGTCTTTTGAAATGACACCAGGGACCATTGACCTTCAAAAAGATCACAGGTCAAAGGTCAAGGTCATGTCCTAGATATTGAACTTGGCTTTAAAACAGTTTGTTCATGGTTTTTAAGACTTTTTTACAACATTTTAAGGTAAAAACGACTTACTAGGGTGTCATAACACTCTCCATAATCGAATGGAAAGACCTTACATTTGTTCTCGGAACAAATGTCTTACTAGTAATTATTAAGGTCTTTCCCTTTGCAGAAGGAAAGACCTTGCTGTATTTCTTATGATTATTATTATTATTATTAGTTTTTTTTTCTGCCGCAGATGTCAAAAAAGTGTCGCGACCTATCATTACGAAACTTAGTACTATTAAACGACACTACTTGGGCTCGACTTGAGTCGGCCTCCGAAACCGATCTATTTTTAGTAACGGAGTTATCTCCCCCAAACCGTAAAACCTTGTTTGCAGATTAACTCAAAAACCGTAACCGTTATCAAAAATCTGAAGTGGGGAAAATGTTGCTCAACTCCTGGACATGATTCGTCATGCAAAAAAAAATGTTCTGATCGACTTCCTGGTTACGCATTTTTGACCCGAAAAGTGTCGCGACACGTCAAAACTTTTTTCTTCAAAACGGTAAGTCCTAGAGACTTGGGACCTTCACCAATCATCCTGGATGACATATGTTGCATTCAAAAATGTCAAGGTCAAAGGTCAAATCTCAAGGTCAGAGGTCATGGTACACCTTGTTATCAGGTTAACTCAAAAACCATACAAAATTTAAGCAGACATGTAATGGGGAAAATACTTGTCTCATTTAGACCTTTATTTGATATAAGGGTCGAACCCTGTACGACAAACGGTTTTCGAATTATAGCCCTTAACGCGTTTCGGCTAAATGGTTTTTGGCCTATAACTTGAAAATGGTTCGAGATAACATAGTAAACATATGGGTTATTGGTGACCGTCAACTTATTCCCTTCAATTTAAAATCAAACTTGATTGGCTAATGGCGGCCATTTTCAAAATGGCCGACACTGTAAACAGTTTTTGTGGAAAAGCACGTAAACCGTACAAAATTGAAGCAGACAATACATGGGAAAATTGTTCGTCACGTCGAAATCTACAAAAAAGTCTTCAGGACCGAAACCGTAAAACTTGTCGTTTTTGAGTTATTGCACTTGATTTGTATGTTAAAACTGGTTTTTTGCTTATAACTTTTAAACCTTAAGAGATAGTATAAATAATACATAACGAAAAATGACCCCAGGGACAAAATATACAAAATGAGCCCAAGAAGTGTATGATTCGGTTGAGCGGTTTCAAAATGGCGGCCAAATGAAGTTTCGCGAAACAGGTTTTTGAACCATAACTTTAAAACCGTAAAAGATAGTATAGTAAACATGTATACTTAAATGAATCAGTATGCAAAGACCTACAATTTGAGTCAAAGGTCAAAGGTCATGGGTCAAGGTCATTCCCTAGCAACAAGGTAACGTTTATGAAAAGTCCATAGCAACCATATGTATTCTTAACCAACACTACCTTCTGAGTTTATAACCGGAAGTGACCTTCTGTCCATAGCAACCGACAAAGTCCTTAACAACCATACTTTTTCTGACACTAGGCCCCTTGATCTTTATTCTGGAACCTATATGATAAATATTGGCAACATTTTATCGTAAACAAAATGACTCAATTGTCTGAAGTATTTGTATAGGACACCATAACACTAACTAGAGACGGGGAAAGACCTCACATTTGTTCTATGAACAAATGACTTTTTAATTATTTTTATTCTTTCTTTTCCGCCACATTTCAAAGTCTTCTGTTTTTAAGAGCTTACGACATATCATTATGAAACTTCCTATATGATATCGGTGTGTTAAAATCTATTCGATATCAACCCTGAGTTATCGAACTTTTTTCCATTACAGAGTTATCTCCCCGAACACCGTAACTCTTGTTATGATTTAAACTCTGAAACTGTAAGAGATACTCTAAAACTTAAGGGTGGAAAATGTTTAACTACGTAGACCGATGATTCATTACATTTGGTCCAAAGAGATTTTATGACTCCTTCAAGGGGCATAACTGCATCAAAATCTAGAGAGAAGACTTTAAGGGTCAAAAGTAAGGTTAGGGGTCAGATATCAATATGAAACTTTACAGTTCGTCTCCACAAGCCATTTCAAGAAAAATAATGTCAAGGTCAAAGGTCAAGGTCAAGTTCAAAATTATTTTTTATTCTTTTTTTCCGCCACCTTTCAAAGTCTTCTTGTTTCAACAGCTTACGACATATCATTATGAAACTTCTTATATGATATCGGTGTGTTAAAATCTATTCGAAATCGACCCTGAGTTATCGAAATTTTTTCCATTACAGAGTTATCTCCCCGAACACCGTAACCCTTGTTATGATTTAAACTCTGAAACCGTAAGAGATACGCTAAAACTTAAGGGTGGAAAATGTTCAACTACGTAGACCGATGATTCATTACATTTGGTCCAAAGAGATTTGATGACTCCTTCAAGGGCATAACTGCATCAAAATCTAGAGAGAAGACTTTAAGGGTCAAAAGTAAGGTTAGGGATCAGATATCAATATGAAACTTTATAGTTGGTCTCCACAAGCCATTCAAAGAAAAATATTGCCAAGGTCAAAGGTCAAGGTCAAGTTCTAGATTTTGACTTTTCCTTGTTATGAGTATTCCTCTGAAACGGTAGAAGATAGATGATGAAATATAATTGGGGAAATGTAAAGGACATTGAAACGCAACTTTGTTCTATTATTGTCAAAGTCCTATGACGTCATCTTGTAGGAGTTATTGTCCTTAGAAGATAAGATTAAATAGTTTTTCATAAACAACTTGATAATGGAATATAGTAAAGGCACCGGGTCTTTTGAAATGAGACCAGGGACCATTGACCTTCAAAAAGATTAAAAGGTCAAAGTTCAAGGTCATGTTCTACATATTGAACTTGGCTTTTAAACAGTTTGTTCATCGTTTTTTAGACTTTTTTACAACATTTTAAGGTAAAAAAGACTTACTAAGGTGTCATAACACTCTGTATAACGGAATGGAGAGACCTTACATTTGTTCTCGGAACAATCGTCTTACTAGTTATTATTATTATTATTATTTTTATCCTTTCTTTTCCGCCAAATTTCAAAGTCTCATGTTTTTAAGAGCTTACGACATATCATTATGAAACTTCTGATATGATATCGGTGCGTTAAAATCTATTCGATATCAACCCTGAGTTATCGAACTTTTTTCCATTACAGAGCTATCTCCCCGAACACCGTAACCCTTGTTATCATTTAAACTCTGAAACCGTAAGAGATACGCTAAAACTTAAGGGTGGAAAATGTTCAACTACGTAGACCGATGATTCATTACATTTGGTCAAAAGAGATTTGATGACTCCTTCAAGGGGCATAACTGCATCAAAATCTAGAGAGTAGACTCTAAGGGTCAAGGTAAGGTTAGGGGTCAGATATCAATATGAAACTTTAGACTTGGTCTCCACAAGCCATTCCAAGAAAAATAATGTCAAGGTCAAAGGTCAAGGTCAAGTTGTAAATTATTTTTAATCTTTCTTTTCCGCCACATTTCAAAGTCTTCTTGTTTCAACAGCTGACGACGTATCATTATGAAACTTCTTATATCATATCGGTGTGTTAAAATCTATTCGAAATCGACCCTGAATTTATTGTCCTTAGAACATAAAATTAAATAGTTTTTCATAAAGATCTTGATAATGGTATATAGTAAAGGCACCGGGTCTTTTAAAATGACACCAGGGACCATTGACCTTCAAAAAGATCAAAAGGTCAAAGGTCAAGGTCATATCCTAGATATTGAACTTGGCTTTTAAACAGTTTGTTTATGGCTTTTAAGATTTTTTACAACAATTTAAGGTAAAAAAGACTTACTAGGGTGTCATAACACTCTCCATAATCGAATGGAAAGACCTTACATTTGTTCTCGGAACAAATGTCTTACTAGTTAGGTCTTTCCATTTCCAAATGGAAAGACATATAGCTATTCTTATGATTATTATTATTATTCTTTTTTTTCCGCCACCATTTCAAAGTCTTCTTGTTTTAACAGCTTACGAGGTATCATTATGAAACTTCTTATTTGATATCGGTGTGTTATCAATATGAAACTTTATAGTTGGTCTCTACAAGGCATTCCAAGAAAAATAATGTCAAGGTCAAAGGTCAAGGTCAAGTTCTAAATTTTGACTTTTCCTTGTTATGAGTATTCCTCTGAAACGGTAGAAGATAGATGATAAAATATAATGGAGAAAATGTGAAGGACATTGAGACGCAACTTTTTTCCATTAGTGTCAAAGTCCTATGACGTCATCTTGTAGGAGTTATTGTCCTTAGAACATCAAATTAAAGTTTTTCATAAACAACTTGATAATGGTATATAGTAAAGGCACCGGGTCTTTTGAAATGAGACCAGGGACCATTGACCTTCAAACGGATCAAAAGGTCAAATGTCAAGGTCATATCCTAGATATTGAACTTGGCTTTTAAACAGTCTGTTCATGCTTTTTAAGACTCTTTTAAAACATTTTAAGGTAAAAAAAGACTTACTAGGGTGTCATAACACTCTCCATAATCGAATGGAAAGACCTTACATTGTTCTCGGAACAAATGTCTTACTAGTTATTAAGGTCTTTCCCTTTCCAAAGGGAAGACCTTATTGTATTTCTTCTGATTATTATTAGGTCTTTCCATTTCCAAATGGAAAGACATATAGCTATTCTTATGATTATTATTATTATTATTATTATTATTTTTATTCTTTCTTTTCCGCCACATTTCAAAGTCTTCTGTTTTTAAGAGCTTACGACATATCATTATGTAACTTCTTATATGATATCGGTGTGTTAAAATCTATTCGATATCAACCCTGAGTTATCGAACTTTTTTCCATTACAGAGTTATCTCCCCGAACACCGTAACCCTTGTTATGATTTAAACTCTGAAACCGTAACAGATACGCTAAAACTTAAGGGTGGAAAATGTTCAACTAAGTAGGCCGATGATTCATTACATTTTGTCCAAAGAGATTTGATGACTCCTTCAAGGGGCATAACTGCATCAAAATCTAGAGAGAAGACTCTAAGGGTCAAAAGTAAGGTTAGGGGTCAGATATCAATATGAAACTTTAAAGTTTGTCTCCACAAACCATTCCAAGAAAAATAATGTCAAGGTCAAAGGTCAAGGTCAAGTTGTAAATTATTTTTATTCTTTTCTTCCGCCACATTTCAAAGTCTTCTTGTTTCAACAGCTTACGACGTATCAATAAGAAACTTCTTATATGATATCGGTGTGTTAAAATCTATTCGAAATCGACCCTGAGTTATCGAACTTTTTTACATTACAGAGTTATCTCCCTGAACACCGTAACCCTTGTTATGATTTAAACTCTGAAACCATAAGAGATACGCTAAAACTTAAGGGTGGAAAATGTTCAACTACGTAGACCGATGATTCATTACATTTGGTCCAAAGAGATTTGATGACTCCTTCAAGGGGCATAACTGCATCAAAATCTAGAGAGAAGACCTTAAGGGTCAAAAGTAAGGTTAGGGATCAGATATCAATATGAAACTTTATAGTTGGTCTCCACAAGCCATTCCAAGAAAAATAATGTCAAGGTCAAAGGTCAAGGTCAAGTTCTAAAGTTTGACTTTTCCTTGTTATGAGTATTCCTCTGAAACGGCAGAAGATAGATAATGAAATATAATGGGGAAAATGTAAAGGACATTGAGACGCAACTTTGTTCCATTAGTGTCAAAGTCCTATGACGTCATCTTGTAAGAGTTA
The DNA here is from genome assembly GCA_028015205.1 of Mytilisepta virgata. NCBI lineage: Eukaryota > Metazoa > Mollusca > Bivalvia > Mytilida > Mytilidae > Mytilisepta > Mytilisepta virgata. The sequence continues at coordinate 4,333,747 of CM051510.1, forward strand.
TTGTCCTTAGAACATAAAATTAAATAGTTTTTCATAAACAACTTGATAATGGTATATAGTAAAGGCACCGGGTCTTTTGAAATGACACCAAGGACCATTGACCTCCAAAAAGATCAAAAGGTCAAAGGTCAAGGTCATGTCCTAGATATTGAACTTGGCTTTTAAACAGTTTGTTCATGGTTTTTAAGATTTTTTACAACATTTTAAGGTAAAAAATACTTACTAGGGTGTCATAACACTCTCCATAATCGAATGGAAAGACCTTACATTTGTTCTCGGAACAAATGTCTTACTAGTTATTATTATTTTTTTTCTTCCGCCAGAAAAACTTTTTTGCCATTTAGCGACATATCATTTCGAAACTTGGTGGGATGTGTCGTATTCAGACACCGATTTCAGAAAACACCCTGCTAAGCCGAACTTTTTGTCGTTACAGAGTTATCTGCCCGGTGTAGCGAAACCTTGTTATCGCTTCATCTCTGAAACCGTAAAACTTAGATGCAAACCGAAAGGTGGAAAGTGTTCTGTTTATCGACTGCATGCTTCATGACACAAAACCGAAAGGATTTCAAATGTCGTAATAAGAGTTATGTTCCCTTAATGAAAAGCAGTTTTCGCTAAAAATTTTTACTCGAAAACTATGACATGTACAGGCATGGGACTTTCACTATTGGTCACAGGACCAAATAAGCTATTGTAAGGGGTCAAGGTCAAATCTCAATTTTGACCTTGACCTTTGACCACAGACCTTGTTATCGAAATAGCTCAGAAACCGCAAGAGATAGCTGATGTTTATCTTGTCAAGATCTAAATTTGTCTCATTGGAACTGAAGTTGTACGATGACTCCTTATAGGAGTTATTGCCCTTGATGCATATTTGTTTTATACTATAGCTCGAAAACCATTATAGATATAAAGAAAATGTTAATACAAAAAAAGATCAGTTTCAAAAGATCTACATTTTAGTACCAAGGTCAAAAGTCAAATATCAAGGTCTTCTAAAAACCCCTTAGCAACTGATGGAAAAGTACCTAGCAACCATATATATTTATGGTCAGGACCCTATTATAGACCCATAGAGGTCAAAATGAAAGGTCACGGGTCAAGGTCATCGAAAAAGTCCTTAGCAACTGATGGAAAAGTACCTAGCAACCATATATATTTATGCTCAGGATCATATTATAGAGCCCAAGAGGTCAAAATGGAAGGTCAAGGGTCAAGGTCATCGAAAAAGTCCTTAGCAACTGATGGAAAAGTACCTAGCAACCATATATATTTATGCTCAGGATCATATTATAGAGCCATAGAGGTCAAAATGGAAGGTCAAGGATCAAGGTCATCTAAAAACCCCTTAGCAACAGATGGAAAAGTACCTAGCAACCATATATATTTATGTTCAGGGTCATATTATAGAGCCATAGAGGTCAAAATGGAAGGTCAAGGGTCAAGGTCATCGAAAAAGTCCTTAGCAACTGATGGAAAAGTACCTAGCAACCATATATATTTATGCTCAGGACCTATTATAGAGCCATAGAGGTTAAAATGAAAGGTCATTGGTCAAGGTCACTGAAAAGGTCCTTAGCAACTGATGTAAAAGTACCTAGCAACCATATATATTTATGTTCAGGGACCTATTTTAGAGCTGTAGAGGTCAAAATCGAAGGTCAAAGGTCAAGGTCATTGTGACAGAGTCCTATATTTTGACTATGCAAGTCAAAATACCAGGTCAACAATCATGCTTGATAGCCTTTACTGCAATTTGATACGGGAAAGACCTTGCAATTGTTCTCTGAACAATTGTCTTTCTAGTTATTATTATTATTATTATTATTAAGGTCTTTCCTTTACTTAGGAAAGACCTTACTGTATTTCTTATGATTATTTTTTTTTTTTTTTTTTTTTTTTTCTTCTTAAAAATTCAAAGAGTCCACTTCGACTGGTTTCGCAACATATCAAAATGATCTTTGGTATGAAGGGTCGATCAGACATTGGCTATCTAAGGTTCACCCTTACAAGGGTTTCTATGTACCGTATAAGAGTTACGTCCCCTGTTACAGTTATGATTGTTATCACTACTCCTCAGAAACCGTAAGAGATATCGACATGAAACCTTTTGCAATGTCTTCGGTTCATCTGTGCGCACATTAATCACATCTGCCGAAAAGGATCTGACGACATCTTGTGGGAGTTACTCCCCTTTACATGACTTCATTTTTGGGTTTTAATGCAAATGGTAAGTTAGAGTTGAGATATAAGCATGAAACTTCATAGAGAGAATTTATGTCAGGTAACAAGTAAAATTAGGTCAAGGTCAAAGGTCAAGGTCACTTTCTAATTTTTAAAATCTGCTTGTTATCACTACTCCTCCGAAACGGTAACAGATAGCTGATAAAATGTAATGGACAAAATGTCGGAGACATTGAGAGGAAGCTCAGTTACATTTGGGTCAAAGTCATATGACGTCATTTTATATGAGTAATTGGCCTTAGAACGTTTAAATTTATGGTTTTCGGCTAATAACATGATAATGGTACAAGATAGAAGCATGGGGTCTTTTGTTTTGACACCAGGGACAAATGACCTTCAAAATGGTGCCAAGGTCAAAGGTCAAGGTCACTTTCTAATTTTTAAAATCTGCTTGTTATCACTACTCCTCCGAAATGGTAACAGATAGCTGATGAAATGTAATGGACAAAATGTCGTGGACATTGAGAGGAAGCTCAGTTACATTTGGGTCAAAGTCATATGACGTCATTTTATATGAGTAATTGGTCTTAGAACGTTTAAATTTATGGTTTTTGGCTAATAACTTGATAATGGTACAAGATAGAGGCATGGGGTCTTTTGTTTTGACACCAGGGACAAGTGACCTTCAAAATGGTGTCAAGGTCAAAGGTCAAGGTCATGTTCTAGAAAATGATTTTTTTCATATTTGAAGTGTTATACACGGAATTTGTTCAAAAATGCGTTATTTTTTTAATAGGAATCATTTAAAATATGTTATTATCCATTTTCGTAAGACAAAAAATGAAAAATAAATGAAAAATATTTAAAGATTGAAAAATTTGAAAAAAAAACTTTTTTCTTGGCGCAAAATTGTTTTGGCAGTATTTCATATTTGTGTTTGATGTAGCATTTTGGTATTTTATAGTACTTCTAGAATTACCTCAACTTTTAGCTGTATGTCTTAAAATTATAGATTTCCAACATAGGTTGAGGTAAACTTTTTTTCTAATAATTAGAAAAACATTGTTCTTATAGATATAAAATGGGTACCGGAAGGTAGAATGGGTCTTGGCACATCTCAAAACTATGAAGAGTGTTAAATCTGATTTAATATAGTAAGAGTTCTGGCCTTTCAAAAATTGAAAATTTAAAAATATCAACCGGAAGTGAATTTTTTTTCATCATATCAACTTAAAAAGTGTGGCAAATTGATGACAGTGACGATAAGATTTCAAAAATATCCATATATGCTTGATTGAAGCATTTTTTCATTTTTACAAAATGGGGGGAATGTGGTAAAAATTGCTTTAAAATGATCTAATTCAACATAAGTTCACTCTTTATCAATTTGTTGAAGTTTTGGGAAAGATCTGTCTATTTTTCGCATGATTATTAAGGTCTTTCCTTTACTTAGGAAAGACCTTACTGTATTTCTTATGATTATTTTTTTTTTTTTTTTTTTTTTTTTCTTCTTAAAAATTCAAAGAGTCCACTTCGACTGGTTTCGCAACATATCAAAATGATCTTTGGTATGAAGGGTCGATCAGACATTGGCTATCTAAGGTTCACCCTTACAAGGGTTTCTATGTACCGTATAAGAGTTACGTCCCCTGTTACAGTTATGATTGTTATCACTACTCCTCAGAAACCGTAAGAGATATCGACATGAAACCTTTTGCAATGTCTTCGGTTCATCTGTGCGCACATTAATCACATCTGCCGAAAAGGATCTGACGACATCTTGTGGGAGTTACTCCCCTTTACATGACTTCATTTTTGGGTTTTAATGCAAATGGTAAGTTAGAGTTGAGATATAAGCATGAAACTTCATAGAGAGAATTTATGTCAGGTAACAAGTAAAATTAGGTCAAGGTCAAAGGTCAAGGTCACTTTCTAATTTTTAAAATCTGCTTGTTATCACTACTCCTCCGAAACGGTAACAGATAGCTGATAAAATGTAATGGACAAAATGTCGGAGACATTGAGAGGAAGCTCAGTTACATTTGGGTCAAAGTCATATGACGTCATTTTATATGAGTAATTGGCCTTAGAACGTTTAAATTTATGGTTTTCGGCTAATAACATGATAATGGTACAAGATAGAAGCATGGGGTCTTTTGTTTTGACACCAGGGACAAATGACCTTCAAAATGGTGCCAAGATCAAAGGTCAAGGTCACTTTCTAATTTTTAAAATCTGCTTGTTATCACTACTCCTCCGAAATGGTAACAGATAGCTGATGAAATGTAATGGACAAAATGTCGTGGACATTGAGAGGAAGCTCAGTTACATTTGGGTCAAAGTCATATGACGTCATTTTATATGAGTAATTGGTCTTAGAACGTTTAAATTTATGGTTTTTGGCTAATAACTTGATAATGGTACAAGATAGAGGCATGGGGTCTTTTGTTTTGACACCAGGGACAAGTGACCTTCAAAATGGTGTCAAGGTCAAAGGTCAAGGTCATGTTCTAGAAAATGATTTTTTTCATATTTGAAGTGTTATACACGGAATTTGTTCAAAAATGCGTTATTTTTTTAATAGGAATCATTTAAAATATGTTATTATCCATTTTCGTAAGACAAAAAATGAAAAATAAATGAAAAATATTTAAAGATTGAAAAATTTGAAAAAAAAACTTTTTTCTTGGCGCAAAATTGTTTTGGCAGTATTTCATATTTGTGTTTGATGTAGCATTTTGGTATTTTATAGTACTTCTAGAATTACCTCAACTTTTAGCTGTATGTCTTAAAATTATAGATTTCCAACATAGGTTGAGGTAAACTTTTTTTCTAATAATTAGAAAAACATTGTTCTTATAGATATAAAATGGGTACCGGAAGGTAGAATGGGTCTTGGCACATCTCAAAACTATGAAGAGTGTTAAATCTGATTTAATATAGTAAGAGTTCTGGCCTTTCAAAAATTGAAAATTTAAAAATATCAACCGGAAGTGAATTTTTTTTCATCATATCAACTTAAAAAGTGTGGCAAATTGATGACAGTGACGATAAGATTTCAAAAATATCCATATATGCTTGATTGAAGCATTTTTTCATTTTTACAAAATGGGGGGAATGTGGTAAAAATTGCTTTAAAATGATCTAATTCAACATAAGTTCACTCTTTATCAATTTGTTGAAGTTTTGGGAAAGATCTGTCTATTTTTCGCATGATTATTAAGGTCTTTCCTTTACTTAGGAAAGACCTTACTGTATTTCTTATGATTATTTTTTTTTTTTTTTTTTTTTTTTCTTCTTAAAAATTCAAAGAGTCCACTTCGACTGGTTTCGCAACATATCAAAATGATCTTTGGTATGAAGGGTCGATCAGACATTGGCTATCTAAGGTTCACCCTTACAAGGGTTTCTATGTACCGTATAAGAGTTACGTCCCCTGTTACAGTTATGATTGTTATCACTACTCCTCAGAAACCGTAAGAGATATCGACATGAAACCTTTTGCAATGTCTTCGGTTCATCTGTGCGCACATTAATCACATCTGCCGAAAAGGATCTGACGACATCTTGTGGGAGTTACTCCCCTTTACATGACTTCATTTTTGGGTTTTAATGCAAATGGTAAGTTAGAGTTGAGATATAAGCATGAAACTTCATAGAGAGAATTTATGTCAGGTAACAAGTAAAATTAGGTCAAGGTCAAAGGTCAAGGTCACTTTCTAATTTTTAAAATCTGCTTGTTATCACTACTCCTCCGAAACGGTAACAGATAGCTGATAAAATGTAATGGACAAAATGTCGGAGACATTGAGAGGAAGCTCAGTTACATTTGGGTCAAAGTCATATGACGTCATTTTATATGAGTAATTGGCCTTAGAACGTTTAAATTTATGGTTTTCGGCTAATAACATGATAATGGTACAAGATAGAAGCATGGGGTCTTTTGTTTTGACACCAGGGACAAATGACCTTCAAAATGGTGCCAAGGTCAAAGGTCAAGGTCACTTTCTAATTTTTAAAATCTGCTTGTTATCACTACTCCTCCGAAATGGTAACAGATAGCTGATGAAATGTAATGGACAAAATGTCGTGGACATTGAGAGGAAGCTCAGTTACATTTGGGTCAAAGTCATATGACGTCATTTTATATGAGTAATTGGTCTTAGAACGTTTAAATTTATGGTTTTTGGCTAATAACTTGATAATGGTACAAGATAGAGGCATGGGGTCTTTTGTTTTGACACCAGGGACAAGTGACCTTCAAAATGGTGTCAAGGTCAAAGGTCAAGGTCATGTTCTAGAAAATGATTTTTTTCATATTTGAAGTGTTATACATGGAATTTGTTCAAAAATGCGTTATTTTTTTAATAGGAATCATTTAAAATATGTTATTATCCATTTTCGTAAGACAAAAAATGAAAAATAAATGAAAAATATTTAAAGATTGAAAAATTTGAAAAAAAAAATTTTTTCTTGGCGCAAAATTGTTTTGGCAGTATTTCATATTTGTGTTTGATGTAGCATTTTGGTATTTTATAGTACTTCTAGAATTACCTCAACTTTTAGCTGTATGTCTTAAAATTATAGATTTCCAACATAGGTTGAGGTAAACTTTTTTTTCTAATAATTAGAAAAACATTGTTCTTATAGATATAAAATGGGTACCGGAAGGTAGAATGGGTCTTGGCACATCTCAAAACTATGAAGAGTGTTAAATCTGATTTAATATAGTAAGAGTTCTGGCCTTTCAAAAATTGAAAATTTAAAAATATCAACCGGAAGTGAATTTTTTTTCATGATATCAACTTAAAAAGTGTGGCAAATTGATGACAGTGACGATAAGATTTCAAAAATATCCATATATGCTTGATTGAAGCATTTTTTCATTTTTACAAAATGGGGGGGAATGTGGTAAAAATTGCTTTAAAATGATCTAATTCAACATAAGTTCACTCTTTATCAATTTGTTGAAGTTTTGGGAAAGATCTGTCTATTTTTCGCATGATTATTAAGGTCTTTCCTTTACTTAGGAAAGACCTTACTGTATTTCTTATGATTATTTTTTTTTTTTTATTTTTCTTCTTAAAAATTCAAAGAGTTCACTTCGACTGGTTTCGCAACATATCAAAATGATCTTTGGTATGAAGGGTCGATCAGACATTGGCTATCTAAGGTTCACCCTTACAAGGGTTTCTATGTACCGTATAAGAGTTACGTCCCCTGTTACAGTTATGATTGTTATCACTACTCCTCAGAAACCGTAAGAGATATCGACATGAAACCTTTTGCAATGTCTTCGGTTCATCTGTGCGCACATTAATCACATCTGCCGAAAAGGATCTGACGACATCTTGTGGGAGTTACTCCCCTTTACATGACTTCATTTTTGGGTTTTAAAGCAAATGGTAAGTTAGAGTTGAGATATAAGCATGAAACTTCATAGAGAGAATTTATGTCAGGTAACAAGTAAAATTAGGTCAAGGTCAAAGGTCAAGGTCACTTTCTAATTTTTAAAATCTGCTTGTTATCACTACTCCTCCGAAACGGTAACAGATAGCTGATAAAATGTAATGGACAAAATGTCGGGGACATTGAGAGGAAGCTCAGTTACATTTGGGTCAAAGTCATATGACGTCATTTTATATGAGTAATTGGCCTTAGAACGTTTAAATTTATGGTTTTCGGCTAATAACATGATAATGGTACAAGATAGAAGCATGGGGTCTTTTGTTTTGACACCAGGGACAAATGACCTTCAAAATGGTGCCAAGGTCAAAGGTCAAGGTCACTTTCTAATTTTTAAAATCTGCTTGTTATCACTACTCCTCCGAAATGGTAACAGATAGCTGATGAAATGTAATGGACAAAATGTCGTGGACATTGAGAGGAAGCTCAGTTACATTTGGGTCAAAGTCATATGACGTCATTTTATATGAGTAATTGGTCTTAGAACGTTTAAATTTATGGTTTTTGGCTAATAACTTGATAATGGTAAAAGATAGAGGCATGGGGTCTTTTGTTTTGACACCAGGGACAAGTGACCTTCAAAATGGTGTTAAGGTCAAAGGTCAAGATCATGTTCTAGAAAATGATTTTTTTCATATTTGAAGTGTTATACCTGGAATTTGTTCAAAAATGCGTTATTTTTTAATAGGAATCATTTAAAATATGTTATTATCCATTTTCGTAAGACAAAAAATGAAAAATAAATGAAAAATATTTAAAGATTGAAAAATTTGAAAAAAACCTTTTTTCTTGGCGCAAAATTGTTTTGGCAGTATTTCATATTTGTGTTTGATGTAGCATTTCGGTATTTTATAGTACTTCTAGAATTACCTCAACTTTTAGCTGTATGTCTTAAAATTATAGATTTCCAACATAGGTTGAGGTAAACTTTTTTTTCTAATAATTAGAAAAACATTGTTCTTATAGATATAAAATGGGTACCGGAAGGTAGAATGGGTCTTGGCACATCTCAAAACTATGAAGAGTGTTAAATCTGATTTAATATAGTAAGAGTTCTGGCCTTTCAAAAATTGAAAAATATCAACCGGAAGTGAATTTTTTTTTCATCATATCAACTTAAAAAGTGTGGCAAATTGATGACAGTGACGATAAGATTTCAAAAATATCCATATATGCTTGATTGAAGCATTTTTTCATTTTTACAAAATTGGGGGGAATGTGGTAAAAATTGCTCTAAAATGATCTAATTCAACATAAGTTCACTCTTTATCAATTTGTTGAAGTTTTGGGAAAGATCTGTCTATTTTTCGCATGATTATTAAGGTCTTTCCTTTACTTAGGAAAGACCTTACTGTATTTCTTATGATTATTTTTTTTTAGGTCTTTCCACTTTCCGTGGGAAGACCTTTTGCTTTTGTTCTGATTATTTTTAGGTCTTTCCACTTTCCGTGGAAAGACCTTTTGCTTTTGTTCTGATTATTTTTTTTTTTTTCTTCTGCCGTCTAGGATGTTTTTTTGTTACTTGACATATCGAAAGGATTTTTGGAGCATGATATAGTACAGTGATTGCGATTTCACCATTGACCCTGTGTAACCGAACACTTTTTTTATAGGAGTTATCTCCCCGCGTCCTCCTTTTCTTGTTATCTTTATTTCTCTGTAACCGTAAAAGATATCGACCTAAAATCTTTTGCAATGTCTTCAGTGTATCTGTGCGCAACTTTGTTCCATTGGTCGGAAAGGATCTGACGACATTTCATAGGAGTTATTTCCCTTCAAACGACTTTCACTTTTGGTGTATCATACAAATTGTTATTTAGGGTTGAGATATCAACATAAAACTTTGTATTTAGGGTCCATGACCCCGAACAAGTAAAATGAGGTCAAGGTCAAAGGTCAAGGTCAAGTTCTAAATTTTGACTTTTGCTTGTTATCGCTTCTCCTCTGAAACGGTAAAAGATAGATGATAAAATGTAATGGAGAAAATGTTAAGGACGTTGAGACCTAGCTTTGTTACGTTGTATGTTGTCATTTTATAGGCGTAATTGCCCCCAGAACGTTTAAATTTTCGGTTTTTCGTTTATTTCTCAACAATGGTACATGATAAAGGCATGGGGTCTTTTGTTCTGACATCAAGGATTGATAACCTTCAAATTGGCATCAAGGTCAAAGGTCAAGGTCAAGTTCTAAATTTTGACTTTTGCTTGTTATCGCTTCTCCTCTGAAACGGTAAAAGATAGCTGATAAAATGTAATGAAGGAAATGTTAAGGACGTTGAGACCTAGCTTTGGTACATTTGCATAAAAGTTGTATGACGTCATTTTATAGGCGTAATTGCCGTTAGAACGTTTAAATTTGCGGTTTTTCGTTTATTTCTCAACAATGGTACATGATAAAGGCATGGGGTCTTTTGTTTTGACATCAAGGATTGATAACCTTCAAATTTGCATCAAGGTCAAAGGTCAAGGTCAAGTTCTAAATTTTAACTTTTGCTTGTTATCGCTTCTCCTGTGAAACGGTAAAAGATAGCTGATAAAATGTAATGGAGGAAATGTTTAGGACATTGATGCGCAACTTTGTTACATTTGAGTTAGAGCTGTATGACGTCATCTTTTGGGAGTAATTGCCCCCAGAACGTTCAAACTTAAGGTTTTTCGTTTATAACTTGACGATGGTACATAATAATGGCATTGGGTCTTCTGCAATGAGTTCAGCAACCAATGACCTAGAAAAAGGTCACAAGGTCAAAGGTCAAGGTCATGACCTAGATTACGTATTTTGCATTTTTTCACACTTTATAAGGTTTTTTCAGATTTTTAAAGCAATTAAAGCTATTGAAAGCGTGAAATTCAGCCACTACTTTTGATGACGTCATTTCTGGCAACGTTATTATTTCTGTAGACATTTTTAGACGTTTTGGATATATTGGAATGTTAATTAACGTGACAATGTTACAACCCATGAAAACGTCTATAATTATCAATTTATTAGGTCTCATTAATGACGTTTTTGATGTTTATAGTGCAAAACAGTATAATTCATCACAAACATTTAGTTAATCAGAAATAAACATTTCTTAGTTATTCAAACTAGCAGTCCATATATTTTTTAACAATTGTGAAATTACCTATCATATCAAACCAGACGTTTTATCAATAAATCTGCAATAGAGGTGGAAAGACCTTCAATTGTTCTCTGAACAATTGGTTTTTAATTTTTTTTTTTTTTTTTTTCTTCTGCCGTCTAGGATGTTTTTTTGTTACTTGACATATCGAAAGGATTTTTGGCCCATGATATCGTACAGTGATTGCGATTTCACCATTGACCCTGTGTAACCGAACACTTTTTTTTATAGGAGTTATCTCCCGGCGTCCTCCTTTTCTTGTTATCTTTATTTCTCTGTAACCGTAAAAGATATCGACCTAAAACCTTTTGCAATGTCTTCAGTGTATCTGTGCGCAACTTTGGTCTATTGGTCGGAAAGGATCTGACGACATTTCATAGGAGTTATTTCCCTTCAAACGACTTTCACTTTTGGTGTATCATACAAATTGTTATTTAGAGTTGAGATATCAACATGAAACTTTGTATTTGGAGTCCATGACCCCAAACAAGTAAAATGAGGTCAAGGTCAAAGGTCAAGGTCAAGTTCTAAATTTTGACTTTTCCTTGTTATCGCTTCTCCTCTGAAACGGTAAAAGATAGCTGATAAAATGTAATGGAGAAAATGTTAAGGACGTTCAGACCTAGCTTTGTTACATTTGCATAAAAGTTGTATGACGTCATTTTATAGGCGTAATTGCCGTTAGAACGTTTTAATTTGCGGTTTTTCGTTTATTTCTCAACAGTGGTACATGATAAAGGCATGGGGTCTTTTGTTTTGACATCAAGGATTGATAACCTTCAAATTGGCATCAAGGTCAAAGGTCAAGGTCAAGTTCTAAATTTTGACTTTTCCTTGTTATCGCTTCTCCTCTGAAACGGTAAAAGATAGCTGATAAAATGTAATGGAGAAAATGTTAAGGACGTTGACTAGCTTTGTTACATTTGCATAAAAGTTGTATGACGTCATTTTATAGATGTAATTGCCCCCAGAACGTTTAAATTTTAGGTTTTTCGTTTATTTCTCAACAATGGTACATGATAAAGGCATGGGGTCTTTTGTTCTGACATCAAGGATTGATAATCTTCAAATTGGCATAAATATCAAAGGTCAAGGTCAAGTTCTAAATTTTGACTTTTGCTTGTTATCGCTTCTCCTCTGAAACAGTAAAAGATAGCTGATAAAATGTAAGGAGAAAATGTTAAGGACGTTGAGACCTAGCTTTGTTACATTTGAGAAAAAGTTGTATGACGTCATTTTATAGGCGTAATTGCCCCTAGAACGTTTAAATTTTCGTTTTTCGTTTATTTCTCAACAATGGTACATGATAAAGGCATGGGGTCTTTTGTGTTAACATCAGGGATTGATAACCTTCAAATTGGCATCAAGGTCAAAGGTCAAGGTCAAGTTCTATTATTTGACATTTGCTTGTTATCACTACTCCTCTGAAATGGTTGTAGATAGCCAAGGAAATGTAATGGTGGAAATGTTTAGGACATTGATGCGTAACTTTATTACATTTGAGTTAAAGTTGTATGACGTCATCTTTTGAGAGTAATTGCGCCTAGAACGTTCAAACTTAAGGTTTTTCGTTTATAACTTGACAATGGTACATAATAATGGCATGGGGTCTTCTAAAATGACCTCAACGACCAATGACCTTGAAAAAGGTCACAAGGTCAAAGGTTAAGGTCATGACCTATATTACGTATTTTGCATTTTTTCACACTTTATAAGTTTTTTTCAGATTTTTAAAGCAATTAAAGCTATTGAAAGCGTGAAATTCAGGCACTACTTTTGATGACGTCATTTCTGGCAACGTTATTATTTCTGTAGACGTTTTTAGACATTTTGGATATATTGGAATGTTAATTAATGTGACAATGTTACATCCCATGAAAACGTCTAGAATTGTCAATTTATAAGGTCACATTAATGACGTTTTTGATGTTTATAGTGCAAAACAGTATAATTCATCACAAACATTTAGTTAACCAGAAATAAACATTTTTCTTAGTTATTCAAACTAGCAGTCCATATATTTTTTTAACAATTGTGAAATTACCTATCATATCAAACCAGAAGTGATATTTGTAATACGGGAAGTAGCATAATACCGCCCCTATTTCAGTACATAGAACCATATATCTTTGAAATCACTGAAAGTTTAGCTATGCTCTAAAACCAACAATTACATTTTAAACCTCATTTTTTTTATCAACAAATCTGCAATTGAGGTGGAAAGACCTTCAATTGTTCTCTGAACAATTGGTTTTTAATTTTTATTCTTTCTTTTCCGCCACATTTCAAAGTCTTCTTGTTTCAACAGCTTACGACGTATCATTATGAAACTTCTTATATCATATCGGTGTGTTAAAATCTATTCGAAATCGACCCTGAATGATCGAACTTTTTTCCATTACAGAGTTATCTCCCCGAACACCATAACCCTTGTTATGATTTAAACTCTGAAACCATAAGAGATACGCTAAAACGTAAGGGTGGAAAATGTTAAACTACGTAGACCGATGATTTATTACATTTGGTCCAAAGAGATTTGATGACTCCTTCAAGGGGCATAACTGCATCAAAATCTAGAGAGAAGACTTTAAGGGTCAAAAGTACGGTTAGGGATCAGATATCAATATGAAACTTTATAGTTGGTCTCCACGAGCCATTGCAAGGAAAATAATGTCAAGGTCAAAGGTCAAGGTCAAGTTCTAAATTTTGACTTTTCCTTGTTATGAGTATTCCTCTGAAACGGTAGAAGATAGACGATGAAATATAATGGGGAAAATGTAAAGGACATTGAGACGCAACTTTGTTCTATAATATCAAAGTCCTATGACGTCATCTTGTAGGAGTTATTGTCCTTAGAACATAAAATTAAATAGTTTTTCATAAACAACTTGATAATGGTATATAGTAAAGGCACCGGGTCTTTTGAAATGACACCAGGGACCATTGACCTTCAAAAAGATCAAAAGGTCAAAGGTCAAGGTCATATCCTAGATATTGAACTTGGCTTTTAAACAGTTTGTTTATGGCTTTTAAGATTTTTTACAACAATTTAAGGTAAAAAAGACTTACTAGGGTGTCATAACACTCTCCATAATCGAATGGAAAGACCTTACATTTGTTCTCGGAACAAATGTCTTACTAGTTAGGTCTTTCCATTTCCAAATGGAAAGATCTTTCTGTAATTCGTCTGATTATTATTATTATTTGTCTTCTTTTCCGCCAACTTCGATGTCAAGAATTTTCTTCACTTCGCGACATATCGAAATGATATTTCACCATTTGGTTCGGAATGATAAACCGGATTCAGGATTGACACCGCGAAGCCGAACTCTTTTCCATACAGAGTTATCTGCCCAAATACCGTAAACCCTTGTTACCAAAATAACTCAGGAACCGTAACAAATCGATGATCAAATATATAAGGAAAAATGTTCATCTTCGCAAGACGCAAGTTTGTCAGATTTCACTTAACTTGGTTTATCGACTCCTTATGGGAGTTACTGGCCCTTGAATATTTGACGAAACGCGTACATGGTCAAAACTCATAAACTTTTAGTCGTAGAGACTTGGGACTTTCACCAATAGTCATCAAATGTCTTATTCTTCAAAATGACCCTAAGGTCAAAGGTCAAGGTCGCACTTGACCTTTGACATTATACCTTGTTATGAGAATAACTCAGAAACCGTAACAAATATCTGCTGAAATATATTGGGGGAAATGTTTATCTTGTCAAGATCTAAGTTTGTCAATTGTCTTTCTAGTTATTATTTTTTTTCTTCCGCCAAAATCGTTTTTTACATTTCGCAACATATCATTTCGAAACTTGGTGGGATGTGTCGTATTCAAACATCGATTTCAAAAAACACCCTGCTAAGCTGAACTCTTTGTCATTACAGAGTTATCTGCCCGCAGTAGCGAAACCTTGTTATCGCTTCACCTCTGAAACCGTAAAACTTAGATTCAAACCGAAAGGTTGAAAGTGTTCGGTTTATCGACTGCATGCTTCCTGACACAAAACCAAAAGGACTTCAAATGTCGTTATAAGAGTTATGTCCCCTTAATGAAAAGCAGTTTTCGGTAAAAAATTTTTACTCGAAAACTATGAGTTGCACATGAATGGGACTTTCACTATTGGTCATAGGACCAAATATGATATTGAAAGGGGTCAAGGTCAAATCTCAATTTTGACCTTGACCTTTGACCACAGACCTTGTTATCAAAATAACTCAGAAACCGCAAGAGATAGCTGATAAAATGTAATGGACAAAATGTCGGGGACATTAAGAGGAAGCTCAGTTACATTTGGGTCAAAGTCATATGACGTCATTTTATATGAGTAATTGGCCTTAGAACGTTTAAATTTATGGTTTTTGGCTAATAACTTGATAATGGTACAAGATAGAGGCATGGGGTCATTTGTTTTGACACCAGGGACAAATGACCTTCAAAATGGTGTCAAGGTCAAAGGTCAAGGTCATGTTCTAGAAAATGACAGTGATGGTTAGATATTGCCTAAGTAGGATATAAGGTATGATAAATAAAAACAATGAACAAATAAAGATAAAGATTACAGTTCAAAAAAAGTTACTTAAAAAATCTGTGATAATCTGTGTACTTAGTTATATTAGCTGAACGTTTTGGAGGGAAATTATTTGTTTTGATTTAAAAAATTAAACTACGCATGTGCGTCCTGATGACAGTTCCGGAATGCAAGTACATTTGACATTTTACACATACTTTATGACTAAAGCAGAGACAAATTTGGTTATAAGGACGAAAACGTCGCAAGAACAAACAAAGTGCGCATGCCCCGTCCTAAGGACGAAACCAGACGAGGTACTAGTCGTGGTTCTAAGTACAGTCATTATGACCATTTCTGTCCTCAAGTTGACTTTATGCAGAGATTATGACCAAACAGACCAGTCACAATTTCTTGTCTAAGTTAACTTGGAACGGTCATAATCTCGGTTGCAATTGTCTGCTTGAGAGTGATGCTTTAAATGATCAGTACTGTAGGTATATTGCTGCTAAGGTGTGGAAAATGTATTATTTAAATTGAAAACGTCAGATTGGTCACATATTCTGGTACTGAGATGACCACTGGAGTAAAATGCGAGGTATATGTCTAAAACGGAGTCAGAGGAAGTTGTGTCAGTGGTTTCTTTAATTTATAAATCAGAAGGATATATTAAAGAAATCCAATTAGAAAAGTCTGGATTATTGAGAGAACATGGTCAATATTTCTATATGTGAAATTAAATGACAGCGTCTTTTTCATTTTCTTGTCCTTAATCAAAGTTTGAAGAAACTCAGACTCGTATGAATGTAAAAAGAAAATCGGAAAGTAGAGGCCACAGTTTGTTCCCATAGGAATACCGACAATTTGTTGAAATATCCTACCCGAAACACAACAAATATGTTATCAATGAGAAACTCTAGCATACTGATTACCTGTTACTCCGTGTAGACGTTTTTGACCTCGGTTCACTTTTGACAAAATAAGCTCAGTTGTAACCCAAAAACAATGAATTTGTACCGGATTTTTCCGGATTCTTAGTGACAAAGGCATTGTGGATAATTTTTTTCAAACGGATTTTCAATTTTTCATGTGATAAAGTAGTGTTAAGAGTGGAAAAATCAAATATTTTGATAAAACTAATACTCGTGTAGGACCGAGATTAACATTTTCCAGAAATGAGTTAGAGATTTTTAAAATCCACACATGGTTTATGCCACAGTGTTTCTGAAGTACCTCTATTTACTGCGGATAAAATTTTTGTGAATGAAATTGTCCGGCAATGTACCTTTGTTTGTACAAATTTTTGTGAAGTTTAGGGATCCAATACAAACAAGGTAGGTCCTAAGATTTATTACCCAGTGGAATGTTCACTGAGGCCATGAAGGACTGGTTATTTGGCAAGATTTCATCTTTGTCCGAAGTTATGTTTTTATAGGTGGGAAAGATATTTCAACACAGAAGAAGAAACAAAAATGTACTATAGTTTTGGCAATGTCTGTTTACTTCGGTTTCATTATTAGTTTTGAGTATTTAATAGAATTCATCAATTTTATTTCAATTTAACAGCTTACTTTTCTACGGATCTAAAAACGGACAAACCATTCTTAAAAGAACAAGAAACAATTTGTTTATCATGTGAAGTTATTGAAAAAAACGTCAGTAAGAATGTTGTGTGGATAAAGGATGGGATAGAATTTTCAACGAAGGACATTAAAGTTTTACACCCGAAAGCTATGTACACACCAAAAGGACACAAGCACATACTAGAAATACCTAACGCAAGAATATGTGATAGTGGTAAATACACTGTCCGTATAAACCATTGGGAAAGCAGTAACGTTAATATAGATGTATGTGGTAAGGTACAATTTTATTGCATTGAAAGTTTATCTAGTTTTATATATGTTTGAACCAAATATTAACAAAAAATACGTGATTGTTGAGATGCCTTAGCATGACATTATTCTCTTCTATTTGTTAAGAGCATATTGTTAAAAATGATTGATTTCTTTAAATACATTGTACCCTCTTATTTGCGAAGGTACACATGAAGACTTTTACGAATATTAATATCAGTTCTTTTGAAATGAACAAATTTCAGACGAGGAGAAAATAAATTGCTGATATTTTGTTCTGTTTAAGATCACTATCAATGGTAAATGTCTTCTTGAATACCACTCCTATCTTTAACATTTACATCTGTGAATTATTTAATAAATGTGTTCTGTTGTGTTTGATTCTTTGTGCAAGTAAACTATTTAGCTTGATACAAAGTTTTAAGAGAGATTTATGATTTTTTATTTTACTTAACAGCTTACTTTTGTACTGATCTTCAGAAAGACAAAAACTTCATCAGAGAAAAAGATACCTTTTCTCTATCATGTAAAGTTGTTGAGGATAACGTAAGTGAGAATGTGACGTGGATAAAAGACGGAAAAGAATTTAAAAAGACTGACATAAAAGACTTACATCCGGAAGCACAATACATAGTAGAGGGGCAAAAACATTCACTACAAATACCTGAGTCAAGGATATGTGATAGTGGTGAATATCTTGTCCGTATAAACAATCATGAAAGCAGTAAAGTGAGCATAGATATATCAGGTAAGATATAACACTACTTAAAAACAACGTAAATTTGTATTCATTTTTAAAAATATATCAACTTTTTCAGATTGTACTTTGATTTAATCACCATAAAAGTCATTAACAGGGGTATACTTAAACTACGACTTATCGAAAAATTTATTGGAATGATTACCATTAGTAGTGACGATAGATTTCTGTAGCAATAAAATATTTTGGAAAAGTAATCAGACACAAAATTCTCAAGGGCTAGCAATGCACACTCCTTCAAAAACAGACAAGGGGTGGGGGGGGGGGGGTGCCCTATTCATTTAACGCTATATATGACATTACAAAAACAGATACTGCGAAGTGAAAATCCCGATGAGAATCAATTTGCGTAATATGTGACATCTGTCTGATGATATCTTTTCCACTTGTGAGCCAGATATCGATAAACAAAGTGTATATGCAGACCGTTGAGAGATTGTATGAATTGGGGTATGAACATAACTCTTTTAAAGAGGTTTCTGCGCGATAGTTTCATTCTGCAGAGAGAATCAACGGACAATTCAAATGCAAGGAACTATGAAATCAGTCGGAAACGGCAAACATCGTACACGGGAAAAATAGCAACGGGCGTTTAACGGATGTAAAACGTCCATTAACATCTGTATATTAACGTATGTATTACACAAGTATAGTACCATGCATAAAAAACGTGCGTTTTTAACGTCCGTAAAACATGTTTTACGTACGTTTTACGCATGCATTACATATATGCGTGTAACGCATAGGTTAGATACATGCGTATTACACACGTATAGTACCATGATCACAAGTTTGTTTTCACTAAGACTTTACGTATGGGTTAGATACATTTTGTACATAACATGTGGTATGTAAATTGTTTATGTTTACTCAGCTTTTATATTCTCTATGTTAAATCAGTCTAGGCAATATGCTTTTGGTATTTTTTTGTACAATACTGCATGATAGATATTAACTACCTGTTTCTCTGAAATGTGCTTTTTCAAAGACATCTAATATACTGGACTGCAAAACTTACCTTTTGATTGTAAAAAAAAAATCCAATTTCAAGATAATTAAAAAAGCCGTCAATCTGCTCCTATTCCAAGTCTTCTTTAAACATCATGATTCACATTCTGGATAAAAAAAAATGGTTGCATGAGCTTTTAATATACCTTTATTATTAGAAGCAAATATCATAGGAGTCATTATACATGTTATACATAGACTATAATCCTAAAAATAAATCATATATAAAACACAATAAATGAGATTGTGTGTCTGTAAGACAAATATGCCTCAGCCTCTTGCACGCATAATCGCCATCTATTATTTATATCAGGATTTCAATCATTATGAAAATTGTCTGAAATATATGAAAGTTTAATAATATAGGGCATATCCTTATTACATTAACTTTTACCTCATCAATAATAATGAATCAACTTTCTAACGTAAGGACCTGAACACTATAATTTAATGGAATCACCCAAGTATGAAATCTAGGTTATGTGGATTTGTGTTTGTGATCTCTGCTAAAATAAGATGAATGCGTTTATAACAAACTGATACATGTATATATACACAAGTTTTATTTAGAAAATGCAAACAGTTAACTTTAAAATGTAGGTCAAAGTGACTCAAATGTAAGTGAGCTGTTTTGAACTATATAAGATGACTGTAATTGTGAAAAAGTGATATTAACTTACACTATTAGGTTCTTTTATTATAAAGAATACTGGGTACATCTTAATGTAAAAAATTAATAAATCAAAGTCATTCGAGCATACATTGTAAATCGCGGTGACTCATTTGTTTTGATTGGGAGTTATTTAAAAACTAAACCAATATTCAACATTTTACCTAAGTTACTCAAGCATAAAACATAGATCATTGTGACTCGAATTTTGTTGACTTATGCTGTACTATATCAGATGAATGAATATAATATAATGAATATATAATGAATATATTCTGAAAAGGTTAATGAGAAACGTACCTAAACGCAAAAATTGACCGGAGTAACTCCTGCTTAAATAACTCAACTGTTGGAGAAATGCATTCTATAATGTAAGATGTTGATATAGGTTAAGTATCATTGATATAACATCATCACGTATTCCTAGGATATTAAATCAAGTACAGAAAATTAATCAAAGTCACTTAAGCATAAAATGTAGGTTATGGTGACTGAAATACTGCCAATCTGTAGTATACTTTATAAGATGATTTAGTTGTGAAAATCTTTTATATATTCCAACAAAGTTTTTTTAAAATACACCTAAATAACCAAAAGCAAAAACTTTAGTCAAACTTGACGGAGAACGGAAAATCATACCAAAACCATATTCGTTGACATGGCATAATAATCATTTTAAGTACATTGTATTTTATAAGAGTGGATTTTCCTTTTTTGTATGCATTTTTTTTCCTTAAAGTTTGATGTCAACACAAACAAATGTAAACTAGGACTTTTCCGATGAAAGGGTTGAGAGGTTTTGACCTCACAAATTAAAATAATTTAATATTGGATATAATACGTCATTTGATTGGTCAAATGGTTTTGTCTAACATATCATAGAAAAAAAATTACGGTCAATCCTTAAATAGTCCATTATTTTTCATGAAATATGTAGTTTTTCTTAATAATACCAATAAGTCTATGATTGGGCTTGAATTAAAGATTTTTGCAGACAAACACACCCCCTCCCCTTTTTTACTTTTTTTTTTAAATCCCATCTGTCTTCATTTTTTTGTTAAAACTGGCATATTTCTTTGGTTCTTTGTTATTTCGAAAGCTTGCATTGGATTAGCGATATTTTCAGCCTTCAATCAAAATTCTCTAACCATTTTCCATGTTTTCCATAAAATCCTAAATCTCAATTTATTTTTCTCTATTTTTGCCAAATAGGGACTGAAAGTATTTGAGCAGACTGGTGTTTGAAATGTTTTCCCAAATTTTTGACAAATTTGGTTTTCTCCATCCAGCTGTTATTTTAAAGTGCAACAGACAATTTTTCCTATTTCTTTTCCTGTATATTTAACAAATACATAGAACATATTTATCTTAATTTATATATATATATATATATATATATATATATATATATATATATATATATATATATATATATATATATATATATATATATATATATATATATATATATATATATAAAATAAAGTTTAAATTCTTTTGTGTACAGATTTATATCAGAATAAAATAAAACAAAATGTTGCAAAAGACTACATTATGTAATACACTTTAAAATCACATAAAGTCCGCTATCGATTTCATGCCTCCTGGCACTCCTCAGGCGAATGTGAATAAAATGTATATATATATATATGAAATAGATTTTAATAGGGAAAAAAATGATAAATCATCACTTACTCAATGCGACTGTCATGTTGTACTTGGTGTAAAGTAATTTTCATGACATAAATTTTGTACTGTAACCGTCTATTTTTGCTCTTAACCGGAATGGACTCACACCTTCCATAGTGTGTAGGTGTAATATTGATATTTGCATCTAGACAGTTCATTGAATAAGATTTCTTTGTGTTCTTGGGGGATTATAGTCTACTGCTTCTGCTGTATTTTATCACTACACTGAAAAGACAAAATAATAAAACACTAAGCACCAGGTTCTATGTAATCCCCCAAGATTTTGTGACAGAGTATCAAATTATGGCGAAAAAAATAATAATAGAGTCCATATATAATTTTTTCACAATTTTGTGTGTTTATGTGTGTGGATACATTGATGAAAATTTAAAATGTTCATAACTTTTTAACTGAAATTTATATATAATTTTCCCCTCTATCAAGAACGACTGAGTGATGACGTACAGTAGTTGGTAATAATTATTTCACCACACCATTTTTCCCCATTTCAATGATTTCTATATAAATTCACATTTTTCAGTTTTTTAATTATTGTTTAGTCAAAGTCTAAAATTCCCCCTAATTCTTTAACAAAATGTGTTTGAAGGGATCCCAAAAATACTGGAAATCCAAAATCGTCTATACAGAAGGGTTTTAGGGTGGTGAAAAAATTGTCTGGGTACTTATCTGAGCTATCGAAAATTCTGTTGATTATCAAACACTTCCACAAGTACCAGTTAATTGTCTGTCTTGCTATCACTCGATCTCGCCAATATAAAGTTTCTGATGCACATTTGTCCGATTAAATGTGTTCACTGTGTCTGTGTAACCATTTACAACTTCGTGATCTTGTTGCTCTGGGCAGACATTGTGATGTCAGTTTGCAAGTTTTCTGGGAATCAACTGACAACGTCTTACATTGTCATAACGAGTATACAATATTTCGTCTTCCAAAATGAAACGATAGACAATATTCTATGCAAGACATTTGCTAGATTGTTTTTAAATCCTGAAATCACCAAATACGAAATGACCGGAAGTGACGAATGAAAAAGGATACTGATACGGACAAGCGAAGTTTAAATCAACATCCTATTGAATAAAAAGGCATTATAAAAGGTTTTTCAAAAAGCTATCTTCAAGAGTAACGCCCTTTTAATTACTGGTATTTATTTTTGGGGAATTGCTATCCTGTTGTTAATGTGTATTCTTGTGCAGGAGAAAATATTACCATAATCAAATCATTAATGTGTGTGGAGGATATTGTTAGGTAGAAAACATATTTTGCAGAAAAAAATTACAATTTTTCCAGTGATACATTCTTCCAAGAGGAGACAATTCTGTAAATAGGAGACAACTTATATGTGCCAAAATAATTCAGGAATACCCCTATTGAAACATTATACAGATGTTTTAGTAAAAGGATTTTCACCAGTTTGGTGAACGAGTGTAAAACACATGATATGAATTTCGCCTGTTTATTTATACACGTCTTACGGATTATTATTCACATGCGTAAAATCGGTCCTGAAATACATGCGTTTAACATGCGTTTTACAGGCGTTTAGTCTAACGCATATAGAGCAGGAACTGCTAACCCTTCCGGGGCACCTGTTTTAGTCCTAAGTTTTAAAGGAATTCGTGTTGTTCATTGTTTTTTTTCAGTTTTTAGTGTTTATTTGTTGTGCTTGTAGTTATTCATTTGTCTTTCTGGTTTTGCATTTGCGTTTTTTGGTTTGCTCTTTAGGTATATTTATCCTCTTCAATATATTTTCAGGTGATCTGACAAATATCATACCTGCTTTAATGTTGAAGTTTATTGACTAATAAATCAACTGATTCCAATTTTGATGCATAAGATGTGCACTTAAATGAATCAATTTTTTTTACCAGTTTGGGGGGGGGGGGGTATATAGGTTCCCGTCTGTCTGTCCGTCCGTCTGTCCGAAATAACGCCCGCAACTCCCCCTACACTACTTACATGATTCTCATGACACTTTATGGAGTGTTAGATCACAATATGGAGATGTGCATATTGTCAGGATTTTCTGTTTGGACGAGTGTTTTGAAAAATATGATGATTTGAACTTTCTGTAGGCTTCACAACAGACATATTGCTGCGGCGGGTATTAGTCCCTTTCAGGACAGTTCTAATTTTAATTTAGAGGATGTGAAAATTATTAAACTGGGCCTGCATATAGTTTCACATTAATGCGTTTTGTACATCGTACATTAAGCTGTTGGTACTATCATTATAAATGACAAACGCTTTAAAATATCTGATAAACGATACGTGGTATATAGTCCATATCATACTGTTAAAGTACTAACCTAAACGACGAACGTACAAAATATAGGTGACCCAAAAATATCACGAAGTTTTGATCCATAATCAAACATGGCCGCCATTGCTAAAAATAGAACACAGGGGTAAACCGCAGTTTTTGCCTTATATCTCAAAATCAAAGCATTTACAGCAAAACCGACAGGGTAAAAATATACATCAGGTCAAGATCTACCTGCCATGAAATTTTCTGACGAATCGGGTCAATTATTACAGATAAAGACAAAGTGTAAGCAGCAAGAATATTCAACAAAGTAAGATGTATAAATAAGTCAGCATGACCAAAATCATTGATTGATCCCTTATAAGAGTTTTTGCCCTTTAAAGACGGCATCTGGCGTAAACTTTCCTTTTAAGATCTTTTCTTCTGAAACCCGTGGCCAATATGGACCAAACGTTGTTGGAATAGTCCTTGGGTGGCCCCCTTCCTAAATTATGTCCGGCATCCCCGACTTCCAACCGATATGGCTGCTGTTACTAAAAATAGGAAAAAGGGGGGATGAATTTCAAGCATTTTCTTCTATGAAACTACAAGGCCAATTGGAACCAAACTTGGCAGTAATAGTCCTTAGGAGGTTCTTTTTCAGAATTTTGTCCGATGACCCGGACTGTTAACCAAGATGACCACCACTGCCGAACATATTTTAACATAGTGCGGTATAGGGAAATTCATTGAAAAATCTTCTTTTCTGAAACTACAATGCCAATTGGAACCAAACTTGGCAGTAGTGGTCCTTAGGAGGTTCTCTTTCAGAATTTTGTCCGATGACCCGGACTGTTAACCAAGATGACCACCACAGCCGAACGTATTTTAACATAGGGCCCAAGGGAAAATTCATTGAAAAATCTTCTTTTCTGAAACCACTATGCCAATTAGAACTCGATTTGGTAGAAATGGTCCTCATTCAGAATTTCGTCCGATGATCCGGACTGTCAACCAAGGTGGCCGCCATAGCCGAACTTAGTTTAACATAAGGCCTTATGGGAAAAATGTTTGAAAAATTTTTGTCTGTAACCACTTGACATATTGGAACCAGACTTGGAAGCAATGGTCCTTAGGAGGTCCTCTTTCAGAAATGTGTCCGATTTCGTGGACTGTGAAAGAAGATGGCCATCACAGACAAACTTAGTTCAACATAGGACCCTATGGGAAATTCACCCAAATATATTCTTGTCTGAAACCACTAAGCCAATTAGAACTAGACTTGGTAGCAATGGTCCTTAGATGGTCCTCTTTAAGAATTTCGTCCGATGAACCGGACTCTCAACAAAGGTGGCTTCCACAGCCGAACATAGTTTAACATAAGGCCTTATGGGAAAATTCATTAAAAAATCTTCTTGTCTGAAACCACCTGACATATCGGAACCAGATTTGGCAACAATGGTCCTTACGAGTCCTCTTTCAGAAATGTGTCCGATTTCGTGGACTATGAACCAAGATAGCCGCCACAGCTGAACTTAGTTTTTCATAGGACCCTATGGGAAATTCACTCAAAAATCTGCTCGTCTGAAACTTCCGGGCCAATTGAAACTAAACTTGGACGTAATTTAAGACCTTAGATGGTCCTCTTTCAGAATTGTTTCCGATCACCCGGATTATCAACCAAGATGGCTGCCATAGCCGAACTTAGATAAATATTGGACCCTATGGGAAAAATCATTTAAAAATCTGCTTGTCTGAAACCACTTAGCCAGTCGAAACAAAACTTAGCAGTGATGGTCCTTAGATGGTCACTTTTAGAAATGTTTCCATTGACCTGGACTGTCAACCAAGATGACTGCCATAGCTGAACTTAAATTAACATAGAACCCAATAGAAAACTCAGCCAAATTGACCGCAACACTTAAATGTTTAGTCCTGCTCAAGGTCAAAAGTTAAATCCAGGTG
The DNA here is from genome assembly GCA_028015205.1 of Mytilisepta virgata. NCBI lineage: Eukaryota > Metazoa > Mollusca > Bivalvia > Mytilida > Mytilidae > Mytilisepta > Mytilisepta virgata. The sequence goes on from CM051510.1 coordinate 4,359,259, forward strand.
GCGATATGGGCTCTTGAGAGCCTCTTGTTTTTAAATCGATCGTGAATAAATTTCAGGAGAATTGTATTGTTTTATCAGCTACAAAAAAGAAACAACATTCTAATAAGAAACCAAAATGTTGTTTTCATTAGTTTAATGGCAGGTGTTACAATACCAGGTTTGTTTTGTTATAACAGTGGGAACAGATCCAACATCATCTTATATTAGATATTAGAACACTGTAACGGTCAATCAATTCGTGATAACGACCGTAAAATATCCTAAGTGATGACATCAACTTATCCCTTATAAAACCCTGGTTCAGAAGCTTTTGTAACAGAAGTAATCCTCTTTGTCAAACATCATGATAACTAACTCATGCCCATGAATTTCGACTAAGGTGAAAAAAGTAGACGCCATATGCGGGTGATACTGGTATATTGCTACTCAAGAATGGAAAGCTAACATTCGGAAAGTTGAAGCAATCACGTTTGTCATACAGTTTTGTCTTCAAATGTCCCTCGTTGTCTATTTCAAGAAACACATATAAATATGAAATTGACTTCGATGTATCTGTATTGTGCTTAATTTCAATCTCAAGGGGTAGATGTGCTGTATAAAGTCTTGGAATTCAACGCCATTTAACGCCAACGCGTCATCTATATAACGAAAAGTGAAATAAAAGGATTGGGCTAATTTCTTGTTGTTTTCACGTAGTAGCCCTTGAGTGAAGTCCGCTTCATGTGAGTACAGAAACAAATCGGCGAGCAGAGGAGCACTGTTGATAATTTAGTTTCTTTCGAAATGTGAGATATTTGTTTTTATTATATCGAAGGTTTGCAAACGGACAAGACTAAGCCTTTTGAAGGTGAAAGAGTGGTGTTTACATTCAACGGAACAAAGAATGATCATCAAATATATTGGTATAAGGATGATGTGAAGTTGAAGTTCACAGAAAGGCACAAAAAAGACATAAAAAGTCATGTAAATGGTAAAGACTACAAATTGGAAATATCAGATATTAATAAATATGACAGTGGAAAGTACTTCGTACATCTGGGTGATTACACAAGTAAAGAGATTGAAATCATTGTTCAAGGTATGGGTTTGGAAATAGTTTATTTTTGGTATTTATCTAAATATTTTGTTTTAGAAACCTTAGAAGTGTAGTGTTTGATTTAACTATACATATACAAAAATAAGATGTTAAACAGAAATGTATGTAGTCTCCTTTAATTTAAATTTCACTGGGTAAGATTAGGTTTATTATAAGTAAATCTAATCTTTAAAGTTAGGATTATTTACCGGTAGAACATCATCGACATACCAGAATTAACTGGAATTAAAGGCCTGACCTAGTTTTTTTAGCATATTTCAAGCTTCTTCTCAAAAATATCATGGCCAATCAAAACTAAACTTGGTGGGGGTGATCATTGGATGGTCCTCTACATTTTTTTTTCTTTTTTTGTACTGATCCAAAATTCAACATGGCTGCTATGGCTATCTATGCACTCTTTTTAGCTAAAATTTAAAACGATCTTCTTCTCTGAAACTACAAAAACGAGTGAATTGTTATATTGGAAGAATGATCCTTACATGGTCATCTACAAAGTTTAAGGTTTTTGTGCCGATCTGAAACTCAAGACGGCCGCCACCTCGGGTCACATGGGATCCTATGGGAATTACACAGAAACACCTTCTTCTCAGAAACTGTGGTCCTCAACAAAACGGATGTTTTTGGTGCCGATCCAAAATTCAACTTGGCTGCCAGGATCATAAAATCATGCACTCTGATGACTAAAATTTCCAAAACCTCTTCCCCGAAACTACAGTAGCAAGAAATGATCCTTTCATGATCCTCTATAAATTTTATGCTTTTCGTGTCGATCTGAAATCGTTGATGACCGCCCACCGTCGGAGATATTTAACATGGGATCCATTGGAAAGCATCATACAAACATCTTCTTGTCAGACTGAATGACCAGGTAATCGTCATTAACAAAATTTATGTTTTTGGCACCAATACGAAATTCACCATGGCTGCCAGGGTCAAATGATGCATTCTGATTGTCTGAAATTAAAAAAAAAATCTTCTACTCTGAAACTACAAAAGCAATTGAATCGTTACATTGCCGGGATGATTCTGTTTTTCATGTCAATATCAAATCCAAGATGGCTGCGACTGTTGGACAAATTTAACATGGAATCTATGGGAAATACAAACATACTTACAGCTTCTTCTCACAAAACATTTTACACATTTGATACTTTCCTATACAATTCATACTAGAAATGAAACACATGATGGCCGTGTATTCGTGACAACAATATAAGTCTGATCTTTCTCGTGTCTCTCTTAGCCTTCTTTAGTTCAGAAAAATAGCTGAATCAGCTATAAAAATAGCTACGGTCAAGTTTCGATGGGTTAATAACGACACTTGAGCATTTATTCACGATATTACAGTATAAATTAGAATGGGAAAACCGTCGATGACACGGACGCTAGGTATTTAAATAAACTATGTTGATATATATGATAGAAGTTTTAAAAGCATTAAGCAACTTGTGAAATCTATAACCATGTTTCAGACGTTTTTAAGTAATCGTTAACATCTTCCGGCTGAGAGAAAATTCGTGCAAAACGTACAATCTGTGAAACACCATACGATTGTGCCACAGGCAAGTCTCCGTCAGTAAACTGAACGTCATTGCAAAATTAAAATTTTAGTACGTATCTCTCCATTTGAGATATTAATAGTAGGTTCTAAAAAGAACAGAATTTACTAATCTTATAAGCTTTGTTCAAATAAAGCCCTTTTTGATAAATTTCTTTTGCATTTAGAAATTTGATGATTGATAATATATACTTTATGACCGTAGTGTTCTTGCAAGGGCGTTGCAAGTAAACTGTCAATATCTACCCCCTTAACTAAGGACCCACTGTAGTGTCATTAAAGAGAACGAACAGTGTTTCGTGGAGATTTGTATGCTGGTACAATGACATAATAATCATGAAGGTAGAAGAGCAGTTTTAATACAGGAATGTCTTAACCTGACGAATCCCCAGATGTTCATCTTGTACGCCAGGTGTCCACAGTTTTACATCTACTGACGAGACAATACCTCGAGTGTCTAGTTCGGATATTCAATCTTCTGATAGATTTTTACATTCTTCTAATTACGTTCGGCATTGTTTAGTTAAATTCCAAGAGTCAATTACAAAATGGCGTATTAAAAACTGTACAAAATGTAGAATTTTAAACACTGATCATAATTATCCTATCAAAATAACTAACAGGTCATACACTACCAAAAGCTGCAATGACCAGAAATGCAGCTATTTATATTGGCGAAAGAACGGATCGGGTTAATAAAATAATGTGCGGATATAGATTTGATATCAACCACAACAAAAGTTTCCATATTATGCACATTTCAATCAGAGAGACAATTTTATGAATTCACAGTAAATAATTAGTAAATAATCATACGCAAAGTACACCAGAGAGGATTATTAGATCAGAGAGCTAGGCTCCACGATACTCTATGGCTGCAATAATAACATAAAAAATATAGGTATTTTGTCCAGCCTGGATATAGTTATGTAAATGTGATGAATATTTTAAATGGATAGACAACAAAATGGATAAAAGGAAAGGTCAACAGTAAATACAGTCAAGAAATACCACAGACCAAAACAATACAAACCTTACACTTAAAATTAAAAACATGAACAACATGGACCCCATAAAAACAGGGGGTACACTCAGGTGCTCCGAAAGACTAAGCAGTCTCTACTTCCTGCAGGACGCCCGCCATGCTCCCAAGTCAAATATGGTATGAGGAGTGGACAGTATCAATGCAATATGTCCATTTTCATTTGAGAAACGGTTTTATTCATACCCGTCGACCAAGTCATGATGACGTCCAGAAAACTTTAATAAGGATGACTGCAACGTAGGGGCAAAACACCCCTGTCTGATCAACTTTTCTGTCATGGGCCGGGCTCTGTCCGGAAAGGCAATGTATATGTCACAAGCTTTAGAATAACGTATGAGTTGGTCAACATAGATTATTTGAGCCTGTTAGAACTTCTGGTAATAAACCAGAAAGTCGTTTATTTCTGCAAATTAATTTTGTTAACAAATTCATAGATGCCATCACCCTTGGCAATATTTTACAACATAAACATATATCTGAAAACCAATCTTATTTTTCAGAACAATCAGTTTCATTTATATCTTATTCCTATACCAAACCAATTGGAACAACAATTTATAACCACAAAAGGGTATTACGTGACCTCAAAATTGATTCCTTTTAGTCCTGCTGGCCACATTTTTACTGGCGGCCTAACCTAATTAAAAATACTTATATAGAGACATCCTTCCAAAAATATCGTGATCCCCAGCTTATCAACTGGAAAACAACATCAACATACTGATGGGTGCAGTTGAGGACTATGACAGAAAATGGGCGACGAGAGAGGGAAACTGTTGAAACATTTTTCAGTCACTGATTCTTGCTCGCATTCGGCATCTTAGAACGTCAATGATTTTACAGCGTTTTCAAAGATCCCAATTTTTAAAAAACACGTTCATAACAATTATGCCATTGTTCCAGCTGAAGAAGCTCCAAATAACATCGTTAGTGTCTACAAATGACACTTCATTGAGTGCCTGGTTATGGAGGAGGATATTAGCAGTTCACAGTTGGCAACCCCACTTATATAATAAGGAAAGATATTATCAATAATGATATGTCTGTTCTAGTCTCCTGTGGTATTGCTTTAAGTGATTCCAAATTTAAACTCCTTTCCATCTCCTGAATACCCAAACTTTAAAGATTTTCATGCAAAGGTACATAGCAGGATCTGCCAAATGCACTACTAATAATCAGCAGAACGGATAAAGCGTTAAATTATATAATTATTACAACATCGACAGGATTTTGCAGTTACATGTATGTCTTACATATTGTTACTATATCTAAAGAAAATGGTAAAACGAACATCATTTTTTCTCTACATTATTAAAATTTACATGTGAAATGACCAAACACATAATTAATTTGCCTGCAAACTATGGAAAGGCTAGTTATTGTAATCCCTCCATGTTGTCCGTCACAAATTTTGTCACTGTCGTTTGACAAATCTGCTGAATATATTGCAGTAAATATTTACATATGAAGAGATTTTGATGTGGAATCGTGCACCTCCGTATGTGTTTTTGGTGCATGAAGGGGAAATTCGCATAACTAACTTGTTAAATTTCTCTTTGAAATGCACTGTGCTATTTATAGATTTTAAATTGAGTTCGAGACTGCTTATGATTTTGAATGTCGTGGATGCCAGATATACTTTGGGAAGGGGACCACCCAAGGACCATTCCACGGAAGTCTGGTCCCACTCGGCACATTGGTTTCAGAGGACAAGATCTTTAAAGGAATGTTTACGCCCGACGCTGTCTTTAAAGGGCAAACACTTCTATAAGGGGTCAATCAATGATTTTGGTCAGGTTGACTTATTTGTGGATCTAACTTTGTTGAACATTTTTGCTGTTTGTCTTTATCTATAATAATATTCAATATAATAATCTAAAACTGCAAAATTTCCTGAAAATTAACAATTCAGGGGCAATAACCCAACAAAGGGTTGACCGATTCGTCTGAAAATTACATGGCAGGTAGACCTAATGAACATTTTTACCCCATGTCAGTTTTGCTCTAACTGCTTTAGTTTTTGAAATATAAGACAAAAACTGCAGTTAACACGTATGTTCTATTTGTAGCCATGTCATCAGACACATTTTTTAAACAAGATACGCCAAGTGATGAGAATAACTCACTTGACCCTTTGGGTCAGGTGAGCTAAAAATATATTCTACCTGTCAGTGGTAAATTTAGTTAGAATTGATACGGTTACTGACTTGGTGATAAAGAGAGACTAGTACTTATGTTTTTTTAACCGAACATAAAAAATTCTTTTCTATACTATTTCCATTGGTATGGCGAGCTACCATTGTCCAGTCACTAAATTTAATTTATGAAATAATATTTATAATATTTCAAGTGCTATAAAATGTCAGAGAAAATAATCCAAGAAATCCATTCACACTTTCATTAACATCTCTAACAAACCAGTCTTTCTCGTATAACTGCATTTAACATCTGCAATCTACAAAATAATGATAAATGCTACAGAAAGGAAAAATTATATGTGCCAGGAGGCATCTGTTGGGCTCTGTGGAAGATAGGATATTTGAATATTTTATTGGTTCGATTACCAACATCTGAATTATGCACAGTGCGATCATAAAATATTATGATTAAATATCATGAAATGTCGCGTTAAGACATCATTACAATTATGGTTTTGTCTGTGTCTGTTCAAACATGATAACATGTACATGTATGCAATCATTCGGCGCGTTTTCTGTCCCTGCCTTTTTTTTCGTAAAAAAAAATTAAACTGAAACCAGGATTTTGAAGAGCAAATTACGAGCTGTTTTACTGGACAAATGCAAACTCTTGGATGAGTTCTATTCCCGCATTTGGAAATGTTCTGGGTAGAAACTACCCGTCCATATCACTGAACACTGCTCTACTGATTTAGCCATGTACCGAAAAGAAATGTATTACATGTAGATTAAATATGGAAATTTAACCATAATTTGAACAACATTTCATCGTTACTAATTTTATATGCCCGTCCCAATTTTTAAGAACCCCTTTTCTTGTGTTTTTTTAAAAATTTTTGTCAATTTGTCAGACTTTTTGTGGCTTCAGTTCCATTCAAATATTCACACCGTTTCATAAAAGATTGCAATAAAGTGTGGTCGCACAACTTTCAAATTGAAGGCTTTTTCTTACTTTAATGGTTCTTTTTCAAGGTTGTTATTTTTTTAATTGAAATTACTCCTCATCTCTCTTCATTTGGACATGATAGGCATTGTTTGTTTGCTTGATAGTTCACTATATCACCTTATTTCTACCTTATTTCTTCTTACATGTTACGGCTAAGACCATGATTCTAAGAGGGCAAAACTGGGAGGTGGTTCTTAAAGTGAAAGTAAATAAACCCATCCAATTTACATGTTTTAATAAAGTGCCCCTAGAAATAATAACAATAACACAAAATGTCAATCTGATTAAAACAAGAACTTTGTAACTCTCCAACTATGTTTCCGAACCAAGTTGGAGAGTTACAAATATCTTGTTTTAATAAGATTGAGAAAATATAACAACATGTGGCTAAAATTTAGTTGTTGAGATGTTTTTGTTAAATGGTAAGTCTTCCCGAGAAAATACAAGAATAACAAAATATATAATAGTATACTATACTTGGTTTTCAAATAATAAATTCTTTTATTCAAAATACGCCGTCAGAGAGAAATGACGAGTTTTCAATACAGTCTCGAAACACAGAATACAAAACAGTACTTTACTATGTCAACTAAGGGTCTCCAAGATTTAGATATCTACAACCCACTAATTACGTTGGTTTCCAGCGGTATACCAATCTCTGTAAATCGCTCGTAGTCTATATCTGTCAGTTTGTATAATCCTCGTAAAAATTAATGAATCAATCCATTTATTGTACAGGTTATGATTTGCGCACGTTTTTACAAGTGGAAGCTTATCTATTCTTATCGTCATTCGGGATTTCCATCAAAGATGATGATTGTGATCTTCCTACCTTGTACTGGATACTCAAGTTACATAATTGTCCATACAAACAACGCTTTATAGCTGGATCTGCCAAGTGTTCCACCAAACCATTGTCTCAACTTCTAACTTCTATTTCAACAGATGTCAAAATGGGCCTCCAAAGTTATTGTGAGACAAGCTATTCAAGAAGTGGTATCAATCAAATGTGGATATTAAAGAACTCCAAAGACTTAAAGGATATTTTACGATCTCGGTCCATTTCAGTCTGTAACACCATAAAAACATTTGATTTCTCTACCCTCTATACCACCATTCCTCATTCACAACTGAAGGAGAAGTTGAAAGATTTAATCCATCGATGCTTTTAAAATACAAATGGCAACAACAGATACACATACCTTGTCATTGATGGAGATAAATCATACTTTGTTAAAAACCACTCTAAATCTAACAAAAAATATAAAGAGGACGAAATTGTCCTGATGATTGAATTTTTGATCGACAACATATTTGTTCAATTTGGTGGACATGTTTTCCAACAGACAATTGGCATTCCTATGGGTACTAATTGTGCGCCACTACTGGCCGACTTGTTCCTTTACTCATATGAGGCAGACTTCCTTGACGGGCTTCTTAAGGAAAAACAGAAGTTAACCTGTACCTTTAATTTCAGCTTCCGCTACATAGATGATGTTTTATCACTCAACAATTCACATTTTGGGAATTTCTTACATCTCATCTATCCCAATGAGCTCGAAATTAAGGATACCACAGGCACTGCCAAGTCTGCATCTTATCCTGTACCTTCACCTCGAAATTGACACCAGAGGAAGGTTGAATACAAAACTTTCCGACAAACGGGATGACTTTGACTTTCCAATCGTCAACATTCCATTTTTGAACGTCAATATTCCAGAAGCGCCGCGTATGGAGTATATATTTCAGAACTCATACGTTATTCCAGAGCTTGTGACATATACATTGACTTCCTGGACAGAGCCCGGTTCCTGACAGAAAAGTTTCCAAAAACAGGAGTCCGTTACTCCTAAGCTGAAGTCATCCTTATGAAAGTTTTATGGGCGTCATCATGACTTGGTTGACAGATATGAAACAACCGTTTCCCAAATGAAAATGGACCTGTTCCATTTATATTATCCCTTCCTCATACCGGATTTGACATGGGCAGCATGGCGGGTGTCCTGCAGGAAGCAGAGACTGCTTACTCTTCCGGAGCACCTGAGTCTACCCCCGGTTTTTTGGTGGGGTCCATGTTGTTCATGTTTTTAGTTTTTAATTGTAGTTCATGTATTGTTTTCGTCTTCGTTGTTCTCCGGAGTTTGTCAATTGTTACGATTTTTCTCTCTCTCGAATATCCCTTTGGTATTTCTTGACTTAACTTTATCAATTGACAAATAAATTTATTTCTTTTTATTTATTCCCCTTGGATATAAGGTGCCTAGTTCTTTTATCCAGAAGCTTTCTCTTGTCTCCCTTTCTTGATCACTTCAAATAAAATTTTGTTCTATAATAGAAACTTTCATTTTACCAGGATTGTGTTCAGTCGACCGAAAGTGTTGGCTGACGGGTAGAAAGTCTTTCTTTTATCGCCGTTCATTCTTTTGTTGAAAGCTTGCTTACTTTCTCCAATGTACTGCAGAGTTTTTCGAATTCTTTCCAGTTTGTCCTGATGGTACTAGAGGCACTGTAAAGGCTAGGGTAGTATGTTGTAACGAACGGGATTCTGTTGGTGGTCTCTTTTTCTTTATATTCCTAAAGATTGTCTCTACTGAAGCGGTTATTTTTTTTGAAGCCGTCTTGTATGCGTTGGTGTGTATACCCTCTATTTTTAAGATGACCACGTAGTTCATCAAGACGTTGTGCTGTTGTTATTTGAGAGGAACAGATGCGTTTAATTCGGAGAGCCTGACTACATGGGATACTGTCGTAACAGTGCTTAGGATGACAACTGCTTGGTGGCTGATATAGGTGTTTGTCAGTAGGTTTGGAATAAACATTGGTGGACATTATTCCGTCTTCTAATGTTGTAGTTTTATCGAAGAAAGAAATTTTAGTCTCGAATATTTCATGGATGAATTTTATTGATGGATGGACACTGTTTGCATGATCGACGAAGACGTTCCATTTTTCTTCCGTATCTGTCCACTTCATGTCAACACCATCTATAAATCTATACCAAGACAATGGCTGTGTTTCCGAAGATTCCAAAATTTGTTTTTCTAGTTTCCCTAGCGTCGTATGCTAACATCTTTATGGGGAAACTAGAAATACAAATTTTGGAATCTTCGGAACGACAGGTATACCCGCACCCCATATTTATTTGTAAACAAGCCTTCTTAACATTTTTAGTTTCCATTTCATTACAGTTTGCATCTGTAACAAATAACCTTTGCAGAGATGTATCACAATCCACTGTAACTGTAATCTAGCGTTTTGGCCTCTTTTCCCTGTTTGGCCCTTTAAATCCTCAAAATCAATAATAAAAGCATGCTTAGCATTACAGTTTGCATCTGTAATAAATAAACTTTTTACAAATATTACACAACCGACTTTTACTATAATTTAACTATTTGGACCCTTTTAGGGACCTTAAACTGAAATTCACAAATTTCTTCAATTTTTTTTCTTTAGATAACATTTTAGTTATTATGGTCTTTTTTCTGTTTTGGCCCTTTTTGGTCCCTACCACCCCCTTTAAAAAGATTTGGAATTACAAAACCTTATTGCACATCTACAGCTAGTAAGCAACAGTATGGCAACAATAAAAATGATTTAAATTCAAAAATTAAATAGGAGTTCACGTCACAAGGCTCTTTGTATAATTTGGACCTTTTTGGTCCCTCCCAGGCCCTTTTTTTTTAAAATTTGGAATTCCAAAACCTTATTGGGCTTCTAGTAAGAAACAAAATGGCACAAAAAAATTGGTAAATATTCAAAAGTGAAGGAAGAGTTTGCATCGCAAGGAAGTGTGACGGACGGACGGACGGCACGACAGACAGTCAGGCGGACGGACGGAAGACCGCAACGACAATATACCCGAACTACGGGTCTCGAGGCCAATACAGCAAACCTTGAATCTATACCAGTGCCAATACAGAAACAGCCAGTTCATAATACTTTTATTAAATAATCCAACTTTTTCAATACAGACTTGTTCTGAATGCTGTATTACATACATCAAATGTGAATATAGGGTCAATTGTTCCAATACGGACTGGCAATGATGTGAATATAGGGCCAATATTTCCATTACGGACTGGCAATGGTGAGAATATAGGGCCAATATTTCCAATACGGACTGGCAATGAATCCTGAATTACATGTACAATATATGTTTACAGGGCCAATTATTTTAATTCTGACTTGCTTTTTTCAGTATTGGACCGGGCCGAAAAAACAATATAGATCACGTGATTTATATGACCAGGACGACGTCACCAGTATGACACATGCCGTTTTGGTAGTATTAGGGCTGTTTTAATCGTATTATTTAATAAAATAAAATTTTTAATTATAACAATGAATATATATATATATATATATATATATATATATATATATATATTGTTCGACACCTGTGTACGATATCTATATAAACATTTTATATATATAATTATAACCTCAATAAAATGTGTTGCTACTTTCAGTTTTATTTTTGTTTAAATTGTATAAAAATAATGTAATGTTTAATACTAATTTTGCTGTATCTTTAGGGAAGATAATAATTCCTCTCGCAATTCAAAACATGTCTGAAAGAGAAAAGGGAGAATACTACAAGATATTAGAAGATGGATACGAAAAAAGGTACTACGTAAAAATATTCCTCGTGGGAAAAGAAGGTACCGGAAAGACGTCACTGATGAGACGATTATTACTAGAGGAATTAAGTAAAGAACGGGAACCTACTGATGGTATAGATATTGTAAAACGATGTAAAATAGCCGTTGATGATGGCAAATGGTTATTTCTTACAGGTATATAAACTTTTTGTACTTTTTCTTGACTTGACATATATTATATCAAATTAATGACAAACGGAAACCTCTATGAATAAAAGAAAAAGGGGCTTTATCGAACAAATTTCAATTGAAGTAGTGTTGTATCTAATGGGTTATCATATTACAGTCAAACACCACCGATGGCCCGTACCGTTTTGAAAGTCCCGTCAATGTTCCTTTATTTTGTATTAAAAAATCCCCGGTTTTTCGAACACCAATTTCTCGAAAAGTCGAATAAATAGTTTAATCCCCACAATAATAAATTGTGTGTTTTACTACGGAAAATTCAAAATCAATAAAAAAAGGACAAGTGTGTGTTACCTTATACTCACAGCTATACTTACCGCTAAAAATATGTGATAAAAATATAATAATCTGACAAGTAAATGTATTTTTAATACATTCACTTTATTTTTATTAATGAACCACAATAAGGGGTGTATTTTAAGGGCATTTATTTTACAATTTGAAATTTATATACACTTTCTTTCTTGTTGTTAATGTGTTAAGAAACGTATGCTATAGAGTCAGAAAAGGACGCTTGACCACTGTAGGGTCCAATGTTTTGGATATTAAAGTTATAAAACCTAATTGCACTTTTACATGTACAGTGCAATGTAACCAGCTATCTTTTTATGATTTTGTGTGTAATAACTTCTACCATTTCGTCTTTTCAGAGTTTGTGATATAAATGGTATCTAATACTTTAGTACTGCCAAAAGAGGGGGTATATCCATCACATAAATTGACCACAATTTGTTACCAGCCTCAAATTGTTTTGACGGACTTTATCATCTGAATAAAAATATATTTTGCAACTTTCTAGCTAGATATCTTCTTCTGTTTCCAAGGAAATGGCTCCAGGAGAAACTATCTGTCTAAAAGTTCGTGGGACAAAAATAAACTATTTTTCAAAGTTAATTGAAATATGATAACAAGGTAAAGGTGAACTAATAACAACATTTCTTTATGATTGAAACCGATACCAATTGAAAAAAAAGAAACGCAGTAGGGTTTGTTAGGTATTTATAATTCAATTATTTCGGTCACACTTACAGATATTGATTCAATATTTTTTATTGAAAAATCAACAGTCTATTCTTCACAGATCAACAATGAAAGTACGTTGATGTACAGTTCAGCAAACTTCCGGTCACGCTGAAGTTCGTACACGGTAAGACTACCACGCGGGACCAACAATGCGATTTGGAGGACTATTGTAGCACATTAATGCTGTTCTGCGCAAGGTAGTCCATTGTTAAATTTACTTTATCCGGCCAAACGTTGTCCTGTTTGAATAACACCCTCTGTTGGTCAATTGTGTGGATGAGGTGAGGTTGGAAAATTTCTCTGAATCTGTAAGCCGTTAAATTGCCGGGGACATGCATGAGTTGTGTTTTACGGTCCTTTGAGTTCGCTGCCAACATCATAAGTAAAGTCAAGACATACCAAAGGGATATTCGAAGGAAGGGAAAATTGAAGCAACTGACAGACTGCAGAGAACAACGAAGACAAGTCCAAAACAATACATGCACTACAATTAAAAACTAAAAACACATGAACAATATGGACCCCACCAAAAAACCGGGGTAGACTCAGGTGCTCCGGAAGAGTAAGCAGGACTCCCGCCATGCTGCCCATGTCAAATCTGGTATGAGGAAGGGATAACATCAATGGAACAGGTCCATTTTCATTTGGGAAACGGTTTTTTCATACCTGTAAACCAAGTCATGATGACGTCTATAAAACTTGAATAAGGATGACTCCAACTTAGAAGCAACATACCCCTGTCGGAGCAACTTTTCTGTCAGGAGTCAGGCTCTGTCCAGGAAGTCAATGTATATGTCACAAGCTCTGGAATAACGTATGAGTTATGAAATATATACTCCATACGCCGGCACATCTGGAATATTGCCGCTCAAAAAGGAGAAGTAGACGATTGTTAAGTCAAAGTCATCCCATTGCCCATAAAGTTTGTATTCAACCTTCCTCTGGTGTTAATTTCGAGGTGAAGGTCAAGATAAGATGCAGACTTGGCAGTGTCTGTGGTATCCTTAATTTCGAGCTCATTGGGATAGATGAGATGTAAGAAATTCCTTAAAGGTGAATTGATGAGTGATAAACATCATCTATCCGAGATCGTAAAATATCCTTTAAGTCTTTGGAGTTCTTTAATATTCGCATTTGATTGATACCACCTCTTGAATAGCTTGTCTCACAATAACTTTGGAGGCTCGTTTTGACAGCTGTTAAAATAGAAGTTAGAAGTTGAGACGATGGTTTGGTGGAACACTTGGCAGATCCAGCTATGAAGCGTTGTTTGTTTGGACACTTATGTAACTTGGGTATCCAATACAAGGTAGGAATATCACAATCATCATAACACTCCCTCTACCGAAGCATCCACTTTCTGAATACCAGAGGAAGAGAAACGTTCATTCCGGCGCCTGTATAGCCACAATCTGCCATCATATTTCTAAAGGAAAGCGGAGCTCTTAGCTGGGCCAAATACTACGCCAGTTTTGAAATGCCAAACCCTCCCAATCTGTTGCACCAACGGACTCTAATGACGTCAATACCGCTCCGAAATGCGGGCTTCTTGGTCGCATGCCTTGCCGTAGAAGCCGGTGCGAAGTGTTTGCGAGCTCACTGCAGTGGTTGATGTGGAAATTGGTTTGATTCTTTAGATGAAAGAGTCGGATGTACTAATCTTCAAAAGCAGTTGTTATGCGTGGTCTTCCATTCCTCTGGTGGTATTAGCGGCACCAGTTTGTTTGATTCTGTTCCACAGCCGTGAACTGGTTCTCTGGGACTTTTCGTGCAGCTATATATTGCGACTCTTTGGCTTGAAAACGATATTTCGAATGACAGGGACCATGCTTGCAATGGCAGCATTTCAACTCTATGATAAAATTGAAACTTCGTACTTTTATAAACTCTTTGAATTAACCGTAAAGTGCCCGTGAAAAAAACATTACCGAATTTTCACAGTGATAATTATATGAGATATTCATTTTTCAGAGCCACTGTACAGATGTGGTACAAAGCCAATCTAATATGATACAGAGCCAAATCTAATGAACATGCATTTAAAATTTGAAACGAACCTTGATAAAATCAAAAATTAAATTGGTCATTTAATCTTACTGGTGGTTAATGGCAGAATTTGCATTTTGAAAAAAGAAATGGGGTTTGCTTTATTTTAACAGTATATTATAAAACAACAACACAATTGATTACAGGAAAGGTCAGCAATAGCATACCAATCAATCAAAGCAACCCAATTGACGAAAAGCCATAACAAAATAACATAAAGGAGTACAAAACACAAACATGAACACAACAGAGAGTTAGGATAATCTGCCTTGGTACAAACACTGAATAGTGGTGTGGTTACAGCGGTTTTATGGGTACACACCTCCCCCTAATCTATCCAGACACTCCTGACACTCTGGTGTATACACCACATTATAAAACCAATACAGTGTGATTACCAACAAGGTGACCACTTGCTAGAACTGAAAATAACAGTGGACGGTACACAATTTAGATAGAAGGGCCAGAATGTGCTCGTTTTAACTGTAAAACTAGCTCACGCTCTCATAGCTGCATGTCGGATACTGTCGCTATACTTAACGAAAAGATCTGAAATAACACTTCCATCAAATGGTTTAATGGTATGTCCGCACAGAGTTCAATAGAAATCCGCAGTATTTGTGAGAACCTAGTATGAACTTAAAGTCTTCAAGCCAGTTGGGAGAAAGAACATTTTTTACGGAATTGCATATAATGTCATATTTCCAGTCCTAACTGTGAAAAGTCCTAAGAACCTAGCGAGACTTTTGCATTTATTCACGATATTACAGTAGAAACTAGGATGGGAAAACCCGTTCATGATATTCTTTTCTGGAAGCTGGATAGTTAGATAAAAGGTGTTGATATCTATATTATATAACTTTTTAAAAGAATTAAGCAGCTTGTGAAATTTATAACCCTGTAAAATTAGTTTTTTTGAAGTATTCTTTTGGTTTCACTCGTTAAAATCTTCTAGCCGAGAGCAAATTCATGCAAAACGTACAAGCTGTGATATGTGTACTCCATACGATGGAAAGTTTCTCTCGTGATAATTTTTTGAATATTTTTTTATGATTCAGAACACAAGTTTGTCTCAAAACTCATTCGTCATCCAAATACAAAAACTGTTTTTGAAAGTGTAGGGATCACTAAGGCACTGTTCTAACAAAAAGAATACCCTTTGAAATAAAGAGTAATAAAACTAATATTCTATGTATAATATCAAAATATTGGAAATCTAAATAGAATGTTTCTCATATCAAATAATAATTTAAAATAATGTGTAGACGGATTCCTTCAATTTGAAATTATCAAATCCAAATATTTTTAACATGAAAAAATATGTATTTGAATATAGTTGATTTATTTGCATAATGTGTAACGTCAACACAGACAAATACGATGTTGCTGATGAACTAAAGGTTTTGTTTCCAAACGTTTGAACAATTGAAAAAAACAGGTCTTATTCTGGTATTTGAAATGTGCAAGATTGTCATGATCTCTGGAGTTTCTCATCAATTTCCCTGACATAAGTATTTGGAGCACACAGTAGCTGTGAAATTAAAATTTACATTTCTGAGACACTATTATATCATTTCCGAGATAATATATAAGTCTGTGAGTGTTCCGTAGGTTTTTCTCATAACAAAATATCCATATTCTTATTGATATAAATTTTAATGCACAAGATGTGCACATGTCGTTGATTTACGACTCATTAATTGCCGTCAAGGTCTAAAATGTTGAAAACCAAAACAACAATCAAAATGTTGATGAGTATATTACAAAAATACCAAATTTACCAAAAATGGTAAAGCCATAACCATCTTAGGACAAAGCTATGCACAAAGGAGATAATCCTACGTTTTCATAATTTTTACAATTTTGTAACAGTAAATCTAAATACTAGCAACTGAGCTGGGGATACCTTCGTGGAATTGGAATCCACCAGCAGTAGCAACTCAGTGGTACAAATGGAATTTGTTGATACCAATTTTATGCACAAGAAGTGCACCCTATTGTAGATTTTCGGCTCATCAGTTGTGCTTAAGGTCTAAAATGTTGAAAATCAAAATAAAACAATCCAAAATATTGAAGAGCATATTCATAAATACCAAAATGACCAAAAATACCTCCAAAACCCAAACAGTTAGTAACAGATCACCCAATGACGTTAAATACAACGAAATATGTTTGTGACAACATGTAAAACGTTGGTACAGTCATATTCAGTCTATCAGGTAAATTCTTTGCTAGTCAGGTTGCGTTATGACAGTGCGAAAAACGTTGTTAGAGTAAAGGATCGACTGATATGAGCAACTGTTATAACTTTAAAACGGTTTACACAAATAAATTTATACTTTCACAACGCTAGAAATGGTTGAGACTATTAGTTATACAGTCACTTACAGTGGGGATACGGGAATATATGGAGTGCCTGCAAAAAGTTCGTACCCGGCGAGGTAAATAATATCCAATAAAATCCAAATGCCCACTTACATCAAGACCTTAAAGAGAAGAGCCCAAGTTAGACAAACAGCAGAACTAACTATTAATCACTACCTGCATTTGGTAGTGCCTCACTGGGATGGACATTTTTCCAATAAATGTTTGAAAAGGGAGGTCTAGCAATTATCGGAAATGAAAACATATTATAAACCTCACCAGGAAGCCCTTGAGAACCACAATACTGTCTTTTGTTAACTTTGTTGGCTGTCCTAATTTTGTCCACGAACTGTGAATTGTTATTTGGTATTATTTAATGTAATACTTTGGTTGCATTCTTCAAACTATTTTAACCCAATAGTGTTATATGTTATGATCCTGTATCATTTAGATAGTGACAATAGAGAAATAACTGAAAGACTTGGAAGGGCACTGAAAGAAAAATATATACCTGTAGACGCACCTAGTATATTCAATAGAGAACCTATCAAACAAAATTCCAGTCAACCAAACGTCAGTGAAAATAAATCTATTCAAAATAGTCCAAAGTTGCAGGGATATTCGGAAAAACAACAAGAAACCTCATCTAGTACCTCTCTAAATACTACAGACGGAGATTACAATAGTAAAGATGACAGTAGTTCATACGACAATGGCGTTGATGATAACGTTACGTCTGAAAAAAACCAACTGAATAGTAGTATTCCCTCTGAAACACAAGAAGAAACTGATTTCCAACAAAAACATCTAGAATCAAATCCAAATTCCAAGAAAGACCTTAGGCAGTCTACAAATGAAGCTGGAAATGGAAATGTAAATGGCAATGATCAGAACATATTAGTGCCAGAAAAACAAACTGCTGACTGCATTTTTCTAGATTTTGCTGGCCATAAGGAGTATTATGTTACTCATCAAACATTTTTAACTGCTTATGCAATATACCTAGTCGTAGCAAGTCTGGAAGACATGGAAATACTTTTCTCAGACGATGGACATGACGAAGGTTGGTTCAACTTATTTATTTGGATGAATGCTAATCATTAATAGAATTACGAGGGGCTATTAAAAAGATCTGCCAAGACTAGTGTTTGAAACAGATTCACAATTCTTTCACAAGGAAATGCCAACGTAACTTTACCCAAAACTTTCTTTTTGTCATAATAATAATTATATCTCGAATGAATAAATATACAGCTATAAATCTATGAAATATAAAAGAAAAGTTATGAACACATGACAAAGAAACATATTGCATACAATTGGTTTGTTTGTATACAATGGGACTATATAATTCCGCACTAGGGAATAGGTATTTTGTCATGACTACTAGTGATCACTAGCCTGTCAACACTGAGGTTGTGAGTTCGAATCTCACCTGTGGCGGAGTGTGTTCGACTCCGATCTTTATTGATAAGGATAGCCAATTTTCCTGCAGAAGGTTGGTGGTTCTCTCTGGGTACACATTGCTTCTTCCACCAATAAAAACTGCCGTCGTGAAATAGCATAATGTGCTGAAAACGGCATTAAATCCCAACTAAATAAACAAACAAAATCATTCCATAATACAATTTAGTTTCGTTGACTGTAACATACATAGTTATACACTAGATTTTATTTCATTCTAGAAAAGCTTTGGTTCTGGTTTGACAGTATCCATTGTTACGCTTCACAAAGATCTGGAGATGTCAACTCAGAAAAATTAGATCCACCAATAATTGTTGTATGTACGAAGTGTGATGACGACATACGGGTATTTACCATTAATTGAAACTAAAATTTTGTTTATAAATACCCATAAGGATTTTAAAATCAAAAGTAAACAGGGAACCTTGCCGAAATATAACGTCAGCTGTATTTTGTTTCATATGGAACCTTTCTGTCTTGGTGAATTTTACAACAGTTGATATTTGTCAGAACAACAGTTTGAAAAATCACTAGCTGCGAAATAAAACGAAGTACTGGCAACTGCTCGTCCGTAGAAATAAATAAATTGATATATTAAGTAAGAGTAAAGATAAATCCTCAACACGAAGTAATGACATTTGATTTTCTAGAAATGAATATTCCCGGTGTGTGTTAAATTGATCAAACTTATCTTCTGCTCCAATGAAGAAAACAATTATTACCAGCTTTCCCTTAACGCTCTCTTTAAAACAGTAGGCGTTATGTCTAAGATTTCTTAGTTCTTGAAATAAATTTCCTCAGATAAATAAACGTGTAGTCGATGTACAAGATTATACACAGGCGTTGTTGTTTTAGACATTTGCTTGTATCAATATTAATACCGGCCGGAAGAAAATAAGGATTTTAAAGGACCACAGTCATGACAGTAGTTCTTAAGAGTTTGTTAGACGGTTCTAACAATTCATACCAAAATACTTTGTTGTCATTTGTTCGTAGTCAAATACTATACATTGTTCTTTGCACCTATTTTTCATCCTGATCAACTTAAAAGTGTATAACAAGAAAGGTGAGCAATGAAACACTAATCAATAAAAACAACCAAACAAACAGCAATCCTGACAGAAAATAAAACGGCACAAAACAGAAATGAAAAACAACAGAGAGTCAGTATAGTCTGACTTGGTAGAGACACTAAACAGTGGTGTGGTTAAACCAATTTTACGGGTACCTTATCTACAAAATACAGTATGAACACCAAATAAGTTGGCCGGATGATAGAACTGCAAAATTAGACAGGGCATTACCTAATTTAGATAATAAAATGTATCACAAAATACCTCAATAAATTTGATGCACTGTGTTGCCATTTCGCAGTGCTCGAGATCATAATGTTGGAAATCCGGTTGAAGATAAAATGACGAATTAATAAGCACAACCACCCAAAACCCAAACAAATAAATCAAGCGTTATCTCTGCATTAAAAGGAACATAAAATAACAGGGTCTGAATTTGCTCGTGTTAACTGTCAAACTGGCTATGGTTCTCATAGCTGCAGTTTGGATTCTGTCGCTCTTCTGAACGAAATTATGAAATATCCCTCCTATAAAGGCCTAAAGTGTTAATAATGAAAGTTGACTTCTAATCTAACCATGAACGAGGTGTTTCCGACTCCAATTTTAATTGACATTGATTCCAACGGTTCCTTTCTTGTTTTTAGTCTTGTCTTCATCTACTTTAAGACTCAAATCTTGTACTGTAGAGCTATGATTTGGTAAGGATAGGGTTAGCTGAGGGAAGGGTTACTTCATGCAGGTCAGCGCCTATTACATTAGTAAGTTGATGTTTTTTTATTTCCATTTAAAATATAAACAGGGAAAAACTATAACCCCAAAAAAAAAAAAAAAAAACACTTGCTTAATATACATTGCGCCACGATGCGCACCAACTCTTTTCATTAAATGAAAAACTGCTATAAGCAGTACCATGCTGCTATCCAAATTTTCTGGGGAAAACACGTAGTAGACTCCCGATGTGCTATCCTGTATATACCATTTTTATTACTGTTTCAACTTCATAATGAAGATACAGAAATTTCGTCACACTTTTCTCAGCAATTATGTGGACTAAACCATTGATAATTTGTCTCAACGCTTTATCTACCTTACGCGTATAGCATTGTATTGCCGTCGCTCATCAACTTTTATCTGAAACTGATATATTTTACCATTTGACAAATTGTACTTTACTATAAACAGTCAAATAATACACACAGTACTTCAGTCCAATCAGTATTGTAACCAGCTCAATAACTTGAAACCATTCGAATAAAAACTGGAAAACTGTTTAACTGGGACTTTTTGTAGCCAAAGGGCTGCGATTCTGTCAAAGTCAAAGACAAAAAATTCAATGACTTGTTCTGTATATCGTCCACAAATCTAGCTAAAATCAAGTCAAAAGCTTGAAGCGTTTACAAAAGGATCGGAAAATTGTTTTTGGGAAGGGTGGACGAAAATAAATCGTGGTGGGGCACACAAATGGTGCTAAACTGGACCTCTAGATATTTTGTAACATGCAGGTGTGTTTTCAACAGAGAAAATGATTCACATTTTACTAAAGCAAATACTGGTAAAATAAATCCAGTTTTTCTCAATACTGCCAGAAAAAATGACTGAAAATTTTTAACTGTAAATGTCTGCCAAGTAATTGCATATGACTACAAACGCTGTGTCAGACAGTATACTTGCTGCTATGGTTGAAATATGACTGTCTCGGCCATTTTTAACGTTGGGTCGGACACATTTTTTAACTGACACAGCGCTTACATGTGTTGTCGCAGTAAAAATATTAGTGACGTGTTTAGCGTTGAAACAAACGCAATCTGTCTAGCACTGCATTTACCTGGGTTGTGATAGACTGAATGTGATGGCATCAACGTTTTACATGTTGTCACATACATATTTTGTTTTATCAAAAACCATGAGGTGATCTGTTTTAACTTTGTGGGTGTTAAGATTCAAAGAATTTTGTTGAAAAAATAATGTTATGAAATAAAATAAACGAATGACGAAAATTTATTTTTCTCAGATCGCTAAAAAAAAATGTACAGATAACACGTACCCTATTTCATGTGAGACTTTTAACTCTGAATTTTAAATAAATTTTGTTATAAAATATGATTTGTTGTGACAGTGTCTACCTGCACAATAATTAATAGAAACCTTGCTGTGATTAGAACGGTAAGAGGTTTGAAAATCTCACCGTTATGTGGACAAACTAAATTGCAGTACATAAGAGGCGTGATTTCGGCGAAATTTATTCTACTTCATTTTATCAATGTATTTATCTTTTTCTGTGGTACACATATTTTATAAATGAAGGGGCTGGATGGATTAAATATATAAATGGCCACACTATTTTGTTGTTTCTCACCAAGTAAAACTCAATATTTATATCTATGGAGAGAAAAGTATTCATTATTATTGAGAATTTTCACTTTTTATGATAATTTCTTTAAATGTATTATTATCATTTCATTTGTTTAAATGTCAGAACAGAAAACTATTTTATTATTCTTTAATTTAGTAAAAGATATCTTTCTTTACAAATCTACAAATCGAAGGTATAATTATTTATTGACTTAAAGACCAAGTCTGAATTACTTATTAACAAAATATATTTTTGTAATATAATATACTCTTGAATCGAATCTTGAATTCAATTATAAAAATATTGTTTTACATTTTTTATTTAAAAACTGTTTAGATATTTAAACAGTAAGACTTTGTAATTATATGACAAATAATTGTTCTTTCATCAAATTAAACGACTCAAGCAGTTTCATTTCTTGTATGCTTGAGTTGTTTAATTTGATAAAAGAAGATGAACCGAGTTTTAAATAAAATTATATTTTTTGTAATGGAAATACAATTGATATATAATAGATACAAGTAGATCCTTAATCCTTAATTAAACATAGTAATGATTGAGTGTCATAAAACAATTAGCCTTGATTAAGTATTAAATATTTAATGTTATTATATATATGTATATGGTGAACAGTTTATTTATTTATTATAATGTAGAAATTCTTAATACTGATGTAAATTAAGGGCTTTCAAATTGACAGGTAATGATTTATTTTAATAGAAAAAGGTGACGTGCCAGAATGTCTCAAATGAACATCCTGTAAAAAGTAGTAAAACAACAGGTGGCTCATAATGTGATACTGATATTTAGTTCACCTTGTATAGATTACTGAAGCTATTAAGACAGCTTTTTAAATAAAGAATATTGATGAGCTCATTTCAGTAATTGTGTTTTATTTAATGTCAAGATTATATTATATTTTAATAAAAAAACATTTTAATAAGTAATTCAGACTTGGTCTTTATATGTCAATGAATAATTATGCTTTCAATTTATAAATGCGCCTAGGTATCACAATATACACTTAATAAAAAAATTGGCCGACACTTCCTCCTTGAAAAAAAAAATGGCCGAAAAGTCCGAAATGGCCTAGTCCAAATTCTCCTAGTCCGAAACGTCCTATATTCGCATTTACAAACATTATAATTGTATTTCATTATGACGCCGCGCTTGACCGTCGAAAATGTATGAGATAATTGAACACTATTGATTTGATGGGAGTGGTGAGGAAGCGTGGTATGTGTCAGTTGGTGAGACTTGTCACGGGGAATAAGAAAATATATTGTGGGGATTTGTACGGTATATGAGATAATTGAATATTTTTGATTTGATGGGAGTAGTGATAACCCCCTAGAGAACCGAGGTATGTATAATTTTTTGTGTGGTACCATGGGGAATAAGAAAATATATGCCTTAGGGGTAGGGTTTTAACGGTTATTTCATAATTTATCATTATTGATTTGGTGAGATTGATGATAATCCTCTTTGGAAGCGATGTATGTGTCATTTGGTGTGTGTTACCACGGGAAATAAGAAAACATATGCGTTAGGGGTGGGGTTTTAACGGTTTATGACATAATAAACAAAAAGAAACTAGCCCAATCCTTTAATTTCACTTTTCGTTATATAGATGATGTTTTGTCGTTAAATAACGACAAATTCCAAGACTTTCTACATCTTATCTACCCCAGTGAGCTTGAAATTAAGGATACTACAGATACACCAAAGTCCGCTTCATTTTTGGATTTGTTTCTTGAAATAGACTATGAGGGACGTTTGAAGACAAAACTTTATGACAAACGTGATGACTTCAACTTTCCTGTTGTTAATTTTCCCTTCTTGAGTAGCAATATACCAGCATCGCCTGCATATGGTGTCCACGTTTCTCAGCTTATCCGATTTTCAAGGGCATGCGTGAGTTACCCTGACTTTCGACAAAGAGGATTATTGCTGTCACAAAAGCGTCTTAACCAGGGTTTTATCAGGGATAAGTTGGTGTCATCACTTAAGAAATTTTACGGTCGTCATCATGAATTGATTGACCATTACAGTGTTCCAATATCTAAGATGATGTTGGACCTGTTCCCACTGTCGTAACCTTTCATGTGGCTCCACCGATTTGTGACTTCCACCGGATTGACTTTGTTGAACTTCACGACGGGTGCCGTATACGGAGCAGGAACTGCTTACCCTTCCGGAGCACCTGGGTTTACTCCTGGTTTTTATAGGAGTTCGTGGTGTTCATTGTTTTTAGTTTTCTGTGTTTATTTGTTGTGTTTGTGGTTGTTCATTTGTCTTCCCGGGTTTGTCTGTCCAATGGATTACGTTTTTTTGATTGCTCCTTAGGTATATTTGTCCTATTTTTTACATTATTGATTTGGTATGAGTAGTGATAACCCCCTGGGGAAGCGAGGTATGTGTCATTTGGTTTGTGTTACCATGGGGAATAAAAAAATTAATACGTTAGGGGTGGAGTTTTAAAGGTTTATGACATAATTTAACATTATTGATATTGTGGGAGTGGTGATAACGCCCTGGGGAAGCAAGGTTTGTGTTATTTGGTGCGTCTTACTGTGGGAAATATGAATTAATTGCATATGATTTTTTTTTCACAATTATCGACTTTGGGGTGGGGATGAACCCTGCTAAAGGAACGAGGTATATGTCATTTAATAGGTATTGTTACGATGAATAATACAAGATCTGATATGAGATGGTTATTGGTAACACTCGTAGAGTTTTTCGATGAAATTCCCCCATAGGGTCCTATATTAAACCCCTAACCTCTTTGAACTGCTCATTATACGTCTCAGTGACCACCATCTAAAAATGTGAATAGTATAAGGCACATCTAGAAGCATTGATCTTTCATCATATAAAATATCAGATCCAAATCTATGACGGTTATTGAGAACTCGAACGAACAAAATCGGAGAGGAAGAAAAAAAGGTCTTATAAGTCTATAAGTCTCCCACTGCGTTTGTGAGATTTAATAAAGGATTATTTTTCATCACTGAACTAAAAAAAACAATGAAATCTGATTAGTTGAAAATTTCAATAAAACCACTCCTCTCATGTACTGCACTTAAGTTATCTACATAACTGCGAGAAACTTTTAAACCTCCAATTGTTCTTATCTCATCAAGGTTTTTACTACTTATATTGTGCAGGTGAACACTGTCATAACAAGCCATATTTTATAAAGATATTTGTTTCAAATTTATAGAGTAAAATTTCAAATACGCACTAAATAGTCACTTCTTATTTCCTAAACAATCTGAGATAAATACATTTTTTTCACGGTGTAGAATGGTAACGGACTTATCGGGTTTTTTTCGGCGTTTCCGCACTTATCGGGTTCAGCAACGGACTTATCGCGTTTTTAGATGACACCATTTGGCGTAAGTAGTTATTTCTTTCAACTTGTAATAAAGCAGCATAGACATTTCTAAATCAGCTTAATGTCACGGAATGGGTAAATTATTTATTTTGTTGAATATCTAATCATATATTCATGGGAAGATACGATTTATTTCAAATTGTTTCCACCAACGTGGTACCTGAACTCGGAAACAAAAAATTTTCATTAAAAAAATGTCCAATTGAAGCGTGTTGTAAGCATGCTGTTTTCTTTTCCAAGTAAATTTTTGGTGATTATTCATTAAATGTAGACATTTTCCCTTTCGGAACTGTTTCATGCACTATTAAGGTCTTAAATGATGGTTAATTTGGAAAATATTTGGCACCGGACTTTTTTTGTTATTGGCATTGGACTTTTTGTGCGAAAATGAATATAAGAAGACTCATATCTTATAAGTTAGTCTATCTGTTTACTCCTCCTGTGTTGTTCAACACTTCTTTATACATTAATCACACAATAATATACTTTATTAATCCACAAACAAATGTGTGGGATTTTATCAGTATCTCGTCCTCATAAAGGCTATTCTAAATTTTTGCTTTTTACCCTGGTAAAACCTGTTACCTGTTACCTATTCTGTACATTCCACCTTTGTCAGATGAACCACTTCAGTTAGAAAAACTTCTTGAAGTGTAGAATCCCTTTTAAACTAGCAGCACTACCATTTGATTTAAAATTCTTCTTTATACACTTATATACACGCATGCAACCTCCACCACACTTTATGATATATATTCAATGCTGGTATATACACAGCCACAGTTAAAATATAAAACTTGCTTGACTCAGCAATTGGCATTAACACCTTTATCACAATCAAAACTCCTTTGTTCCTAGTTAGAATTTATCCAACAGGTTCACATTAAGATCTAAAACATTATCAACACTGCAAATTTCTTTTTCTCCTTAAAAATGCACATTAAAATCTCAAGCTAGCTCCAGAGTTAGCAACTGTCATATTGGCCTTAACTATCTTAAAATCTTATTTAATTTAACTATCTTAAAATCTTATTTAATCATAGACTTAAGGTATATGCAAACAACAATTTTTAAAATCTAAAACTTACTCGAATCAGTAATTATCAATTATCACCTTAGCCACACTCACAAAATTTTTACACTAAATGTCTCTTTTATCTGGTAGCCCTGTTTCCACAGCCTTTAAAGGATCAAACTTGATCTCTTCTGATGTAGAGCAAAACATAGACTGCTTGTCAAACGCTCAATATTCATCCATAATTGTTGTAAAAATTTGAATTTTGTACAGTCCACTATTAATTGTAATAGATTATCATCAAAATCAAATAAATCCTCCACAAGTGGCAAACTTATATTAGCAGACAGTAAAGTTCTTAGTAATATTATGAATTTCAACCTAACTCCTTCCAGTGGTTTACATTTTAATATGAAGTGCATGAGATCTTCAGTTTGTTTAAAACACAATGGGCATAAAGAACTAGTTCTGTTTCCATTAAATTTAGCACGGTCAGCTTGAAGAGTATATGTCCCACTTGCTATTTTAGACTTAACACCAGCTCTTTTAACCGATAAAAGTTCTGAACCACTACTATTCCAAATATTGTGGACAACACCCACATTAAAGTTTTCAAAATTAAGAAATTTTATAGTTACTTTTGTAATAGCCTCAAGAATTAAACAATTTTTCCA
This sequence comes from Mytilisepta virgata, assembly GCA_028015205.1. Taxonomy (NCBI): domain Eukaryota; kingdom Metazoa; phylum Mollusca; class Bivalvia; order Mytilida; family Mytilidae; genus Mytilisepta; species Mytilisepta virgata. The sequence goes on from CM051510.1 coordinate 4,386,361, forward strand.
GTAATCATTCACTGCATTATATACCAATTTTTTTCCATATATTTTTTTCTGGAACTAAATCCAATAAATCTATAGGGGATGGCAAGTCATACAATTCAATCAATTTTAAAATTTGAATAAACCAGGTTTCTGAGACCCTTGATTTTAGAGCAAGCTGCCTTTCAGCAATACTGCGTTCAACAGATCCGTGATTATCGGCTATATTCCGGAATAAAGAAAGCATTCTCTTATGAATCTCTGATTCAATAGGTAGCTGGCCAGCTAAGATTAAGGAGGCAGTATTTGCAGTACGAGATGGAAGATGCTGGATTTGTTTTAACAGTTGAATATAATAAGTAGAAAGTTTAGCAATATCGGTTTTAGTTAAGCGAACAACATCCAGGCCATAAAGTAGCCTTGGAATTACAAAGCACTTTATCATGTGAACCGAAACCATCGGATTAATTCCATTCAAGCCGTAAAGTCCTGCACCCATCAACGCATATACTGTTTTACGGGCAGTTTGTATTCTATCTGGAATTACTTCTTTAACTCCAAATTTAGAATTTATGTCCCTATTTATTCCTAAGTGGATGGCATTAACCGGAGTATTTAACTTTTGATCATTCATATACCAGGTATGTTCAGACTTGTCTCCTATTTTCAAGACACATGATTTCTGTTCACTAATAATATATCTAAACTTGTTTGCATGAGCCATTTGAATGTCAATCATAGTTTGAAGATCATGTGGATCGTTAGCTATCAACGTTACATCATCGGCTACAGTTGGGACACCAAAGTAAATCGTTCCTATACATGATCCTATTTTATTTTCCTCATAAATTCTAAGTAAAGAGTTAATAAAAACTTTATACGCAGTTGGGGACCATACTCCTCCTTGACGAACACCTTGCATTTCTTTAAATCCACGTGAAAAGTTCCTCTCCCATTTTACTTTTGTAGTTAAGTCTTCATACCAGGCCATAAATAATAACCAATTGTCTCCTGAAATGTTCATTTTATGCATTTCTCTGAAAAGACCAGCATGCCATACAATATCAAATGCTTTTTTCGCATCGGTTAAGCGAATATATATCGTTAAACGTTTTTCTTTAGCTTCTATTCTCAGTTCGGTAACTACCAACCCCGCTACAGTAGGTAATTCCCCTTCAGTAAAGCCCTTTTGTAAACGACTTTGCTGATTCTTAATAGAACTTTTATTACGAGATAGATGTAATAGTTTTTATAATTTTTCCAATAGCACTAGTTATTTTTATACGTCTATAAGAATTTGGATCAGCTTTTGGTTTTCCACCATTTTTAATGACAACAAAAAACACGATAAGTCCTGTGCTTAATAAACCCCAACAGTTCGGTGCCAAAAAACACGTCGTATTTTGGAAACCCGATTAGTCCGCTGCCAAAGAATTTTGAAAAAGCTTTGATATGTGATATTTTTAGTCTTTAAATGCACACAAGTGGTTCTAATATGTATTTTGCATGAAATTAAGGAGCCCAAAAAGTCCACATTCTAATATACTGCGTATTTGAACGGAAACCACAACATTAGTAACAGTGTTCGGCCGGTTGTCCTGTTTAGTGTGGAGCTCTTTGAAAAAACCATGAGTTGTACCGAAGTAAAATGAAAAATTTCGCAAACTTAGATCATCGGTGCCTTCCGTGATCATATAAAAATAAACACTTACGACTTCTTTTCGTCTATTTGGTTCATTTTTGTGACACAATGTCTGGAAACAAAGCACGATAAGTCCGTTGCCGAACCCGATAAGTGCGGAAACGCCGAAAAAACCCGATAAGTCCGTTACCATTCTACACCGTGTTTTTCCTTCGTTTATTTTATTTCATAAAGATTATTTTTTCAATAAAATTCTTTGAATCTTAACACCGCAGAAAGTTTCATGATGTTTGGTACTGCGAAATATGTTTGTGACAACATGTAAAACGTTGATGCAGTAATATTCAGTCGATCACGACAAAGGAAGGGCACGATTACTGTCAAAAGTAATCGATTATTAATCGATTACACACATAATTTTCATGTAAGCGATTATTAATCGATTACTGCAACATTTTAATGTAATCGATTGTAACCGATTACTTTTCGATTACTATCAGTTACATTCTACAAAAGAAAAAAAATAACCAAATAAGGTTAAACACAATTAAGCTGCTCAACATATTTCTAGTAGAAAATCAAGAACTTTACATGAGGACCATTCAAAACATTCAAGTTAGCATTTAATCATTATCAGTTTGTGAACGTTTTTATTTCTGACATATGTCAGGACAGAATATTTTGCCACCAATACTAAAAAGTCTTTCAACTAAATTTTGTTGTTTTGACTCATTATTTGCAGAAATATTTTGATCAAGCTCATTACGGTGTTTCCCCTTAAAAAAATATAAAAAGGGGGATGGGAATAGTTTTACAAGCTAATTTCAGAGATTGAAATTCAATTAATTATTTGTGTGGAGAATCTCCTTAATGACAGGTTATAAAAATGTCAATGAAGTATATTTTATAACCTAGGGAAATGTAATGTAAAGCTGACACTTAATAAAGATAATTGAAATTAAAACAAAACATGCATGCCATTGTTTAAAAAGTTTTTGTCATCTAATCAGTAAAAAGAAGAATAGAATAAAATTAGATATTTATTCCCCATATAAGGGTGCATTCTTCTGCTGTTTCAGTCTCGTTGAAATCTCGTTCGAGAATTATTTCCAAAACATGTGAATCAAGTGGAAAATATTAATAAATTCAAAAAATATTATAATCCAACCAAATTCTGTGAAAAAATTATGTACTTACAATAAGTAGTTTTTGGGAAATAAAATTTTCAAATTTCATAACAAATCTGGTCGGTGACATCAGCCAAAATGTTGAGAAAATGGGTGAGGGGTACAAAGAAATGATTTTACCAAAAATATGTACATCCCATATCAATATGTTCTTTTTTAAATTCTTTTATATGCATTTTTTCAATCATTTATAACAAAGAAGTTGAAATTATATGCTCTTTGTTCTAAAACATAATGAGAAAAAACCCAAATTTACTAAATTGACTGCATGGTCAATTTGACACGAAAAAACAACAAAAGTTTATAAAAACTTTCTTATATTTACACGTACCTATAGTTTTTTTTAAGTTAAATTCATTCAGATTGGTCCACTTCATCTTTAGGGAAAGTATGAAAAAAAGTTTAATAGTGGAACTGTAATTGTTTTCATGAAAATAGCCCAAAATGGGTACAAATTGATGAGAAATGAAAAAATCATCAAAAATGGGGTACTTTCAAATGACCATAGCAAAAAAAGAAGTCCACCACCGTATGATTTTTTCGTCATAAATTACTTTCTTACAGTCATATAAACCCAAAAATCAGGCTAAGAAAAAAAGTCAATACTAGAAATGTTTGGCTCCTCAGAGGTGTACATCCTTAAATTAATAAGCAATATATTTTTAGTGTAAAAGTGTCACACATTTACCTATAACTGAAAACTAATTCAATGATTTGGTTTATTGACAAAGGACTTAGTTTCATTTCTTAATCTTTATATCTTAATATTATGAAGAATCAAACGCTTATTTTGTAAAATGAAGCTATGGCAAAATTTCAAATAAAATACTGTGAATTAACCTTAAATGTGCATTAACTGAAGAAGATATGCAACTGTTTATTTCCATTCAAAGTAGGTTCTATTTCACCAAACTACTAAAGTAATCGAAATGTAATCAAAAAGTATTCGAAGATGTCAGTATATATTTTGCTGTAATGTATTAAATTACGATTACATGCAATCGAAAATATTGTCGATTACAGATTACAATCGATTACGATTACAGATTACGATTACCCCATTCCTGATCACAACCCAGGTAAATCTGTGCCAAAACGTTTTGTCTCACACATTTGCAACTTATTTAGCAGTCATTTACAGTTACAAACATGTCCTCCGCAGTTGGAAAACGACTGACATTGGTCTTTTCAGTCATTTTTTCTCTCTCAGTAATGATCTCCGCCAGCGGGCAATAACCAGTTATCTTGCTCTCGTCGATTCACGAGATAATCAATTAAATTTTAACCAAGATTTTATCTAAATACTATTTTAAACATATAATTATGCATATGCTCATAAAACAGCGTAAAGTAATTAAATTTTTAGATCCATAGAAGAAAATAGGTGATTTAGTGTTTCCGAAAATTTATTTCTTCTTTGGTTTCCGTGGAAACGAGTCCCCTGACCTATTTATTTTATTACATTTATTTTATTGGCAAGTATTCAATGATCATACTCTGAGTTATTCATAAAATCGCTGGGCCTTCTTAATATATTTTATTCACATTTTTTGTAGCTATGGATACCGTTTAATTTTAACAAAAATATGAAATATTTGGATATTTTGGGTCTTTTTTGCACTGCTTCTTATCATGGACCTTATTTATGATTATGATTTGATAGAATGGTATAAATTATACTTTTCGTACGAATTTCATTGACATTTTTGGTAACTTACATAGACAAGTTGGTTGAAATGGGCGTATCCTATAAATTAGGAAATACTGTCAAATATTAAAAAATTGCCCTTTCCAGCCAAGAAATGGCACGGTGAAAATTCTGCAAAACGTAAAATGTAATAGAGCTTTTCAAACTAAAGATATTGATATGATAAACAGGCAAATTAGTAGAAGCTTATTTTGTTTTCTTTACGCAAACCCTACCTTAAGTGCCATACTTAGAGGTTAGATAAATTGATATGTGTATCGTAGAACCGTAACAGGTTTATAACAATCTTCCATTAGAATAAACATTTAGCTCAAATCATAGAGCGGTAGACTACTGAACCAATCTATTGTTGTTGTGATAGGTAACTTTCCTTCTACTGTTACTATTTTTAAGAGAGGTTGGGTAAGAAACAAATGTTTCAAATGATATCTAAAAAACACTAGAATTTTGAGTGCTTTCAACAGTAAAGCTAAGTTCGAATTTTCGAATATCAACGGTTTGTTCATGTATATAATGAGGTCTTCTATTAATTAGTTTCGCGTGTTTGGGAAAAGAAAGAATATTCAAATCTGCAATTGTAATTTTTGCATTGTTAATTGGCAGGACTTAGAGTCTTTGAAGTCAAAGTTCAAAGAACAACTTGACAAAATGTTAAAGGATAGTACAGATAGGAGAAAACACCTCCGAGAGGGCGTGGTTAGCTTTCTGTCAAATACATCAAAAGAAAACACAGAGTTTGGTACACTGAGAGAAAGAATATATAAAACGGCTAAAGGAATTCCGAACTGGGGAGAAGATTTACCCGTTAGATGGATAAAACTTGAACAGAAATTAGATGAAGCTAAATCCACCAAAAAGTACCCAGTTATGACGACAGACGAGGTTATTAATCTTGCTGAACTTGAAGTCGACTTACCTCAAACGACCATAGAAAAGATTGAGAAGGAAACCTTATTCTTTCTAAAGTATCAGCATTTAACAGGAAATGTCATATTTTTTGAGGATTTAAAAGATTTTGTTATTCTGAAACCAAAATGGCTCATTGACGTATTCCGAAAATTAGTCTGTGCAGATTGCTTTCAGGCAGAAAAACCACAAAAGTCTTTCTGGAACGATTTCAAGGAAACAGGACTAATCAAAGAAGCAGACATTTGCGAACTATTATCAGAAATACCAGAAAATTACCACCAGGATCTACTTAATATGATGGAAAAGTTTGATATAATTGTAAGAGACGACGGTGAAAATAATTACGTTATTCCCAGCATGATAAAAAAAGGATGTTCTCTATCTAAGGACATTTATGAAAATTTAGTAAACAGGTATACGAAATCATCCTGGCTCTGCTTAGTTTTCGAGTTTTTGCCACCAGCACTCTTCAACCATGTGACGGTTAAATTTATGAGGGATGGCAATTATACACGAAATAAATTGTGGCACAATGCATGCATGTTTGATCGTCAAAACGGACTTCAAAAACTGATCATTTGTAAGTGGTCAAATGTGTTATCTGTCCAATATTTAGTATACGGTGAAAATGATACATTTTCCTCAGAATCCATTCCTAGCAATATCAAACACAGCCTACTAAATATTCAGGAGGTGATCAGAAATACAACGGGGGAAAATAGGTACAAAATTCAAGTTCATTATAAGGCAAAACTCATGTGTTCTGAACACTTTGCATCTGTTGTTCAAAGTAGAGACATAAATGAGCTCAAGTCGGAACCAAGATTTGCATGTGAACATAAGGATGGTGACCAGGAACATGATTCTTCTGAACCAATTTTCAGTATTTGGAGTAAACATCTTAATTATTTAGTAAGTAGCTCATAATTACAAGTAAATGAAAAAAGGCTTTCTTTCATTATCGTTATATACTGCAGCAAACAAAACTTCCAATTAACTGTTGAACTGTGCATCACAATGGGTGTCAAATATACTGAACCGCAAAAGAAACGTCGCACAAAATGACATGTTCACATACATTTATTTCAAAGTGACATTTATATATTTTAAATTAATTCTTACAAAATTTAATGAATGATTTACAGTCTTTTGGTTACAATGTTCACAAAAACGTCACAATTGTCGCAACGTCACATGTTTTCAATGCTGTGCTCCCACGTCCGTTAATAACGTGTATGTCCTTCACCGGCACCAATTACTGCGGCACATCTTTGGTACATGGAGTTGATAAGCCAATTAATAAACGCCATCGGAATACGTGCCCATACTCTCTGAAACGCTTGTGAAAGTTCAGCTGCAGTTGTCGGACTTGGCTGCTCATTATTCAAGCGTCTTTGAACTTCGTCCCATAAATGTTCAATAGTGTTTAAATCTGGACTCAAAGCCGGCCAATCCATAACATTAATGTTATTCTGCTGTAGGAAGTCTCTTGTGGCTCTTGCGGTATGCGCACGTGCATTGTCCTGTTGGAAAGTCTTGTTTTGATGACGTGCGAAATGGGGCTGAACATGGGGTGTCAAGACTTGGTCGATGTAACGGGAAGCTGTTACGCCATTTCCTTTGCCTGGGCCAAGGTTTTGAAAGATGACTGGACCAAGTTTAACGTTAAGGCCGATTCCACCCCATACCATGATGCTAGGTCCTCCCCACGCGTCTGTTTCCAGAATGCAGCTGTCTTCGTAACGTTCCCCGCGTCTTCTCCACACTCTGGTTCTGCCATCGGCTGTTGAAATGCAGTAACGGCTTTCGTCAGAGAAGATGATGTTACGCCATTGTCGATTTCGCCAATTATGTCGCTGAGTGGCCCACTGAAGACGAGCTTGACGGTGTGGAGGAGTAAGAATAGGTCCTCTTGCTGGACGGCGACATCTCATGTTTCTAGCAGCTAATCGCCGACGAACCGTATCATCACTTATGGGTCGTCCATGTGTTCCAACAGTGTTTTTGGCAGTTTCGGCAGCTGGGGTGAACCGATTCATCAAATGGTGACGAACAATGCCTCTATTCTGTCTAGGGGTAGTGACTTGGGGTCTACCACTCCGTGGACGGTCATTTGTGCTGTTTGTTGCATTGTACCGTGTCCGTAGACGTTCAATTGTTCGAACAGCACAGTTGAAGTCGTTGGCAATAACTCTGGCAGATTGCCCAGGATCCAATCGACCAATGGCCTGTTCTCTCTGTTGTGGAGTCAGACGTGGCATAGCTTCTGTGTCAACACTGATACTAACACTCTTTAATTTTCTCCGGCCTTTTATACCCATAAAGGAGCACGAATTTCAAGAACATTTAAGATTTAAGAAAAATTACCGCCAAGTGTGTCCCACGAGCGGTTTTAGGTACGGTCGCTCTACGATATCAACTGAAAATTATTCAACCGAAAATTTAATTCACAGGTAATTTAATCTTACCTGGTGATGTAATCGTAATACTGATTATATAAAAATCATTAATTAATATTTATTTTGAATTTTGCTAACATTTTGAAAAAGCGACGTTTCTTTTGCGGTTCAGTATACTTTTGTTATTACACCACTTTATAAAATTCTGAAATATTTCATCGCCTTTATATTTCCAGGTTTGATGGGAAAGCTATCGTAATTTCCTGTCCCTCCGAGCATACTGCGAACCAAAACTCAGATGCGTGTTCGTCAATTACGAATATCGATAGAACGCTTACTCTCAATTTAAAGAGTAATGGGATATTAGTTGTTCAAATGCAGTTTAGTTTCCATTCTCCAATTTTCAGGAAATAGTTACACAACATTGGAATCAACAGATTAGACAAGTTTGATGATTTTAATGAGCCTAAAACGCAATTTCCTATACTTCAGCATGTTTATTATTTCCGTATTTTGTAATTCTGTGAGTCTAGTAAACATTTGAAATTAAGAGATATTAGAAATTAGGTTTAAAATATTTTGAATGCTTTATTGAATACTTAATATTCTGCCTCTAAGAAGACTTTGTAGATTTGTAGTTATTTTCAAAAGAAGGTTAATTGATGAATGTTTATTGGAAGCAAGGAATTTGGTAGCTGTGTAGTGTGGTACTATCATTGAGGCAATATTGCTACTAGAGGATTGCAGGTCCCCGTGGGTTTCAATCCACTAAGTCAATGCTTCGGCTAAGATACTTCTGTAGAATGTAGAACTTCACGACGGGTGCCGTATACGGAGCAAGAACCGCTTATCCTTCCAGAGCGCCTGGGTTTACTCCTGGTTTTTAAAGGAGTTCGTGTTGTTCATTGTTTTCTAGTTTTCTGTGTTTATTTTTTGTGCTTGTGCTTGTTCATTTGTCTTCCCGGGTTTGTCTGTCCAATGGATTACATTTCTTTGATTGCTGTTTAGATATATTTGTCCTTTTTTTTACTTGATAACTTTTTAAACATTCTGTTGAAAGTTTATTTTAAATAAACACCTCTGGTAAGATTCACATTACCTGGATATTTGCTGAACTCTTTGGATCTGTCTGGCTATATTATGTTAATGTTTTCTTTGAATTTTTTGGCCTTTCAAAATTTTAGTCTGAAAGGTAGTATCGGGTCTTGTTTTACTTTTTTTCTCAAGAGTTAAATTCAGGTATATAAGAAATAAAGGTCTTAAAACTTTCTCTATTAGTCTTAACTGCTTAGAGATGGACACGTTACCCGAGGTAATAGACATTTTTTATATATTGATTTGTATTTGTAGTTGGAAACAAAGCATTTAGCTGTACGGAGATTGGAAGAAATAATTAAGAAGATTGAAGAAAAGCTAGAGCTTAGCAACATGTTGCCTAACGAAAAAGTAGGTGGACAAGTCATGCCCATTTGTACGAAACAAAATTAAGTATTATTGTTGATAAGGAGATTTCTACCTATCATAAGTCAATATACATTGAATGTTGTTTCGTATTTGTTAAGTAAAGTCAAAATATTCGAGGGGAGGGGGCGGAATCTAAAACAACTGAAAAACTCCGGAGAACAACGAAGACAAGACCAAAGCAATACAACCACTACACATAAAAAATATATATGAACAGAATGAACCACACCTAAAACCCGGAGGTGCATCCAGGTGCTCCGGAAGTGTAAGCAGTCTCTGCTTCCTGCATTTAACCCCCCATGCTGGCTGTGTCAAATCGGGTATGAGGAAGGGAAAACATCAATGGAACAGGTCTATTTTAATTTGGGAAACTTTTTTTCACATTTGTCAGCCAAGTCATGATGACGTCCTTAAAACTTTAATAAGGATGACTGCAACTTAGGAGCAAAATACCCCTGTTTGAGCAACTTTTCTGTTAGCTCTGGAATAACGTATTAGTGGTGAAATGTACACTCCATATGCCGGCGCTTCTGAAATGTTGCCGCTCAAAAATGGGAGGTTAATTATTGGAAAGTCAAGGTCATTCCCTGTGTCATAAAGGTTTGTATTCAGACTTCCTCTGGTGTAATTCTGGAGGTGCGTTAATAGCCATTGAACATGAGCAAAATTAAAATCTTATTTTTAGGAAATTTCAAACAGCTTAGTATCCTGTTATATCCATTTCATCGGATATTTGATTGTTAGAAAAATCTTTAGTTACACATTATGCCTTTCCTGGGGAATCGGGACTATTTATTTATATTCATTTTTGGTAAATGGATAGCATTATCAGTGGACAACTCTGACTATATGATTATGTCAGAACTTAATAATCTTCCAGTTTCAATACCTTGTCTTTGAAGGAAAAATTCCAACAAATAGTCCTCTCTTATGCAAAGGAAACTTTGAACAGAACAGAAAGAGTTACAGAAAATGAGATCAATACGATGAGTACTGGACTTCGACATGATTTAGAAATAATTGGGGAAAGGTTAGTGTTAAACTACTTGATATGCTTTATCGTCATCTCCTGAACAGAAAACTGCCTCTGTGGCCTTATATTTGCTTGATCACCTAGAGTGTGATGTTTTATATCCCGAATACCTCGGTTTTTCCTCGGTGTAAAGCTGGATCCATATCGAAATATCATCATCATGTGAATTTTTGGGTTTAGTTCCTTTCAGGTAAATGTATTTGAAGCATTCCTGTGCTACCGGGAGAAGTATGCAGCTTAGATTGTTAGATTATCTAGTTTATATTTTTAAATATATGTTGGTATGATAAAGTTAAAGTACTGTTGTGATATAGTAATTGTGGCTCAATAAAAAGGGCAGTCACTATATACATGTTGGTTTGTTGTTGCCATTTTAATAATTTGCCGCTAAGTTATAAACAGTACTACACCAGTAATACTATAGGAAGAGACCGTTTTCTTTGAGCGGTAAAAACTCTGAAACCATAAAATGTTGGAAATGTTTGAGACAGAACATATAATAGTGACATTCAGTAGTTCTCAAGTTTGCCCTCAGGAGAATTTCTTTTTCTTAGAAAACTGAGTTTTGTGTGAAAATGTTCTAAAAAACGCCCGTCATTGGGAAGAGTATTACTCGCATGATTATTATTTCATTATCTCCCCTTTTGAAATAACATTTTTGCTAAAGTTAATTTCATTTTTGTGATAGTACCTATTTTGGTACATTTTAACATTGTATAAAACGGGAATAATCATTTAACATAAAAATGATAATTATTATGATTAGATATTCGATTTCACTTAAATATTTTGCAAAAGATATAGTTATATGGTGCCACGATTTATGATTAGTATAATTGATTTAAAGCGTATTGTTAATACTTATTCGCTAATCTGTTAAGAATCATACATTCTTTACTAGGTTTGGAGCTTGCTTATTTGAATACTCAAGTTCCCCTCCAAGAAGATTCGGTTTAAATATTCAAGTTTAAACCAAGATTTCAGTTTCTAAATTAACATTGAGACGACGTTAAAAATTTCCGCTTAATGTCTTTACCACCAAGTATGTTTTTCTAGAATTATTATTTCTGAGGTCATTTTTACATTACCAGTGTTGTGTTCCCAAATTATAATTATTTTTTTATATAGAACTTACTTTTTTGTAAGGAATTCCTATTTATATTTTTGAATTATATGTTTCGAATCTTTGTTCTATGTTAACATGGTTAATAAAATATGAAAGCTTTTAAAACATTTATATAAACAACTGGAAGTCGCAGTGGAACGAACTGCATGTCTTAATTGTCCGTCTGTTTGTCCATTTCTTTGTCAGTAAATTAGTGGTTTATTGTGAAACTTTTATTTGAGGTTTGTCGGAATAGCAATTCTTGACATTTAAATACACAGCGGGGTTTGGAAACGCATAGCTGTCAGATCCTCCTGTTACATTTCCTTTTCTTACCAAACAAGTAACACCGCCGTCAAACATTGAATGAAAATATTGTTTACACAGTATTAAAAGTAGGTAAAATAGATTTTAACATATGAAAACATCCATTTTATTTGATCACCGTCACAGGAAACGCGTAATTCAGTCAATGTAATCTTTTAGCATTTTAATATGTTCAGTGGGATTGCCGCGTATCCGTTCTGTACCTCCTTGCATATGACGTAACGGACAGAATTTCAAGGGCGATAAAGCCATAATTAGTACAGATGGCGCGCACATCACAGGCTATCGTTGTTTTGTTTATGTCGCGTACGTGTGAATCTTCTTTGTTTTCTGAATAAAAAACAGTAAAACTGCATAATATTTTTAATGAATCACGACGATAAACCATTTATTGAGATGATCCTTCATTTATTGTAACATTTTACATGCGTTTTTGACATTAAAATACCCCAAAAAGATTGGCCAACGTATTTCACAGTCTCTGTCCAAATATATGGCGGGTAAAACCTGCCTATAAAAATAACTGACACAAATGCATCCTACAGGCTCTATAAATAAAAAGGTTCCAAATATAGCCAGAAAAGGGGCTAAGATGTCCCCTAATTACCATAATTACCCATCATTCGATTTGGGAAGATGCAAACGAGGCAATAATAGGAAGCTGGAATTTCAGCCACTACTTTTTGCAGGAATACGGCGAATGTCACTAAAAAATCACAAATATTTTTTAATTTTAACAGTTTTCCCACTCAGGATTAGTTTCTCAAAGCTCATATAGTTTGGCCACAATTTTACTGAACATAATAATGTAGTTAATTTCCAGGATTTACAGAATGTGAGCCATAATTGCCATTGGCGTCATGGGCTTGATCTAGACTATTGGCCTCCAATTTATCTTTATTAATAGCCATTCCAGGTTTTTGAACTATCAGCATAATTTGATACTTAGGAAATGCATGTGCACTGTATTGTTCTCCCATTTGCACATTGAGTAGCCCCTGTACTAGTGAAGCTAAACTTGTTATTGCATTTTTTACTTTTAAATTATTGTAGGTCTGTAAATAATTAATAAATTATTTCCTTTTATAAACAATTGTTTTGTTGTTATATTCAATCTAATATTTACATGTTTTTCATATCTTTGCTGTGTTTTTTTATTACAGTTACATTTCTCATCATGTAGTGACATTCAAACCTTTGAGGCCCATAGTTTTAACTCATTTTTTTTCAGGAATGTCTCAGAGATCCAATTGTTATAAGGTCCATCCGGATCAAGCTCCAGGACCATGTTGTAATTGTGGTCAGGAGGATATCTCCAAACGTTATGTCCATCTTGTACACAAAAAATAAAAAAGTTCTGGTTTCTGTAATTTTATTCAAGAAAATTATAAAATTTCAGATCTTTCATGCATTTGTAGGAAATGTGAACTCAAGTTCAAAAGAATATATGCTAGACCATCTGAGGACATCCAAGGTCCATCAATGTCGAAAAAGTCATGTACAATTGAAAAAAATAAATCTAATGAAAAGGGTTTGTGTTTTTTACAAGATTTTTCAATATGTAACAAGACAGCAGATCACCATACTACTGTTGACCCAGCTATATTTCAGAAGGTCTTTGATATAAATCTTGAAAATTTACAACACACATTACAAGTATCACTTTGTCACATCCACTACAACACTTTAAGTAATTGTAAAAGGGAACAGGTCCATTGTATTGTGTGCGAAAAGATTTCCCGTACTAAAAGATTTATTTGTATTTCAGATTGTACAAATGACCTGTTCTTACAGTATCTAAAACAAGAATTAAATTTTGAAGCAGACTTAAATTTGTCAGAAAAAAAAATGTATTGCTGTTCTTAGTGTTATAACAGTTTTAACCTGTTTTGTGATCTGAAGCAGGAGAACAGGCAAAATTTCAGACTCCTCAATATCTTACTGAATGTCTTAACAAATTGACAGATACATGTATAGACCCTGTAGATGTATGTGCTGAAAACATAGATACTGTCACCCTACATCATATTATTGAATTTGTTGTCCAATCATTTCTTGATGATAAACCCCTATTATTACCTGTAGTCTATGAAAAATATAAGAATTTATTGAAAAAAATATAGATACATTCAGATGTACAATATCTGACAATGAGCAGCTAAGACTGCTAAATCATAATCTTAAATGGTTATTGAGAATGCTGAAGGTTAAGTTAGGGAAAGGACTGCTACATTTTCTTCCTAGGAGAAAAAAAAGATGGTTGTTTGATTTACAGGAATGGTGCTGATATACTAAGTTCTTTGCATGCAATGACAGTTAATTTTTACAATACATTAAATGAAAAAATTCGAAGAAGTTACAAAATTGACTTGCAATAATAAAAAAATTATTTCAAAGAAAAACACAAAGATGTCTAACCATGAAATTTTAAATGAAGCTGTACAAATTTTAAGGGCATTTGTCAAGCAGTACACATCAGAGAAGTCATTATTAACTGATTGTTTTATGGAATTTTTTATTTATAATCAGTGCAACTAACAAGGAAGACACAGACTGGTTAAAATATGTAGGTTCATGGGACAGACACTACATTGAGCAACCCTTTAATGTATTTAGAACTTTCCCCAGACTTTTCATTTCTAGTTGTGTTTTTAATACTCAGAACTCACAGTGTGTAAAACCATTGCATTTGTTACTGACAGATGTTGCGGACAAATTTTCTAATTCCTCTTCAGCCTTTTTGTCAATAAATGCAAGAATTTGTGCTGGCATATCCAAAGATTCTTTGCGGAGATTTATAACAAGTCGATGCAAAGAATTGGAGCAAAAAACAGATTTATTTCTCCACATAGGTTTACAATAGCCAGTTTTGATAATCTGGACAAGAATCAGAGTTACTCAGTAGCTGTTTCAGGAAAAGACAAAAGTGGGTTCCACGGTACCAATATACAAACAGCTAGACCCTGTCCTAGTTTACCAACTAATGTTGATGCATGTATCTCTGCAAATTTTGATTCATTTTCAGATGAAATGGTTATAGAACCTTCCAGAGACAGATCCAACCCTGTAAATATTATTACTACTATAACTAATCCAAATGACAACATTGGTCTTCCCTCATCTATTTCAGAAAACAAATTTTCACATCTCACACTTTCAGATTTTGACTGTTCTTTGGCTGAATCCAAATCTTATATCAAGTTTAAAGAAGATATGAATCGGTATGGTTTCACTAAATTTCATTTACAGGAGAAACAAATTTCAGTTCCTGGTGTAAAGACTTTTTTTCCCTTCCTACACAGGCCACTGAGAAATCATACTTCACATCAATTGCTGTCCTGGATGAAACTGCAGACAAAAAAGAAACAGTTCTTCAAGTCCTGAATATTTTACATGAGAAATTTCAGATTGGTATCCAGTGTGATTATGCTGTAGTTGTAGGTGATGGTAAAAGCTATGATTACCTCATCAACTTGAGGTGTATGGGGCCAGTTTAAACTGGGTCCTTCCATACCCAGGGACTGGCACATCCTAAAAAATGTATTGCCCACATTCATTCTCAAACAGCTTGCATCCAGATTTCACCATGGCTCCACCTTCAGAATTTACTGAATGCTCCAAATTTTCAGTAACACATAGATTTTTAACCCAAGTATGGGAAGCAATTTTGAAGTTGCAAATCAGTAAATTTATATCTGGTTCTGAGAATTTCACTCATTATGAAGAATCTTTTAATGAGATTATTTCAGATATTTTATCCTCTTTAGATGTATATGCATCATTAGATCAGATCCTTTGTAACAAAGAACTGTGGTATGAAATTTTCAACAAAAAAGATTTAATTTTTTCTGTATTTACAGATGATATGCTTGCAGATTTTAATGCATGGAGAGAACAAGAAATACGGAAAAGCCAAACATTTTCATTTTGGGACTCTTTTGTTCATGAAGATTTTATGAATTATATGGGGCTTTATTTTGCAATTAAGACAAGGGATTGGGATTTAAGAAATGCTTGCCTTAAACAGTTAGCTTGTTTGTTCCAAGCATTTGACAAACATAATTATCTTAGGATGATACCCTATCATATTGCAGATTTAAAAACTTTTCCACCTGAGGTCATTGAGTTTTTTGCCAAAGGTTGTTTTTCTTTTTCCATTTCAGGTGAGCATGGCTGCTCGGTTGCTCTTGATGAAGCACACGAAATGCTTTAAACTCTTTCAGCCAGTCATCTAACCTGTTATTTACCATACAGAGCGGAAACTCTACATAATTTAAAAACAAAATTACTCCTTGAAAATGACATGCCAAATCATACACAACACACTACCCGTATGTTGAATTAGAGGAGAGAAACATGAAAGAGTATTGTTGTCATTACAGCAGTCCTCTTTATTTAGTACAGGAGATAGACAGATACTTCATCATATTTTTACTGACACTGATGCGACAGCTGAACAGACGGACAGTTTAATGAAATACAGACAGTTTGGACAGGAAGACCTAGCAAATTATGTAAATTGTTTTTTGACTGAAGACAACGGACAGCAAGACAAAACCCCCTCCCCGAAAACAAAAACCTTAAAACTTTTAGTACCACAAAGGTTACAGTTCATCGACAGAAAAAAGAACTAAAAGATAAAAAAACTGTTATTTCATGTTTAAGGAAAAAAATTGCCTTTTCTAAATTAACAAATAAGCCAGTTTCTAATTTATGCTAGCTAAAGGCCCCAAATACCGAGAGCCTCAGCCAATTAATTGGAAATACAATTTCAAGTTACTTATGGATTCGGTTGAGGACTATGCAAGAAAATGGACTTCAAAAGAACAGGGGCCTGCTGAAACACTTTCAGAGTGGGTGAAGGCTATTAGGTCAATGATACAAATCAGAATCAAAAGCCTCTAAGGGTCTATTAGCACTAAAGCTATATCCATCTTTAAAGACCCTAAGGCTGTTGAAAAGTTGACTCGCCTCCATGACAAATATGTAGTTGTCCCAGCTGACAAGGCCCCCAATAACATCGTTTTTATTTGTAAGAACTATTATTTTGAGTGTCTTAGAAACGAATTGGGAATAGATAACACTGCGGGTAACCCAACTTATACACCGACCACTAAGCAGGAAGTCCTTGATAACCACAAGACCGTTCTTCATTCCTTTGGCATTTCTACAAAGGATGAAGAAATGGACCTTCCTGGATTTGTTTCTTGAAATAGACTATGAGGGACGTTTGAAGACAAAACTTTATGACAAACGTGATGACTTCAACTTTCCTATTGTTAATTTTCCCTTCTTAAGTAGCAATATACCAGCATCGGCTGCATATCGCGTCTACGTATCTCAGCTTATCCGATTTTCAAGGGCATGCGTGAGTTACCCTGACTTTCGAAAAAGAGGATTACTGCTGTCACAAAAGCTTCTTAACCAGGGTTTTATCAGGGATAAGTTGATGTCATCACTTAAGAAATTTTACGGTCGTCATCATGAATTGATTGACCATTACAGTGTTCCAATATCTAAGATGATGTTGGAACTGTTCCCACTGTCGTAACCTTTCATGTGCCTCCTACCATTTGTGACTTCCACCGGATTGACTTTGTTGAACTTCACGACGGGTGCCGTATACGGAGCAGGAACTGCTTACCCTTCCGGAGTACCTGGGTTCACTCCTGGTTTTTATAGGAGTTCGTGTTGTTCATTGTATTTAGTTTTCTGTGTTTATTTGTTGTGCTTGTGGTTGTTCGTTTGTCTTCCCGGGTTTGTCTGTCCAATGGATTACGTTTTATTGATTGCTCCTTAGGTATATTTGTCCTTTTTTTGGAACAGTTTATACAGCTGCCTCGTGCTATTTGTGATGCCGAGGGTGTACCAGAGAAGGGACAAAAGTCTTGGGCAACAACCATTTTTAAGAAATTGTATCTAGAATCATTTTTAACTAATCTGCCAGTTTTCATTACAGCAGCTAAGTCACTAGCTTTTATTATTGATGCCATGTTTATCATAAATACAAGTCCTCTTTGTATTCACAAAACATTTTCAGAATATGCAGCCTTCCTGTTTGAAATGTGGGTAGTTCGTCCACATCACCAACTGAACTCTTCAGAAGTACATATAATATTTGACGACCCAAACAGAAATGGTGTCAGTGCAAAGGACATTGAAAGATCAAGGCGTGATTCTGAAATACAGTCCTCGGATTTCGAAAAGATATGTTCAAACAGTCTTGCCTGAGAACTGGAGATCTGTTATTGCTGTCAGAATACAAAAACGTTTACTTGTTAATTTTCTTTCAGACAAATTTTTACAGCTGGCAAATAAAATTTTTTCAAATTCAGATTTTCTTTTAGTTACAGCTAATGGCTTTGATAACTAATTCAAAGACAAAGCACTATGTTCCAAAAATGCTTCTATTACAGAATATTTTGAAGCAGCTGGCGATCACGAAGAGGCAGACACAAGAGTTTGGTTGCACACTGTAACATCATCTGCTATAAACATCATCATTTACAGTCCTGATACAGATGTTTACTTCATAGGTTTACCACTACTGAAAAATATAAACAAATCAATTTATGTCCAATTAAAAGATACACCTTATGAAAAATCGTTTATTGATATGAACACATTGGTTCAATCATTAAAAAATGATGTTTGCTTTCATGGAATCGAAAACATAGAAGAATGTATTCAAATTGTGTATATATTTAGTGGATGTGATTATACTTCCTATTTTAAAGGGTACGACAAGAAAACTTTTTTGGCACATTTAGAAAGTATGCTGGTTTTATTTCAGGCAGTTCTGAATATGGTCTTTTATGTGATATTAATTCACAGTCAGGGCTTCATTCCTTTTACAGATTAATCTCAACTGTATACTTTTCAAGACACTGTTCTGCCTTTCTACCCTTTTCGTCACCGAAGACTCTATTTGATGCTTTAAATGCTGATAATATTAATGAAAAACACTTAATTTTAATTCAGATATTAGAGAAAAGATGTGGGAGAGAATTTTAACTGCGGTTGAAATTATGCCAAATGCTGATGCATTAAAATTACATTGGCAAAGATGCTGTTGGGTTTTTATGTTTTGGTCACAAGCGTCAAAACAGTTTTTAAAACTTCCATCTCTTTCACATTTTAGATGGCAAATTATAAAAATGCAGGACGAACATACAGACGGACAGATAGACAGACATTACGGACACTTTGACAGCTTACTTAGCTGTGTATGGGATAGTGATGTCAACTTACAGAAAGTCGAGAAGACTGTAGATTGGTATACCAAGGGATGCTCATGTAAAACTGGGTGTAATACCAAGCGGTGTAAATGCAAGAAGTTGAAGTCAGATGCCCATAATGCTTTTTGCTGCCCTGGTTGCAAATGTATTAACTGCAAAAATATGCCAGAAGATTCAAACTCTGTTGATCTTGATTTTTCATTTTCAGATGTAACTCTAGAAGCAGTTCCTTCTGATGAATCTGAGCTGGAATCAGATGATGAAGATGAATATGTAGATCCTGCACAAGAATTAGAAATGATATACTTAAATATAAATGACACAGAAGTTTAAAGTAGATATCCATTTATGAATCAGGCAATACCCACTATTAATCTTTCAAACATCTCATATTAATATTTTTTTTTTCAAAAGAACATATGGCAGTGTATTAAGTTGTTAAAATATAATTTTTGGGGTAAATGTTCCACTTCTCACGTTTTGTCTAATTTGCTGATTCCAAGATGGAGCTTTTAAGTTTTTTTTAATTAAAACTGTTTCCTCCCATCAGTCACCATGTGGCATTAATTTGTGCTGTTTTTTCTTGTCAGAATAATACAATTTTTCAGAAATAGATGCATTCTTCTATGTTGTCATTCCCAGGGAGTCGACAACAAAATACCTTTTCATAAAATTTTCAAACACTTAATCATTCTTTATGCAGAAGATTGGAAAGTACAAGAACCCATGTATAATGAGATATCTTCTTATGCTAGGATTCTATAATTTTATAAGACCTATATTATGTGCATGTCTTTTTCAGAAAATCTAATGAAATACATGAACATGCATTGAAAACCAGTCAGTTTTGCATGTTACTTTTATATAATGTGCTGCCTTTGTGTTGTGTTATTATCCCTTATCTACTCTTTTTTTACAAGTTGTAAAGGATAAATGAATTCAGCAGAATACCATCTATGAAACAAGAGTGGAAACACAAAAATGTCTCGCCTGTCGTGTATTTCTAATGAAAGTAAATGCTATCAGGCATACATTATATATTTTAAGCTGTAAATAATGAGAAAATGAGGTCAAGGTCCGATGACACCTGCCAGTTGGACATGTACACCTTACAATCCTTCCATACACCAAATATAGTAGACCTATTGCATACAGTATTCGAAAAACAGGCCAAACACAAAAACTTAACTATAACCACTGAACCATGAAAATGAGGTCAAGGTCAGATGACACCTGCCACTTGGACATGTACACTTTACAATCCTTTTATACACCAAATATAGTAGACCTATTTGATACAGTATTCGAAAAACAGGCCAAAACACAAAAACTTAACTATAACCAGTGAAACAATAAAAATGAGGTCAAGGTCAGATGACACTTCCCAGTTGGACATTTACACCTTACAATCCTTCCATAAGCCAAATATACAAGACCTATTGCTTATAGTATCTGAGATATGGACTTGAACACCAAAACTTAACCGTGTTCACTTGAAATGGGGTCGAGGTCAACCTTGTAAGGTATGCACATACGAAATATAGTTATCCTATTACTGATAAAATTAACATTACAAAAAATCTTAACTTTTTTTTCAAGTAGTCACTGAACCATGAAAATGAGGTCGAGGACAATCTACATATGACAGACGGAAACTTCGTAACATAAGGCATCTATATACAAAGTATAAAGCATCCAAGTCTTCCATCTTCTAAAATATAAAGCTTTTAAGAAGTCAGTTAACGCTGCCGCTCTACAAAAAATGGGGCGATGGGAAGCTCATTTTCACTTAAATTTGATGTGGCCTTTTACAAAGATAAAAAAAATGGCTGAATCATGCATTCCTG
Organism: Mytilisepta virgata; assembly: GCA_028015205.1. Taxonomy (NCBI): domain Eukaryota; kingdom Metazoa; phylum Mollusca; class Bivalvia; order Mytilida; family Mytilidae; genus Mytilisepta; species Mytilisepta virgata. Next base: position 4,407,196 of record CM051510.1, read on the forward strand.
TCATCTCTTTCAGAGTCAAAAAAATATTTTGGATTCTTATATGTACATGTATGTTTTCACTTGCTTATGCATGTATGTCAGCATTAAAGATGCAAAAAAATCACATCCCACTTCTTATATATTTTTAATATATTGGGATGAGAATTGAGAATTTTAATATGCCCAGCTTAATGTTGTAAATACTATAGATATAGATGTATTGATAGATTTTTTTTTCAGATTTCAGCTGATTTGCAAATTTGTAATTTTGTATGCATAATGTCACAAATGAAATGTTGTTTTCTTTGTTTTCTGTTTCATTCATTGAATATAATTAACATTTGTATATATATGTAGCAATAACATATTTTATTAATAGAGCTTTTATTGGTGACATTACTAATTAAAAGTTGTGTTTTATTGAAGATACATGTACTCTAATACAATGTTTATATTATCTTGCAGTCAATTGTAGGAATTATTTTGTGCTTACATTATATATCTATATGTATATAGTTTTGACTTGCATGATATTTTGCTTTAAAGATCCAGATCTAATATATTGCAGAGACTGACAACCTTTCTAAATGTTTGAAATTAACATTCATATATATATATATATATATATATATATATATATATATATATATATATATATATATATATATATATATATATATATATACATTATTGATGTTATTTCAGAATATCAAAGAAGCACAACATATTCCATTTAGGGAAGTTCACATGTAGATGGACCTAGAGATGATCTTACAAGATGTTCCATGCCAATAATATGAACATTTACTACTAAATTCATGTAAACAGAACATATTTTAATAATTATTTCTTTTTAGTTTCATATATTTGTTGACTATTTTAATTTATTTTTCAGTTTAAAGTTTTGGGCTTTGTTTTTTTTTTTATTTTATTCTTTATTAAATTGTTTTATCTGAGTTTTTCCAAATTCTTTTTAGTTGATACTTTAATTTGATTTTGAAAGGCTTAATTTCCATTAAATCCAGATTACTTTAACCTTTAAAATTATTATTTTATTCAAGATTTTTTCAGTTTACAAAGACATACTGCTAACATTTAATGTACATTTGAACTAAATTGATATGGCATGTACATGTACATGTATGTATTAATCAGCCTATTAGATCAGGATCTGTATCTGAAAACTAAGCATATATTTTCAAGCACTGATAAATTTTTGTCGAGGAAGGGGTGACATTCAATCAAATGAATTTGTATGTGAATGATGGTCATTCTGTGTTGTCAGGGTACAGAAAGTATCGCCCCTAAGTACCCATTTATGTGAATGCTAGTCATTCTGTGTTGTCGGGGGAAAGACGGTATTGCACCCTAAGTACCCATTTATGTGGATGCTAGTCATTCTGTGTTGTCTGGGGAAAGACGGTATTGCACCCAAAGTACCCATTTATGTGAATGCTAGTCATTCTGTTCTTGTTTATAGTTTTGCTTTCCTTTTCCCTATGTTATTTTTCTTTTTTTACCTTCCTAAGTTATCTAAATCATTCTGATAAAGCAGTCATTCTCTCTGACAATGATTTAATTGTTAGACTTTTTTGAATTAAATGTTAGACTTTCAGAATCATTATCTTATTAATATTAAATAGCATGGAGTAACAACCTACAAGTATACTGCTTCAACAATAAGCAAAACATTTACCAAATTTATAAGCTACATGTACATGTATAAAAGCTTCCAGGAGTAAAAAAAGTCAAATTAAATATACATGTACCATTAACAATGTATTTAATCAAAAGATGTGGCTGTTTAATGTCCATGAGACAACAACCCTTCAAATTTGTAGTTTGTAAGCAAACAGAAGGCATTGTTTGTGTATAATGACTGAACAATGTATGGGGCCACTGTAGGCTTACATGTAATATGCATAATATGCAGTGAAGGTGACAATATCATATTAACAAGCAAAGGGTATCTATATGAAATAAGGAGATGTGGTATATATGATTGCAAACAAATGAGACCAGTATCCACCAGAGGCAGAGACTAAAAAATGTTTATCATCATGTAAGCAACTTTATGCATGGTGACAAAGAAAGAAAGAAAAAAAAATGTTGTCACAGGAGGTATTATATTTGTTTTCTGCATTCTGATACATTACACAGGTCTACATAATTTGTTACTGACATGCAGATCATGTCTGCTCAAAATCAGCTGATGTGTACCTTTAATATACATACCTTTCGACCATTAAAAGTCATTGCCAGAACCATATTTTGTCGACTCTGCAAACAAAAAACTAATAATTGTGAAATCAGGACTGTTGTGTGACGTATGAATGTTTTTTTTTCTGCGTCCTGGTGGTGAATTCAGCTGCGATAAGTTGAAAAATCCCGCTATTCTCTTCCACACATTCCGATGTGTATTGCGCACACATCGTAGCGAATGATAGGTAAATTTGGTGACGTATGGATCAGCTCATGTGTTTTCCCGAGATTCATGTCGATTTTGACCAATGGGAAGGCTTAGGATGCATTTGTGTCAATTATTTTTAGACCAAGGGTTCCCTTTCTGAAGAAAATATAAACACGCCCCCTGTTTGTATATCGTATCGATTTGCATATTCTTAAGCATTTTAAAAGGTCGTTATTCATCAGTCAAGTGCTTAAATCAATATTTAACAATAATTAGTTCATAAACAGTATTTAAAGGATCTAGAAATCAACATATAAGCCGATTCCCTGGGTATGATAAATACTACGTCAATGCGTTCGTGGCGCCATCTTTAAAAAAGGATTGTCTCCCTTTTCCCGCGTGACCGATACAAAGTAGCTCTTCAGTGTTTCCGGCATTCCCACTGGTTATTTACAACTCATCGCGTTTCCAAAAATCACATGGCGTATACAACAACGATGGTACATAATAGGTTAGTCCAAATAATTAATCCATGTTGGAAAATTTTTACTTGGACGTATATTCCATCGATGAGGGATCCCAAAAAAAATAAAAACTAATTATACCCTTGAGACGCCATCTTAACTAATAAATAAATAATATATCTCATTGTGTACAATGAACATTTACAGTATGTTAGTTTGTCATTTAAATACAAAAAAATGATCACATGTTGAATACCTACATGTAAGGTGTGTCTGGTTTTCACGTGGCGTGTACATGATAAACACTCAGAATGGAATGGTTGTCCGCCGGATTGTCCCCTAAGTATTAAAAGACTAAAGTCCAAGGGAAAGGACAAAGCTTAGGAGACATAATGACAATACAAAATTGTTGAAGAAAAAACACATTAAGACTAACACCACTGGGCGTCACCTTACAGCAGGTATATATTGCTCTTTTCTGGTACCTATTGCAATAGTATTCATGTAGGTGTACCGTAAATGGCAACAGGCTACAATTAACGTTACAGTAGCGGCAATTGACGATACACTTCTATTGTTGAGATAATGCATTGGTTACCAGTAAATATCAATATCTGGTGTACGGGGATGCACAATGAACACGCATCCATAAAAATCAGCTGCACCGGCAAAGTATGAGTCTTCTCCTCCTTAAAGACACCCACCGAGATTGTCGCATAAAATTAAAACCGTGCTATCAATGATATAGGTTTTTGTTCGCAATCCCCCTCTTAACAATATTTTTTCACCCTGCAGCATCAGTATTGTTAACATACTTCAGCTTTTCCCCACTTTTTTACCTATCAAATGTCCACTCCCTTACCTCTGCCGCGAGAATCGCGGGTTCCTTCTAGTATATTTTAATATCTAAAATTGAATAAAAACATGAACTGGTGTTTCTAACAAACTGTTTCCTTAGCTTTAAATAGAAAGTATCAGCTTATCAATAGTAGAATAGTCAGAAATCGAAATTTAGGAAATGTTTGAAGCATTTTAAATTGCATTTTGAAACCATGTCCTTTAACGATAAGATGGGGGGGGATTGGGTTACAAATGTAGACAGAATGGAAGTATAGCTACATATATTTCACATCTCCTAACTTTCTTTTACTCAAATTTTCCGCTTGAAAAATTCGTTTTGCAAATATATAAATTCTGTCTTCGGACAACATCTAGGATTAAATTTACAGGCTTATCTACGCTAGATTGAAAGGGCAGAACATGTTTATCTTTCTGGAGCACATGAAATCACTCCTGGAATTTTGTAGGAGTTTCCATTGTCTTAGCTTCAGTATTCTTTTTTCGATATTCATTTATAAAATATTTTAAATGTTTCAAGACGAGTGTTGCAAGTATATAATCTTTGAATAATAAATGTTGAAGGTTCTATCTTCAATAGTTGAATAAATCATCTTTCCCTAAAATGGACTTTTGAAATGGCAATTATCCTTTTATATATTCTTTTAGAATATGGGGAGAAAAATCACATAAAATGGGAAGATCGATCATGTAAGATTTGAATGAAAAGGTTATTTGATGCTTACATTTAAAATTCAATTTTCCATCAAATTCTTTATTCAAAACTCGGCTACGACATTTTCCATATAGCATATATCGACTTAAGTATCATAAATGAAATGTGGAATATATATTTAGTAATAACATTGCCAGTAGGTTCCATTAAATTTTTTCCAGACCTGTATTGTAAACAGAAAATTGTCGGAACCAAATTACAAAATGGTTTCACTGCAAGGAATACAACATTCTTTCAATATGAAATTTGTATATATCTAAATTATATCGAAAATTTGATTATGAATGTGTTTTCTTTTATATAAGTTTCTCTAGTTTTTCAGCCAATTTAACGATCTCTCGACCCGTGTCTGAAAAATTGTTACTCTCACTAGTGAGGTTTTGGTTCTCAAAATAAGATTGGTCTTCAAAATATTTCCTAAGTTACACATAAAAAAAACGCGATCCCGTCGTCTGCATTGTAATTTTTTTCTTAAAAAGGGTTTTGAAATCTGACAAAAAGTCGGATTTGTCGGGGGACAGATAGAAATCATTATTAAGGGTCAAATTTGAACATTCTGTGTTCTTCTTCTTGTTCTTTTCCGTCCGCCATTTTGACAGCTGTTGTGTGATACAACTTCCGCTAGAAAAAATAAATCCGGTTTAAATGACAACTGACATATGGAAATAATCTACCGTATATATCGATGATGTTGTTAAATGATATTTAATAAAATATTGTATTTATTATGATTGCTAAATACTTGTAAAATGTCGTGTATTTTTCAATATAAAATTGGGATGAATACATACTGGTGGCTGGTAACGGGAAGACGTTGGGAGAATATAATGACGTTGACCAGTTTTCAAAGCGTTTTAAAAATTAGAGAAACAGCGTCTTACATTATGACTTGTGGTTATCGCATTTCTACAATCTCGATAGTTAAATTACCTAACTTAATTATGTACTCCATAGCAGTATGAACATTTTATAGATTGAAAGTTTAAAAAACAATTGTACATGCAAATAGCCACCGAATGACAATATTTGCTCATAATTGCCGTTTAATGCAGATAATTCATTGATATTAAGCAAACATACGTCTTTAAATAGTGACGTAATCACGTAAGAGGACATTTTTTATTACGGAAAAATAAAGTAGACTAATAGAGCTCAACATAGATTTAAAGGGGCCGAAAATTGGCCTTATAGCAATCCATCCTTTGTCACGCAATGTGGTACAAACAGGTATCTTTGTTTAAAACCGATCTTTAAAGCTTTGAAATATATACCTGGCCATGTTCACGGTCTGTTACATTTGGGAAGTTCTGATTCTGATCCCACAGGGTAAGGGCTAAATAATGAATGTTCATTGACGTATATTTCAAGTTGTAAAACCACCCATGAAATAATCGATTTTTTATATAGCGTCTTACATTTTTACGAATTTCTCAATCGAGATAGTTAAATTCCGTAATTTAACTATCGAGATTGGAGAAATGCGATAACCACAAGTCATAATGTAAGACGCTGTTTCTCTAATTTTTAAAACGCTTTGAAAACTGGTCAACGTCATTATATTCTCCCAACGTCTTCCCGTTACCAGCCACCAGTATGTATAAAATTGGGATGAATACATACTGGTATGTGCACATTTCGTAGAATTACGACTCGTGAGTTGTGCCCAAGGCTTAAACTGTTAAAAACCAAAACAAACGACCAAACAATTGAAAAGTAAATTAAAAAAAAACAGACTCATTTTTTGTTTGTATAATCGTTTGTTAAAAAGGAGAAAAGCGAAATTTCAGTTTTGGTGTGACAACAGTAGTTATCATGAAGCGTGGAGGTTTATTAACTTTTCTCTAACATTTGAAAAATCTAATTCACTTTTATCCAAAATATTTCAAACAATTGACAGGCTTGGTGTTTGTATTGCAATTAAAATTGTTTTTATTAGAAAGTTGAAGTGTAACCTTTATTTCATTGTATAAAAAAGTATTTCATGTGATATTTTTCACAAACTATACAGCAAAACAAAGCTTAAAAGATGAATCTTATCTTAGGGGAATACCATACAGTACAGGGGGAGATATAGATACGATATATGTAACCGGTCGGCAATTAAAATACCCAAAACCAGTTTAAGGGTTCTATACTCTTTTATTTCCACAATAATAATATACCCTACAACATATAATAAAGACAATACTAAGTACAATTGACAAAGACATTACACATAAAACCTATAATGGACAAAGGGGAATAACTCAAATCTGTGATTTATTCCTTACCAGTATAAAAATAAAGTTATATTTAACAATACTTAATTTCAGTCTAAATGAAATACACCAAAATTACTTGTATTATATGTGAAATATATATATTTTATTTGCACCTCATATTTTATAATCATTTGCCTAATAATAATAATATATACTCGGTTTCCAATTACACCTTGTAAAAGTACTGTGTACTATCATGACTATTACTATATATCTTGTATATTTCAAATAATTAACACACGAAAATTACATAATCTAATTAAAACACAAATATCACAAGACATTTACATTACACACAAAACACAGAACACTGCTTACCATGTATATGGTACACAGCTGAAGTGGGCGATATGGAACCTTTCACTATAGTATAGCCTGCATATGGTCTACCGTAACAAGTATCTTAGACCTGAATAAAATAAATATTAACATTCATAAGTCCATTGGCCAATGTATTTACATACATTCATAATATAAATATTTACTTGAAATATTACTAAAACAATTTAGCACATCTTCATATTGAATATGAAGTATTAGTTAAAAATCTAGATCCTATGTAATTGAAAATATAGACCTACTTTATTTATGCTGAAGTTTATGTAACAATAATGTTTTAAGAAGAATTTATCAACATTATTAATTTTCAACACTTTCTTTCTCTCATTCAAACTACACATTCACATTTCATTCATTCAGAGAGTTAAAATAACAAATATGTTAGTTTTGTTAGAAATGTATGATAACTGACCTTATTTGGAAGCAAATGTGTATCCAAAACTATTTATAATTAAATATATCAAAATGTCCATGGCTTATCTCTACACAGCCTTTATATATAGAATATATATCATATAGACAAAAGAACCAAAACTGTGACCAATAAAAGAGTCACATGACCCAATAGAAAGCCAGAGATTTTCCCTCCTAAAACAAAAAGGTTCAATACAGGGAAAAGTAGTCAAATTGAGAAAAACCTGGAAGGAAAGAATAAACTGTATGATAAGAGGATCAGTAGTGAACTATTTGACTTAAAGTACTACTAAACTTTGAAAACAAATACTTAATGATTTATTAAAAATACAAAATTATAAACTATCAATATACAGTCATATATTTGATTATAAATCAAATATATCTGTCTGCCACCTATACACATTGTGACAACATAGTATCTCTCAGGAAAACCCCGTAAAGAATCCTAAAATTGGGGTTTTTTATCAAATATATCCACAATATACGGACTCCAAGATTAATGTAATAAATTTTAAATAAAAAATCAGAAGAGGTTTTTTTCTACATTTTACCAAATTATTATCAATAATTTATTTGCCCTAAATTTGCATAATTTGTATAATCTGTTTATAAATCCTTTATGCCATTTATTTAAGGGGAAACAATGTCAATGTACTCTGAAACTTTTTACAAAGACCCGGTGAAGTCATCGTTAAAATGTTACACAGCTTTTAGTGATAGTCTTAAAAAATGCAAAATTTAGTGTTTTTGGCTCAAATATACTAAAAGCAGTGGCAAATATCTTAAAAACTAAGTCCGAAAGATATATATTCTTTCGGAATTATGGAATTGAACAAAAAAATTGACCATCCGGAAAACTGTCAGCAAAATTCAGCAGAGGATGCTTATTGTATCGTATTCCCTTAATTTTACCAAAATTATATTAAAATCCTATCATTTCTCGGTGTAAAATGAACGGGTACAATTATATTTTGTAGATCACCAAATTCTTCATCACTGTTACATGTATATCAGTGTTGTTATTAGTTTATTTCATTTCTAGAAAAGAAACGGAAAATTATCATCTCGCCTAAGTAAATTGTTCTAATTTTTATTGAAATTTTATTTTTGAAAACATCCGCTAACTGCAGCAGACGCCAAGTTTTGAGTTCTGTAACTTTTAGATAGGTTCGGAAATGCTACAAATTGTTTTAGCATTGCGTTTTAAATTGTGGTGATGGTATGGTTTTTCGATCACCTAATGTGTATCTTCCATTTTGATCTATTTTATCTCTAAATATAAAAAAAATAGATTTACAACGAAAACCTGTCACATTTGTGTCTTATTTATTTGTATTTGCCGGTTGAATCACCTTGCTGTATTTACGGCAGATATATGACCGGTTTTCAATATTTTGATCTCGAGGACTGCTGAAGAGTTGTCAGTCAACGAAATGGCCATATAGTGGATCAAATTTATTTCGGTATTTTGTGATAAGTTTTAGTAGTATATGCGCACAATTCAGTTATTATTAGAGGAGGTGGAGCCTGAAGTGACGCCTCCGAAACCGAAAAATACGTCACAGGAAGTGACGCCACTGGAACCAGAGGTCACGTTACCAAAACCGAAATTACCCGGAAGTGGTTTGAGCGCATGCGGAACCGAAAGTAGTGACCTTTCCCGCCATTTGTTTACGGTAGTGACGTAAGTCACGTGATAGGACTCCGCATGCGTGACCGGAACCGCAAGTACCCGATAGTGGTTTGCGCGAACGCGCAATCGGAAGTTATGTGTTTCCCCGCCATTTTCCCATTATTGGCCGGACCCGGAAGTGCGCGCATGCACAACCGGAAGCAGTGAAATTTCCCGCTGTTTTCCATTTTTTACTTACGGAAGTGACGTCAGTCTCGTGGTGGTACGAAGATGTGCTATGCTTGACTGATTATCTCCCGTTTTTCCCGTGCTTCTCGGTCGTCTGTGGGTCTTTCATCGGTCTGTATAGGGTAAGGGTGTCGCATCGAGTGTGGTGTTGAAGTCCGAGAGTAATCGAAGTACAGAGAGGTGATTGGATTATCTTCCCTTATGCCGCTCTTTTCAATTGGAGGTGATGTTTTCTATGAGGACCAAAGGTAGGATTGGATTATGTCCCCTTCCCTCCAAGTGATGTTGTCACCATTAGATCAATGGAGGGTGTCCTTAGCAACCGCCTTAGCAACGGTGGTCCATTTCATTGCTCTATGATGCACTTCGTTTCTCTTCTCTTGCTCCATGCCGCTCTTTGCTGCTCGTCGCTGTTCATCCTACTCATGACCTTACTCGCGTGCTCATTTCAGTTTTATGGGGCTACTTGTCACCGTTTTTTGCTGCTGCTGCTGCTCCTGGTGCACGTCGCTGTTCGTCATCGCTGCTCTTCTCTTGCTCATCGCTGTTTTTATCTTGCTCTTTGCTGCTCATCGCTGTTTTTTTCTTGCTCTTTGTTGCTCATCGCTGTTTGTCTCTTACTCATCGCTGTTTTTCTCTTGTTCTTTGCTGCTCATCGCTGTTTTTCTCTTGCTCTTTGCTGCTCATCGCTGTTTTCTCTTGCTCTTCTCTTGCTCATCGCTGTTTTTCTCTTGCTCCTTGCTGCTCATCGCTGGTTTTTTCTTGCTCTTTGCTGCTCATCGCTGTTTTGCTCTTGCTCTTTGCTGCTCAACACTAATCATGACCTTACACGCATGCTCATCTCAGTTTTTTTTTTTTTTTTTTTGGGGGGGGGGGGGGGGGGGTGTTGGTCACTGTTTTCGCTGCTGCTGCTGCTCCTACTGCTTGTTGCTGTTCGCAATCGCTGCTCTTCTCTTGCTCATCGCCAATGTTCCAATTCCTCCGTCACATAGAGTCATTGCTGTCTTCAGCTGGTGGTGGGTCGTAGTCGTTCAATACACGGTTAAGCAGATATTTTCGTTTTTCTACAGCATATTCCCATGATTCTTTTGATTAGTAGTCTTCCTTTTCTCTGAAGCGTTTAGCCGTTTTCTTGATCTTTCTATGTACGGGGTTTTTATTCGTGTCTTGATTTCGAGGTAATGCTTTCGTATTTCGTCTCTGTATGTGTCAAACATGTCTATATATGCTGCCAAGCGTGCCTTGTCTTCTTCCATTCCGGATTCGACTAGTTCGTTTACTTTCTGTAAGTATTCCGATTGATGTACTTGAAATGTTCTGTTCAAAATTACATCCCATGGAGACTGTTCGCATTGCTCTTCGGAGTCTTCGTTGGACTCATGGTCACTACTTTGTTCCGATTCCTCGTTATCGGCTTCTGTGGTGGTGTCTGAGACTGAATCAATATAGTCTGTTGAAACCTCTTCCATACCGTGTGCATTCTTTTTGTGTCGCAATAGGTTGAAGTTTCGCGTGGACTGGTATCCACATATGTCACAGATATACATTAAAGACGTCTTTCTTTCCTGGGATTCGATAGTAGAATGAGCTCCGCTCGTCCTGCAAGTGCTTATATTAGCTACAGATTCCTCAACGGCTTGTTAATACATACACAAACGTTTGGCAAAGTATTCGTTTCGAGATTGTTGTAGTTTAGATTTCACTTTTCTGATTAGGTCTCTATTAAATCTTGTCCACTCGTTGTCAATCCTTCTACACCCCTTGCAGATATTCATGTTTTTGTAGAATTCCGCAAAGCTCTCGTTCATTTGACACTGTACATTTCTTGTTTGGATCCACTTTACTTACGTCACTGTAGTAAACAAATAATGGGAAAATGGCGGGAAAACAATTTACTTCCGGTTCCGCATGCGCGCAAACAACTTCTAAGTATTTCCGGTTCCTGTTAGGCATACGCGATCGGCATATCCGGTTCCCGTCACGAGACTTCTGGTTCCGGTGACGTCACTTCCGGCCCCACGTCGCTCCACCTCTTCAAATAATAACTGATCTGTGCGCATATACTACTCGTTTTATTACAAAAGAAAGTTAAATGAAGGAATTAGGTGTATTGGAATCATATTCCACAGACCTTTCTGCTCAATCGAAAAAAAAATTTCTTTGTTTGGATATATATGCTCATTATCCGAAATCCGGTGCAAGAGTTCGATTCTCGAGATTATAAATAATCGTAGTCTTTCCCTTAAAGATCTTCTTCTCTGAACAAAACTAGGCCAATTGCAACAAAACTTGGCAGCAATGGACACTAGATGGTCCTCTTTCAGACTTGTATCCGGTGTTCTCGTACGCCATCCAAAATTGCCGGCATGGACGTCCGAGCCGAATATAGTTTATCATAGGACACTATATATATGGGAAATTTACTTTAAGATCTTTTTGTCTGAAACAACTTGGTCATTTGGCCAGAGCCGAACATAGTTTAACATAGGACCCTTAGGAACATTTACCAGATCTTCTTGTTTGAAACCACTGGGCCGAACATACTTTATCAAAGGACCCTATGGGAAATTTACTGAACGAATTTCTTGTCTGAAACCACTTGGTCAATTGGCACAAAACATGGCAGCGATGGTCCTTAGGTGGTCCTCTTTCAGAATTGTCTCCGATGACCCCATCCGTCATCCAAGAGGGCCGCCAAAGCCGAACATACTTTAACAAAGGCCCCTATGCGAAATTTACTTAAAGATCTTCTTGTCTGAAACCATTGAGTCAATTGGAACAAAACGTGGAAGCAATGGTCCTTAGGTGATCCCCGTTCATAATTGTATCCGAATTAAGATGGCTGCAAGAGCTTAACATAGTTGAACATAGGACCTTATGGGAAATTTACTTAAACACGTCTTGTTTGATACCACTTGGCCAATTGGAACAAGACTTGGCAACGCTGGTCATTAGGTGGTTCTCTATTAGAAATATATGCGATGACTCTACCGGTCGTCAAAAATGGCAACCAGAGCCAAATATAATTAAACGTAGGACATTGGAAATTAACTTAAATATCTTCTTGTCTGAAACCACTAGGCCAATTTTAACAGGACTTGGCGGGAATGGTTCTTATGTGGTCTTCGTTCAGAACTATATCCGATGACCCCGCCAGTCAACCAAGATGGCCACCAGAGCCGAACATAGTTTAACATAGGACCTTATTGGAAATTTGCTTAAAGGCGGTCTTGTCTAAAACCACTAGGCCAATTCAAACAAAACTTGGCAGCAATCGTCCTTAGGTGGTCCTCTCTCAGAATTATATCCGATGACCTTGCCCGTCATCCAAAATGGCGACCAGAGCCGAACATAGTTTAACTTAGGACCTAATGAAAAATTTCCTTTAAGATCTTTTCTAAAACAACTAGACCAATTGGAACAACACTTGGCAGCAATGGTCATGAATTGGTCCTCTTTCCGAATTGTATCAAATGACCCCGCTCGTCATCCAGTTCAAAATAAGACCCTAGGGAAATTTACTTAAAGGTCGTCTTGTCTAAAACCACTAGGCCAATTCAAACAAAACTTGGCTGCAATTGTCTTCCAAGATGACTGCCAGAGTTGAACATAGTTTAACATAGGACCCTATAAAGAATTTATACTGAACGATCTTTATGCCTGATACCGCTTAACCAATTGGAAAACTGGAAAGCAATATAGGTCCTTAAGTGGTCCTCTTTCAGAATTAATTCCGATGACTCCGCCTGCCATCCAAGAGGACTGCCAGAGCCGAAAATAGTTTAACAGTAACCTGTGAAAAATTTATTTAATGATTTTCTTGTTTGAAAACACTTGGCCATTTGGAACAAAACTTGGCAGCAATTGTCCGTAGTATGCCCTCTTTCTGAATTATATGCGATGACCCCGTCCGTCATTCAAGATGGCCGCCAGAGCCGAACATAGTTTAACAGTACCTATGGGAAATTTAGTAAAAGATGTTCTTGTCAAAAAACATCTGGCTTATTCGAACAAAACTTGGCAGCAATGGTTGTTAGGTGGTTCTCTGACAAAATTGTATCCAATCACATTGTCCGCCATTGAAGATTGTTGCCAGAGCGCAACATAATTTAACATAGGACCTAATGGGGAAAATCACTAAAAGATCTTCTTTGTTGAAACCGGTGTGCTAATCGGCATTTAACAGCAATGTCTCATGCTACAAGATGGACATAATCCAGGTGAGCGATACAGGCTCCTGGGAGCTTTTGTTTATGGTTGACTAGGGTACAAAATGGCCATTTTCCTTTTGGACTAGATTGAAGACATTTACGCCTCGGTGCAATAGCTGGTACCTCGGGAAGTACAAACTTTCTATTCCCCTCATATACAGTCAAGAAGTATATAACAGTTCCATAAATAACCCTTGCTTTCAGTGCTGTACGGTGTTCCCTACTTCCAGATATTAGAGTTGTCTCCCATATGACATTGAAAAATGTTGGAAAATATATCCAACAACATATCATTAGTGTGTTTGGAGGATATTATTTGGAAGGATTTTTTTTGGCAAAAATACAACAATTCGTCCATTGATATATATGGAAGATACTTTCTCCAAAGAGCCGATCACTCTGTAAATAGGAGACAACTCACATGTACCAACAAAATGGAATAAGACCAATTCTGACTGCATATTTGGAGAATAGTTTATAATTCCCTCGATATCAATTATTGCCCTCGGCTACGCCTCGGGCAATAGCTGGTACCTCGTAGACGATTAACTTACTATTCCCCTCATATGGCAAAATTGCGGGTACTTTGGTAATTTTCATAGCGGCCATTTTGGATTTCTCTGAGGACATTCATTACAAAACATTTAACTTGCCCCAAAAAATAAAAATGCAAATATTCAAATTCTTATAACTCATAAGCAATTTGTCCGCATATAGGTACCTTCTACACAATATTAGCTTTCCTTTCGTGTGCAAATAAACATTGTCAGCATTGAAAACTTTCGGCCAATTCAGTTTAAAAAACTGAAGCGTAACCGTGGTATAACTGCTATATAAATTAACAAAAATTAGTTAAAAATGCAAATTCAAACTACAGATACAGATACAAGGCGAGATCATACATAAATTATCCGAACAATTTTGGAGGATGAATTTAATGAGGAAATAAGTTTTATCTCACCTGCTTTCATAACTTTTCGGCCAAAATGTTTTTAAAACATGATAATTTCAAGTCTCCCATAGCGTAATCCTTCAAATATTTCCCCTCAGAATTAAACAAACAATTTGTAAATATCCACCAAAGGAAGTTTTCATAGACAAATTAGTTTAAGAGCCGAGACGGAAAAAGACTCGATTATCCGTAATTCAAACAATTTTATCATTTTCGATCTACAACTAAGGAAAGTAATTTGCTTAAAAGGGCTGAAGTCACGTGATGCAAATGCAATGAATAATGTACCCAGCATTTTGCCATATGTAACACCTACTAAATAAGTATATGGTGGTTCCACAAATAACCCTTGTCTTCAGTGCTTTTAATTCACCGCGGGCTCCACAACAATTCAGTTCCAAGCTTGTGATGACTGAATTTTTATAGCTTTTTTTTCTTAAATTACTAATTATTATTAGAAGGAAATATGTTAATAATATTATAAAATGGTTAAGGAAGAGACAGATTATAATGTATATTCATCCACATGCGTACTAAAAAAGGGACAATGTCTTGTCCTGTGTGAACACGGCTAAAAGCAGAGACTCTAACGTGGTACCCTGGTGAAATATTTTCGCTGCGCTAGCTTCACTTCAAATATAAGGACAATGAGAATTACACTTCCTGGTCCCAAATTCGCAGTGTATCTTTCCAAGTGGAGATTACGTGGAAGGGAAATGACGCTGCTAGGGAGGTAGCTTTTTATCCTGCAAATAGTCTATCTAGTAGACAAATTGAGATTGTCGAATTATGTCGAATTATTTGTTTTTTTTCTATATTCGCTTACAACGAAAGTATTGTATGCTGGTTCACAGTGGCGTCATATGTTATCCCTAAAGTACGCAACGAAAAAAAGTCTTTTGAAAATAGCAAAGAAATGTGCCATTATCGCATTATCATGATTATCGTGACTTTTCTCGATGAAAGATAACAATTTATAATTGAAGAATCAGTATATTTACTTACAGCATAAATCGGTAAAAGAATACCGAAGCGACAAAACAGTGGGAAAAGTCCACAAATTCTAAATCCAAGAAAAAGACAAAGTCGGGATAATCATGACGGATAAAAGTCACATGGATACATGTATAACTATAGGAATAAAATACGTATAATAAACTAAACAGAAATAGAACAAGACAGTACAGAGGAGTGATATCAGGTGCTCCAGAAGGGTAAGCATCTCCTGCTCCATTAGCGGCACCCGTCACAGTGCCAGTGAGTAAAAGCCAGTGAATTGTCAAGTTCGCTGAGGGGTCAACTCCAGGAGGACGTGAAATCTAACTGAAGATATCTTGTCTCACAAAATATTCAATTTATTTGTAATCGCTGCGGAACAAGTGTGAAATGCTCGCTAAACTCTATTTTCTTCCTGTGTCTATGCAAGAACCGGTAAATATCTTTGATATACAAAATATTTTACCAGAAAACTATATAGTAGATCAACATTTAAATAGAAACAACCAGGATAAAACTTGTAATTTGCAAGGAAAAAATCTTTTTAGAATTATGTAGGTCTTAAGGACTAAGAATACTCAAAGGCAGATATGTAGGTGATAAATTAAGGTATTTTACTTGTGACGTAGGGAGATTTTTCTTCGTCACTACGCTGGGGAACTAGCGAATAAAACTGAAGTAAAACGAAAGTTTAAATTGTTCTATATTAAAATGATAAAAATTCAAAACAATAAAGTAAGTTTTAACAATACAGTATTGTCACTAATGGTAAACTGTCCATTAAATTCACAATTTGGTAATCCAAAATTCCGGTCGTCAAACGGTGTCCGTTTACTTCACTAATCGGTATCCGATTCTCTCTATTTAAAACACAGTCTATCTTTTTATACAACTTGGGGGATTAAACTAAATGTCCATGGCAATTTGAATAAACGTAATCTTAATTTTCACAAATAAAGAATTATACATGTGATAACGTATTCCTATTATCTAAATGTTAAAAACATCCGGATTAGGATTAGCACTTATATATATAATTACATTTAATCACGAACATACAATAAGCACAAATTATCAAAATAACAAATAGAACAAAAGAAAGGATTACCGAAACGAAAGACTTTAAACTTTAGCTGCCAAGCGTGGGAAAAATTTGTCCTTTGAAAATATGCGAAAATGTCCACTACGACAACTCCTCCCCACTCCAGCAAAACTCTGTCCCAGAGTCTAATGAAAAAATTGTCTTCCTGTTCTTCGTGCCCATCCGATCCCCCTTTTCGAATTTCTATTTCCGTTATTTACACGTCCTGGATTGTCTCGTTGGTGTTCACATTTATCGTTCCAAAATTTGGTTTCCGTTGTTGAATTTTTTAGAAGACTTCGTAAATGTCTTACTTCCTCAGCTTGTTCTTCACATAATTTCCTCCATTCTCTGATTTCTTTGTTCAGGCTTATTTTATAGTTTAATTTCTCAACGGCATTGCGATATTCTGCCTTTTGTTCTTCAAGTTCTTCAGTTGATGTTGTAATCTGATTTTCCAATTGTTCAATTTTACTTGTTTGCTTTTTAATTGTTTCTTCCAACTCCAATTTTTTTATATCAAAAGCCAATTTTTCATCGACAAGTTCGTTCCATTCTTCCAAGCTATTTTCTCTATACTCTGTTAGTTCTTTCACCTGAATGTTTAATTTGTCAATCGATTTTTTATCGTCCGAATTTTGTTTCTTCAGTTTGGAATTTTCTTCTTGCAATTTTGTTATTGTACGCCTGTTTTCAGTATCTTTGTCACCAAGTTCGGTTGCTATATTGTGCAAATATTCAACACATTCCCTGAGGTTTTGATTTTCAAGTCTTAATCCAGTGTGCAATTTGGAATTCATTTTTCGAAAGTCCGAATCGTCGATATTGGAAAAGGGAAGAATTTAGCACACTTTCCTATTGAAGAAATTTTGAAGCCTAATCCGGTCTCGCTGAATACTTTTTCTTGATTTTTGGCTTCTTTTCTTCACGGCATTCCTTTGCATAGTGTCCAGGTTTTCCACAACGGTAGCATTTCACGTTTCGAACTGTCATGTTTAGCTTGTTTAGTTGTGAATTTTGTTGGTATTGATTGAATTCTCCATAATTGGATTGTACATACGGCATTCTTTGTCCGGCATACAATACATTCCCACTCGGAAATCCAAAATATCTTTTGCAGTTGTATGTCTCCATTGTCCTTGTAGAGCTTTTACGGTACCGCGATTTTGCACACAAATTGCTATAGCGTGTAGCAAAATGCCCGGGTTCTCCACCACTTGACGTAGTGAGATTTTTCTTCGTCACTACGCTGGGGAACTAGCGAATAAAACTGAAGTAAAACGAAAGTTTAAATTGTTCTATATTAAAATGATAAAAATTCAAAACAATAAAGTAAGTTTTAACGATACAGTATTGTCACTAATGGTAAACTGTCCATTAAATTCACAATTTGGTAATCCAAAATTCCCTGAGGTTTTGATTTTCAAGTCTTAATCCAGTGTGCAATTTGGAATTCATTTTTCGAAAGTCCGAATCGTCGATATTGGAAAAGGGAAGATTTGAGCACACTTTCCTATTGAAGAAATTTTGAAGCCTAATCCGGTCTCGCTGAATACGTTTTCTTGGTTTTGGCTTCTTTTCTTCACGGCATTCCTTTGCATAGTGTCCAGGTTTTCCACAACGGTAGCATTTCACGTTTCGAACCGTCATGTTTAGCTTGTTTAGTTGTGAATTTGTTGGTATTGATTGAATTCTCCATAATTGGATTGTACATACGGAATTCTTTGTCCGGCATACCATACATTCCCACTCGGAAATCCGAAATATCTTTTGCAGTTGTATGTCTCCATTGTCCCTGTAGAGCTTTTACGGTACCGTGATTTTGCACACAAATTGCTATAGCGTGTAGCAAAATGCCCGGGTTCTCCACCACTTGACGTAATGAGATTTTTCTTCGTCACTACGCTGGGTAACTAGCGAATAAAACTGAAGTAAAACGAAAGTTTAAATTGTTCTATATGAAAATGATAAAAATTCAAAACAATAAAGTAAGTTTTAACAATACAGTATTGTCACTAATGGTAAACTGTCCATTAAATTCACAATTTGGTAATCCAAAATTCCGGTCGTCAAACGGTGTCCGTTTACTTCACTAATCGGTATCCGATTCTCTCTACTTAAAACACAGTCTATCTTTTTATACAACTTGGGGGATTAAACTAAATGTCCATGGCAATTTGAATAAACGTAATCTTAATTTTCACAAATAGAGAATTATACATGTGATAACATATTCCTATTATCTAAATGTTAAAAACATCCGGATTAGGATTAGCACTTATATATATAATTACATTTAATCACGAACAAACAATAAGCACAAATTATCAAAATAACAAATAGAACAAAAGAAAGGATTACCGAAACGAAAGACTTTAAACTTTAGCTGCCACGCGTGGGAAAAATTTGTTCTTTGAAAATATGCGAAAATGTCCACTACGACACTTGTATGACTTCAAATTGTTTTAGTTGTGTTGATTATGCCATTATAAACGAGGGTCTCCTGACCTCAGTTGAATATTTTAGAACGCATGATTACAACTATCTTTCGGACCATGTTCAAATTGTAATACATATTAAGTGCGAAATTTAGAATTGTGTAGTCGAATCTACTCATCAATGGGAAAATACTAAGTCTTATAAATGAAATGAAAAATCAAAAAATCTTTTGTCAGACAGTATTGGTTCTGAAGATTTAAAAAATCAAATTTTAGATTTTGAATCGAAAAAATTCCCAGAAAATCAAACAGGAATAAATGAAGCAACAAAGGAACTGTCTTCAATTTTAAAAACTCTTACAGAAAGGTCTTGCAGGCTTTTTACTAAAAGAAATAAAATTCTTCGAAAGAAAGTTAAACAGAAATGGTCCGACATTTCAGTTTACGAATATAAAAAAAGTCTTAAACTACATGGGTAAACAGTTGAAAATTAACCCATTTAACAGTTCATTACAACAAAAATATTTTAGTCTTTTAAAATCTTTTAAAAATATAGTGAGACAAAAAAAAAAACAAAACAAAACAAAAAAAAACCAAAAAACAAAACAAAACAAAACAAAACAAAAAAAACCCCACAAAACAAGCATATAGACAAAACATGTTTGACACATTATCTAATACTATCAATAAAAATGCCAAAGAATTTTGAAATATTCTCAAAACACTAAAAGATACGAAAGAACAGGAGGATGCTGGGTCAGAAGGATTATAAAAAAAACATAGAAAAAACTATTTAACACTTTCAGAGTCAGGGAGAATGAAAAAAATGTAAATTTCTGGTTTAAAACATTCATATACAGTTTTTCATTCTCCCTGACTCGGAAAGTGTTAACAGTTTTTAAAACATTCATGTACATTTTTTTTCATTTTCCCTGTGTCGTAGTGTGAAAACGAACAAAAAAAAAAAAAAAAAAAAAACAAAAAAAACAAAAACTACTTTACATTTTATTAGATCTTTTCGGAACAATGCTTTATTTTTGGACTTAAATATTTTATACTTTGATTTTTAACAGCTATTTTGAATGTTTTGGAGTTTATTACATGTTTCGGACAATTGACATGATTGAGTTAATCCCGTCGTATTGTTATGTAATGTAAATCCCTTTTCATGTTTTGATATGTTTGTTCATTAGCGATTTCATTCACTATAGTCTATCTAATTATGTCCCTCTTTTTACTTATTGTTATTTATTGTTACACATTGTGCTAAATTATCAATAATGTGTTAATTGAATTTATTCCCCTTTCAAATCAAACATTTGTCATGTCAACGCGAGTAATTTAATTTCATATAAATACTTTGTATACTTTTTTTATAAATAAGATTGGATTTCAGTAATGAACTGAACGTACGCCATCTCTGTAAAAGTTATAATAATTATTGCTGGACATATTAAAAAAAAATCGCGGTAACTAAAGTCTTTGTTGCTGGAGTTGGTGCCCATAGATTATGATCCTAGTTTGACACTTAATGCATCATTGTTTGTGTGCAGTTGCAGACCGGCACCCACCTCATTGTCACAGGAGACCCAGAACATCTCGCTGTGTCAACACATCATCAACACCCAAAATCTAGTTGTGTCACCTGACTGAATAACCTCAAAAAATTGCACCGTCCAGTGAATAACCTATTATTCACCGGCGATGAATAACCTCATCAAATTACATCGTCCGTTGAATACCCTATTATTCATCGCCAGTGAATAACCCATTATTCGTTAATTATATAAATAATGCTTTTTATTTTTTTTTTCTTTTTCCAGATGCCAAATTGAGCACCAGTAGTTTCGATATAATAAAACAGTGACGGCCCTATGAGTCGGATATCCAAAACGGTCAACCTTGTAAAGGGTTATTCCCCTCGGGCTAAGACCTCAGGGAAATAACTTTTAACATGGTTGACCATTTCTGATATCTCCCTCCCTCAGTGGGCTCGCGGGAGTTGGCCGTAATTGTAATATATTATCACTTTATTACGAGAGGGAACATCAAGGTTAGAAATACCCTCTTTTTTTAAAGTTTCAGCCAACAAAAGACAAATTATATCAATTTTACTGATATAATTAATACATGTGTTTTAACATCAAAGTATATAAATGCGGAAAGTTCACTACTGTATCCGTTGACAGGTTTCCAAATTAGAATGTCCAAAGTTCATAAAATAGTCCCAAACACAGATATTCTCGAAAGTGATGTGCTGATCCAATATCATACAAGCTAATCTCGGATGAAATTTGTAAATGTTCAATGAAACAGGTCCAATGAATATCATGAATATCCTAATTAGATAAAATGTCACAATCGCACAAAAAAATCCCAGCTTAAAGCCAATTGTTGATTGATTGTACTAACTTGTTCGATGTGCAGTACAATACCAATTGTCCTTTTTCGAATTTATCCTCATATACAACAAGTTTAGAAATCCTAGAATTTTCAGATCTTTCAAGAAAATCTTTTCAACAAACAAATTGTCCCACTTTCTACAAATAGGGTGTTTACCATATACATGGAACTTTCTCTAATTTTCAGCCAATTTAACCGTCCCGTTGTGTAAAGATTAATAATCTCACTAGTGACTTTTTTTTTCTTTTATATTGATTGGTCGAAATTATTTAATTGTAAAGTAGGGATTTCGGAGAAGAGCCTACGTCGTGCACATTAATCTGATGTCTTTGGTCACAAATAATAAGATTTCAAAACGAACTGAAAATTAGAAAAACAGCGTCTTACTTTTTTACTTTGGGTTATCAGATTTCTCCAATCTCGGTAGTTAAATTGCGGAATTTTTAGCACCCGCCGGCTTAAGCTCGTGCTAAACAAAAAAACTTAATTTATCTATCTCGATTGGAGAAATTTGATAATCCACTCGTAACAATGTAAGAAGCTATATTTTCAGAACGATCTGAGAATAGTAAAAAAGCATGTAACACAAATACAATGTCATAATTATATAATCATCAATAAGGCCAAAGTAATCATTACAATTTACAATAATTTTCCTCCTCCTAACAAATAAAAAAAACCCCATAATTTACGTATCTTAAACCTTTGAAATAATTCACCTATGCATTGGCGGAGGTTAGGGCGTAAGGGGAAAAAAACGATTGTTGTTTTTGTGGACATTCATCATTATTCAGTCGTGCAGTAAATGTTAGTTGTCTATTAAAGGTAAAGGGTCCACCATGCAGAGGCGTCGTCCCAGGAGTTTCAAAATCCAAAGATTCTAATATTAGATATAGTAAATTTATACAATTATACAAGAGACTTCAAGCACTCGAACACAATGAGTAACCATTACACTTTTTTTTCATTAACATGATTAAGTGTAGAAATCTTGGTCTGTGAGGCCGTTTAGCAGTACATTCATCCCAGCTTTAGACTTATATTTAAACGGGTTTCCACCATTTAGTAGCGGTCCAAATATATTGTCATATTTTGGTAGATATGACGTATTTAGATGTTGCAGAGGGCGCCTACCGTACCGTTGGACTTAAGTCTCAACTCCAAGTTTTTGGAAGAGTCCGAGTACCTTATTACATTTTAGCTGTATATTATGTCGTTTTGTCTTTTGTTCTTTTTTTGTCTTTGTCTCTGGCCGCAATGTTTTGGATAAACTTGTATTGTTTGAACTGCCGTTTTCCCTGACTTCGTCTTGTCTTTCAGACGTTATATATTGTCTGTAGTTTAAGGAATATAGACATACAATAAATGTGCCCAGAAATAATGGTAATATTACTAAAAAGATTTGCCAGTTTGGGATGAATTTGGTCATTTCCTCTGAAATTATCCGGAGGAAATTTGTATTTCCAAACGTGAACAACATGAACAAAACACACACGAAATTGCTCAGAATGCAGATTTTTGCAGCGTTTACCCAAGAGCTTCCAGGGGCCTTAGTCGGCTCCCAAACCAATCACCTTATTTTTTCGACTCGGTGTGCTCGACTTCCGGTTATTATTGGACATGCAAAAACGTACATATAAGTACAAAAATGTGATAAGGAAAATTATTATACAGCTATATTTATAACCCAATGAGAAAACATTATTCCTGACAAGTGACCGCACAATATTTTTTCCGTTTTATACAACCATATAGGACGGCAGACGCCATCTTGGTTTTAGCTGAATAATAAATAGATCAGATAGGTTTTTATGCAGTATAACCTTGTCACTGGGATACATTTTGAAGAAAATAATATTGTTTCCGCATTCAACTTTATGTTGTTTAAATTTCTGTTAATATTCTTGTTACTTATAAAACATTTAGAAAGGCCGTTGTTTTATTTTTAAATATTTGATTGAGCTGTATAATAAGTAGGTCATTATACAGTATAACGTACAATATGGGAATTTATTGAACTCGTCCGTATTGTACGTTATACTGTATAATAACCTAATAATATTGTACGAGTCTGTATTGTGTTGAACACCCGTATTGGACGAGACGCCGAAGTCATCGAGTCTAATACGGGTTTTCAGTTCAATACGGACGAGTACAATATTTTTCGTATTGTACACTACACTGTATGATAACCTATTTATTATATAGCTAAACCGGGTATGTTAATTAATTTGTTTATTTCTAAAGACAAAACTAATGACTCAATAAACGATCGGTATTTGTATTAAACAGATTAATTATCTTGAATTCGACCGAAAAAAATCCACAATTTTCATTCAAATGATTGTGTACGTGCTTGCACGGAAATCTTGTTTGTTCGTTTTTGTTCACTAAAAATGATAAGGCCAGAAAGTATAATAACAATACAAAACAAATGACCAACACTATTTGATATGTTTGAATACAACCAAGTTTTGAAATATATGTGTCATGTTCAAATTTTAGATAGATGGGCCTATTTTCTGTATTGGACAACCGGGGAAAAACCCGTGTTTTTTCCATATTGTACGGTGCGAGGTAAACTTTTACATAGATACTGTATAAACAGAAAAGACCGTATTTTTTCCATGTTGGACGGCAGACGCCATCTTGGTTTTAGATGAATAAAAAATAGGTCAAATTGGTTTTTATGCAGTATAGCCTTGTCACTGTGATACATTGTGAAAAAAAAAAATATTTTTCCGCATTCAACTTCATAATGCCCGCATTCTTATGTTGTTAAAATTTCTGTTTATATTCCTGTGACTTATAATAATTCAAATTTAGAAAAGCCTATTGTTTTATTTTTAAATATTTGGTTGAGCTGTATAATAAGATGGTCATTATAGAGTATAACGTAAAATATGGGAATTGATTATACAGTTGTATTTTTAATCCATTGAGAGAGCCATTTATGACATGTGACCTCCAAATGTTAATTTCCCGACAAAGAACATGTATTTGTTATTCAAACGTTTGTCTGAATATGTTGAACTGTATAATAAACAGATTATTTTACAGTGTTATGTACAATACGAAAAATATTGTACTCGTCCGTATTGTATTGAAAGTCGTTTTGGACGCAACGTCTATGGCGACTCGTCCAATACGACTTTCAATACAATACAGACTCGTACATTATTTACCCGTATTGTACATAACACTGTAAAATAACCTAATAATATTGAACTCGTCCGTATTGTACTGAAAACCCGTATTGGACTCGACGGCGTCTCGTCCAATATGGGTTTTCAGTACAATACGAACGAGTTCAATATCTTCCAATATTGTACGTTATACTGTATAATAACATAATAGTATAATGAATGCAGTGTATGCTCGCATTTCGGTTACCCTTTGCAGTTTGGGTCCTCTAACGTTATAAGGTTGATAAAATGGGATTATTCAAGAGGATAAAAATATCGTAACGTATTCTGTAGGAATTAATAACAGATAAAAATTAATGGAAACACATTTTAAAAAAGTCGGTTGCAGACATGAAAAACTGCTTCATTTCAAACAATTTGCATAATTAAGTAAAATACGTAAAATGCGGGAAAAAATTAGTATTGCGTAGTTTCGTGTTTAAAATCATGAAAGGAAAATAATACAAAAATAAAATATAACTCTAGTGTAGAAATCAATATTTATTTGTAAGTTTTACGATCACCTCATATGGACAGCTCAATAATGTAATGAAATCCGGCTTACTTTCATTTCGATAGCTCATTTCCTGAAAGTTGCGATATTCGGCAAATCTTAGAAGTTTAAGTTGACTCAGTGACTTCTTTACAGCCAATACAATTATTAAAAACTGATATCTAAGGGATCTACAGGCTGATGTCAAACATACCAAGTAACAATTTCCTGATATGTACAATTCGCGTAAAACTTTCTTTTCAAAACCAACCTTAAACTGTAAAACTTCGGCTTTAATTTTGTAGATACTTTTATTGTCGATATTTTTAAATTTGTTAAAAGTAAGATTTCATCTTCCCCAAACAAAATTGGCCGTACTTGGATTTTGGCGAAACTGTTTGGTTGTATTGTTCACCATGTTTTAGTGTTTGTTTTATTTATTTATTTATTTGGGGGGGGGGGGGGGGGTGTACAACGTTTTAGTAATGAGCGTTACTTGTGAAGATTAATTCAGACATGCTGTACGTAGGTGGACTCGGGGTCAGTATAATGTGTCCGGGTATGGTCTGTGGAGAGGTACCCGTGAGCTGGCATATTAAAAATCCGACTCAACGTGTCGGTCTAGTACAAACAGGGGTTCATATTCAAATCATATCTCAAGTTCACCCTGATGGTTAAATGTACAAGTTACAAAATAATCCATCCACCAGTCCAACTTAAGTTAGGATTTTTTTTTCTTTAATTCACCTTACTTGGTTTCAACAACTAATATCAAGCTTTATGGTTTTCGAGATATAAGGGGCTGATAAGGGAATTTGGCATGATATGTAAATTTGTGTGGATTTTGTGGAATCAGTCTAGTTGTGTCGCCTGCGGAACGCATGGTCGACACATAGGGATCACTATCTGTCGTCTTGCGTCTTACGTCGTCACACTTTTCTTCTATCCTCATCTGCCCGTAAACCGCTCAAAGGAATTTGATGAAACTTTCTCTGTGTATTAACCATAATGCACAGGTGTGCATATATATCCATTATTGTTTATTTACAGGTGTAAGGTATGTGACAGTAAACCTGTCGTCAAAAGATGCCATGATTGTACTGTAGATATGTGTGATGACTGTACAGCGCTACACTGTACAACAGAGAAATACCACTACACACAGTCCCTGTCTGATAGGTATATAATGGATTATAGTGTACAGATAGGTAGTAAAGGGATCACAGATATCAAGGCTTTACCTGACGGTTTGTTAGTTATTGCTGATTGGGAAGGTAACAAATTAATAACATGTAACATAAAAGGAGAACAATACGACAGAATATCATTACCTAGTATACCATGGAGTATAACTGTAGTAGATAACAATACTGTCGCTGTCAGATTATTACGTAGTGATAAGATACTGACAGTAGACATCAGACACAGACAGAAAATCAATGATATCTATGTACAAGGTAGTCAGTTTATTATGTACAGTAATAATAGGCTGTTTGTTGGGTGTGATGATCATACAATAAAGGTAGTATCTCTGTCAGGGGAGGTAATCAGAACAAAAGATCTGGGTTTTCTACCTGAATATATCTGTGGGGATGATAAGAAACATATTTACATCAGTGATTATCACAATAACAAGTTACATTGTACTGACAATGACTTGAACATTATGTTTACATTTACCTCCCCTGACATGAGAAAACCAAGGGGTCTGACTATAGACAATGAAGGATATATCCTTGTTGTATGTGAGCAGTCTAATAACGTACACAGGATCAGTCCTGATGGTAGTCATAGTCAGATCATTATATCACATGTATCATCATCTGTCATACCACTATCTTTCGTGTCGCAAGTTATATGCTATGATTCTGTATCACAGTCTGTTATTATTGGTCGTCATAATACAATCGATGTCTATAAACACAAGTAAATGTTGATATACAATGTTGATTACTTTTTGAAATAACTATTTTTATTCACTTAAATCATAAATTCAACAATAATTTGTAAATGACAATAAACATACCAATAAATTAACACAGTAAATGAAACAAGTTATAAACTTACCACATTCATTTGAAATTCTGTAAATAATGAGACATGAAAAATTGTACAGTTCATAAGGATTCTACATGTATATTACAGTATAGTAATACAATAGTATATACATGTACAAATTTCATATTTGTACATATTATAAATAGGAATGTTTTGTAAATGTTGTAAAACGATGTGGTTGTTAAAATAAGAAACATAGGAAACAATCCCACTGTTTGTTTTTAAAAGATAAACATGATGAATGTATGTCAGTAGTGTTGAATATATACACTGTATCTCAATAATTGTATATAATTAATTGTTAATGTTCATATATATGTATGTCATAAAATGATTATTCATTACTAGATAGATAAACAGGTTTTTTTTCCTTTTATTTCTGTTTTTTATTTTGTTTTGTTTTGTTTTGTTTTTGTTTTTTGTTTTTTTGTTTTGTTTTGTTTGTTTGTTTGTTTGTTTTTTTTGGGGGGGGGATGTTACAGGATTAACTATTAGCTGAAATTAAACAGTGATAGATGAATAAAAAAAACGCGAATTCGTTAATGTTGTGATTAAAAGAAAAATATATCCTCCGAAATGTCTGGGTCTGAAAATAAGGATTAACTCCATGGATTTTTATGCCGCAAAAGAATATAATACAACCGGTCCAATAATTTTATCATTCTTCATATTCCGTCGACCAGTTGTGTATTCAGTTTAGAAAATACGTATAACAGATTTTAGTTTTCCCTAAAAAAAATTATTTTAACATGTTTAAACTAACCACATCCAAGATTGGTTGATTGTTTTTTTTTAATTAACGCCAAGTGGTGAATATTTCGTGCTTCTTCAGAATGAGAGCCAGTTCAAAAATTTATCATATATAATTGAAATAGGGTGGGACAGGATAGGAAACAGATTTTGACTTCAAATGTAAAAGGAATGTGGGGTTGGGAATTGGTCAGATAATCTAGCCTTCTGTAGCGGCCATTCGCCTACCGGTATTCTTTTTCGAAAACTACAGAATGTGTCTTAAGCGTGCAGGGAGTGGAACATTCTTCAAACACCTTATCCATTATGGTCCGCGGTGATCTAACATATCACCAACGACAGGATCTCCCCCATCCTAAACCCGGGTACACGCTAGTCAGCTCTGTGGGTTAAGTTCCCCTGATTATCACGGATGATTAGCCCGGTCGGATATATTTGTTCATTATTATAACTCAGTGTATTAGTTTCGTTAGAAAATTACAGATAATAAAAATACAATTTTCCTTACAATTCGCATTGTTTCTGTGACCGGTCAATAGTAATTTCGTGAAAAAAAACTATTGGACCGGTTGTATGATATTCTTTCGTGGCATTTTTAAACAATACGCATTTTGCCGCGAAATTTCTTTCCAATGCGTCTAGTTTTATCTTATTGTAAAGTAAACGTCCGAGAACATCGAAAATATTGATCTAGTTGGGAGCGATTTGCCCCCCTATAACCGAGGACAATTAACAAGATTTATTATACCTCCGTATGTTTTTCTCTATATAAAAAGTAAGACAATAATTTTACTATTTTGTCTGTCTCTAAACTTGAAACTATTGACCGGTCAATATTTTTCATTATTATAGCTAAGTATGTTTTTTTATATAAAAAAAGGACACTAATTTTACTATTTGTTTACCGGTGAGTAGTTTCCAAAACTAATCACCGGTAAATACTGACCGGTGATTAGTACTGGAAACTTTTGACCGGTAAAGTGATTCGGTATATTAAAACACTTATTGACTTATATTTCGGGGCAATAGTTGATATCTCGGGGACAATAAACTTATTATTCCTCTTATACCCAGTCAATAAGTATATATTACTATTGACAGGTCAATATTTTCCACTACCATTGACCTGTCAATATTTTCCACTACCATTGACCGGTCAATAGTTTCCCCTACTAATAGTACTGACCGGTAAAATGTTTTTTTTGGTATAATAAAACACTTACTGACTGCATATTCGGGGAATAGTAAGTTTATTTTCTCCTCGATACGCCTCGGGGCAATAGTTGGTACCTCGGGGACAATAAACTTGCATACATTTTACCCCTTATACCAAGTCAATAAGTATATAATATTGGATGACACCGATGCGAAAAAGACCAAAAATGTATTAGGCATCAGTAAATTTGCTTTCGGTATAATAAAACACTTATTGACTGCATATTCGGGGAATAGTAAGTTAATTGTCCCCTTGATACCAACTATTACCCCTACTAACCCCTCATACCCAGTCAATAAGTATAAACTATTGCCATCAATTGTAATGGATAGTCTCGTTCCCTGTGTTATATTTTTATTTTTCTGGTAATGTTTTGGCATTATGTAATTTATGAAATAAGTTTTACATATACACAGGTATGAATTTCCATATGTTAGCTCACATGACCAAAAGATCCATGTGACCTATTGTCATCACTTGGTTTCCTTGTCATCGTGTTAATAATCTTCTCTGCATCCACTGGATAATACGGATAAATTTTTTTGGATTGGTCCAAGGTCTTTGATTTGGAAGTTGAATCAGTATTGCAGGCGTCAGGAAAAATAAGATAATAATGATAATAAAAAATCCCCCCAAAAAACAGTTCACCAAGAAAAAAAGATTCCACGTTAGCGATACACGCTCTTTTGGGTCTCTTGTTTTCTCATTGATAATATTAGTATACAATAGATTGGCTATTTAGTTTTTACAATTTTCGCCTTATTTATAGTAATTGTAGATATGTATATTTATATTGTAGAATTTATCCATATTAAGGTATATTTAAGACAATGCAAACCCCATGTACTTTCAATGTTTCTCCATTTTTCCCAGTATTTAAACACTGTTTTGCGTGTTCTGATATGTTATTATGTAGGAAATAAGAGTTATGGGAATATTATGTGATGTGAGAAGTTGGGGATGGTATTGAGGGTATATAGGTTATAAGTAATTTGAAGAATCTCCTCATCAACAATTACAAGTAAAGACAAATCATACTTCATTTGAATTTTACACATTCAAACTTTTATAACCCGAAATCTAGATGGCTTATATAGGGGAAAGGAAAAAGAGGGGGGGGTTGTAAATTATTATGAACAAGTTAACGTGAAAATAACTATTATAAATCTCAAAAGTTCTTCTAATTTCCGTTTTCAGCTCACCTGGCCAAAGGGCATGTGCGTTTTTCTCATCACTTGGCGCCCATCTTTTGTCCGTCCGTCAGCCTGTTAACTGTTCACATTTTAATTTTCTCCTCTGAAACTGCAGGGCCAAATGGAATTAAACTTAGCAGGAAGCAACTATGTAAGGTCCTCAATTAAGTTTGCTCATCTCGTCCCGATCGGACAACAAGCATGGCCAACATAGGCAATTTTCGTTTCTGGTTTACTGTTTTCAAAAATCTTCTTCTCTGAAACTGCTTGGCCAAATGGAACAAAAGTTGACAGGATATACGGGAGGTCCTTTATAAAGTTTCATTATTACGTCCCGATTGGACTAAAAATATGGTCCCCCATGGGCAGTTCTTGTTCCTGATTGGCTGATATAAAAGAATCTTCTCTGAAATCACTTGACAAGAAATATCTATGGGAGGTTATTTACAGAGTTTCCTCATTTCGTCCCGATCGAGTTACAAGCATCGCCGTCATTTGCAATTCTTGTTTCTCATTGGTTGATTAAAAGAACTTTTTTTTCTTTCAAACTGCTTGGCCAAAACTGTCAGTAAAACTTGACAGGGACCATCAATGGAAAGTCTTGTGTGATGTTAATTTTTTTTAAAGCATGGCTGACATGGACGATTCTTGTTTATGATTGGCTATTATCTCCGATCTACCCTGATACCGCCAAATGGAAGAAAACCTGACGGAAAGCATCTATGGGATGTGCCTTAATTAAATTTCCTCATTTCGTCCCGATCGATGGACAAACATGGCCGTCATGAGCAATTCTTGTTATTGTTTGATTTCAAAAATTGTTTTCTCTCTGAATCTGCTTGGCCAAAACTGTCAGCCAAACTTGACAGGAAGCATCTATGGAAAGTCTTTTATGAAATGAATTTTTAACACCTTGACTGAACGAAAAGCAAGGCTGCCATGTACAATCTTTGTTTCTGATTGGCTGATTTAAGATTTTATTTCTCTGAAACTGCTGGGCCAAATAGAGCCGCACTTGATATAAATGTCTATGGAAGGTACCTTATCCCTCATTTTGTTCCAGTTGAAAAACAAACAACCCTCTGATCCTTTAGTTATACATAAGAAATTGGATATCCAGAAAATTACCGCTGTTGAAAAAAAACCTTTATGTGTAGTTATAATTGTTGTGAAGACTAATTGCATTTTATTGTCAGAGATGAAATGGCACAGTATGCTTTGCTACAAGACACGCAAAAAGTGTAGTTCCGGTTACTTTTGTATAAAATATATATGTTCGGTATGTAGGGATTTTCTTGTACACTGAATGTAATGTAGAGACATTTTGGCCTTAATGCTTATTGATGAATGATCAAAAAGGCCTTAGGGTAACTGTCGAAATATGGTAGATAGACTTACCGGAACCACACATATTTTTATATTCTCTATGTTATTTATCTATATGTATGTGTATTTTTAAATGTATTAATGTTTATAAAATAATTGGTTTATGTGTGTGCGTTCATTTTGCATATGCCAGAATTGACTATGAATAAGAACATTCAAAATTCAATGATGCAGAACAAAATTGTATAAATACTACATGAATATGTTGATGTATTTTAGCTCACTTGTTGTCTGTCGTCTGACTTTAACTTTCCGTTAAAAAATCTCCTCTGGAAACAAACGTTTGTGAACTGCCATCAGATAGACCCCTTTCAAAACTATCCAAACATTCGGAAAAGGAAACATTTACTATAAAATCTTTTCATCTGAGACTGCTTAGCTCATTGAAACTCAACTTTGGTAAAATGATCTTTGGTATTCTCCTTTCAAAATGTGTACGGGGTCCGAGCCTTAAAACAAATATGGCCACTATTGGAAAACAATCAACACAACAATAAGTAATGAGGCAATCGAGATCAAAATTTGGCAAAGTGGTGCTTATCTGAACCCTTTACCAATATGACTGCTGTTACTAAAAAGTAAAACAAAATAAGCAAGGTTTAAAAATCTTGGCTGAAGCTATTGGGGTAATTTAGACCAATCTTTGTTGAAGTCCCCAGGTCATTTAGTTGTTAGATCCTGAATATTTTTGGACACTATTTTGGAAAAAAAAGCAACACAAACACTGAGTTTCTGTTCCGGTAGAGCAAAACAGACTCCTTGGAGCCCCTTTTTTACATTAACCTGTGTACATAATACATTTTATTTTTTTGCTTAACAATATTGTCGTAACAATTGTTTGTATAATAAATAAGGAAAATGAAAAAAAAATATCATTTTATTACTTCTGTTTACTTGTATACATGAATTGTTTTTGTAACAATGTTTGTATTGTTCTCTGTTGATCATATTAATGGGTCTAATACTTGTTTTTTATGTTGTTTTAAACTGCATTTTTTACATTGAGTGTGGTGAAATACCGGGATTTCCGAGTGAAATCAAATTCGATATTTCACCCAGTGAAATGTCAAGTCATGTTTCATTCTAGGAACATGAGGAAGTGATATAACAATAGCATTCGCCAACGACGTTGCTAAACAAAGGTCGACGTGTAGTCACATTAAAACATAATCCCTTGTATTTTCTCGATAAATCTTATGAACACAATTTCTGGTATGTTATTATGTAGGAAATAAGAATGGTGGGTATATTATGCGATGTGAGAAGTTAGAGTTCAATTTGGGATAATATTGAGGGTATATAAGTTATAAGTAATTTGACGGACACATGCCAGTCTGACACATGGCTTGAGACCTTGACTTCAATTTCTTCCTCGAGTGACTCTGTCAATTTTTCGTGGTTAAGTCCATTTCTCAGAAACTGTAATGCCTAGACACACCGTAATTCGTCAAAAGATAGTTCGTAGTAGTTACATGTCAGTCTGACACCTGGCTTTAGACCTTGACCTCAATTTCATGCTTGAGTGACTTTTTCGTGGTTAAGTAAATTTCACAGAAACTGTAATACCTAGACCTACTGTATTTGGCTCATTGATAGTTCTGACACTTGTCTCTGGACCTTGACCTCAATTTCATGGATGAGTGACATTCATCCAAATCTCTTGATTTAAGTCCTTTTTCAGCAACTGTAATACCTAGACCCCTCCGTGTTTGGTCTATAGATATTTCTTAGTGGGTACATGCAAGTCTGACACCTGTCTCTGGACTTTTATCTCAATTGCATGGTTGAGTCAGTCTCTGGACTTTTATCTCAATTGCATGCTTGAGTCACATTTTCAAGATTAGGTCCATTTCTCAACAACTTTAATACCTAGACCCTCCATATTTGGTCAATAGATAGTTCTTAATGGATACATGTCGGTATGAGACCCGCCTTTTGAACTTGACCTCAATTTCTTTTAAAACATTTTCCTTGGACTTGCAAAATGTCGTTTTTCAAATAATCATTGTTCTGTGTCCATGTGCATACACAGGCGAGTCATGTAGTGTGTCCACTCTTGTTATACATAAGAAGTTCAGAGTTGGATATACAGAAAACTACCGCGGTTGAAAAAAATCCTTTATGTGGAGTAATAATTGTTGTGAAGACTAATTACATTTTTATTGTCACAGATGAAATGACAGAGTAAGATTCGCTGCAAAAGATACGTAAAAAAGTGTCGTTCCGGTTACCTAAGTATAAAATATAGGGTGGGTACATAAGGATTTTTTTGCATTGAATGTAGGGTAGAGACAATTTGACTTTAAAAATCTGTATTGATGAATGTCAAAAAAGTTCTTAGGGGAACTGTCAACTAGAGGCTCAAAGGAGCCCGTATCGCTCACTTGGACTATGTCCATCTTGACTGGCAGTCTGGAACATTGCTGTCAATGTCAAATTGTCTCACTGGTTTCAAACAAGATCATTCAGTGAACTTTCCTATAAGCTAGGTCATATGTTTAACTAAGTTCCGCTCTGGCAGCCACCTTAGAATGTGGACAGGGTCATCGGATATGATTCTAAAGTAGGACCAACTAAGGACCATTGTTGCCATTGGTCAATTGGGTTCATACAAGAAGATCTTTAAGTAGATTTCCCAAAGGTCTTATTTTAAACTATGTTCGACTCTGGCGGCTATCCTGGATGACGGGCGGGGTCATCGAATGTAATTTCTGAAAGAGGACCACTAAAGTACCATTGCTGCATAATTTGGTTCCAATTGGCCAAGTTGTTTCAGACAAAAAGATCTTTAAGTAAATTTTCCATAGGGTCCTATGTTAAAATAAATTCAGACCTGGTGGCCATATTGGATAACGGGTAGGGTCATCGGCTATAATTCCGAAATAGGACCTCCTAAGGACCATTGCTGCAAAGTTTTATTCCAATTGGCTCAGTGGTTTCAGAGAAGATCTTAAAAGGAAAGTTTACGACAACAACGATGAACGACGACGGACGCCGGACGCCAAGTGATGACAATGAAAAGAGTAGATAGAGTGAACCACACATGTTTTTTTATTCTCCATTTTAATTATGTATATATATGTATATTTTTAAATGTATGTATGTTTATCAAATAATTTGTTTATGTCGGTACGTTCATTTTGCATATGCCAGAATTTACTATGAATAAGAATAACAAATACATTCAAAATTCAATGATGCAGAACCAAATTGTATAAATACTAAATGAATATGCTGATGTATTTGAATTCACTTGATGTCTGTTGTCTGACTTTAACATTACGCTAAAAATTCTCCTCTGGAAACAAACTTTTGTGAAACTGCCAGCTGAACACAACAATAAGTAATGAGGCAATTGAGATCAAAATCAGGCACAGTGGTGCTTATCTGGACCCTTTACCAATGTGAATGCTGTTACCAAAAGTACAACAAAATAAGCAATGTTTTAAAATCTTGGCTGAAGCTATTGGGGCAATTTAGACCAAAGTTTGTTGAAGTCCTCAGGTCATGTTCTTGTGAGATCCTGACAATTTTATACATAGTGTGGGGAAATATGGACACTGTCGAACTGCAACCATACTTGGTAGGAATGATGTCTGTAAACAGTAAAACGGTTTACCATTGGTACCGGTTGAATGAACAATGCCGCCAGAGGCTATCTTTGATTTTTATTGGCTAATTTTGAAAAATCTTCTCCTCTGAAACTACATTAATATGAAATATGTTGAAACTTTGCTGGGTTGATGACAACAATGTCCTCTACAAACGATCCACTTTTGGTTGAGATTCATTTGATAACCGATGACTGCGGCTGTTTAAAGTTTTTTTTGAAACCATATTGGAAAGAACTTTTTTTGTAATTTTCTTATTAACTAATGGGCAGACTCTAGCCAAAGCTGATCCACCTTTTATTTAGGTCAAAAGTCAAATATCAAGGCTACTTTGACAATTTTGCATTTCTTTAACAGCTTTTTAAATGGCCTATTGGAAGCCAGGTGGGTGATTCAGCTCCAGTGAGCCTCTAGTTTTTGTTTTGTTTGTTTCATATATATTTATTTAACCATTCTTTGTATAATACATAATAAGGAAAATTTTTAAAAAACCTGTTTTACTTTTGTTTACTTGTATGCATGCATTTATTGTAACAATTTCTGTATTGGTCATATTAATGAGTCTAATAATTTTTATGCTTCCTTTAAACATCATTCCATTATTGAAATTCAAATAACATGGAAACCCCCCCTCCTCCAATATCAAAAATAAAAAGATGAAGGAAGAGGTATTTTAAATTATCCTGTCAACCTACTACGGAAATGCTACCACCTCAATTGAATGTTCCTTTGGGGCCCTATCAATCCTGTGACCACCATTAACCAAAATTAGCAAAACATATTAAGAATTGTTTTCGTATAATTCTAATGGTCATATACACACTATATTTGATGTAATTGTCTGGGCAAGGTGGATGATGGATGGATGAATTATTGTTTAACGGCCTGTGGCAACCAGTGCATATCAGGATGAGAATGTGTTAATATATGAATATGGTCCCAGCTTTGTACTAGACCGACACGGTGAGCCAGATTTTTAACGTGCTACCTCACGAGGTAACTGGTTGCAGAAAGACATATCACCCCACTCGGAAACATTATACTGACTCTGAGCTGACATGTCCTTTGCTCTTACTCCTAGATGCCGCGTGCTTGGTGGAGAAGCCTCAAATACCAATTTTAATATCTTTGGTTCTGGCCAAGGTGGGGGGGGGGGGGGGGGGGAGTTCAATTTTCAAAATTGTGTCTGTTAGCTGAACCAGGCAAGTTTTATCTGTTAAGCAAATTAAAATGTTCCATGTGTGTGATGACGTTTAGGCTCTTATAAGACAAAACAAAAGAAAATTATATCACTGTTTTTATTCAGATGAAAATGAATTGTATCAATAAATTATATTCAATTATCTGTGCTAGAGATTCAGTAGAATCATTTTGATCTTGTAAAAGTTGGCCATATTTCTCATCAAGTCAATGTTTTAAATAAACTAAATTTCTAAATATTGGATGGATGTGTAATTTTAGTTTTGAATTATTGTAGTTGAAAGAAGTCAATTAAGTATCATACTATTACAATACCAATGATCAATTTTCAATTATAGATGTAAATGAGAAGTATGGCCAAGCTGTAAAATAATAACAATGGATGAAATCATCATGTATGAAGAAAATTTGATATTGTGTTTTCTTTGCCCTACATTTTAGCTTAATAAATAAAAGAGTGAATGAAAAAAGTCTTTGTATTGAAATATGCCCAAAGGTCACCAGAAAATACTTGCTCAAATGTCTGGTCAAAAAGCATTTCAACATTCAGAATCCCTCTCAATGTCGTTAACTGAGGCTTTTTAAGCCAGTGTCATGGTAGAAGACAACAGAGATTTCCGTTTATTATGATTTCTGTCTTTTAGTATCCCTTATGGCCAATCACAAATGTACATCCAATGAGTTTTGGCACTTGAGGATTTGTGCACCAGGCTGAAAATTATAAGATTATTCAATCTGCATCAAAGCGACAATACAGATTTCCAAATGACATTTCGGAGCATTTAGGGTGGTCAGAGGGACTGTTTTGGAGCGGCAGTCCATACAAAAAGAAAAGAACTAAATAAAGGTTGGAAACAATGATTTAAATATTTCAAGTCGTAATTATCAATGTCGGAAAGATCTTGGTTGACTTTTAGTTAAAATTTGCCAAAAACACTTTTATAGTAAAGAATTTTCAATTAACCAATCAAAAACGAATATTGTCAAACTGCAGGTTTGTAGGTTTTCTGGTTCACCATATTCACGTCATTTGCTAATAAAAAAGGCAGTCTAGAGATTGTTTCAGTCAGTTATCCTATGCCAGTAGTTCATGTGAATTTTTTAAAAGGCAAATCCGTTTGCCATATCTTACTCTGAACTCCATTATCCCCACGAGACCCCTACTGTACTCAGTTTCAGAGAGTTTGAGGTGCAACATCTATAGTCAGTAAATAAGGAATATTTCATGGCCATTTACAGGGATTGAAATATGTAAATTTTATAAAGGTACCTCAATAGCTGGTTTTCAGTAAAAAAATTTACTGGAATTGGAGTAGAAAACATTAATGTGAACTGATAATAAATTATGGACATTTGATCTGATAAAGTTCTGACGCTCCATCTGTGGATAAAGTTCTGACACTCCATCTGTGGGTCTGACACTTCATCTTTGGGTTTGACACTCCATCTGTAGATTTTTAATCCAGTTTTAAAACTCATAAGTATGCAAAAAAAAAACAGCCAACCAAATCTAATGTCAGAGAAATAAAGAATGAAATTATACAGAATATCTATCACACAAAAAGCACTTGATAAGGGAAACATATAATGTTCTATGCCTTATATAAAATTTAAAAACCTTAAATAAATACAACTTATTAAAAATGTACATTGCACAACTAAAGAATGAACAAATAACAGCCTTACATACAATGGTGTTCTGATAATTCATACTGAGAAATATGTAATAAAGAAATATAAAAAAATATATATTTTTGTTTGAAGCAGTTTTAAGAAATAACATTTTAGCATAATTCACATAGATATTGTTGTCGTCTCTCAACTGACATTTTTAAAATATACCCCTCCCGAACATGATATATCTCTTTTGATTTTGTAATGACGAGATAAATATACAAATTTAATTTCAGTTTTAACCTGTTTCTGTGCTATTTAAATAATCATGTATTACAGTCAAACAGGAATAAATGGTATACTAAAGATCACACGACAAAGTAGTCCTAGCAGAAGACTGCATGTTAAAAACCCTTAACTATTTGTTATGGAGTCTATGCAGAAGTCACTACATGAACTATTTACCAATGAGAACAAAATACTTATGAAATTCTATCCAGTGTTTTTAAAGAGAACATGAAAACTAGACAGAAATTATTTTCTTGAAATATTCATCAAATGTTGATGGCTGAAGAATTACTTGAATGCTTAACCATATCAAATTTCAGTATGAAGAAAAACAGATTAGACAAATATTGTAGAAAACAGTTGTTTCTTCATCTCCAACAATCTGTGAACTCTAACAACTGCAGTTACAAACACACATACAACTTATGTATTGCTGATTCATACAGTTATCTCCCCTTCACACTGGTAGTCCTATGAATTAACTCCCTTCAACTTTTACAGACTTCAATATTGAATGATGGAAAACAGCAGCAGTGATCTGTAGAATTAGGCTAAGTAACTATAAGTGTCTTTTTGTCCTTCAACACGTTCTAAATATTCTTTCTCTATCAAAATGTCTATACACTTCTGTAGAAAAAGAAAAAAAGACAAATGAATAAATCTGCAAATGATGTTTAAACTTTCATTACAATTTAAACTAGAGGCTCTCAAGAGCCTGTGTCGCTCACCTGTATCTAATGTGATTTTGGAAATTATGTAAAATTATATAATGATTGAGACCAAGATTGGTTTAATTTGACACAGTATTTGTCTTCTCTGATGATGGATCAACAACAAAATAACAACACTTGGTCAGCACCTCATAAGTAATATTCATGCCATATTTGGTTTCATTCCATTTAGTGTTCTCTAGAAGAAGTTCAAAATGTAAAATGTTAACAATGACGACGGATGACGTACGCCAACTGATGAGAAAAGCTCACTTGGCCCTTCGGGCCAGGTGAGCTAATAAAAATGAACAGAAAGGATAAATATCAATGAGACAAACCTAAACAGAACTTGATGTGATATGATTAGAAACCCTACTTTGTACTTGACTGACATCATGCGGTAATAATCTGTATGAAGACTGGAGCTGACTAGTCCTTACTCTTGTCACTAGATGGATGGATGAATTACTGTTTAACGGCCATCGGCAACCAGGTGCATATTAGGACGAGAAAATTTCAAAATGTTTTTGAATATGATCACTGCTTTGTACTAGACCGACACTCTGAGCCTGACCTTTGATGCCTTACCTCAAGAGGTAACTGCCTGCAGGAAGACACACTACCCACACCACCATGGCAGTTTCAGATCTTAAGCCAATTTTTTTAAGTTTAACAATTCAGTAATGAAACACAAATTCATTATGTAAAACAGAGCCACCTATACAGGTAGTGGAAACATTAACAAGAAGCTTTCAGAATTATATTTTTTACTTTATTACTGTTTCGAGCCACCATGCCTGCCAAACATACATCAGCAGAACAATTACCATACGTTTTATCATGGAAAGTCTGGTTTAACATCA
The DNA here is from genome assembly GCA_028015205.1 of Mytilisepta virgata. NCBI lineage: Eukaryota > Metazoa > Mollusca > Bivalvia > Mytilida > Mytilidae > Mytilisepta > Mytilisepta virgata. The sequence goes on from CM051510.1 coordinate 4,447,148, forward strand.
TAAGATGGTTTAATTCCTACCTTAATTACAGGTACCCTAGGTTTAAATCTAGATGCCAATTGGTTTAAGACTTCTCCTAACAACTGCTGGTGTTTTGATGTCTTTCTCATTTTCATTATACGGACTATGGCTGCCTGTAAAATTAAAATTTTGAACTGAATTAGATCAAACTCAAAACAGTATATAGGAAATAATTAGTAAAACCTGAAATAAAATTACTTAAGTCATAACTTAATAAGAATCTATTCACTAAACTTTCATTCATCTTTACTAATGTTTGACACTTTTACCACATCTGATTACTCTGTAATGAAACAGAAAGTTTGATGATTATTTTCTAAAAGTGTTCTGTAGTGTCTTTCTCAATGTGTTTGTGTTCCGTATTCTCTTGTATATTATATGCATTTTTTTTCCCTCTTAAAATAAATCTGAGAAAGGGCTGTGTATCACAAGACATTTTTGCTGGCGGATTTTTATCGTCAGTCAACAAACATCTTCTCATAAACGATCAGTGGCTGACATAGCCTATACTACTGTAATAACTCTAATTACTGGACAGTGTAGTTATTTGACATTTTTGAAAATTCAAGGAAAATTGAATTTTTTTATAACTCTATTTTTTCAACCATTTCAAAATTATCAAAGTTACGATCGCTGTTCTCAGGTGGTGACAGTCAGTAATTTTAACTTCTTAGGTAAGTAAATTACTTTCAGTCCTCATTGAGTGTTTATTTTGTCTTCTAAACCATTTAAATAATCTATCTTAATAAATTTGATTGAAACAAGATCAATTTTTAAGTAAATTTTATTGAATTTTTCCTACCTGGAAGTATACTTTTGAAAAGAAATCCGAAACGAGTTCGAAACGGAATTGTGTATTCGCGTTTAACAGAGAAATAAATTGAAAAATGTTCAAATGAAATGAATAATTTTTTTAACAAAACAAATCCTCTTATCATTGGTTTATTAGAAATTTAAATATTATAGTTATTAATATATGTTCTAATAAGACATGTGTAACATGTGTTGTAAAAATCATTTGTGAGATGCTCCAAATCCAGATCGTAAAAATCATTTGTTAGATTTTCACACATTAGTCAACAACATGGCGGGAAATTTGCTACAGTTTCGTCTTCAACATTAAAACAACTATTCATTCAAAGGTATAAAAAGATAAATCATGAAAGCAAAATGAAACTAGAGGCTCTCAAGAGCCTGTATCGCTCACCTGGATTTAACTTGTCCACCTTCAGCAGGACTGATAGTTTAATTGTAGCAGTTATTTTGGCTAGTTTTTCCATAGGTTCAATGTTAAACAAAGTTAGGATGTAGTGGCCATCTTAGTTGACATTCAAGGTTATCAAACACATTTCTGAAAGAGACCATTGCTGGTATAAGTTTGGTGTCCAAATGGCCAAGTTTAAGGTACGGTGACTGCATAGTGTCCTATGTTAAACTAAGTTCAGCTTTGGTGGCCATCTTGACAGGCCAGGTCAGGGGACACAATTATGAAAGGGGAACATCTAATGACCATTGTTGCCAAGTCTGGTCCCAATTGGCACAAAAAACATAAACCTTGTACAGGACCAAGTAAGGATCATTCCTGCAATATAACGATTAAATTGCTTTTGTAGTTCCAGAAAAGATTCTTTAATTTTCAGCCAATCAGAGTGCTTAAATGGCCCTGGCAGCCAAACTGAATTTTGGATCGGCACCAAAAACATAAACTTTGTAGAGGACCATCCAATGAACATCCCCACCAAGATTAGTTTCAATTGGCCATGTTGTTTTGGAGATTGAAATGTGAAAAGTTAACAGACAGACGGACGACAGACGACGGCAACGGATGACGGACGCAAAGCTGACATGGCCTTTTATGCCAGATGAGCTTATAACAATACCGCAAGTATGAACCTTTATTTCGATTGCCTATTCTTAAAGTACATTGACGAGGTCAATCATGTAAAATGATAACAATGTGGACAGAAATATGAAAACTCTAAATTTCTAAAATTTAGTGTCGACTAAATAGAGTAAGTACGGTATACGCCCATACTGGATAAATAGTGAACAAAACCAACAACTGAAATGAAAATTCCAGTCTCAAATTACAACATGGAAAGCAATTTAAGACAATAAGGTCACGTCTGATTCTAAATTTTTTCGATCGCCATTTTTGTTTGAATCATGTAAAAGTCAATGTTGTCTGGTTCCCAGATCAATATATTGTTTTTACTTGCACTACACCAGGATCAGATCAATGTAACAAGACTATGCGTCATCAACATTAATGTTTGACTCAATTATCGGTAATATAATAAAATTAATTTTCTAATTTATGAAATAACATTAGAAAACATTAGTTTCAATTAATTCATAAAAATTTAAATTATCATGCAAAAAAACTAGTCGTTCCAAATTCGATTTGGAAATTAGGAAGTTTTAGGAAGTTGTTAATTTCCTTAGTCAATAAAGTCATCATTTTGTCTAAAAACTGCATTTTTCCCTAAATTATTATTCACTTAAATTGCATAAAAACATTTATAAAACAAATCGAAAGACTTGACAATATCGAAAAGATATTTCATCTCTGAAATGTCGTTTTTTTTAAAAAAATTCTGAATATTATCTGTATTAGTTTTCGGTCTTCCTTGATGTGTTTATGAGAGTTTATTTTCTGAGTATTACCCGTATTAGACGTTTTTGGTCTTCCTCTATGTGTTTATGTGTAGTTTATTTTATGAGTACTACCTGTATTAGAAGTTTTCTGCGTCTAATTACCTGAATTTTTCTGTCTTCCTGTATGTGTTTATTTAAGTTTATTTACCTGTATTAGAAGTTTTCTGTCTTCCTCGATGTGTTTATGTGAGGTTATTTACCTGTATTAGAAGTTTTCTGTCTTACTCGATGTGTTTATGTGAGTTTATTTACCTGTATTAGAAGTTTTCTGTCTTCCTCGATGTGTTTATGTGTAGCTTCCTGTTCTATCTTCACTTCCGTTTTCATAGGAACATTAATATTTACACGTAATTTTTTACTGAAATACAGAAAGGTTGTCCATTAGTCATTTTTTACTGAAATACAGAAAGGCTGTCTATTAGTCATTTTTTACTGAAATACAGAAACGCTGTCTATTAGTCATTTTTTACTGAAATACAGAAAGGCTGTCTATTAGTCACTTTTTACTGAAATACAGAAACGCTGTCTATTAGTCATTTTTTACTGAAATACAGAAAGGCTGTCTATTAGTCACTTTTTACTGAAATACAGAAAGGCTGTCTATTAGTCATTTTTTACTGAAATACAAAAAGGCTGTCTATTAGTCATTTTTTACTGAAATATAGAAAGGCTGTCCATTAGTCATTTTTTACTGAAATACAGAAAGGCCGTCTATTAGTCACTTTTTACTGAAATACAAAAAGGCTGTCTATTAGTCATTTTTTACTGAAATACAGAAAGGCTGTCCATTAGTCATTTTTTACTGAAATACAGAAAGGCTGTCTATTAGTCATTTTTTACTGAAATACAGAAACGCTGTCCATTAGTCATTTTTTACTGAAATACAGAAAGGCTGTCTATTAGTCATTTTTTACTGAAATACAGAAAGGCTGTCTATTAGTCACTTTTTACTGAAATACAGAAAGGCTGTCTATTAGTCATTTTTTACTGAAATACAAAAAGGCTGTCTATTAGTCATTTTTTACTGAAATACAGAAAGGCTGTCCATTAGTCATTTTTTACTGAAATACAGAAAGGCCGTCTATTAGTCACTTTTTACTGAAATACAAAAAGGCTGTCTATTAGTCATTTTTTACTGAAATACAGAAAGGCTGTCCATTAGTCATTTTTTTACTGAAATACAGAAAGGCTGTCTATTAGTCATGTTTTACTGAAATACAGAAACGCTGTCCATTAGTCATTTTTTACTGAAATACAGAAAGGCTGTCTATTAGTCATTTTTTACTGAAATACAGAAACGCTGTCCATTAGTCATTTTTTACTGAAATACAGAAACTATACAAGTTGTACTATACAAGTGTAGTGGTGAAATATCATTGATATATTACAATAGGTTTCTGAGAAATGGAGCTAAATGCAAAACTTAACCGAATCGGGATGTACATACGTACAGAAGGAAGTACGTACGGATGGAAAAGGATAAATCTATATGTCCTAGCCGTGTTTGTGGCTTGGCATAAAAATGCGAATTTTAGGGCATTATAAAGGACAGGGCAAGCACCCTGCTACCCCCTTTAAATCTGACAGTTAGGTCCACCTCCGCATGGCCCTAATGAAATAATATTTAATAAAATTTATGATTACATTAGAAAATTAAATAGATTCCCGCTCGTCCAATATACATGTATATAAATGTAATTGCATATAATGCATAGTCTAACAATGTTACAATTTGTAATGTATACAGAAGACTCCATAAGTGTGATTTACTTGTGTCTATTTCTTTTACTGTTTTATATAAATAAAATAATGTGATATCTATGTACAGTAAATAACAATATCATGACTTGGATACAAAATACATGTAATACAGATAAAACACCTACTTTTTATACCCAAAGAATAGAGACAGCTGTGAAGATGGTTGAAGTTCATTTTCATCATCTTCTGTAATCAACAGTTTAGATTTGAGCAGAATTTGTAGAACTTGCTGTAGTACATCCTGAAATAAAATATTTAAAATATGATCATCTTTGGAAGTTACTTCAACATAGACTGTTAACATAGAGATATGTCTCACACGTCGGCAAAATTCAAATAAAGGCAATCTGATGGACAGCTACATTGTTAATTAATTCAAAGTTGCTGGACCATGACATAGAGGGCAGGGACTCAAAATGATGGTCAAAATAGAAAATATTGATATTTCACAAGTATTTTCTATCAAACTAACTTAAGCAGAAAACTTAACATTGAAAATTTCTAATTAATTGAAAGTCACTGGACCATGACCTAGATAGCAGGGCCTCGAAATGTTTGTCTAACTGAGGTGTACTGATAAAAATGCAACTTTATAGAAAATATCATTGATCTATCCCAAATAGTTCCTATCAGACTGACTTAAACAGAAAACTTAACAACTTTTGATGCCACGGTTGTCAGAAAATCAACACCTATGTCTTGCGCAGGCGAGACAAAAATTATTAACATCTGAAATCGTTTTATGTAAATAGAAATTTTTTAGAGTAATTGATCCACTCTAAGTTCTTCAAAATTGTCTAATATTCGTCTGCCATTCAAAGGTCTCAGATGGTGATCAGAGCAATTCTATAAAGACTATATTTAAAACTAGGAGATGACAAACCATTCTGAATCATTCAAGACAATTCTAAAAGAGAATTCACTGGACCTGTAATCCAAATGATCTATAAATCTAATATTAACATTTAAAACAAGTTTCGATTTAAAATCCTCATGGTTTATTATAAATATATCACAAAGGCAAGGTTTCCACAAAAACAAGATTTTTTTAAAGAGGAAATCATGTGGAACACAAGGATGAAATATACAGAATTCAACACTTTTATACACTGTAACCTTTTAACCTATCAGATTAGAATGGAAATGGTGTGAGAAATATAACTAAACAATTAATGACTTTCATGAACCTTCTGAATTTTTTTTCACAACCAGCTGATTTTCTATAATAAATTGTTATCACCATTTTGATCTGTGTACTGTCTTGTAACTGTTGAACCGACAAACTTTCTGCTGAGTTAAACTGTAAGAGGACGGCTATCTGAAAAGTGGAGGCCTGAAAAATACACAAGAATTGAAAAAATATTGTGTGAATTGTCCATGTGAGGTAAATGACCCTCAATAATTATGATAACAAATATCAGAGAATTTTATCTTGGAATTTAGCTGTATGAGATATTTTTCTGTGATACTAAAGGTCTGGATAGATCTTTGATAGGGCACCACAACAAAATAATTCCAATGAAGTTGGATACCAAATGTTGACTGTTTATGATGACAGATGGGACAAGTGTAGAATGGCTAGCCAAGTTGGCTAAAAACAATTGTTACTTACCTGTAAGGTATATCTGTTTTTAAAACAATTTGTGACCAATTCTCCTTTTGACATTTGATACAACCAGTTTAATTTTCTACCACTATGACGATTACTATAGAAACATGTAAACCTTTGAAAACTCCTCTCCATCTAAAAGTAAATGTGATAATAATAATTAAATGTACTAGTACTGATAGTGATCTATTGTATTCTTATTTTTTTTTACCTTTGTCAATTTCATGTCTCATTGGAACAATGTAGCATACCCCATATCTTTATATTTCACACTGCACTGACACATATTCCAACTCAATTAGCAGCTGTTGAATCTAGTCAAGGTCGGCAATTATTAAAATATATATTCCGTTATAAACTGCATCTAATGAAAAAGAATTGTGTCCTCTTATATTTACAATTTTATGCACAGCAATATTCAACAATAAATCCTTACCTCTTGTGGTAAAGAAAATGTACAACTCTGTTGGAAAGGCCAGGACCCTGAGCTTAGCACCTGCACACTGAAATCAACTGAAAAAGAAATTTGTAAATTCTTAAACTGATGGGTAAATCAGCGATGTTGTATTGAGGTTTATATGGTCATTTATTGTATAGCAATGTAATACTCCCTGTAGAATGTAACCAAAAATTAACATGCAATATTCGCTGATATTGCACAGAGAGCGATATTGCATTGTAAAGATAATATATTTGATAGTTTCTCAGCTAATTTCCTGGATCTGGGTGGTGTTTCCATACAATAAAAGGGTTTTTGCATGAAACTGGGAAATGTTGTCCCTCATAGAATATAATATGGCACTCAGAAGCTCGTGCAATATTACATTCTCTTCGGGACAATATTAAAATTTTCCCAGTATTCGTGTAATAACCCTATATTACTATCTTGAAGCACTATAAAAATATCTGACAATTAATATTGCAATGTTATCTACCACTAATTACTGTCCAACCTGTCCTAAAGGCCATCTTAATTAAGAGGCCACACGTCTGTCATGTTTGATCCCCAAGAGTTCATCGATATAAAATTGTGTAGGTGGGGGGTAAAACTGCATTTGAAATTTGCTGTTTGGGGTGTTAACAAAGAAAAGGAATGTATTGGGGATGGGGGTGGGTTACAGTGATTTAGATGAGCATATGGTCCCTTCAAGTCGTGTATCATGCATTTTTGTATACTTATCGGCAGTTTGTATCAGGAAATCCAAAAAACAACAACGATAACAAACTTCAAATGTTTTGACGTGGACAACACGTGGTCGTAATCCGGATTCGGAATGGAACCTAATGAATATTTATTTCATTTGTTTCTTTCATCTTCGTGTAAAATCAATGTTAATTCAAATTATAGGTTAAAGAAAAGGAATTACAAAGTAGAATATGTTTAATTTTGTAATATTAATTAAAATTTTATCCTCGTTATCTAACGGGAAATCGGAAGCGTAGTTATACCAAACTTTATTTTGTTGTTACTATCTTAACCTAACTTCAAGGTGAAAAAAGTTGATTAAATTGGTTTAAAATTATGTACATGTATTTATAACATTTATTTTCATGTTTTGGATGAATAAACTTATTTCTTTTGAGGAACGGAAGAATCGATGCTGACAAGAACTACATTGGTAATTCATTTCATGAATAATGTTGAAAATTCTGATCTTCACAACGATTGCATTTTCAAAACTTCTAAGTGACAAAAAATTAGTGATTTAAAAAAAAAACCCATTTTCCCCGAAATTTTAAAGCTGATGAATAATTAGGCCAACGAATAATAAGAGTATGAAATGAAGTGACCGTAAGGCGACAGTTGATATTTAAATATGGGACGTGGGGCAAATTAGGGTCAAGATTAGACAAAACTAGGAGAGAATTCTGTTCAGGATTTAAAAAATTTCTGCAGATTTTTATAAAGCAAAAGGCCAATCAAAAGAAAAGATTTAAAAGGTTGTCTTATGGCATGTTACAATCCCGTTCTATTACCAACTAACCGCCTTTTATTATTGGCCGGTTGCACGAAATGCAAATCCGGGTTACAGTTTGATGTCGGGCATTTGGGTGGGCGGGAAAAATAGGGTACCGATCTTGTGCTAACAACTGCTCCTACAGTTTTCAACCCAGATTTAGCAAACTGCACAGAAAGGCTGTACGCATATTGAAGTTGTGCAATTTTTCCAGACTTGGAAACTTAGTAATTTTTCCATCAAAATGTGAAAACACAGTACCCATTTTGTGTTATCAACTACTCTTTCAGTTTTCAACCAAGATTCATCAAACTTCACATTACCAGTTCAACCCCATCACAATTATGTGTCTGTACCAAGTCAGGCTATCTGGACTCTCTGTTGTTTTGATGTTTGTTTTTTTTTTATGTGTTATATGCTATTATTGCATAGTGGTTTGTTGTTTGCGTATTGTTGTGGGGTCTGTCATTGTTGGCATTTGCTGTTACCAATTTTTTGTATTAATTAATTAAAAACAATGAATGCATTTTACAACAACAATCTACAGTTAATGTATCAACATTCCAAATTGATTTTATACAATACCTTTATCTTGAAAGATACTATTAACTTCTCCATGGTTCATAACCCATTCTTTGCAACCCGGCCATTTGTGACTTTAACCCATTTTTTTGGATAATTTCAGGTATGCAATTTTAGTTTTCCAGGATATTTTTAGGTCACAATACAACATGGACAATTTCCAATAGAGGTTTTAAGTTCACCGATGCACCCCCTGTCATAAAATGGTAAAGAAACCCCGCCCCCCCCTCGATAAAAGTAATAAAACTTTATTTTATCGAATGCAATAAAATCCAGGATGTAGTACTGAATTTATGGAAGTTCATGACTGAAAAAGTTAAAAACAGATTCTTGTGTCTGACCAAAAGTGGAGACGAATGACGAAACATGGAAACATGTTGGTTTGTGAACGTTTTAATTAACTCATCGATAATTCAAGAGTTTAAAGAAACGTATCAACCTAGACACATTAAATTCCAAGTTACCACATTAATCCTCAATCAGTCAATTCTGATTTGAATTGTGTCTAACATAATGCAGTTATTACGTGATGACGGCCAAAAGAAATGGAGCCCTTAATTTTAGTACAATAGCTGATATATTCGTTTAACCGATATCCGATTAGGTGGATTCTACCATAGTATAGAATCATAGAAGTGTCTAAACATTAAAATCCAAACTCAGGTAGAGCAATGTAAATGGGTGGTCCCATTTGAATACATGCATTGTCTGTACAACTTTATTGCAATAAAAAGCTAAAAATATATGATTTAATTGATCTACAATGTATAACATGGAAATTTAAATTTGTTGGTTGGGGGGGGGGAGGTTAAATGTGAAATAGTTGGTGGGGGTGCGTTTTTTAATTTATATCTATTGATGGTACCCCTAAATTTCATGGAAGTTCTGCCCCCAGGAGACAATTTTTCCTGGAATAGCCCTTACAAGTCATTTTTAAATTAGTCATGATTAGTGGAAGTACTTAATCACATTTAAATCATAGGCTTGCTGTAATATTAGATATCTCTCAAATCATAACACTCTTGTTTCACAAAAGGAATTTATAAATATATATATATATATATATATATATATATATATATATATTAAAAATAACATCATGTGCTTCAAAGGAACATTTTTTTTTTATATACCTTCCAAACTGCAAACAAAATATTCTCAAGATGGATCTGGATTAAAAGAGAAGCATTTAATACATTTTCTATTCTTGACGTGTTTAATCGGTGGGAGAAAAATACATAATATCTTTAACAACTTCCAGGTGATTAAATTTCTACGTGGGAATTACCACTCTTTTTCTCTTTTTTTTTTAACGATAAACGAGAGATAATTAAATTTTAGATTTTAACACGCACGCATAAGCTCGCGTGTTGAAAATAAAAAAATTTAACTATCTTGTTTGGAGAAATTCCATAACTCACTCATAGCTGAAGAAGAATCTATATTTCCCCTGTAAAATCTCCTTGGAAATTATTAAATCATACGAAATCGAAAATGGTTGGTAACAACTAGTGATAATATATATAACTTACTGTCCAGCTGTTCTTCAGAAGATTTTTTGAGATGTTCCCTGAATTGATCGTTAAGTTCTTTACTGACACTAATATCCTGAAACATTCTCTGTAGTTTCGATGTATATTCAAAACCACAGGCTTGCTGTAAAAAAAAACCAAATCATAAAAATCACAGGCATACTGTAATATAGAAGCATTTACATCATCAAAACCACAGGCTTGCTGTAAAATAAAAACATTCACATCATCATTTGATTGATTTGTTGTTTGCTTAACATCCAGTGGCAAATATGTCATGCTTCTTCAGGATGAGAATGGGGCAGGACACACAGTAAAACCAATTTTGACTGTCACTGTAAAAGGTTGGGTGGATGACTAGGGTCAGATGATTTAGCCTTCTGTAGTGGCCATCAGCATACTCTTTTTCGAAAACTACAGAAGGGGTCTTTAGCATGCAGGGAGTGTGGCATTTTCCAAACATGTTACCAACTATGGTGCACTTTACATGCTTTAGTTTTTGAAATATGATCCAAAAACTGCATTTCACCACTATGTCCTATTTTTAACAATGGTGGCCATGTTTGCTGATGGATCAAATCCCCGGATACAATTTTTTAACTATATAAGCTAAACATTCAGGTAAAGTTACGTTGAGATTGATCTTGTAGTTTCAGAGAAGAAAATTTTTGAAAAAGTAAATGACTAACAAAAACTTTTGAAAAATTTGTCTTTCAAGGGCAATCACTCCTTAAGGGGTCAAATGACCATTTTGGTCATGTTGACTTCTTTATAGATCTTACTTTGCTGAACATATTTGCCATTTACACTTTCTCTCAATCTAAGATAATATTAAAGATAATAACCTAAAACTGCAAAATTTCCTTAAAAATTAACAATTCAGGGAATTCAGGGACAATAACCCAACAAACTCTTGACCAATTCGTCTGAAAATTTCATGGCGATTTTATGAACCGAACTATGCTAGTAAATATGGTAGTTGCAAAAATAAAGATGCATTAGAATTTTTTTTATTTGAAAAAATTGTTTTTGTTGGTTGGGATGTGTCCACTTATTGTTGTGTAAGATCTTTGGCCATTGACATTATAGAAATACAGTAAATAGTATTCTGGTAAATGTTATCACATCAAAACGTTTTCTTATCAATAGAAAGTACCTTCAATTTGGAGATCATACTGGCTTCTGCATCATCACTAGCAGACATATGTTGTACCAACCGCTTTGCCAACATTTTGCTATAAAATTTCTGGAACACATCTTTATCTTCTATATATTTAAATACTATCATCTGGAAAAAATTTTTTCTTATTAATTTGTACATATTATTATATACATCAGCAGTCTGTTAGATGTGTCATATTCTTGTGTATCAGTAATATTAATGTTTTATAGATTTTTTATATCATTTCTGTGATCTGGCCCTAAAAACTTCATCTTTTTAACAGAAAAATTACTATATACTAAATTGCATGTAACTACAGTAACAGAGCTGTTTACCCCTCATGGCTAATGTCAGTATTCCAGCAATGAGTTGTCAGTATTTTGAACAGTTTGTCAGTATATAAGATGGGTACAACATAATCAGCAACTAGGGCTTGGTAAACCATTTTTCATATGAATGAGGACTTCCTGGTCATACAATCATGTTCCAAGTTACGTGGAACATACATAAAGTTTTTCACATACATGTATGTACTGGACTCTGAAAGTTTTGATGGGTCTTTGTGTTGTTGCCTGACCACAGTTGAAGTCCATATTACAGACTGTGCAAAACACCATGCACTGTCCTCTCTTAAACTGAAGGAGCCTTGGCTATAGGACAGCGTACTCATCCTTGTGTTATTGAAGATATTTTTCTTCTTTGGAACTTCTTTATTGGTCGTATTATCATGTTTTGGCTTCAACATTTCTAGCATCAGATTGTTATTCTCATCAACATGCTGGCTGTGGTCCGAATGGCATGATTTTTCTAGATTGACATAGTTCAACATCAATAATGCGCTTTAAGTAATGATCATTTTCAAGTGAAAAGTGAAAAGCTTCTTTCTAACACCGATCGCCAAATTTTGGAAGCAACTACGATCTTTTTCCGGCTCAATGTTAATCCGTATATTTTCAACGTGGATCCATAGTGCGTATTTTTTACTAGAAAATCTGTGGAAAATATGGACAATCCATTCAAGTAAACAGCTCTGCATTTATAGAAAAACTTTTTTCCTAGATCAGTTAGACAAGAGAAGGAAAATTCTATACAGTATGAATTTTACCACATTCATACCCAGGGGCATAGTGTTTTCTGTCATTACATAGAAACATTTACACTGCCATGTACGACAGATTTGAAAATCAAGATGGTTTGACTCTATTTTGAAGATTTAATTTATTTGCATTGTATTATGGTTTGAGTCTGTTTAAGTTATCTATTAACATTACCACTTGATTTAATGTATCCTCCAATTCAGCTTCTTCTGGGTTCTTAGAACTGAAAGAGGAATAACATAATGCAGACAGTAATAACATTAATATTGAATCTGAAAATGTTTTGTGTTTGATGATCTTTTGATAGTACTTTTACCCAACACTTTTACCGGCTGTACTTTTTTTGTACAACAGATTTTTAAAGAACGTTTACTTATTATCAGTAGCTGACAGTTTTTTCTAACATACACGTTTCGTCTCTCAAAAAATTCAAATATGCCAGTTATAGATAATTTTAATGAGAAATTGTGCTAATCGCAAAACCTTTGGGCAAATAATTGTCTAAATTCAATAAATAATGAAAACAAAGTGAAGGTCAGGTGAGCGGTGTCTGTATGAAAAGTGCATATATTGTACAGACCTGATTTTGACAACCTTGAAAACAGAGCAGAAATGATACTTTGGCAGCCATTTTACTATGTATAATAAATCCAGACCTCAAAAAGCAGAATTCTGCTTTAAAGTGTAAACAAATCAGTTCAGGGCACAGTGAAAATGTCCCACTCATGAATAAAGCATGTAAACTTAACCTCTGTATAGAGGGCACTTATTTCTGGTCCCTTTGGTGCCCTTTATAGACAGGTTTAAACTTTACAATATTTGACAAAGTCTGGTCATCCTATGTAAAAGGGTTTCAAATTCATATAACTTAAAACAAACACTAATGTCGCTGCTTCTAACAGTCAAACAAAATGTAGATGGATTGATCAATAAAGGTAATCTAACCTCTTTTTAAGTAACAGATCACAGTATCTAGCAAGTAATTCTGGTGATTTACTGGAAGAATTAGCCATCTTTGTCACAGAATTATTATTTATAAATCTACCACAAGCCTGAAAAAGATATCAATGTATAACCTGTATAATAAGTCTGGGCTATTCCATTTAAATGGATGTGGGGAGGGCAGGAAAGAGAGTTTTATTATAGGACATAGGTCCTGGGTTAATCTAGTGTGTGCCTATCAGATGATATGTAAAGTTATCTAAAACAGTTTGTTGGTTGTGGGTGTATTTTGAAAGTCCCTTCCTACCCTCCCACATTCATTTTAATGGAATAGCCCACAGATATTTCAGTTGTTTTTTTTCATCGAGCAGCATTATGTGAACAGATAAACATCACATTTTATTTTTCATCCTGCACTTACCAGTGAAAATTCATTCTGTTTTTATTATTAACAATTTTCAAAGAAAATTAAATATACATTGTATTTTATTGAGTTTATTAAAGACACTTTCAGCATTCTTTTTATTTTTATTTTTTTAATGCTCAAGATGTAAAAATTCCATGAGAGTTCTAGATCCTAAGTATCAGTTCTAGATCATAAGTATCATCTTGAATATTAGTCATTAATATTGTGTCAGAAAAACATATTTTTTTTATCTGCAGGTTCGGCAACTTTAGACAGCTGTCATAAAACAATGAGCATTCATGTTTAACTTGGGTTATTACATTGTCCTTTAACTTTGTTTGAAGTGCTGAAGTAATGATATAAGTTTTTTGTCTCTAGCCAAACTAGCCTAACCCGTTAACATTTTCATGTGCCTATACCAAGTCAAGTGAGTGGTTGTGTATCTCTTTATGGATAAGATGTTTATAAAAGATGGATTTTTGTAAAACCTTCAAAATGTTTTGCACTGTATTGACTACTGATTTTACCGACTTTGTTCGGTAGCGAATTGACGCTACCTGTTTATATTGCAATATACCAGAACCCATTTAAGCGTAATGGAAGCGGGAGGTTTAGCGTGCTGTAAAACCTGGTTTAACCAACCATTTCCATCGGAAATGCCTGTACCAAGTCAGGACCATCACGCTTATTCCCACTTTTGCCTTGATATTCCCTGTTACACGCATTTGGACTACCCCCCTTTTCTACTATTCCTTTTGACAACTGCCTTGAGTTGGGTAATTTGGTCATTACCTTTATGTATGTTGTTGATGTACAGTCATTGGACATAAGCATCATTCACCTCCGATTTTTTGTATAGATTTTACACAAATTCACAAATTTCAAAAAACTTATTATGGAGTCATTTCTCAACGAATTTTCATGAAACTTTCAGTCAGAAAGAAAAATGTTTGAAATTTCATTTTTTATTTGTGTATGTATTTCGGATTCCTCGTTTACAAGTGACAATGATTTAGTTACAAAAATAATTGTCACATTATATTTTCCCTATATATTCAACTAATTTTTCGACAACATAAATTTTCTTTGTGGTATGAAATTTAGAATCGCAAAAATAAACAAAATAACCTGAAACTATTAATGTGATGATTTCACATTAATTTTTTGAAAATTGATGAATTTGTATGTACACTGACTGTAGTTGTAAGAATATGTACACTGACTGTAGTCAGAATATGTACACTGACTGTAGTTGTAAGAATATGTACACTGACTGTAGTTGTAAGAATATGTACACTGACTGTAGTTGTAAGAATATGTACACTGACTGTAGTTGTCAGAATATGTACACTGACTGTAGTTGTAAGAATATGTACACTGACTGTAGCTGTAAGAATATGTACACTGACTGTAGCTGTCAGAATATGTACACTGACTGTAGTTGTAAGAATATGTACACTGACTGTAGTTGTCAGAATGTACAATGTACATACAAATGTTACAAGTAAGATTCATTCTAGAACAAACGTTGCATGTTTAAAATTACTCACCTTATCTAACGCTGCTACAAAACCTGAGTCATTACTAAATGCCGTCATCACTAAGGCATGATATTTTTTGTGAACATCTAAAATGGTCTGTACATATATTTTAGGGTCCTGCAACATGTAAAAGTTTACAAAAGATAGTAAAGCTATTAACTTGAAACATGAATATAACAACCTAAACTAATATTTACTACAGATTACTAATTTGTAAACAAAGAATTAAATAATAAATGGATGGATGAATTATTATGAACTGAAAGTCAATCCTTATGTATAATTCTATTTTTATACTAACGAGTGCACATGCTGAAATGTCTCGCCTGTTTTACTAACCATGATTGCTTTAATGTTGATAGTCCTTAAGATTAAGATTGACTACAAGTATCATATGAATTTAAAATTATCAATGATCCATAAAAATGAATTCCTGGTCAGATAAACCAAGCCAGACAGACATGTACACATTACAATCATTCCATAAGCCAACTATGGTTGACCTATTGCTTATAGTATTACAAGAAACAGACCAAACCATGAAAACTTAACATTGACCAACGGACCATGAAAATGAGGTCAATGTCAGATGAACCCTGCCAGACGGACATATACACCCTTACAATAATTCCATGTATCAAATATAGTTGACCTTATTGTTAATAGTATCAAGAACAGATTTAAACAGGGAAACTTAACATTGACCAGTGAGATCAAGGTCAGATGAACCCTGCCAGACAGACATGTACACTGTAACACCTTACAATCATTCCATACAACAAACATAGTTGACTTATTGCTTATAGTATCTTAAAAGAGGACCTAACTACTGAAACTAGACATTGACCAATGAACCATGAAAATGAGGTCAAGGACAAATGACAACTGCCAGACAGACATGTACACCTTACAATCATTCTATACACCAAATATAGTTCACTATTGCTTACAGTATTAGAAAAACAGACCAAAAACACAAACACTTAACATTGACTAATGAACCATGAAAATGAGGTCAAGGACAAATGATACCAGCCAGACAGACATGTACACCTTACAATCATTCCATACACCAAATATAATTGACCTATTGCTTATGGTATTTGAAAAACAGACCAAAACACAAAAACTTAACATTGACCAATGAACCATGAAAATGAGGTCAAGGTCATATGAAACCTGCCAACCTGACATGTACCCCTTACAATCATTCCATACACAACATATAGTTGACCTACTGCTTATAGTATCTGAGAAACGGACCTAATCACGTAACTTTAACATTGATCACTGATCCATGATATGAGGTCAAGGTCAGATAAACCCTGTCTGACGGACATTTAAACATTGCAAGGAACCTATAAACCAAATATAGTTATCCTATTACTCAAAATAAGTGAGAAATTCACATGACCAAAAAACTATACATTTTTTTTCAAGCAGTTGCTGAACCATGAAAATGAGGTCAAGGACAATGGACATATGACAGATGAAAACTTCATAGGATAAGGTATCTGCATACAAGGTATGAAGCATCAAGGTCTTCTTCCTACTATATAAAGCTTTATACAAATAGTTTACGCAAACGCCAGATAGTAATACCTATGTCTCACGAGCCAAAAATTGGTTTAAATGAGGTAAATTAACAAGTAAAAATTTCATACGTCCATAATTTTAATCATCCAGATTTTCAAAATATTTGCCTATAATTATGACCTAAAGAGAAGCATTTTAAACTTTATTTTAGGACATATCGTTACAAGAAACATCCTTGTCTTTATAACAAAGTAGCATGGCTGTGACTGGTTATAAAAGGACATAACTTACATTAAGACCAGCTTCCCCACATTTATCTACAGCCTCCATCCCTTGATTATATATATGTGTCTCCAATAAATTCTTTAATTCTCCCAGTCCATCCTGTATCCTGGATACCAGAAGATACATTCTTCCAAGATCTGTCAAAAATGTACGTAAATTATACAAATGTAATACTGTATATATCTATACATAAAAGAGTGAACTAATGAATTCTCTGAAATATATTATTAAATAATGTATTTATGTAGTCCCTCAATTCTAAGGCTCCATTAAAAACACATCGAGCTTTAACTTGGAAAATGTACATCTTATCAATACAAATATGGAAAACCTCAAAATCTAAACACATTTATAATAATTCAGATGAGAGACAAGAATTTATGGTTACCATATGAAATGTGGCTGGGTTAGACATGTTTATAACTACATCTCTAAATCCTCCAAGCATTCTTCTGTCCATCCTAAAACTTTAAGGAAAATTGACCAAGAAAACTGGGATACTGCACATGCAGACAGTTGTACAAATTAATTCATGTATATCCATGTATACAAATTGGTTGAAGTCTACATCAGGAAAATCTTACTAGTCAGCAGTGAACATGCTTTTCATGCTTTTTGAACACGCCCGCTTATCTCTCTTATACATAACTATTGATAATGCTAATAATCAGATACTTATGGCTTGACATGAAGGCTTTTGCATATGTGTAACGACCAGGAAGTGAACAACCCATATATGCACACCGCAGGCTTATAACCATTCAAGTGCTATTCATGCTATCCATATCGGACCGTGTATCATGTCGAGACTCCCATATCATCCAGAGTGCTTTATTAATCTGTTTATCATATATTGCCATAAGTGCTTATTTTGAATGCAGCAGTTCTGATATGACCATATCAGAATGGGTGTGCCACGTGGTCAGGCTGATATGGCCATATCAGAACTGCTGCATTCAGAATAAGCACTTATGGCAATATATGATAAACAGATTAATAAAGCACTCTGGATGATATGGGAGTCTCGACATGATACACGGTCCGATATGGATTAAGTGATGTATTCATCTATAAATATTCTCATTAATCTGTTTTATATCAAGAATTCAAGATTAAGAATCGATCTAATACTATTTCCTTAGTTTATCTAATTCTAGTTAATTACAAACAAATACGGCTGCAAAATCGACTGTGAACTAATTTCCAATTCCTTTCATAACCAATATTACTTCGGAACAATTTTTTTGGCAATACATATACATCACAAGGGCATTCTTTCATCAAATAACACTCTCCAAATTTTGAAATTACTCAGCAATTTAACCATAACCAATTGTTATGAATACTAGAGATAAGTGGGCGTGGATATAAACAATTAGATTATATCTAATATTCTTACCATCATTTTTATCATCATGAAGGAGATTTTGAAATTCACAATGGAAAATTTCAAGATGTTTTTCTATGAGAACTTTCTCACATTTCCTGGCTAAAATATCTTGCGTACTCTCGTGCAAGTATAGATGTACTCGTTTAGATTCCTCCATTAATCTGGCTTCAGCCTGTAAGTATATAAATGAATTACAATATAATACTATTTCATCAGAAATTCTAAACGAGTTATGAATGAGTGCGTTTATTACAATGATTTGTTACAAAACTAAGCAGATTTTTGTACTACAATGCTATTCAAAATTTCTGGGGACAACAATATAAATATTGAATTTTTCCATATTGGAAAATGCTGTTACTATTAAATATTGAACAATTATGGAATCATATATATTGTGTTTCATATATCCCATATATATCATGTATCCCCGCTACATATGTATATCAACAAATGAAAATATGGAACCTCACTCCATGTTCAAAACCGTTCCCAACTCTGGTCTAAATAATACTTTACCTTTTTCATATATTCTGTAACAGGGTTTTGTCTGAGGAACTCTGTACTTTCTCTGGTATAAAACTGTTCAGTGTCGTCCAGGAAAGGGTTCTCAAAATGTTCCTTATATACGCTCAGTGTTGGGCCCTTTGTTGATGGGTCATCCTCATTTAAACCAAGCTCAACTGAAATAGAAATAAATGTTATAATGCATCAATTTGCAGTTAAAAATATTGTTATAAAATCATTTAAAAAAAATGAAATCTTCCCTACCTACATATTCCTGGTCTGGTAGTGACTGGGGAAACTCAGTGATTTTGTTACCCTTTTTCAAAAGTGCTCCCTCCAGAAGGTTTTGGGAAGAACATTGGGCATTTGGGAACCAAAATGTCTGGGTAGACTTTAATTTTTGGAAATTTAGCATGATATGAAATAGTTTTGCTTTGGGAAACAGCCTGTATTCAGATGTAAATTCTGGGTAACAAAAACACTGAAACTAAAAATGTTTTTGAATTTGGTCTTATAACGAGATTGTCCCTACCTACATTGTACATATTCCTGGTTTGGTAGTGATTTGGGAACAAGAATTTTTTTTTAATTTGACCTTATAATGAGGTCGTCCATACCTACATATTCCTGGTTTGGTAGTGATTGGGGAAACAAAAAATGTTTCTGAATTTGGCTTTATAATGAGGTCACCCCTACCCGCATATATCTGGTTTGGTAGTAATTGCGACAGAAAATTGTTTTTCAATTTGGCCTTCTAAAGAGATTGTCCCTACCTACACATTCTTTGTTTGTGGTGATTGGGAAACAAAAAATGTTTTTCTTTCTGGCCTTACAATGAGATTGTCCCTTTTTCATATTCCTGATTTGGTAGTGATTGGCGAAAATGTTCTTGAATTTGGCCTTATAATGAGGAAACAAGAAATCTTAGGATAAATCTGACATTTGAAAATAAGTCTAACATACCATAACAGTTGATGACTCCACTGACCAATCTAGTGTTAATTGTCTCCCCGTAACGCTCTTTTTCTATCAGCTTTAGTACAGCATTTGTCACTTGCTTATTCAACGGTTTAAATAAATTATCTCTCCATATAATTAAAGCCAGCTGAAACAAAGAAAATAATAATACAGCAAACAAAACAACATATAAACTTCTATCTAATTTATCTTTCCTCGAAGACCTTTTTCCACATAAACACAGTCCTATTTAACTTCAATATAGTGTTTACAATCATTAGTCCAACTACAAAATTGTCAGTATTTTGGCATTTTCCATTGCTATTATTGGAAAGCTTATTTAACATATACAACTATAAAAATTAAATAAGTTGTGATTTTCATAAGACCGTCAGTAACTGTAGTCTTAAACCACTTACCTTAACTGACTTTCATTTAAGCACTTTTTAAACTCTGATCACACGAACACTAATTTCTAGAATTGTAAACTAAAATGAATTTGAAAATAAAGAGACCCCATGACCACCATAACTTTGTTTGAATAAAATATGTATAGAACTATAACAAGATTCATTACCATTCTCAGTTGTGGTAGTGCATTACACCTTTACAGCAGTTGGTATATCGGTAGACTTGCCTTGCAAAAAATAGTCATTCTGAAGGTCTGTCTAACATTGGGCAATGTCCAGTAAAAAAACTTTTGATCAACTCAAGTAATGGACTGATTTTTAATGAATCATCAAACGACCAGTTAAAAACAAACAAGAGATTGCTACACAGTAGGAAAATGTTCCCGGCCAATATGTATAGACTTTATTCAGATCAGGATGCAAGAATTGTGTTTGTTTAGCTGGGGTTTTACGCCGTTTTCTGCACATTTGGCTATTTCGCAGTCACCAGTATTTATTTGTGGAGGAAGCCGGGTACTCGGAAAGAACCACCGACCTCGGTAGGAAAATTGGCAATCCTTACAAGAATTTTGAAATAAACTCAAACTCTACTGTAAAATGTTTTCAATTTTTTTTATATTTGATCAAAGGGATATTTCAAAACAAGATTTTTATGTTTGAGCAAAGGGATATTTCAAAAGAGGATTACGATTAAACTTACAGAATAAATTTCATAAATGCCTTTTGTGCCTTCATCACACTCTCTTCTGACCCAATGTCTGTTTAGATAGGCACAGACTCCGTTTAAAACTTTACTTGAAAACTGATAATCCTCCCACTGTTTTGTATAAAAAGACAAGACCTGCTCGTCTAGGAAATCCTGTCCATCCTAAAAATATTTTTTAAAAGAACTGAATATCATATCAAATGAATTTTGTTTACTATGTACAGTATATGTTTACTATGTACAGTGTATGTCTTACTTTAAGACACTCATGGATTTACGAGATTCAAGCACATATAATATTTTTAATACAATGATAGGTTTGCCCTTAGAAATCTCAACACGGACCAAAATTTTAGGTGCAAAATTTGTGCATATCTACTTGCTATGCAGGTAACATTAAAATGCATGTCAATAACATTCTTTATTATTGAGCATAGATGCCAACCCCTTTTTTCGTACTACTAGTAAAAACAATCTGAGTTGTCAGTAATTTGCAACTTTTTTCAGTAATCGAATATTGTATCCTACATGTCCTACAGCATAAACAGAAGAAATACACAATTTACTAAGCTGTGTATTTCAATATATTCGGAATCGTACATAAACTGAATAGATCTGTTTTAGATACATCTTTCTGAAGTTAAAACATTTTGTTGTACAATGAATACAGAATACAGTAACTACACGAGGTATGTCAGACTATACAATACCCTTTCTTAAATACGTTACAATTATATTCAGATGAACAGCTGTTAATTTTTTCAATTGCTATACACCCCCTCTAAGGTCTGAAATATAAACTGACATTTATGTTTCATTATAAATATCATTTTGCTGTAAATCAATCCTTGTTTGATGGATTACAATGAAAACAAGGAGAAAACACATCTGGCAATTCATCATGTTCATGTGATTTTTTTTGGTTTTTTTAACATTTTTCTACTCTATCCTATTCAAACTTACACATGCATATATTATTCCATTCATGTCAGTATTGAATTTTCTAAAATAAAATGCAAACCTTCAAGACAGTGACCAAATAAGATTTTAGGAAATCCTTCAGTCTCTTATACAATTCAAAGCCAACAAACTGTGCTCCGCCTGTGGGTGGTTTTGGGCGTCGACCACCCTGCGGTCTTGATGATGACTGCTGGCCACCCTGTCCAGATTGATGCACACTCGTACAATAATTATACACATGTCTGTGGATTTGTTAAGAAATTAATCAACATAGTTAAAGTGTTCCTGATTTTATTACAACACCATTTGGGAATTTTCTCCATGAAATTGGGGGAAAAAACAGCTTTTTTCTCATTGGAAATGGGGCCCAATTTCGGCAGCAAAAAACAGACTGAAAATCACTGCAACCTCACAAAGATTTTTACAATTGTGTTTTCACAATAAAGGATACGTATACAGTTCCATGTATCTATTTCGAGCCATGCTCTGTCTATTATATACATGTTTAATTCCACCTCTTAGATCATCCCATATCTGATCTAATCCAATTTGTTTCAGTCCATGGGGATTCTGTCTAGAGCTTGCCATTTTTTATTAGAATGAGCTATAACTTTTATGTTGGAACAGTATATAATCAGCACAATAAATTAACAAGTTTGACACACGTATACTAATCCAATTCCATATTGCCAACTTGATGATAAACTTCTATAATAGAAAAAAAAGTACAAAATTATATTCACTGTCTGACAAAAAATTTGAGATTCTTTAGTTGAACATATAGGGGGGAAATGCAAAATTTGGGTTTCGATCAGACAAACCGTAAAACAAAATTTTTGTAAAGAGTGCTGTAAAATTAGATCTATGCGAGTGTTACCTACTGTAGTGTAGTAACAAGATATTTAACTCATAGTCTCATGTGCCATTTTAAGGATACGAAAAACAACTTGAGTTGAAATGTGATAACCATAAGGGGGTCTGTTTTTATTAATTCCAATTAGATTTTCAAGTTTCATGCTAACACTACAGTATTCAGTAACAATTATTACATATGATATCGTTTATTTTCTTCACTTCACACTTGACAAACGCATCAAAAAGTAACAAGTTATCAAATTGTTAACAATACGCTTCAAAATGAAACCCATTAGAACTTTAAATTAACAAAAAAATTTATTATAAAACAGACGGTTCCTATTTCCACAATGATCAGCTAAGCTAACAAAATGGCGACCGTTTTGTCATAACCGTTTGTAGGGAAATAACGGATTTTTCAAACTCAGACGGAATTGTAGGGGATATGTATATTTCTTCATTTCATTAATTCTTTCATTTTTAAGTGGTCTACAATTCTGAACACAAAATACCTTTGTTGTATGTTTACAAACAAAATTTCAATCTATTATGAATCAATATGAATTGACCTCATTTTGATTGTCTCCCTTACTTGATCATTTCTCCAAGAGATGGCGCTTTTCCATATCACGCAACATGTTGGATCGGAACATAAACAACTCGTACCATATGAATAAAAAATGGAGCAACGTGGTTTTTCTGTCGGCAAATCTTTGATGAAAAAAAAACAACAACAAACAAATACATAAAAAGAACAAACAATAAAAGATTAAGTACTTCTTAAAACTTGTTTAGACTATCATAAATAGCGCAACTTTGTAAACGTCTCAATCGTTTATATTTTTTCAGGATGATTTGATATGTTTATGTCTAATTTAACACTAGATAACTTTATTTGAAATATAAACAACTGTAAGACCAATCATGAAAATATCTTAATGGAATGCGTGACTCTACTTATGAAAACCTTCTGGTCAAGGCAAAAATACCTAACCTTCATTACGACTGACCAGAGTCATGCATATGGCTCCAGAAACATTTTTGTTTTGCAATATTTTAGCTGTAAATTCATAATTTCGACCTTCGATACTTTCGAGACGCCTGAAAAAAAAAAACCGATAGTCCTCTTGAGAAGATAAAAAAAATATATATCATGATTTCGTTCTATCGCACCTGTTTTTGCCATAAAAAACCCAAACAAATAGCTATCAATTTGATGCGACCCAATAAATTTTTCAACAGTGCCAACAACCAGTGAATAGTTTGATTCCGATTATCCCATGTGAAAATTAATTGTCGTGAAACAATTTAATAAAAAATTTTCCCGGTGATTATCGCGAAGTTCTCAGTCTCAGTTCTCTTAGTCTGACTATTGTTTAGCAAATGTTGGGAAAAGGGCATTAATCTACTGCTATCTATGCATTTTGTAAGATACACCGATGCTTTCAAAACGTATATACATTTTTAATTGTTTAAATCATGAAAGCGGGGATTATATCATTAAAATGCTGAATACAATAACTTCTTTTTTTTTGTTATACCCCGACTGCGGTAGTGCTGACTGATCACGATATAGGTATTTGTTTGGAAGTGTGGAACAGTGTTCATTGGACTCATATATTCTTATATTAGAAGATTCATCTTTAAGAAGTTCCCTCCACTAGTCTTCTACTAAGTAGTTGGGCTGATATCCAGAAAGGTGTTCCACAGGGCTCTATTCTTGGGCCTATCTTGTTTAACGTTTTTATAAACGATATTTTTTATTTTATTAAGCAGAGCTCATTGTATAACTATGCAGATGATAACACATTATCGTTCTGTAGTCCTGATTTTGACAAGCTAATATCCACATTAGAAGATGAATCCAAACAATTGATTGAATGGTTTAAAGTTAATAAAATGCAAGCTAATCCTGACAAATTCCAGGTGTTAGCAGTTGGCAAAAAGACTTTTGAGAAGAGCCCATCAATAAATATTCAAAATTCTAATTTGAACAGCTTCCAATTGCTTTTGAGCATTTCCATATGCTCATGTCAATGTGTGTTTCGGATAAGCCACAATTCCAAAATAAGAAAGTTGGTAAGCGATTCTTGTCTAGTATTCAACCTCAGCACAATAAGGTATTTAAACAAACAAAAATAGATTTCTTCTGTTATTATGCACAACTACATGACTATCCGAATTCGGATAAGAAGAAATAATCACATTTTTCTGAACCTGCAACCAGTCATTTAAGTTACATTAAATATTCTTATTTGAATTTCGGATAAATGTGTTTTTTAATTTGTATGTACAAAGTCACCTTGTATGTTATCCGAATTCGGATAAGAAGAAATAATCACATTTTTCTGAACCTGCAACCAGTCATTTAAGTTGCACTGAATATTCTTATTTGAATTTCGGATAAATGTGTTTTTTAATTTGTATGTACAAAGTCACCTTATATGTTATCCGAATTCGGATAAGAAGAAATAATCACACATTTCTGAACCTGCAACCAGTCATTTTATTTACACTAAATATTCTTATTTGAATTTCAGATAAATGTGTTTTTAATTTGTATGTACAAAGTCACCTTATATGTTATCCGAATTTGGATAAGAAGAAATAATCACACATTTCTGAACCTGCAACCAGTCATTTTATTTACACTAAATATTCTTATTTGAATTTCAGATAAATGTGTTTTTAATTTGTATGTACAAAGTCACCTTATATGTTATCCGAATTTGGATAAGAAGAAATAATCACACATTTCTGAACCTGCAACCAGTCATTTTATTTACACTAAATATTCTTATTTGAATTTCAGATAAATGTGTTTTTTAATTTGTATGTACAAAGTCACCTTATATGTTATCCGAATTTGGATAAGAAGAAATAATCACACATTTCTGAACCTGCAACCAGTCATTTAAGTTACACTAAATATTTTTATTTGAATTTCGGATAAATGTGTCTTTAATTCGTATGTACAAAGTCACCTAATATGTTATCCGAATTTGGATAAGAAGAAATAATCACACATCTCTGAACCTGCAACCAGTCATTTAAGTTACACTAAATATTCTTATTTGAATTTAGGATAAATGTGTTTTTTAATTCGTATGTACAAAGTCACCTTATATATTATCCGAATTCGGATAAGAAGAATTAATCACACATTTCTGAACCTGCAACCAGTCATTTAAGTTACACTAAATATTTTTATTTGAATTTCGGATAAATGTGTCTTTAATTCGCATGTACAAAGTCACCTTAGATGTTATCCGAATTCGGATAAGAATATAAATGGTCTCCACTGGGCAATGCTAATGTCATTATATTTTTTTCTTTATTCGAATAGATGTATCTTGATTTCATCCATAAAAAATAACCTCAGCTGTTATCCGAACTTGGATAATAAAAGGTCATTCTTAAATCATATTCAATCTTTCAGTTGTGTATCATATATAATATACAGACAGTGCAATTAAAGTTAAAATTCAAATCATATCATATATATATAACAATAAAAATAAAATAGTAAAAGCAAAATTAAAAAGAGTTCTCAGCTCAAACAACTGTTTGATAATTTAAAAGGAATTTTTTCCCGGCAACAATAACCAAACATAATCACTGGTACATGTGGTATATATTGTAAAGAAGCAGAACCACTGGTCTTTCAGTATATGAAAAGATTTGGAAATATAGGATTATCTATAGCTATCTGATAAATAAAAGATTTATTATAACATCCTAAACAAGAATTTATACTTTCAATGACTTTGCATAACAAATGTGTATACGGTCAAGGTAGTCTAATTGTGCAAAGTACAACAGTCGTATTATAATGTGGAATCCTACTATAACCGAAATGTTATGAAAATATTGTTTCAACAACATTTTTAACATAAACGAGGAATAAACAGACAAACACATACATATAAACAATTTAAATTTCCTGATCCCTTAACAAGGTCAATCATTGTCTCGAATCATTATTAACAAAATTATCAACAATCCACTACAGTTAATACATATAGAATAATGGCATTTTTGTTTTTGATACTGATTTTATCAGGAAGAATATCAAGTGAGCCCACTCTCAACAGTTAAATTTTAATTATTTAAAAAGCTTGGCAAGCCTTGCGCTTTAAATATTAAAATTTAACTGTCTCAAGTGGAGAAATATCTGAAAACACTTGATGCAGTGGTGGAATCTAAATGTCCAAGTAATTTGGAAGCGCTGCATTCACAACACTCTCCAAATTGTTTATTTCCAAATCAATTTTATGTTTAGTTATTGTAGCCGGCAAAGAAACCACTTTAAAGTTTGAGTGATACGGCTGAATATCCTTATGTTCAAGTATAAATGCGTCTTCTAGGTTGTTACATATTTGACAGCATTTTTGTTCCATATTAATGACAGCAAATGGCTTTTTGCAGTATTTTACTTCTGTGTCATTGACTTTCACAGTTAAAAAAAGTTTATTATTCCAGTCCATTACAATACTTTCTGCCTCATTAGTTCCCTGAAATAACAATGTTGATATTGTTAAACTTTTTTCAGCATAAAGATATGAAACAGCTATCCAAAAAACCAAGACCATTGATTTTATGTTTTGAATGGTTTCATATACTCTCATCATGTGGCCTTGTATAGCTTACTTTACTGTATAGATTTTACTCTTTGTTGAAGACCTGGATGCTGTCCTGTTAATGCTTACATTGTTGTCATTCGTCTTTTTTATTTAATACTTTTTTATTTTAGAATTTAAGGTGTCATTTAATCTGACCGCATAAAAATAAAAAGAAATGTACATGATAATTTCAATATATTGAGAACATATTATAAGTTACACAGTGTGTTAGTGACCTAATACGATATATATGGGTCAGTAAATTCCATATGGGTACTAGTGACCAAATATGATATATATATATGGGGTCAGTAAATTCCATATAGGGTGATAGCGAACTCGACCCATATAGAATTTACTGACTCCATATATATCGTATTAGGTTACTAGCACACTGTGTAACGAATTTATCTCACCGACTATCAAGACTAGTGGCCTATCAAAGCGATAAAATCTTCAATATAAAGAACCTACTTCCATTGGTCTATTCAAAAACAAATGCCAACAATAACAACTTGTTTTTGTAAGTGGTTTGATGTTCTATATACAATGTACACATGCTAACATCTGTGTTATTAATAATGGTTTTATGTCTGATTTCTTTAATCTCAGTAGAGGTTGTAGACAAGGTGACCCATTGCCACCGTCCCTATTTATCACTGGAGTCAAACTTTTAGCATTAAAGTTTAAAAATAATCGAAATATACAAGGAGTCAACAAGGATCAACCAATATGCTGACGATACATTCATAGTTTAAATGAGACGTTGAATTGTTTTGAAATTTGTTTCTGGGCATCTGGTCTTAGAATGAATGAGACAAAAACTAAAGCAGTCTGGATTGGAGATAAAAAGTATTCTGATTTAGTTCTTTGTCCTGGTGCTAAGTTGAACTGGTCACATTCTGACTTTAAAGTCTTGGGCCTACTAAAAAGCTGGGAACACAGATACTTTACTTTATTGGGTAAAATCACAGTTATTAAATCTTTGGCCTTATCAAAACTGGTACACCTTTTTACCTCTCTACCAGATTTAAAACAAGTAAAAATCAAGGAGTTAAGTAATATGTTTTTTAATTTTATTTGGAGTGGTAAAGAGACAAAATTAAAAACTTGGATAGGTGACTATATTGAGGGTGGGTTAACAATGGTTCATTTACAGTCATTCATAGCTTGTTTAAAAATCAGTTGGATCAAAAGATTTTTTGAAAACCCAATGGGGGGTTGGCAACAAATTCTAACTGTCATTCTGAAACCATTTGGTAGCGAGAGAGAGTATTTTCTTCAGAAAGAAAAATTAAAAGAAAAATTGGAAAGTCTTTATAAAATCCCTTTTTGAAAGATGTTTTTATGTGCTACTACATTGCTAAGCCCATTACAAAAAAATGTTCAAAAGAGGTTCTATCATTAGATATCCTTAATTTTCTAACATTAAAGGAATTTTTGTACTATATTCAATGGGAACAACAAAATATTAAATATTTAGTAGATCTTATTGATTCATAACGAAAAAACTTCTATCCATTTAATAATTTGAAAGATAAACTTTTAAAAAATAATTTTCTAAGATATTACAGTCTACTGTCTAGAGTGCCACATTATTTCAAAAATGTTATTAAAAATAGTGATGAAAATTTTTTTTTATACAGTTTATTCCCGTAGACACCTTTTTAAATCCAGGCAGAAAATATTAAATTTATTTATAAAAACCTTGTAGAAAGATTCGTTTATGCACCTTCTGAAAAATTTCTCAAGTGGGAAAATGATCTGAATTACAATATTGGCAACTGGAGAGAACTATTTATTATATTGAGAAAGTCTTGTAAACATTCAGTTTTGGTCAATTTTCAATACAAGCTATTACATAGAATTATTCCAACTAACACCTTTTTATATAAAATAAACTTTAAAGATACCAAATACTGTACTGTCTGTCATTCTGTAGAAGAAACTATCCAACATTTGTTGTTTGATTGTAATGTTGCATATCATTTTTGGAAAGTTTTTGCCATTTATATAAAACACTTCTACGTAGATTTTGATCTTAACAGAATTGAGATATGACCTGGTTCAAGAAATTATTCTGTATTTTTACATTTTCTGATTTTAACTGCCAAATATTACCTTTATAAACGTAAGTTGAAAGATATGTTACCACAAATAGAAGAATTTAAGGCTATGCTGGTTTACTATAGAAATATAGTATATAAGAATATATAGTTATAAAAAATTCAAAAGTAGCAGATTTTGAAAGATTGTGGACCCCTTTACTCATATATTTCCATAGTATTTAAATATTTAGTGTATGTACCTAATGTTTATACATTTTTTCCCATCTTTTTGAATTTGCTATTGTTACTTTATATAGTTTTTTTCTTAACATAAAAAATTGTAATCAAATGTAATATTACTCATATTATAAATCCCCACCAAACCCTTGTCAGGTGGTATTGTAGGGGAGTTGTAAAATCCTGACGGCTAAGGAAAATAAAATAATAATAACAACCTATCTTTTAATGTGTTTTCTGCATTTATTTCAATTGTTCATCATCATTGTCATCGCCTGTAGTCCGGGCGAAAAGTTTCAGATTTTTCCTTAACGTCGTATTGTTTTTATAAAGGGACGTAACTACTAACAGTGTATTAAAATAAACCACGCCTACTAACCCCATATGAAATATACAGGTCTCCACGCGGTCGCTTTTAACCAATGATATGCCTAGAAATGTATAGGAGGTAAGATAAATATATATATAGATCTGCCAACCTTGGTTATAATGTTTCAAATGTGATATTTTATTGTTTCTGTTTCATCTCCTATTAGACTAGTCAGTTAAGTTTTTTGTTTTTGTTTGTTATTTTATAAAATTTGAATTTTTTTGTCAATTTCATTTGATTAAGAAAGATTCAACAACCTTAGTATCTGAAATGGTTTCTTTGCAATCGTTGGATGGCATACTAAATGGAAACCCACTCTGTGTCTGCAAAAAAGGACAGAATTCCAAATTAAAATAATTAATGAGGCTTTATCTTTCAAGCATAAGCTAGACAAAATATCAATATTTGCTACACATAATAAATTTGCATATATGTATGCAATGGTTGTTTAAGATGCTATGTATGATGAGGATTTAGCACCCAAAACTTGCATAAAAACTGTTAAATATCATTAACAATAAACAATACTGAAAAACTGGATCGGTTGAATAATGATAATGTCTTGCGTTTTGCCTGAATAAAAGTAAAAGCAATTTCTGAATCATCAAAACATTATAATAAAACTAGTATCTCAATTGTTTGTAAAACAATGGAAAGGTCTTTTTCTTAAAAGTCTGATATAAGTAATGCACTCTTTAAGACCTTTCAGCATACCTCCTTAAACTTTTCACTTCTTGCACTTAATGACCTTATCTACCTGAATTGTCGAGATCGGAAGAATATTTGTAATGTAGACTTGATGACGATTCATTTGATATGCAACAACACCATCTTCTAGGAAGTTTGATTTTTTGCACTTAATAACCCCGTCCAACTCTTTTTTGGGAACGGGAATTTGATATTTAAAATATACACATTATGACCTTTCATTTGATATGTGACAACCTTACCTTCTAAGACATTTTAATTTTTGCACTGAATGACCCACCTAACCTATTTTGGGGGACAGAAATTTGATATTTGAAATGTATGCTTTATGGACTTTATGGACTTTCATTTGATATGCAACAACCTTTTCATCTTATAAGTTTTAATTTTGCACTTAATGACCCACCCTTCTTTTTCAGAATAAGGCGCGGAATATTGTGTCCAGGTAAGGTGACATGTCTTCTCGCTGATTGTTACATTGTGAACTAGCACGTAAACATCAGGCTCAGCGTGTATGTCTAGTACAAAGCCAGATTAATATTCATATAGCTTTATCATTTTCTCGTCCTAAATATGCATTTAATTTGCCGCTGGACGTTAAACAGCAATCCATCATCACCATCATAATACATAAACACATATATACTGGTTTTGTTTACATCGTTTTCCATCGGTGGAAAATTGTGTCCTTGGCAATTATACCACATTTCCTTAAGTGCATTATCTATATATTCTCTATATACCTATAGAGGGTTTTGTCTATTCAGAAAGCAAAATCTTTATTTCAAAGAAAAACCTGGGAAATACCACTTTTCTTTGTTGTATATGTGTACAAGGTTATTATTTTCTATAATAACCTAGGACGGGTAATTCTTAAAACAAAGGATCTTCAATCAACCATGTACGATGTATAGCCAGAGGTACATGTATAATAGAAACAAACATTTCCTGAGTACTTTTTATAACAGAGTTGTCTGAATAAATAAAAAAAAGTATGTTCTGGGGTGGAACAATTTGGGGAGGGGGGTAGAAATTCTGGAAGTAAAGAAGAAAGTATGGCACCACACAATTATTTAATACATGTAAGTGCCAGCCAGAAGTTGAATTAGGGGAGGGGGTTTGCATATTTTACCAAGTGACCCCAACCCCCCAAACTTCATATTGTTGGCGGGGGGACTTTGCAATTTTTTTTACATAGTTTCCTCCAAAGCTGTGATTAATTTAGATCTATGAGAAAAAATAACTCTATCTTTGTGAAAAAAAAAACAATGTTTCAAAACCTGTTACTTTTTAACTTAAATAGATTTTAATTCACATTGCCAGTATTTTAATTTATAACAGTCCACTAGTTAAACAGTTAACTCTGCCTTTGGCAAAAACTACAACAATATATACATGTTCTTGATTAGTACTTAATTTCAATTGGCTTGATGTTAACAAGGGGGTGTTTTGAATTTAAGTGGTTCGGGATTTTCCATCATATTTTAGGTGTAAAACAAGCTAGATTCTTTTTAATAATATAAATTTTCATTTGATTGACGGTATACAAGTTACAGAAAGTATATTTGTAGGTTTTTCTGGTATTAAAATACACCACAAATTTTCAACAACCAATTCCTAACACCCCTCGGCGTATTCTAATACCAGAAAATCCTACAAATATACTTTCTCTATAACTTAACTTACC
Organism: Mytilisepta virgata; assembly: GCA_028015205.1. Classification (NCBI taxonomy): domain Eukaryota; kingdom Metazoa; phylum Mollusca; class Bivalvia; order Mytilida; family Mytilidae; genus Mytilisepta; species Mytilisepta virgata. The sequence continues at coordinate 4,479,695 of CM051510.1, forward strand.
TTTATCTCTGATTGCTCACATCTTTGCTTTATTTTTGTAAGTCCCATTTCATAATGTTCCTGTAGAGATAAGCATTATCAAATTTATTATTAGATACAGTTCAGTATATGATTGACTTTTTTAAATGTATGAAAGTATTTCTCTCTGACTAAAGTCATTCATTATCTTGAACAAAACATATTATTTTTTACAAATAACGACATCAAATTTGAATTCGTTGATCTCTATTTATAGATATACACATTATTCCTTAGTGGCATTCTGTAATCCTAAAATTACATCCACTGTCTGTTAGTCTTTGGTATATTTTTTATCAAGATATAAAAAATTCATTGAAGATATAAAACATATTCACTTAATTTTGTATTTCAAATATATTTTGTTTATAAGTTTTTTTTATACAATTTAAGCAATAACAGAAACAATTTCAATAACTAGAATTGTAATTGCGAGCAATAGCAAATGTCGCCCCTGGCACCCATCTCTGTTTCTTCTTCTTATTGTACTTTACAAATGTACCAAGTTTCATAAAATTCTATCATACAGTTTTTTAAATATAAATGCTTGAAATTTACCAAATGCTTCATCTTGTCATAAGGAGTAATAATATATATGGTTATAGGGTGGGGATCTCAATGGTTTTCCAAGATATTAAGTATTTTGTCAATTGAGGGGGGCGGGGCATTACCCCCTCAGACCCCCATGTGATACCAAACGCTTCGTCTTGTCATAAGGAGTAATAATATATATGGTTATAGGGTGGGGATCTCAATGGTTTTCAAGATATGAAGTCTTTTGTCATTTGAGGGGGGCGGGGCATGACCCCCTCAGACCCCCCTTAGGTACCAATTCTTTCGTCTTATCATAAGCAGTAATAATATATATGGTTATAGGGTGGGGATCTCAATGGTTTTGAAGATATTAAGTCTTTTGTCATTTGAGAGGGTGGGGCATGACCCCCTCAGACCCCTTAGGTACCAAATCCTTCGTCTTATCATAAGCAGTAATAATATATATTGTTATAGGGTAGGAATGTAAACTATTTTTGAGCTATTTAAAAAATATCAATTTTTGAGGTATTTGAAGGGGCGTGGCACTGCCCCTGGGGCCCCTCTACACTTGAAAAATGATTAGGACCAACATCTCATGGGGTACTATCATTGTGCAAAATTTGATTGAAATCGGTCAAGTATAAAGTACAAAAGTGCTCCGGACAAAGTTGGCAGCACGAGAAAGAAAAAGAAGAATTTTTCAAAATGGCCGCCAAACGTCTCCAATCGATCGTGATATTTTTTCATCACTTTGTTCTTCTAATTGTACTTTACAAACCTACGAAGTTTAATGAAATTCTATCGTACAGCTTTTGAGATATAAACGTTTTAAATTTTCGGAGGGTACCGATCTTTGAATGGCGGCCATCTTGAAAATGGCGGCCATTTCGAAAAAAAAGTATTGATTGCACACCTTCACATAGTGATCTTACTTTCTGCCAAGTTTCATTCAATTCTATCCAGGTATCTCCGAGAACTAAGCCGGACAAAAATCATTGGAAGAAAGAAAGAAAGAAAGAGAATAATAACAGAGAAACGGAACAATAACAATATGTCGCCGACTTTCGTCAGGGCGACATAATAACCGAAATAAAACGTGCACAAGAAAATACTATCAAAGGAAATAACCCTTCCACCATTAAAAATAAAAACTAATGTCTAATAAACGTACTGAAAATTTGGCTGGAGGCTGATGTGCTCGTTTTCTTTCTGTTCTTTGATTTACAACCTATAAATTAATGATACTTATAGCAATTGTGTTATTTTCAGACAGTTCCTATGAGAATTGGTGATTTTCTTTATTTGACTGCAAAACACAGACACCTCTTTTTTTTCGAGATGGATTACATATATACATCTCAACGAATGCAGATTGTGATGGCATGAATGTAACCTTAAATGGCAAAAGAAAGGGATCGAGATATCTAAGTTAAATGCATAAAGGAGATCAAAGTTCAAATGGACGTGTTCTTTATTTCAAAATACTTTTGAAAAAATGATTTTTTGGTGGTTGCAGTCCATTGTCATTCTATTTATATTTGTAAAAAGCTGATTCTGAAAACACTGGTACTGAATAAATAAAAATTAACATTTTACTTTAGATATCAAATACTAACACAGTATTTGGTATTTTACTTTAAATGTTAACAAATAGCCTATATTTCTTCGAAGTTCATAGTTAAATTGATTCTGACTTTGGTAAAACTGCAGTTATGAACAGGTCAATTGTCTAAATATCGGCCAAATATTACAATCTGACCTCCATATATCTATTCGTTTTGACATAATCTCTGACTATAAAGAAATTATTAACTGTAAAGTGTCTGGCATTTTTTAACAAAGTGGAAGAAAGTCTCGAGGGGTTGATACTTTATGAGATTACTGAGTAGCTAAGAACATGATCTTATATTGCATATCCCATAATACTTTGCGACATCATTTGGTAAAAAGGCATGACATTTTTATCTCAATAACAATTCATTCATTACATCAGCTTATGAATAAATAGAAAATATTTTACCTTATTGATATTTTGATTTCTTATTTCAAGTTCGTCTTGCAATTTCTACAACATAAAAACATTATGGTTTATAAAATATAAAATTGTGGAATGGTAAGCCACTACTAAAACTAGACTGAGGCAGTTGGAAACGACAGCTATCCCTGCACTCCTCACATTTTGTATCCATGTGCACCTTTTTCACAATTATACCTTTGAATACAGGCTCAAATTTTGGAAAATTAAAATTCTAAAACCTTATTGCACAACTGCATACAGTGTATGACAATACTGTATAGAAATAAAAGGTATAAAATGAAAAATGAGAGAAAACTTTCAGTCACCCACTTATAATTCCAAATGTTTTAAATTCGGCCCCTAAAGGCCCCAGTTTTTGAAAATCAAAATTCTAAAACCTTACTGTACATCTATATACAGTGTGTGACAAAACCGTAAAGAAATTAAATACATAAAATGAAAAAATGAAAGAGGAGTTTAGGTCATAAGTTTCAAAATTCAACACCTGTGGGCCCCGATTTCTGAAAATCAAAATGCTAAAACCTTATTGAACATCTAAATATAGTATGTGACAATACTGTATAGAAATCAAATGCTTAAAATGAAAAGTGAACGACGAGTTTAGGTCACAAGCTTAAATTGCCAATTTTAGAAATTCAACTCCTGTGGGCCTCAATTTTTGAAAATCAAAATTCTAAAACCTTACTGTGCATCTAAATACAGTATGTGACAATCTTTTATATAAATTAAATACATAAAATGAAATATGAATGCGGAGTTTAAACTGCCAGTCTAAGAAATTTGACCCCTGTGGGCCTTCGTTATTGAAAATCAAAATTCTAAAACCTTATTGCACATCTACATACAGTATTTGACAATACTGAATAGAAATTAAATAAAATGAAAAATAAAAGAGGAGTTTAGGTCTCAGCTTAAATTCCAAATTTTCGAAATTCGACCCCTGTGGCCCCCAGTTTTTGAAAATGATCATTCTAAAACCTTATTGTGCATCTACATACCATATGTAAAAATACTGTATAGAAATTAAATGCATGAAGTTAAAAATGAACGTGGAGTTTAGGTCACAAGAAAGTGTGACGGACGGATGGACAGACAAATGGACGGGGGCGATAACAATATCCCCGAACTTCTTCGAAGAGCGGGGATAAAAATGTTGAAGGCTACCAATAATACAGGACGTCATGACCTGTTTTCATAGACAGCTTATTAAATATATCTATACTTATGTATTTTTTTTTATAATATTGTGACTGTTTAGGATGACACTTTTAGCTCGAAACATTGTCAATCTTGTCTTTAACTTTCGATTTGATGCCTTCTCTTTTCAAATTTGCAAAAATCTTCAGCTTTTAATTTTCTGCCATTGAGTCGATTTGGCTGCTAATGGATTGCCATTACCGAAGGAATCATAAGATTAGTAGTCCATGATTAAGTACTGACATGATTTATGTTTTTTTTTCTTAAATTCTCTGTTCCAACTTTATCAGACAAGGTTGACCTTAGCTGGAATTTGCTTTGTTTCTTGTCCCGAAAGGTCATGCGGTTTCTGGGGTATTCAAGATTTTATAATTTTTTGGCTAAAAATTTATGGGTTTGAGTAAATCAAGAAAATCTTTCCAGATGCACCATACTAATTAAACCTAGTTTTACCGGTACTTTTTTCCTTTTATAACAATTACTTTAAATTAAATTCAACTCATTTTTTCTAGACTTGCTTACTATATTCATATTGAAAATAGATAGACACATGTTCAAGCATTTTGTAGGCAGACCAAAGTATCGATTATTTACTTACTGCTGCAGTTTCCCGTTCTCTGTTAATGGTCCTGGTAAGATTGGCTATCTCCTGTGAAACAAATTTTTCTTTAAAGGGGTTATGTAGTTATACTCAGTGTTTTATCTTAAAGGTTTGTCAAGTGTACAAACATAAATATAACTGAGACTCAACTAACATTTATTCGTGTCTCTAACATTTTCCAAAGTTGCTTATTTATGTATTTAAATTCATATTTCTTTGTGCAGATGTCAGCGGAAGATTTAAACTGTTTTGAAACAAAGCAGCTGTCAATTTTACGGATCCCAATTCAAACAATAAATGAACAAATATTATATAGTTACAATTGAAATCATTCAATATTAAAACAATATGTTCTATTACATTTCTTAGATTTGGATGAACATTATTATAAATTGCATACTGCATTTATTTTTGCTTTATATTTTTTGTACATTATTCTGTCATTGCAAATATGTTGTTGTCTACTTTGGCTACCTTATGGCTGAGATAGCAAGATATGACTGCTTTTCACAGCAAACTCCACCAGTATTATATAACACTTCAAACTGAAACTGGGTTAAAACTATAAACGACGATTGAAGCATTACCGATTCTCAGTCAATTTATTTTGATGTAAAAACGGAAATACTGTCTCTTAAAGAGTTAAAGGGCTTCTTGTATAAAAATTTACCTTTGTTCTGTCTGTTATCAATTCTTCTTTTTCTTTAAGCTGTTCTTTCAAAGTCTTAAATTGAAAGAATTGATTGATTGACTGTGTTTATTTAACTTCCCTTTCAGCACTACTGGCTATATCATGGCAGCCAATGTTTATTAGTAGAGGAAGCCCGAATGCCTGGAGAGAACCACCGACCTTTGGCAGGAAAACTGACAATCCTAGTCGATTAAAATTGGAGTCGATGGCACCTGCCACTTCAGGGTGCGAACTCACAAATTAGTGTTGACAGGCTAGTGATACAGTAGATGGTCTACTTTGACAACTGGGCCATCAAGGCCCCTTGAAAAAAAGACCGGGATTTATAATTACCATATGATATTGATGAGCATTGTTAAAAAAGGCACAAGATACCAAAAAGACAACTACAATTCATGAGTTGAAAATACACAAAATACAATGAAAAGACGAATAGCAGTCTACAAAACACGACATAGAAACCAGACTGATCACCATCAACCAAACAAAAATATGTCAGGTGCTTCAGAAGGGAAATCAGTTACTGCTCCACAAACGGTCCCCATTGTGTTATTCTTTGATAGTACAAATGCGGTTAAATGAATAAAATCCCAGGAATCGAGCTAAGACAATTGGAATAATGGTAAAGGTTCTGCAAAAATATCTTATCAATTCTGTCTATTAACATATTAAAAATAACAGCAAAAGTATGATTAAAGGATATTCTGATTTATAATATATATATATATATAGCATACATTTACGACTTGAATCTTTGTGGTTTTTCACAACTGAGTTGATGCCATTGTAGATGGACGTTTTATTCGAAAAGGTATAACAAGCTCAGTATTGCATCTTGGACAGAGGCTCTGTGGTGGCATGAAATGTAAATGTCATTTATTGGTCATTTTCTGAAAACTAAAACCTTTTATTGGAGAATATAATGTTTGGGTTTTACTCATTGTTGAAGGCCGATCAGTGACCTCTAAATGGTTTTGTGGACTCTTTTGGATAGTTAGGGTTTGTCTCACTCATGAAGGCCGTATCCTGACCTTTAAATGTCTCATTGACAATCATACCAAATTTCCTTAATTTTGTGGTAAAGGGCTCGCCTCAAGTGTGGGAGGTCTAATGCGTGATCCTCAGCTATGTCAAACCAAAGACTTAGAAATTGGTATTTACTACTCCGCTAAGCAGGGGCTTTAGGAGTAAGAGTAAAGCCCACAGTCAAAATAATATGTACAGTAAGGGTAACACAGAATTTTACCTTGTGAACCAGCATGTTAACAATCCCGACTCAGCTTATGGGTCTACTACAAAGCAGGGTAAAAAATTATCGTGAATGTCTATTTTTTGTGTATCTTCTTAATCGGTTTTCACATTACATATAAATTAACTAAACTTCACTCTTGTTAACTGATCTGTGATTGGTGAATTTGAATGCATGATTAATCAATTCTAAATGTAACTTACAGAAAAATAGCCAGAAATCTCGAGTAACATTTTAATTTATATTCCATACCTTATTTAAGTTTCTTTCGACAGTTTGCTCACAAACCAATGTTATTGCGTCACTTTCTAATGTCTGAAAGAAATTGAATTCATTTTAATGATCAATTTGAAATGTCAGTATTATATTCACCTCACTGGAAACAAATGCTGTTGGTTTAATATGTTGATTAATTGCAAGATTTTTATTTCATTTTCATCAACTTTCACATTAAAAACATCAAATTATTGTTTCTGTCATTGGCACAGGTGAAAATGTAAAAGTTAAATTGTTGTTTGGCTGATTACTCTGGTCTCGTCCTGATGTATTTTGTACGATTAATTAAATAGGATAATGGGATAGATTTTGGCTTTCTAAAAGCTACAGCCTATCATTCTAAATGGGAAAGAAACAGTTTCAACAGTATATTAAACCCCTTTTTAAGTTCCCTTTTTTTCACTCAGATAAAAGTTAGTACCTCTGAGAAACTACTTAATGCATTTAAATAAAAGTGCTTCCAACTGATATCAATACATTCATTTGTAAAGCTATCTTTAAATATACTATCCATACATATGTACCCCTTTCTGTTCAATTTCTAGGTTTGCTGATATCTCTAATCTGTGAATTTCTATTTATACCCCCCGCAAACAAAGTTTGGGGGGGGCATATAGGAATCACCTTGTCCGTCCATCTGTCTGTCTGTCCATCCGTCTGTCTGTCTGTCTGTCTGTCCATATATCTTGTAAGCGCAACTCCTCCTAGACCGCTCAATGGATTTCAACGAAACTTTACAGAAAGGAGTACATCATCCAAAGATGTGCATGAAGAAAAATCTTTGCTTTCCGATATCACACAAGGGAGATAATTGGACTTCTATTTTTTGGGCTTATACATTATATATGAACCCCGTAAGCGCAACTCCTAGACCGCTCAATAGATTTCAACGAAACTTTACAGAAAGGAAGTACATCACCCAAAGATGTGCATGAAGAAAAATCTTTGCTTTCTGATTTCAAACAAGGGAGATAATTGGACCTCAAAGCAGGGGGTATCCTTTGTGAGCTTTGCTCACAGTACATCTAGTTTGATTCAGCAATTTTTCCATTTGTAAAGGGGCATAAATCTAGAACGGTAACAGTGAAGCCACCAGAATTCAAACTTGATTTGTGTTTTGTGGTAATAAGCATTGTGTATAAGTTTCATAACGTTTGGTTGAGGCACACTAAAGTTAGAGAACAGACACACAAGGGTAACAATTAATGCCCCCTCTGCTGCGGCTGAGGCATAAAAACATTGTCTGTCAATTAATAATTTTACTAATAATTACCTCAATCTTTGACTTTACTATACTCAGTTCAGTCTCAGTAGCATTTAATTTCTTTTTACATTCCTGAAGTAAGAATAACACATATCAACTTTGCTTTTGAAATTTCTTTTTTTCCTGTTCCTGAGAAAATAACAATCCAAAGATACTAATATTAGATATAGTAAATTTATACTATGCTGTATACGACGCATTTCAAGGAGTTACCTCTCATCAGCAGCATTAAAGCCGAAACATTTGGAAGACCAAAAACCAAACTTATATTAAACAAGAAGTACTCAACCAAAAATACCGAAATAGGAAGCCAAATTTCAGCTAAGGAGATCTACCATGTGCAATACAAGGAATGAACCCTTAGTATTTCTATTATTTTTGAATTTTGCTAAATACTGGTAATTTCTGTAACAAATCAATGAATAATCATGTCAGACAAGTCTGACGACTGGGTTGTCGAATACCCTCGGGGACCTAGGGTCCACCAGCAGAGGCATCATCCCAGGAGTTTCAAAATAACAAGAACAGCTTCCAATTGCTTTTGAGCATTTCCATATGCTCATGTCAATGTGTGTTTCGGATAAGCCACAATTCCAAAATAAGAAAGTTGGTAAGCGATTCTTGTCTAGTATTCAACCTCAGCACAATATGTTGGCGATGGGAATCTATGCATTTGTGGAAAGTTTTACCCAAATGTTTGTAAAAAAGGTCTTGAGATTTAAGTATGTATGTTGGCGATGGGAATCTATGCATTTGTGGAAAGTTTTACCCAAATGTTTGTAAATTTGATTTATGCGGCGGAGCACGCACTGGATTCCTTCCCGAGTGCATCAGAGTGAGATTTCTCACAATGATCCATACATGCCCAAGACATTTATCACCGTTGACATAGCAAGTTATTAACCTCAACGAAGATTTATCTAAAGTTACCAAAAACAAAACTATAAATCTGCCTACATGAAAATGAAAGAGTAAAAACAGAAACCTCACACAGTGACAGTTAATTTAAGGTCACATTCTTTGGAGGTCCGAGCCATCATTGTTTCAGATGAAACCAAGTAGATCTAAGCTCAAACTAAAAATTAAAAAAATGGAAGAGAGTAATTCTGAAATACCCTGCTCACAAAAAGAAGTAAAGAGACCTATATTTAGTGAAAGTGTTTTAAACACTAATGAGGAATCATCTACTTCTATTCCAACATGTGATGGAAGTGTTAAACAACTGAAATTCCTGAGTGATGTTAAATTCAACTATAACACGATTATGGAGGGACTTAATCTGGCTAAAAAGTCTAAAGCCTTACCCCCATATATGAACATAACAGTTAACTTTACACCTAGAATGCTACAACATCAAACAAAAGATAGTGTTAAAGATCAAGTCCGGGAACTAAATGCCAAAATCAAAACGGAAGTGCTTTCCTCCCTGTCTGGCATTACTGCAAAAGCCATTACGGAAGTTGGCAAAGAAATGGACAGCATCGTCCAAGAGGTAGATGAACAGTTCGTAAAAGGTGAACAGTTTGAAGAAAGAAACAGGTTCTTTAAAACAGCTAATGAAATCAAGGAAGAATATGCCACCAAACTGGCTAAATACAAAGAAAGTCTACCAAGAAAACAAACATTCAGCAGTGGTTTCAAGCCAAAGGACAGATACAGAAAATTTTAAGATTTTGTTTCGCATACAATAATTTGATGAGTAGTGTAGTGTAGGATTTTAGTTACTATAGTTCAGTGAAATCTTCTAAGGATGTTAATCTCTAGGTTGTCAGTTATGTGTGCGTTATCTTACTTGGATTTGTTATAATATTGGAATATTATGTGTTTATCTAATCATTGGAAATATTAAATCTTTTCATTCACCTGTGTGTTATCGTTTGTTAAGCTTCTATTGGATAATAGTTTTTTGTGCACTGCGCATGCGTGCCATATGCTGCCCTTCCTTCTGCAAACAGTCTTACCAATTTACTCTTACTGTTAGGATGGTTTGCAGAAGATTTAAGAGTTCCTGTAGATATAGGAACAAAAGAAAACGGGAAAAACTTAAAACCCGTAAACTAAATAACAAGTATAAATCAAGAAAGATTCGAGAAGAATCTTGCAAAAAGTTTGTGTTGAACTTGTCAAGTAGACTACTGACAAATGAGGAATACCTCCTCTTGGGAAAAGTGATGAAGTTTATTCCTACTCCTAAAGTTTCAGTTACTTACATACGTAAACAAATCATGAAGGATTTTCTTGAACTAGCTAGAAAATTGAGATGTAGATTTCACTACTCTACGAACACAATTAAAGAAATCCATCCTTTATACTTACAAACAGGGCATATTCCACCTAACGGAAACAATGCCCTTGAATGTTACATAACTGATACAAAACTTGAAATTTCTAGATTAAAGGTTAAACAGTTCAAACACAACCTAACACTAGCAGAGCGTAAAGCTTTCAATTATCTTATAAAAGATGACAGCATCTATATATCTAAGGCAGATAAAAACAACACAACTGTAGTCGTAAACACATTAGATTATATTAATGCAGGAACTAATCACTTAAACAGTGATCATTACAAGAAAATAAATCACACAAACACAGAGATTATCACTAGATCTATTTCAAAGATTGTAAATAAACTATTTGCAAACAAAGAAATTGATGAGCACACTTATAACTTCTTAAGTGACTGCAAGAATCCTAAACATGGATACATGTACCTTCTTCCTAAAATACATAAAATTCGGCAAGACTTATTAGAAGCTATCAAAATAGATGGGTATAAAAGCGGAGAATTAGCTGTGCCTTTCAGGCCTATAATCAATAAATGCAATTCTCCAACTAGAAGAATTGAAAAGTTTTTAGATTTAATATTAAAACCTTTATTGAGGAAACTAGAGTTTTACATTCAAGACACTAAAGATTTTATCAATAGGATAGAGTCAATGACCTGTGTACATAACTGTACACTAATTGCCTACGATGTAACTTCAATGTATACAAACATGAACATTGACAATTTACTAGATACAACCAAGAATTTCTTAGATCAAATTGATCGAACAAAGTATAAGTTTAAAGTACCAAACAAATTAGATCTAATATCTTTTGCAAAAATTATATTGGAAAACAATGAGTTCCAATTTAATGGGACTTTATATAAACAAGTTATAGGGGCGCCACAAGGTGGAATATTATCACCCACTGCCACCGATCTGCATCTGTCAACAATACTTACACAAATCTTAGACAGATTTCGATTCAAAAATAGCATTAGTATGATTTGTCAATATCGTGACGATGGTTTCATGATTACAGAGTGCAACAAATCACAAATTGATGAGTTCTTTGCAATTGCAAACAACATTGACCCTCTACTTAAGTTTACGTATAATTTCTCCAATACAGAAGTGACGTACTTAGATACTGAGGTGTACAAAGGGGAGCGTTTTAAATCGAGTGGTGTCCTTGACATCAGGTTACATGTCAAACCAACTGAAACTTATCAGTATCTCCCAATTACAAGTGCACATCCTAAACATACTTTTAAAAGTATTATAACAGGTGAAACAATTCGTCACATAAGAAACAATAGCAACGAAACTGATCTTAACAAACATCTTCTGACCTTGGAGAATAAACTTATAGATAGAGGCTATGATAAGTTGGAAACTGCAAAAAACATAAAAGATGTGAAATACAAGATTAAACGATGCAGTACTCTGTCAGATAATTTTAGAAAAAGGGAAATTCCACTTACACTAGTTACTAAATATAACCCCACAGTTATAAATCTTAACAGAGCTATTAAGAAACATTGGCAAATTTTGCAAAGAGATGAATATTGTAAAACAATATTTAAACAGATGCCTATCATTGCGTATAAACGCAGTAAAAATTTAAAAGAGCACCTAGCAAAAACAAGACTTTTAAATAGGGAGACTTTTGAGAAGGGACCCTTGCTAAAATAGAACTTAGCTAAAAAATCCCGAAACACCGTTAATTAATTATATATATATATTTCTAGTAAAAAGGCAATTAGTCATTTCGACTCTATAAAAACGGTGTCAGGTCTTGAGATTTAAGTATGTATGTTGGCGATGGGAATCTATGCATTTGTGGAAAGTTTTACCCAAATGTTTGTAAATTTGATTTATGCGGCGGAGCACGCACTGGATTCCTTCCCGAGTGCATCAGAGTGAGATTTCTCACAATGATCCATACATGCCCAAGACATTTATCACCGTTGACATAGCAAGTTATTAACCTCAACGAAGATTTATCTAAAGTTACCAAAAACAAAACTATAAATCTGCCTACATGAAAATGAAAGAGTAAAAACAGAAACCTCACACAGTGACAGTTAATTTAAGGTCACATTCTTTGGAGGTCCGAGCCATCATTGTTTCAGATGAAACCAAGTAGATCTAAGCTCAAACTAAAAATTAAAAAAATGGAAGAGAGTAATTCTGAAATACCCTGCTCACAAAAAGAAGTAAAGAGACCTATATTTAGTGAAAGTGTTTTAAACACTAATGAGGAATCATCTACTTCTATTCCAACATGTGATGGAAGTGTTAAACAACTGAAATTCCTGAGTGATGTTAAATTCAACTATAACACGATTATGGAGGGACTTAATCTGGCTAAAAAGTCTAAAGCCTTACCCCCATATATGAACATAACAGTTAACTTTACACCTAGAATGCTACAACATCAAACAAAAGATAGTGTTAAAGATCAAGTCCGGGAACTAAATGCCAAAATCAAAACGGAAGTGCTTTCCTCCCTGTCTGGCATTACTGCAAAAGCCATTACGGAAGTTGGCAAAGAAATGGACAGCATCGTCCAAGAGGTAGATGAACAGTTCGTAAAAGGTGAACAGTTTGAAGAAAGAAACAGGTTCTTTAAAACAGCTAATGAAATCAAGGAAGAATATGCCACCAAACTGGCTAAATACAAAGAAAGTCTACCAAGAAAACAAACATTCAGCAGTGGTTTCAAGCCAAAGGACAGATACAGAAAATTTTAAGATTTTGTTTCGCATACAATAATTTGATGAGTAGTGTAGTGTAGGATTTTAGTTACTATAGTTCAGTGAAATCTTCTAAGGATGTTAATCTCTAGGTTGTCAGTTATGTGTGCGTTATCTTACTTGGATTTGTTATAATATTGGAATATTATGTGTTTATCTAATCATTGGAAATATTAAATCTTTTCATTCACCTGTGTGTTATCGTTTGTTAAGCTTCTATTGGATAATAGTTTTTTGTGCACTGCGCATGCGTGCCATATGCTGCCCTTCCTTCTGCAAACAGTCTTACCAATTTACTCTTACTGTTAGGATGGTTTGCAGAAGATTTAAGAGTTCCTGTAGATATAGGAACAAAAGAAAACGGGAAAAACTTAAAACCCGTAAACTAAATAACAAGTATAAATCAAGAAAGATTCGAGAAGAATCTTGCAAAAAGTTTGTGTTGAACTTGTCAAGTAGACTACTGACAAATGAGGAATACCTCCTCTTGGGAAAAGTGATGAAGTTTATTCCTACTCCTAAAGTTTCAGTTACTTACATACGTAAACAAATCATGAAGGATTTTCTTGAACTAGCTAGAAAATTGAGATGTAGATTTCACTACTCTACGAACACAATTAAAGAAATCCATCCTTTATACTTACAAACAGGGCATATTCCACCTAACGGAAACAATGCCCTTGAATGTTACATAACTGATACAAAACTTGAAATTTCTAGATTAAAGGTTAAACAGTTCAAACACAACCTAACACTAGCAGAGCGTAAAGCTTTCAATTATCTTATAAAAGATGACAGCATCTATATATCTAAGGCAGATAAAAACAACACAACTGTAGTCGTAAACACATTAGATTATATTAATGCAGGAACTAATCACTTAAACAGTGATCATTACAAGAAAATAAATCACACAAACACAGAGATTATCACTAGATCTATTTCAAAGATTGTAAATAAACTATTTGCAAACAAAGAAATTGATGAGCACACTTATAACTTCTTAAGTGACTGCAAGAATCCTAAACATGGATACATGTACCTTCTTCCTAAAATACATAAAATTCGGCAAGACTTATTAGAAGCTATCAAAATAGATGGGTATAAAAGCGGAGAATTAGCTGTGCCTTTCAGGCCTATAATCAATAAATGCAATTCTCCAACTAGAAGAATTGAAAAGTTTTTAGATTTAATATTAAAACCTTTATTGAGGAAACTAGAGTTTTACATTCAAGACACTAAAGATTTTATCAATAGGATAGAGTCAATGACCTGTGTACATAACTGTACACTAATTGCCTACGATGTAACTTCAATGTATACAAACATGAACATTGACAATTTACTAGATACAACCAAGAATTTCTTAGATCAAATTGATCGAACAAAGTATAAGTTTAAAGTACCAAACAAATTAGATCTAATATCTTTTGCAAAAATTATATTGGAAAACAATGAGTTCCAATTTAATGGGACTTTATATAAACAAGTTATAGGGGCGCCACAAGGTGGAATATTATCACCCACTGCCACCGATCTGCATCTGTCAACAATACTTACACAAATCTTAGACAGATTTCGATTCAAAAATAGCATTAGTATGATTTGTCAATATCGTGACGATGGTTTCATGATTACAGAGTGCAACAAATCACAAATTGATGAGTTCTTTGCAATTGCAAACAACATTGACCCTCTACTTAAGTTTACGTATAATTTCTCCAATACAGAAGTGACGTACTTAGATACTGAGGTGTACAAAGGGGAGCGTTTTAAATCGAGTGGTGTCCTTGACATCAGGTTACATGTCAAACCAACTGAAACTTATCAGTATCTCCCAATTACAAGTGCACATCCTAAACATACTTTTAAAAGTATTATAACAGGTGAAACAATTCGTCACATAAGAAACAATAGCAACGAAACTGATCTTAACAAACATCTTCTGACCTTGGAGAATAAACTTATAGATAGAGGCTATGATAAGTTGGAAACTGCAAAAAACATAAAAGATGTGAAATACAAGATTAAACGATGCAGTACTCTGTCAGATAATTTTAGAAAAAGGGAAATTCCACTTACACTAGTTACTAAATATAACCCCACAGTTATAAATCTTAACAGAGCTATTAAGAAACATTGGCAAATTTTGCAAAGAGATGAATATTGTAAAACAATATTTAAACAGATGCCTATCATTGCGTATAAACGCAGTAAAAATTTAAAAGAGCACCTAGCAAAAACAAGACTTTTAAATAGGGAGACTTTTGAGAAGGGACCCTTGCTAAAATAGAACTTAGCTAAAAAATCCCGAAACACCGTTAATTAATTATATATATATATTTCTAGTAAAAAGGCAATTAGTCATTTCGACTCTATAAAAACGGTGTCAGGTCTTGAGATTTAAGTATGTATGTTGGCGATGGGAATCTATGCATTTGTGGAAAGTTTTACCCAAATGTTTGTAAATTTAAAAAAAAAAGCCTTCAAAATTAAGCATTTATTTCAACATATATAACTGGCCTAAAAATGGCAGTCTAAAAGTGTAACATTTTCTATTAATAAAATATCAGTAAAGTTAAATGATAAATGTTGTCAAATTTGTGTCATTTCTAAAGTAATTAAGCATAGTGACTAGATTTCTTGTTTAAATGTCTGTGTGTCGACTTAAAATAAAGACATATTTTTGGGGTTTGATTTCTTTAGTTACCCGAAAATAGCTAAATGGTCGTCTGGCCTTTAAATCTACCGATTGTGTCCTGTTCCGTTTTGTGACAATTTTGACTGACTGTCGAGCTTAAAGTCAAAATAGCTAATGCATCATAAATTAATTTAAGGTATGGATGTCGTTTTTAATTGTTGGACACACACACGAGGATGTTGATCAGACTTTTTCCAAGATTAGCCATTCACTGAGTAAAAACAATGCGTTGACAATGAATGACCTTCATGATATTGTCAAACATTCACAACAGCCTGTTCCTAAAACAAGAGATATGAAAGCAGTATGGAATATATCAGCTTGGCTTGAACATTTTATTAATGGAATAAACTCAGTAACAAGTCCAAGAATTTTCAGGTAAATACATGTATACAAAAAATTACAGATAACTATGTTTAGAGGTATGACACTTGGTTTGATAGTATGTTCAAGAATACTATATTTGCGTACCTGATTGGAATGCTTCATTGACCATTCACTGTGTCTTGTAGTCAATGGTAAGCTTTTAAAAGGAATAAGAGTCTATATGACGTTCCAGCTGGCCTATAGCAAACATTTGTGTGATTTATCACTAACAATCGATTCATAACTAGTAGAAGAGAAAAAACGCCAATGAGAAATAGAAAACTATAAACAATAACCCTGTAAACAATACACAAGCAAAACAAGTAAAATCAACATAAGAAGAAACTGATTGTATAGGATACTCCTTAAAAAAAAATGTTAAATGAATTTTGTTCTTTTGTTGACAGTGAAAAGTGCTAGCACGTTAAATAATGTCACTATAAAATGCTTTTTAACAAATGAACGTCAAAATGTTTAAATATATTTCAAACCATGCATACCTTATTATGGCTAAAATATGAAGTTGGTACCTAAACGCTATAAGGGTGATAAAGAATCGCACGTATAATATCGCTATCTTTGTGTTTTAAAAAACATGCTTATGTATTGATAAACCCGTAGAATGAGTGTCTTGTCTTGTTTAAAATCTTTACCATGTTTTTTTTAAGGATATTTAACGATGATACTTGCCATACAACAGTGAAATATAAGCATAAATCAACTGAAGTAGATTGGCACCCTCTGCATAACGAACCACCTGTTGAAATATTCAAAATTGACCAATATGGAAATCAATGTCTTCCACCAGGGGGGCCAGAAATGGTGATGCAGCATTTAGACGAACAAGAGTGGTCGGAATTTAAAAGGTTCTGTTTATTTGTTCATCCTGTATACTACTGACATTTTACCTAATAGTATTCAGATAAAAAAGGTGTGGAGGTTTGCTCATTAGATCCATAGAAAAGCATACATACTCATCTGAGGTTGCATGTTTTGGAAATATATCAGTAAAACTTCAAACCCTGTATTTTGTTGGACGACTTAATAAAACTAAAAAAAAAAAAATATGAAAAAATACAAAAAATCAAATACACCAGTGGAGGTTAACATATTGTTATGAGTTTTGGGAGTGCTAGCAATGACCAAATAAATCTGTTTGGGTATGTAAATAAATAATTTTATTAAAGAACACATCAAAAGGCTTGTGTCTCTTGGGAAACACGAGTCTTACAATGTTTAAACGTCTATAATATGATCTCCAATGTAAGTTTGGAGACATGTCTCATGCACTGGAAGAGTGAGCATCTCTTGTTCTACATGCTTTTAGCTCAGCTTTTGTCCCATAAAAAGTCCCCGACATGACAAAATGTGAAAACGTTCAAACGAGAAGGCCACCGGCCTTATTTATGAAAAAACATCAAACGAAAAAACTAATATGACAGACAGCAAACAACGAAAACCAATTACATGCAGCTAAACATATTTGCAAGTTCTCAACTCTCCGCTAACACTGGGAAAGTGGTAAAACAGTAACAACCAGTATGTGCTTCAATTGCTCAAACAGTCGGGAAATATAAGTTAATGAAACAAAACGTTTGAGCCTTAAGATACAAATCTAATATTACACTATAAGAACTGACTAGTTATTTCTCATATCAATCGCTATGTCATATAAAGTCCACAAATATGTATGTGTTTTTGAGAATATATCATCAATTATGAAACGAAATGAAAGTCAAAATTGGTAAGCTAATAATTCATTTCGTTTGTTTTCTTAACAAGGAAAATCTACGAATAAATATATAAACTCATGGGGTGTTTTGATTTGCAGGTCTTTAAAAAAAGACTTTTTACTCGCACAATTCTCGCAAAACAAAAAGGAGGAATGGGAAGAGTTTTTGGACAATCCGTTGCTGCCTCCAGATAGATATGAAGCTGAATGGCCTCTTCTGACAAAGCTGCAGACATATAAAACACGGACAGTAGATGAAACCATGTCAGCAAAGGAACAAGAAATCATCAGAAAATACGAAGAGAAACGTAAAACTCACAAGTTGGTAAGTGTCATGTTAATATTTCACGTCAGTATACTAAATACAGGACATTTGAGCGTGTTAAACTAATTCAAATATTTCAAAGGTCGTTATGATTCTGTACTAAAATATATAGACTCTATCTACAATTATCAAACTGATTTACATGTTATATTTACCTCAGCCACATTTGGTACTATAATCAGGAATTGTTGATATCCAGTGGTCTTCAGTTTCGATATTCATTTGGCCTTTCAAATGTTTTGATTCGTGCGGCATTGATGAGTCTCGTGTTCAAAAACCGTGCAGATGACGTACTAAATTATAGGCCTGGTATTTGTCTTTATGCCCCGCCATGAATGTGGCTGGGGCATATAGATTTACCCTTGTCCGTCCGTTCGTAGGTCCGTACGTCCCGATTCGGTTAAGTTTTGCGTTTAGCTCCATTTCTCAGAAACCTATAGTAATATATCAATGATATTTCACCACTACAGTCCTCTTGTATAGTACAACACGGTTCAGCAACACTTGGTTCGCTATGACCTAAATTTCATGCTTCAGTGACTTTGGTTAAGTTTTGCGTTTAGGTTCATTTCTCAGAAACCTATATTAATATATCAATGATATGTCACCACTACAGTCCTCTTGTATAGTACAACGCAGTTCAACAACACTTGGGCACTATGACCTACATCTAATGCTTCAGTGATTCTGGTTAAGTTTTGCATTTAGATTCATTTCTCAGAAACCTATAGTAATATATCAATGATATTTCAGCACTAGTCCTCTTGTATAGTACAATGCAGTTCAGCAACACTTGGGTCACTATGACCTACATTTCATGCTTCAGTGACTTTGGTTAAGTTTTGCGTTTAGGTTCATTTCTCAGAAACCTATAGTAATATATCAATGATATTGCAACACTACAGTCCTCTTATATAGTAAAACGCAGTTCAGCAACACTTAGGTCACTATGACCTACATTTCATGCTTCAGTGACTTTGGTTAAATTTTGCATTTGGGTTCATTTCTCAGAAACCTAGTTTTTTTTCATTTATCCCCTTGA
This sequence comes from Mytilisepta virgata, assembly GCA_028015205.1. NCBI lineage: Eukaryota > Metazoa > Mollusca > Bivalvia > Mytilida > Mytilidae > Mytilisepta > Mytilisepta virgata. Next base: position 4,498,757 of record CM051510.1, read on the forward strand.
AAGACGAAGATAATTATTTTCGGATTTTTTATATAGCATCGTTTCGTCTCAGATCTGTAAAAGCAGAGTTTGGTACATTTTTCTGAGTGCCCCTGTTTTAAATGTCCTAGATCGGCTAATAAAAAAGGCATAAAAACAATTTCAAAACATAATTTAATGACTAAGAAATCATTAAGGCCGAATTCAATAATGGCAAGATATGAATAGAAATTATGATTTATTAAAGATTGATTGATTGATTGTTGCTTGCCTTACGTTCAGTGGCAAATATTTCATGTACATAATGGCCGATTTAGTTAACAACAAAGTATACTTATCACTATCAAAGGTGTTTGGATTCCCCTTACATATTACATATATTTGTTATACTGTGATGACGTTTGTTGCGCTAAATAAAATAAAATACAGGTTACTTCAGGAATCTTTATTGGTTGGCGTCCGCAATCAGAATATATATACATATAATTCAATATTACAAATGATCTAATACAATGAAATCTTATTTGTTTAAATTGTAAATATTTCTGTAACTTTCACTATTTAAAATACATTTCAAATTCTAATAAACATGGGGAAAACACTCGCTTAATAAACATGGAGAGGTTACCGAATCGAAGATGGAATAATTGTCCTAATGAAACCACATATAAGCAAAGGTCTTATTAGTTATCATGCAAAATCACCTGTCCGTAACCTAGTAACTAATTTAAACATTCTAAATATATTATAAGTGACAAATTCGTTTTTCGCAAAATAATTTTTTTCCGTTGTAGATATCAGTTATCGCCCTTTGACAATAATATAAAAGTTCTAACATATCGGAGAAATAATGAACATATTTCCGGAATCTTACCAACATTTCTTTATACCTTCTAATCTAAAATAATCTAATGTTATCAAAAACAACAATATATATATTTACAACATATTATGGTACATTATGGTACTATGTTTAAGCGCATCCATTTAATTTTATTTAAGCTTTCTCCTAACTCATATCGTTGTAAAATCATTAAAGAATTAACTTGTAACTTTTTCAATCTTATATTTAAAGTCTATGAGTAATTCAAAATTTACCAAATCTATTTTCTTATTAATATGCTGTATTGCAATAGAATCAAACTTCATTTCTTTTTCTAAAGTAGTGTTATAAATTTCATTTTATATTACTTTAAAATACTTTTCCCAAATAAACTTTTTTTTACATATCTATTCTACAAAAAAAAAATAAAATAAAATACAGGTTACTTCAGGAATCTTTATTGGTTGGCGTCCGCAATCAGAATGCCAAAACCACCCAATTTTGGAGGGTCCAAAATGTTTGACACGTGACTACGGATTACCACGATTCCCGAGTACCTGACCAATGGCTGTGCTTTATTAATTAAAAAGTTCAGCCTTTTTGCTTGTCAATCTGGCTTAATTATATAATATTGTAAATTTGCTGAGTACGTACATGTCAAGCTAATTCTGAGTAATTTAATTAACAAAATAAACATACAAAAGTAAAGCCGAATTCCTGTCCCTTTTATGTTTCGACTTATTTATCACCAAATTTATCTCGAGGGTTTTCTTAAGTGTTACAAGGAATTTTTCCCTTTATTTATAATTTAATCCTATTTATCTATTACGAAACAATTTCTATCTTTAATACGCACACCTGCATTTATAAAACTTGTCCTTTGTTCTGATACTATATTCTAATTTTATGTAATATTAAGTAAGAATTTTGAGACAAGTTAAAATATATTCTTCATATAAAATCCAAATTATTTTTAACTTGAAATTGAAATACTTTTAATTTGCAATCCTTCATTAATTAAATGTTATTTCTTCAAAATATTGTAACTAGATTTTATAATACAAATTAATTTAACTTTTGTTGAAGGGTATGTTTTCAACCTCACATAACCCCAGTGGACAAAAACTTTGGTCCCTCAAAGTTTGATGAACCATCAATCATACAAAACAAAACACTACATATGTACATAAAAAAAACTAACATATAAAAAAAAAATCAGAAAAATACATTATATTACAATGATAATAAGAATTCTTATGCAAAGGTCAGCATGACCTGATTGGTTTGATGATTGCAGACATATTACATGTTGTTCTCTTCGTTGTGTTTTATCGCATGTTGTAATCTTTTGACCCAAATTTTAGTTAACTGGTCAGAAGGATGTAGACCATCAACAAACAGTCTATAGGCATATTTAAATTTGCCTTTATGGCATTGGTGAACAGCACAGTGTACAAAAGGTGTCACCATGTTGTTTTTGGTGTTAATTTCTATAATATTTCTGTTTATGCTGTTAACCAATTCATTTAGTGTATCTTGCATAGTGATATATTCTTTTTGGTACATCAGATATTTAGTTTTGCCCATTTGCTTTCTGTGATTGTTCCAAAGTTCTAAAGACATAGTGGCAATTGGTACAAAGATGACTTTGCAACCAATTGAATTCAGAAGGTCTAAAATTGATTGAAGTTTTCTTAAAATATCATTAAGTTTTTCTTTACTGTCTCCTTCTAACCAGGACTCTTCGTACGGAATAGCCACATTTTTTCTCCTGTCAGTGATGTCAGGAATGCCTGCCATGATGTAGACAATCTTTAATCCTTCAATATTCTTGAGTTTGTGGTAAGCCCTTTGTCCTAAGTCTAATAACTTAGCACCTGGTCTGACCACAAATTCACGACATATTACTTTGTCTTGCAAAGTTTTTCCACGACTTGACGAGAAGATATAACTCTGCTAAATATGTACATTCTGCCCCCTTTATTTACAGTCGCATGCTCTGTGTTATTACACTTAACTTCAACGTAGTTGACAACAATTGGGAATTTTTTTAGATAAAGCATAGGAATCTGAACACAATAAGCAAATTCAAAACTAAAAAGAATTGATTTAGAAATTGATCACAGTGTCAAGAGGATTATGAAATATTTTCTGATTGGAAGACGATTTGTTGCTTTTATTTGAATCTAGATGAATCTTCAGAGTCAGACCTTATTAGGTGCTATCCTTAGTGTTTATGAAGTATATTATTATTTTCTTAATTTCACTTGCTTTTCAAGCTTTTATATATACATAGATACAACATTATCTATTTCCCTTATTAAAAGGAAATATATACTCTTCTTTTTTTAAGGTTTGCACTAAAGCACCTGTTTTAGGTGGTAGCAGAGGTGTATACCAAGACAGACGGTCATACATAGAAGGACAAATGGTCCTTTTTATCACCAATACAGGGAATAATATTGGTAAAGTCATTGAGAGGTGTGATGAAGAGTTGAAAATAAAAGTTTTCAAAAGAATGCGTGGGCAGTATTTAGAATCAGAAGAAGAAGTCCAGATCCCTATTACAAAATGTTTCTGTGGATCATTTGATCTAACAAATAGTAAAAACATTCCCCTTCGAATAAAGGAGAAGATTCTAAATAATCACATTGATGGAATATTATAAACTACAATAATTATGGGTACTTTGTTAAAAAAAATATTCACAACAAATTTCATTGAAATTGGATATAAAGTTCAATGTGAATTTAGTTGCATGAAACAGGTACACTAATTTTCAAAATGTATGATAGGGTATGATACAAAGAATCTGGCGATTTGTTCTTCGGTTGTTCATTCTTTATTTTTCTATGTAGTGTGTTTTAGATTTTGTTTCTTTTCTTCGGTCTACCTACGTGTTTATTGTCGCTTTGATATCTTCTACCTTTTTTTCTAAGTTGATAGATCTCTTGCTTGAGGGTTATAGCACTCAATTTCAAAGACTTCTTAGAATACTTGTTGGATTTTTTTTCTTTTAGTTACAATGTTTGATCGGGTACATAAATAAAAAGTATATATTTTTAATTCTTGCTTTTTTAACAAATTATGAATCAAGCATTTAGATATTCGAATGAATTTGAAGAAAACTTTTTTCATGAAAACAATATTGAGCAGATGTAAACCAAATATTTTAAGTTTTATAAGCCCTACCAAACTCAGCAACAAATTTTTAAATATAATATACTAGTATTAGATCACTATCAATATGTGAAGATTACTTTTTGGATTACCTAAAACGATATTTTTTCAATAACGTCTTTTAAATTCTTTCCCATCCAAAAAAGATTTGCATTATTTCTAAACACGAGCACAAAATGTTCATGAAAGTCAATCTTATAACCTGTGCATTAATTTACTGTAATACTTGTCAGACAGCATTTAAATAGATACATTCTAGAACATTGACCGTGAAAAGTCTTTTAGTAGAGTTACAATCTTGCAAAAGTCATTCTCATTTTCCAGTTGACGCATAAAGTTATAAATTAGGTATGTAATTTTGTCCAATTTGTAATAACTGGGTTAAAACAGGAGAGAAACTTCGCGCCTTCATTTTATTAGTGCTTTGACCCTTTATTTGTGATTTATTACACATTTTAGTTCAGGAAGTTTAAATGTTATCCATCTGTAATAACTATTAACCGAATTGCTTTCTGTATCAGAGGTGGTTGTCAGAATGTTCTGAACTCATAAATTATATATTTCTTGAGACATTGACCTTGTATTCTCCATCACTGGTTGATTTTAGAGAATCCAAGAATTATAATGATTATAAGAAAGTAATTTTTAATGCATTTAAAAAAAATTCATGCAAATGATCATGTTATATTGATTACATATTATACATGCATACAATTTAGAATAATTTATTAACGTAGAATATGTGTTCATTTATGTGCTTATATATAAATACTACGGTATATTGTCTTAGTTACTTTGAAAATCATATTTCAAACTAAATTTTATTGTATAACTAATAATTTACCAATTTGTTCTTCCAAATATCTTTTTGAAAAAGTGTTTAAGTGTTCATCAAACTAAATTTTGATTAAGTAATACATTAGAGTGGAACATTGAGGTCATTTACGAATCTTTTCTCACGAGCTATCAGAAGCGACATATTTATGCGGTTAGATAAACTAGTTCACATGATTATCTCATGAAATATGATCACTTCTTTGTTGAAGAACAAAGACAAACCCAAATATTTCAGATGAAATGAATTTGTTAATTTTCAAAACATGTTTTTATTAACTACTCAGTCAGCGGGTTGCGGGTTGCCGGTTTATGATGTTAAAATCAATTTTATCCTTATGACATACACTTTTTCAACTTTCATTTTGATTTTAGCAGATATGAATTATAAGGTTAAACAATATAAGAATATAAGGAAACTATTGATTTTGCGATCTACAAGATAGTTCAGTATTTTGATTCTTAAGACAGATTTAGCATTTATTCTCTATTATTTTTATCAGTTTAAAAAACTTAGACTAAGATAAATAAAGAGTCAAACAATTAACGTAATTGCATTTGAATACTTGATCTTTCCTTGTTTGACGTGTAAAGGATAGAATTACATTAATTGCGTTCCGTTTATTATAACTTTTTCTGTCTACATTTTAGTATGAAAGATGTATATAGTTTTGGAATAGGCCTGTCATTCTAATCTGCTATATCTCTTAGTAATCTCGATCTTTTAATATAATATTAGAAATGAAAAAAGGATGATAGTTAACTTTTTAAAGAGTTGGAAAAAAACATTGCATTTGTTTGTGTATAGAGAACATTCCTGCTGATAATTATATATGTCGGTCAACGGTCAATGGTTCATTCCTTATCACAGTTTTTCTAGTGTGTGACTGTATATCTTAATTTTCTGAAATAGATGCATACTTAAATTATCTTTCATTCAGTTAAGGATTTTTTGTTTATCGATGTGCAATGTTGTTATATTTTATCTTAAATCAATCTTGTCTCGTTATTATTGATTGAATAGAACCTGATCAGACTAATTGGCATTACTTAATACGCAATTAAATAAACCTAGTGATATCTGAGTTGAATGGAATGAACAGGATATTTGTAATCCAAATGACAATAGTCAATCATTCTCGACTGTTTACAATCACATATTTTACCAATCAAAAGTACGTGTTGACTGTTTAATAGAAATGATTGCATTCCTTCACCTCTTTCATCATTGACTAACCATATTCTAACCAGTCGCATCGGTTTGGCGTTACGATTAAACTGATGCCTTGTATAGTGAGAGTGCAGCGCTGTCCACACGTTAAAGAACCCCCGCAACAACCTTGGAGAGGTCCTCCCTGTTCCCTTTGGTAGCATTTTGGAAGGTATTTTGTCTGCTGCAGTCTAACATACCCGCATTTACCAATGACAAACGAAAGACTCGCAATTTCTTCCAGGAAAGCAGTTTGCAAATCGACCGTAGTCGTCATTAATTTGCTTTCGTTCTGAATGCACATGAAATATTTGCCACTGGACGTAAAACAAACAACAATCAATCATCAACTAATTAATTTATACTCTTTCAAAATAAGGCTTCTTAATATATATATTTTTTTATCCGAATTCGGAAAAAAATCATAAAAAGTACTCACATATATAATCCATTTTATCTTCTTATCCGAATTCGGATAACGACCCAGACGACTTAATATTGAATCTAGATATACTTATCCGAATTTGGATAAGGATAGTCATTACATATTGAACTCTGTTAGGTAGGCCATTTATTCTTCTTATCCGAATTCGGATAACGACCAAGACGACTTAATATTGAATCTATATATACTTATCCGAATTTGGATAAGGATAGTCATTGCATATTGAACTCTGTGAGGTAGGCTATTTATTCTTCTTATCCGAATTCGGATAACGACCAAGACGACTTAATATTGAATCTAGATATACTTATCCGAATTTGGATAAGGATAGTCATTACATATTGAACTCTGTTAGGTAGGCCATTTATTCTTCTTATCCGAATTCGGATAACGACCCAGACGACTTAATATTGAATCTAGATATACTTATCCGAATTTGGATAAGGATAGTCATTACATATTGAACTCTGTTAGGTAGGCCATTTATTCTTCTTATCCGAATTCGGATAACGACCAAGACGACTTAATATTGAATCTATATATACTTATCCGAATTTGGATAAGGATAGTCATTGCATATTGAACTCTGTGAGGTAGACCATTTATTCTTCTTATCCGAATTTGGATAAGAACAGTTGCTACTCCTTGGTAATGTGTATTTAGTCTTCTATCCAAATTCGGATAACATTAGTTTCTATCCTTATGTACATTGACGATCTTTATATTCCTGAGCTAGACTGTGAGAATTCGGTAATTTATTCTTCTTGTCCAAACTAGGATAATTTAATAACTACTGCAATTTTAACACATGATGTTTATGTGAAAGGAAGAAATCGGACTTATATATGTTTAAATACCTTATTGTGTTGAGTTCATATAAAAAAGCGTTGCCTACCAACATTCTTATTTTAGAATTATCGCTTATCCGAAACACACATTGACTTGAGCATATGGAAATGGTCAAAAGCAATTGGAAGCTGTTTTTGTCTTGTGAAACTGTGGTAAAATTGTTGGGCATTGTCATTGACTACCAGTTAAATTTTGATTTACATATTAGTAATTTGTGTAGAAAGGCATCTCAGCAGCTAAATATTTTGAAACGTTTAGGACCTTTTCTTTCCAAATTAAATAAACTCACTATATTTAATACTTTTATATTGAGTAATTTTAATTTCTGCCCTTTGGCTTGGCATTTTTGCACTGAAAAAAATACCACAAAATTAGAAAAAGTGCAAGAAAGAGCACTCCGGTTTGTGTATGACGACTACAACTCCACATATCTACAGCTTGTGGATAAGGCTAAGGTGTCAACTCTTCAGGTGCGCAGAATCAGGACTATGGCATTAGAAAGTTTTAAGATTATAAATAATATTGCTCCTTCATGTTTGAACAGTCTTCTAAAAGTTAAATCTACCAAGTACTCCTTTAGATACAGTAATATATTAGATGTTCCCCGGGTAAGAACATCTACTTATGGTAAAAAATCGTTTAAATATGCTGCAGCCACACTGTGGAACAGTCTTCCGGACCATTTTAGGACAGAAAACAGTTTTTCTCAATTTAAAAACTTGATTCAGTCCTGGAATGGTTCCAAATGTCGCTGTTCTGCATGCATTTGATTTCTAAGTGTTTGCCATTATACTGTCAGCTCTGCAACTCATTTTTTAGTTTTAGGTTGTATAGTATTATAGTGCTTTCTAAACATATTTATTAACTCAAATTTTTTAGCTTATATAAATTGCTTTGCTATCTAGTGCTTATTTTTAAGATTTTCGATTTTTACCGCTGCTGACATGCTGTCAGGTGACCCATAGAGGCGCTTGCCACATGAGCTGCTGATTTTTCTGTTAAAACACTTCTATTTATTTTTTAATGAATTTATAAATTTTTATATAAGATTGCTAGAGACCTGTAATTTTGTTTGATGCATGACTTTATTTAGAATGTTTAATATGTGCATGATGCTTTGTTTTATTTGTTTTGTATACGTTTTTATATTCGGTAAAAAGCTCACCAGAGCTTATGTTTATATGTTTTTATACCATGCCGAATCAAAATAAAGTTTTCTTATCTTATCTTATCTTATATAGTTTGTTCGTACATATCCAGCTATTTCGGTCATCACATGACTTCTGGTAGTACATAGATGTCAAATAATGGCTGTCGATTTAGCAATATAAATCAATGGGACTTGTTAATAAAATGCCCATAACTTATTTGTTATCGTCAACCCCTCATTGTACAGCAGGTAGTTTTCGATATGTACTCTAAATCAGTCCAGGGCATAACATTTTTTGCTTCCAATTTCATTTGAATTTTTCATGTTTAACGCCTAATATATACACATAACATACGTGAATTTTGCATAAGGACTCATTTTCAAAAAATAATTTCGCTGATTTCCTCTTGATATTTAATACCATCCAACCCCATAAAATAAAGTTAATATATGATAGAATATTATCCTGAAGACCAATTCATTTCGGGTCCCATTTTTCTTGCTTCCAATTAAGGTTGAAATGTGTTATTTTTTACGATTGTTGTGAAATTATTCAAGATGGCGCTCATCCCAATCAGCTTCTACCTTGTCATAACAAAGTAAATATCGTTCATACGAGTAAATAGAATTAATTATATAATATGTCAATTGTTTACAATATGTAAATACCAAAAAAGATAAATGAATTTAAAATAAATTTTAAAAATGTTACTTACAGTGACTTATCTGACATTTGAAATTTTATTTCATCTCTGCCTTCTTCGTGACCCCCCCCCCCCCCCCCCTCCCCCCAATTTACACACACACACCTTTATTAAAACGCTGCATAAGTTATAAAAAAAAATGTAGCGTTAAAAATGAAATCACGCTGTTTTTGGTCAGCAAACGGTTTACCTGTATACATACAATGTACCTGTGTTGGAACAATAAACATCCGGACAGTCAAGGTACAAAATACATGTTAAATCGTTAATTAGTTATAATTACCTGAAACACACAGCATGTTAATTGCGGAGAACAAATTTCTTTACATGTAAATTTAAAACTTAAATAAATTTTACCCCCCCCCCCCCAAAATGAAAAAAAAAACTTGCACCGTAACCCTTTATCACGTGTAATTATGTTCTTTTGATAGTTTGTATAAATTGGATGATAATTTCATATTATTAATTATTGTCACAATGTCATATATTGGAATTATAATCCATGTGAAATGTTACTATATATTTCAAATGAAAAGTTTTTTTTTTAAATGAAGACAAGGAGTAGGTGCTATGATCAATACAGAGTTATCGAGGTATGATAAATGCCTGGCGTGAACGGGACCCGTACACAATAATTGGGTAACCAGTTGATAAGTCTGAACAGAGTTACCTAACTTAATTATGACCGAAATAGTTGCATAGGTTGTAGTAACAAAGTATAGATTGCACTTACAAAGTATAGATTGCAGTAACAAATCATAGATTGTAGTAAAAAAGATTTTATAAGTACATAATATTCAAAATTCTTACATTTGAATGGACAATGAGCATTCATTATTTTTTAACAGTCTTTTGTTAATCTTGACTAATCACTGGGAAATCAATCAACCATGAAGTATAGTCCCTCCGGAAAACATGTCACAGTATAGTATAGTGCCCGTTAATATTTAACAAATAGTTCATGAGACTGAAGGTCATATGGCAGTATATGGACTGGTTAGTCGCCCGACAAAAATTATATGGACTGAAGCGAAGCTGAGGTCCATATAATTTTTGGAGGGCCACCAACCGGTCCATATACTGACATTTGACCCGAAGTGTCATGAGCTATTTGTTATATTATAATTTTCTGGGATTTAACCGACTTTAATCGATCTCGCCAAAACGGGGCGGTCCATATAATGTACAGCCGGTCCATATAACATTATATGGACCGGCTTAGATAACATAGATAAATAGAGTAGTAAAAATGTAAAAGTAAAATAGAGTAGTAAAAATGTAAAAGTATAATATATGTATATAGTCTCACGTAGTCAACGTAAACAAACACATGTTCATGTGTGTTCATATAAAGTGAATTTTATTTTTAATTCCAAAATGTGTACGTTTTATGTACTAAATATACTATTTACTCCCCCCTAACGGCTCGGGAACTATACCTCACCAGAAAACACTATAGGAAAACGGAGGCCTTAAGGAGAAGTCCATAATAGCTTAGTAGAAACAAAGTATAAACATTTCTAAAAGTGACATCAACAAAATATGTCTTTCCTCGATGCTGATAATGTATGCTTGGACTTCTTTCCGCTCTTTCCATTGCATTTAATTATTTGCAATTAAATGAAATTTTTAAACGTACGCTTTATTTTTATATGTCTATAATTTTTATATGTCCATATTTTCACCTGAATTAGTACAAAAACGACTAAATGTTGTTTAAATATGTCGTCTCCTTGGTTAAATTTGAGTGATTATTTTACGTTGCGCATATTTTAGCCAGAAGTTGTTTCGCGAATGGAGACTATGAAGGGCCGTTCGTTTTACGTTATTTAAAAAATGCACTTGCGTTCTCTATTTAAAATGTTGTAAAAAAAAACCTGATTTAACTGGTCAATTAGTATTGTCTAGCAGACGAGTTCATTGTGCATAGGGTATAAAGGTTATTCCGCATGCGTGAACAAACAGTTACGTATACCTTAGGTTGGTACCGGTCTACGTATACCTCTACTGTACGTGAACAAACTTTTACGCGCACCTCTAGGAACGTGAACAAAGTGTTACGCGTACCTCTAGGGTACGTGAACAAAGTGTTACGTGTACCTCTAGCGTACGTGAACGACCTGTTACGCGTACCTCTAGCGTACGTGTAACAAAATGAATTATGACCCGAACGGCCCTTAGGAGACGGACTATGGCGTCAACGAGGTTGCAAGTTTGAAAGCGGGTGCTTTAGTTTCCCGGAAAATCATGAACAAAGATTTCCAGACTGATTTTGTTTTTTAAAACATGAACATACGCCTTAATGTCGGTTTTTATATCGTTTATAAGATATTTTTTGCATGAACATTCAGGAACTATATATTGGTATGGTAAACAACGTAACGGAAAACTTGTCGTTGCGATGAAGAATCCATACTTTTCCCGCAAAAATTTGGAAGAATTGAGCATGTTCAGAACTTTTACAAATATTTACGTTTCATATAAGTAATTAAGATGATAAAAATATTATCTGCATTTTGACAGCTAGATATCGTAAAATATCACCCCGCTCGACAGTATATGAAGATATGGGACTCGTTCAGTACGCTCACTCATCCCAAGCTTCATATTCTGACTCACGGGATGATATTTTACGATATCTAGCCGTCAAAATGCAGACAATATATACGTACATGTACATCAACCTCCATTTCTTGTGGTACGACGACACATTCCGCACAATGGAAAATAATGTCGACTAGTTGGTGGACCATCAGGCGGTAATCTGCTATTGATATACATGAAATAACATAAAAAATTAAAAGATGACATAATTTCTTTACAGCCATGTTTGCATTGAAAAAACAACAACAAAATACTCATATATCTATATATATTATCATTGACTTCTTTAATCTTTCTTTACAGTATTTAAACTTAAATTGAAATAAGAATTGTGATTCAAATGAAAAACTAATTTGTAAATACCTGTATTGCAAAGCCTGTGTTGCCATTTATCACAATCCTCACACTGGAGAGCATGTTGTTTTGGTCTGACTTGCTGGTCACAATACACACAAGATGAACAGCAATTTTCCAAATTATTGCAAACGACATTTCTGGTTACTTTTATGCTGCAAGATCAGTACTTCAAAAAGACTGCTCAAACAGCTGGTATTGTTACAAGAATTTCACTACCCAATGTATGTTTGTATATAAGCTTGAACTCAGAGTGGGTACTATTGTTTTTATAGTGATCTAGTTTTGTATACAATTTCTTCACAAAAGCATAATTAATACCCAAAGAAATGATTATAAGAAATTAACAATCTTCATAAATTTTAAAATTAATCATTATCTGATTACTTAGTTTTATATTTCAAAACTAAAATAAGTCTTATTGTTTTAACTATGACAGAAATTAATCTCCCATTTTGGATATTAATTTTTTTATTTTTTATTTTTTTATTTTATCAGTTTGTTTTATTTACGAAAGATATTTTCTTCAAAAATGCGGTGATAATTACAATGAATTATATGTAAATGGAATCTTGTGGAATGATTTTAAAAGGTTTCAATCTATGTATCAGTGAAACTTTTGAAAAAATGGAAAGAAACAGTCACCCTTAGGAATCAGAGGGCTGGCGAGCTGTCAAAAGGGGCACAAAACGACTAAAATGTATAAAATACAGAAGACGAACAAAAGCCAAGTATAAAATCGTCAAAAACAACAACAATCAAACTAAAAAGTTTAACTGTTCAGTGTATGTTCTATAAATAACTAAATAAAATATGTGAAATCTTTATCTGTAGATAACGTTCGAAAGATTGGTACGAGCTGTCCTTGGTCCGAAATATCTAACGTACGTTGTTCTGTTCTCTTCGAGGGAGTCCTTTGCACAACAATAAGATAATATCGAAATAAAAATAAATAAATTTAATTATGACAAAAAAGCGGGAATTTGTATCTAAATTTCTCAGATATCAAATGTCATCATAAATATTTGACAAAATGTAATTATGAGCTCTTTTCATAATATTCCTTTTCAAATTCCTGTTTATCATTTACTTTGTCAGGTAAAACCCACTAAAGCGTGACTGATGACCAAGGCCTCAGTCGCAAAAGTAAACAAAAAGATATAATTATAACAACATTACAGAATTCCAAATGTCTGGTGAGTTTAAGGCAGTGAGACTTGGGGGAAAAAGTGACGTGTATATCGTATCCTGCTGTTAGATTTGAAAAATTTTGCTAACATTTTCGTTTTTATTTAACATCCTGTTTTTAATGTGGATCCCTCTATAAATTCGTGTTAGGGGTAAACAGGTATGCTTCTAATATAGCCTCAATGGCTGAATTAGGCCGCTATCCAATATCCATCTCTGTCATATTACAGTCTATAAAATACTGGTTATATCTATACAAAGATTCTGATAATAACGATAAATTAGCATCTAGAACAGCGGAATGCATTGACGAAACTTGCCCGAGTTCATTTAACAAACATATTCTTGAACTGTTCAAAACAATGGAATTTATTCATGTGTGGAATAATAAGGGTACTATGTCTGAAGGCAAGCTCGTATATGTGTTAAGAAAGAAATTTGAAGAAAGATACAACAAATACTTCTTTTCCATCCTCTCTTCTGATGATCATAACAAACTCCGCACATATAATACACTGAAAAAAGAATATAAACCTGAAACCTATACACAACTGAATGTACCAAGGCAACATATTAAACTTTTATCTAAATTGTGAATTTCAAATCATAATCTTGAAATTGAAAGGGGGCGATACAAAAAAACTCCGCCAAATGAACGTCTCTGTAAATCATGTAATGCTAATAAAATAGAAGATGAATTCCATTTCATTTGTGAGTGCGACTTGTTCGAAAATTCAAGACACTTATTTTTCGCAGATATATCTGAAATTGTATTCGAATTCCGAAACTTGAATATGCTTGAAAAATTCAAATATTTAATGAATGCGTCTGAAACTGATGTTCTAATCAGATTATTTTCATTCTTGGAAGATTGTATGAAGACTCGAAATTCGTCAGAGGGATTGGTTAGGTCATAATAATTATATATGAATGTTATGTGTTCCGTGTCTTTTGTTATTGTATGATATGTTGTCTATTGTAGAATGTTGTTTCCTTTTCAGTGATGATCCTCTGTAATGGATTTTAGACTGAATAAAATTAGTTAGTTAGTTAGTTAGTCTATAAAAACCCAAACTGGCCAAAGCTTAATATACCTGAATAAATTTACTGATATTAATCTTAACCCCATATTGTTAGAAGCTTATGAGCTAACAAAAGAATTAGAATCTAAAGGAGTGTATACTTGGTATACTTACGCTAAAGACATTTTGAAAGAAATTTAGACCTGTGCCTTTGGAGTACGTCTTATTCAAAAAAGAAATGTATCAAGCCCCTAGTAAAAAGAAAAGTTAATGTTTATTATGAAAACATTTTTAGAAATAGAATTGAAGGCACAGATGATAAAAGTAAACTCTTCCTATATAAACTTTTATTTAAATTCACCAAACTAAATTCATATTCCGAAAATATATAATCAAGGTTAGAATACACAGGTAAGTGATCATAACCTAAAAAAAGAAAAAGGTAGACATTATAACATACCTAGAAACGAAAGATTATGTTCAGTCTGTAATATTTTAGACGATGAATATCATTTTCTACTAGACTGTAAAATAAATGAAGAGTTGAGAGAGGTATATTTGCATAATATACTTATAGATTATCCAGATTTTTATAATATTACTAGGATAGGTAAATTAATATATATTCTTAATCCATTAACACCATCTCAAGTAAGATTTGATTTGATATAATAGACCTATTGACAGTAAAACTTCAGCATATTTGAGCCTATTCAGCTCCACTTGACGCCAATTTTCAGCTCCACTTGACCTAAAGACGTCGTAGAATAATTGCATTTTTAATTGTGACGTCATACTTTTTCTTTGTGATGTCAATAAACTACAGGAATTTGTAAGAATTTTAGCAATGGCGGATGCTACTGTCAACTCGGCTTTTAACCCCAACTCACACTATAAATACATGTTTTGGTACTTTCTAGTCGTCTTTATGTTTTTGAGATCGTTTTACGATGGAAAAAGTTGTAAAATGTTTATAAGAAACCTGAAGCTTCAAAATTATAGCAAAAAAATAGGAGAAATGAGATATTTTGGCCGGGTTGCATGAAGTGCCAATCTAGGTTATAATATGGTGATGTCGGGATGGCAGTGAAAATAGGGTACCAATCTTGTGCCAACAACTGCTCCTACAGTTTTCAACCCAGATTTATCAAACTCCACAGGAAGATTCTACACATATTGAAGTTTTGCACCTCCTATTATGGAATTGTTTGAATATTTTTTATTTCAATTTTTCCAGACTTGGAAGTTGGTAATTTTTCCATCAAAATGTGAAAACACAGTACCCATTTTGTGTGATCGACTCCTACAGTTTTCAATCCAGATTTATCAAACTTCACAGAAAGATTGTACACATATTGAAGTTGTGCTCCTGCTATTATGGAATTGTTTGAATAAATATTTTCAATTTTTCCAGACTTGGAAACTTAGTAATTTTTCCATCAAAATGTGAAAACACAGTACACATATTATGTGATCAACTCCTCCTACAGATTTCAATCCAGATTTATCAAACTTCACAGGAAGATTGTATACATATTGTACATGTAGGCGGTATTCTGCATCAAGTCAGTAACTCGCATATTGGTTTGAAACTTTATTAATATTGTACCAATTCAGGGCCCCAGGAGGGCATTCATAGTATAACATTCCTTTCAAGACGCGACGGCCATACATCCACGTCGTCTATAGCACGTGTAGGCCATACAGCCACATCGTCCGTAGGACGTATCGTCCATACTTTAAGTATTTATTCCATTGTGGTTATAACATAAAATATAATAATACAACAACTATTATTTCATAGTTGTAACATAAATATGATTTTGTAGTATTTATTATGTACACGTTTGCCGGTTTGGAAGAGTCAGTGTAGAATATAAGAATTAAAGATAATATTTTTGTTTTCTATTTTATTTATTCATTCAGTCATGCAAATAAACAAATATACAACAAACAACACACATCATACACCACACACCATACATACAACATACAAAAAACATAAATATATTTTAATTATTCGTTCAGGCATGCAGATTATCAAGTACACTAGAAAACAACGAACATACATACATAAATACACCATAGAACAAACGTCTTATATACATTGTTTTCAATTAATCATTTAATATTTTTTCACACATGAGCTCATGTCTCTCATTCATATATTCCACTACATACACATTTCATCAAATATTCACACATTTATATAGACACACTCAACCATATAACCTATATCATAAAGCACTAGAAATACTATAACATGTAGTTATAAAAGTCACAATTGAAACAAAAGCACTAAACTATAATATCATAAAACATGACAAAAAATGTAAATACAGCATAATACATATACAAGTTATAATAACCATCTACTTGTATATATCACAATACTTTATAAATAAAATTTACTTCCGAAAACAAACCATTAATGGTCTTCACAAAGCATGGACGACATTGTCCTATGGCCGATACATCTTTTCATGGTATGGACGACGTGACAGTATTGGACGTCGCATCCTGCATCAATGACATTTATTATTTTTCATGAACATTATCACATATGCATATTATACAGACAATATAATACAATTATCTACACTGAAAGTTGCCCAAGGTGACTAAAACAGCTAGCCTTGATCATGAGCACAAAAAAAATATTACCAGTTAAAAAATCTCAATGAAATTGAACGTTTTTTTGGAAAAATGGCATAATTTACCTATATGGTAAAATTTAAGCCTGATCAAACAGTAACTAATGAGAAACCAGAGTAAGTTATATTTTCCAAACCAATGTAGGTAAGGGGGATAATAAATTTGTCTCCCTTTTAGCCTCTGGACAAAAGGGAGAGAATTTAATTATCTCCCTTACCTACATTGTTAGGAAAAGATAACTCACTCTGGTTCCTCATTTGCCAGAATTTTTAACACATTTATGGTATTTATTTGTAGGAAAACCAGAGAAGTCACCTTATCCAATGTCAGGATATCCAGGTCAGGGCTATCCTACTGCTGGATTTCCCACACAACAATATTCAACTCAGCCACCTGGATATTATAGCAGTGTCACGTGTAAGTTTTATTTAATCCATGTAAGGGACAGCCTTGTCAAGGCAACATACAATGTTTAGTATCCGTCCACTTACACCATGTCATGTATGAGTCTTTACACTGGAGCATTGTGTGTAAGTCATGTATAATCCAAGTTAGGGACATCCCTGTCAAGGCAACATACAACAGTATCTGACCACTTACACCATGTCATGTGTGAGTCTTTACACTGGAGCATTGTGTGTAAGTCATGTATAATCCAAGTTGGGGACATCCCTGTCAAGGCAACATACAACAGTATCTGACCACTTACACCATGTCATGTGTAAGTCTTGTTTAATCCAAGTTACATGTAGGGACAGTATTGTCAAGGCGACATACAGCAGTATCCAACCACTTACACTATGTCTTGTATAAGTCTTGTTTAATCCAAGTTAGGGACAGCCTTGTCAAAGTGACATACATCAGTACCCAAACACTTGCACTATGTCATGTATAAGTCTTGTTTAATCCAAGTTAGGGATATCCTCGTCAAGGCAACATACAACAGTATCCTACCACTTAAGCTATGTCATGTATAAGTCTTGTTTAATCCAAGTTAGGGACAGCCTTGTCAAAGTGACATACATCAGTACCCAAACACTTGCACTATGTCATGTATAAGTCTTGTTTAATCCAAGTTAGGGATATCCTCGTCAAGGCAAAATACAACAGTATCCTACCACTTACACTATGTCATGTATAAGTTTTGTTTAATCCAAGTTATGGACATGGCTGTCAAGGCAACATACATGTACAATAGTATCCGACCACTTAAACTATGTCATGTGGAAGTCTTGTTTAATCCTAGTTAGGGACAGCCTTGTCGAAGTGACATACTGTACGACAACAATATCCTACATTTGTACCATCCTAAGGCTTGTTTTACCGTAAAAGAAAGAAAGAATTTAATTTTAGTCAAAAACAATGTAACAAAACGGAGTTAATCGATTGGAAGTAATTTATTTCTTTTCTTAATAACAAAATAAATAACAGGAAAGGTCAACAATGATATTCCCATCAATCAAAGGTCAACAATGACATACCCATCAATCAAAGGTCAACAATGATATACCCATCAATCAAAGGTCAACAATGATATACCCATCAATCAAAGGTCAACAATGATATACCCATCAATCAAAGGTCAACAATGATATACCCATCAATCAAAGGTCAACAATGATATACCCATCAATCAAAGGTCAACAATGATATACCCATCAATCAAAGGTCAACAATGATATACCCATCAATCAAAGCAACCCAACTGATAGAACGCCGGACAAAAAATAACATAAAAGAGTACATGACACAAACATGAACACAACAGAGTCAGGATAGTCTGACTGGGTACAGACACTGAGTAGTGGTGGGGTTTAACTGGTTTTATGGGTATCCAAACCACCCCCTTATCTATCCTGACACAGTGATGTATAAAACGCATTATAAAAAAGCAATAAAGTATGATTACCAACAAGGTGACTGCTTGCTAGAAGGCTAATAGGGAAACAGTTGTTTGCTGTTTGAATGTACTCAGATTTCTTTTCACAGATGGCCAGCCAGCTCCAGGTGTGTCAGTGATGCATTCTGCACAGTCTTATTCTTCACCAGGTGCATATGCAGCTCCTCCTGCTCCACAAGGACCACCTCCACCTTACTCCTATGTAAGTATATCTTATATAAAAATCACCACAGTTATTACATGTAACTGCAGGTTAAATGCCAAGGAGAAAACAATCCAGAAACAGAAAGTGAAAGTACCAATTTATTTACCCCGTATATACTGTATTAGGTCAACTACACACTCTGTAACGATTATATGTATCTTATCGACTGCCTTTTTTAAAAACAATAATAACCCTTTGCAAAGCCTCTTCAAAAAAACTTTTTTAAATTCCCTTAAATGTATTTGCATGACCACTGGTACCAAATTGTCTATAGATACATGTAGGTGATAAATATTTTTTAACCTAGTTTTTAAATAACTTCCAGAAAAACAGCTTTGCCTGACGTTAAGTCAATTTGTTGCATGATTTAGGATTTATATGTATGCTTACTCCATAATCTTTTTGTTGCTCATTATCATGTTTATCATTGCTTAATGTGCATACGCTTTGGCAAAATGTACTGTACTATGCACAGTTTTCAAATAATACAAACAGTATTTCAGTCCAGCCGCTGTTGTCCGAAATCTTTGTAGTAATAAACAATACAAAAGAGAGAGATAACTAGCGGAAACTATGCATTAAAAAGAAAATCCACTGCCCCATATTAAATGTATGGGGTTTTCACGTGTACTCGTTTAACCAATCATATTCTTGCAATTTAGCACGAGTTAAGATCTATATATATATATAATATATATCAGATAATATAATTTTATAGGCACCATCTCCACCGATGCAGCATTACCCCCAGCAGAGCCAAGGTGTATATATTGCTAACAATGCGTTTGACTCTGGAGCAAGATTTGATGGAATTGCTCAGCCAAACATTCCAGTAAGTAACATTGTTATTACTGTTCACAGAATTCTACCAGATGAATTCTGCACAGTCCTGTTCCCTACCTGGTGAATATGGAGCTCCTCCTGCTCCTCATGGACCACCTCCATCTACTTGATAAATATATATAAATTATGATATGTTCCATATATATTAAATTCTTTATCAGCTCTGAGTCATAATATTTGCCGGAGGGCCGACAGGTTTGAGCTCAGATGTTTATGACAGGAGCCGACATTGAATCTGTTTGGAATATGTCATGTCAAGATCTTTTTATTGCACGTTTGGTTTTTATAACTCTGCTGGAAATTACCAAGTGTCAATGCCAATGGAGTATTACATAAAAATGTTATGTCACAGTCAAGATTAACCCAATAGACAAGATTTAGCCAATATAGATAAAAGACTGCAATGGGTGTCACTTTTATTAACTGCAACAAAGAATTATTAAACATATACAATACAGGAGAAAATATAAATTCATTCAAACACACATAGACTACACCATACAACCGATTTGTTACATTGCATTCAAAAACTGTAGGACACGGTCACAAACCATTTTTTGACTAAATATGATTAAATTTTCTATTTTCTTCAGTGAACTATCCTTTCCAAGTTAAGACCTTTTATCAATTATTTCAAAAGATAAGTAGTTTTGAATACTAACGCTTGGATAGTTGCAAAAAGCAAACATGTAAAAAAATGTCATGATACATCACATTCCTTACAAATTTCAGATAGTATGTGATGTTCATAACAATTTTAAAATTGTTATTTTTCAGCAGTAAAAGCGTTCGACATCAAAACAATTTTGTGTGTGTGTTGATAAAAATATTACTTCTGGAAGAATATTTTTTTTAAGAAAGTTTAATACACACGAGATATACACATTACTAATTATATGCCCATTTTTAAAGACGGGACGTATTGTGGTATATCGTTATCCACCCGTCGTCCACACTTCGGACATCAACTCAAAAATGCTTTCACCAATTACATGAAACTTTGATGAATTGTTTATATCTTTACATGTCAGCTCCCTCTCTATTTTTATAAATTTCCAATTTTACGCTTTAGAGTCATTGGACTTTATTCATAAAAAAAGAGGTAGGGGATTTCCAGTTTTTGGACTATAAGGCCAACTAAATTTAATAACCAGATTTTCACCCAACCACTAAAAATAAATTGGGGCAGATGGGAGGATTTTAATTTTTATTTTTGGTGCATAAATCTATTTCCGTAGATAAGTCACTTTTACTCGAACCGATTCTAGTGGTGATCCTTGCCGATTGCAAATCCTCTTGTGGTTGCTTTCCGTCAATTTTACCGCCAACAAAATTGTTAAATACATCAACTGTCAACTCGTCACTAATATTTGATGCCCACCACCATTTTCTTTCATTTAAACCGACAAGAACTCGCATAATTGTGAAAACCATGTTTATATTATTGCGTGGAAGTGCAATGAGTATGCCAATACTTGTTACATACCGCGGAAAATCGTAATTTTGAAAAAAATATAAAAAATTGGGGCGGGCGGGAATGAAAATCTGTCAATTATTTTTAATTGGTCTAACTCAAAATAAAAAATCAAACATCCGGTGACAAAGAAGCATGTAATAATGAAGCATTTACAACTCGCTATTCTTCCAGTTTATTCCTTGTACCATGTTTTCCATTCAAAATTATACATATATTACAACTACTACGATATGTAACAAGCTTCACAAGTTTTGTTTTTTCATGGGGCCAAAATAAAAAATAGGTGTGTTTCCGGTCGCCCGACCAACCCTAATTTTTTGGCTCCAACCCCAACTTTTTTTCCCCCCCAAAAAAAAGAATTTTGTTAATTTCCAATGTGATCGGAAGATAAGCTCTTCCTTTAGCATGTCCCAAAATAGTCTGGGTCTATTTTTGATGCTATTAAGAAAGCGTTTTATCGACCGTGATTGATATAAAACAAATGGCCGGCTATAATGACAAAGTTTGAAAATTTTATAGGCTGGAAATCACGGCCATGTCTTCTGTGACTTTTGAACACTGACTCTTCATATCTTATATAATTTACACAATGAACTGATGAAAATATCCTGAAAGAATAACAGATTTATTATAAAAATACACAAAAATTACAATGGAAGCAGGCCCTCTCCCCATAAAAAAAAACCTAACCTACCGACCCTATTTTTTTTTGGACATGCAACAGGAAACACACCTATTTTTTTTTTTTTGGCCTGGGGAACATCAGAGTACTAGTTATCATTGGCAAACCGAAAATACAAGTGTTGTTATGGACATCAGTTAGAAGTACAATTCTGTAACAATATTGTTTGTTTAGTTGGAGTTTTACGCCGTTTTCTGTACATTTGGCCAGTTTTTATTAGTGGAGGATGCCGGACAGAAGCATGATCTTCGGTAAGAAAATCAGCAATACTTGTCAATTAAGATCAAAGTCGAACACATCCTGCCACATGTGAGATTTGAACTCACATCCTCAGTGTTGACAGGCTAGTCATCATTAGTTAGTTGTGACGAACTATCCAGAGCACTCAGCCACCGAGGCCCCTCTGTAACAATAAAAAAGTTGTGATGTGGTACAGTGTTTTAACAGGTATTTATCCCTGTGATATTTTGTAAAATAAGTCAGATTTTTTTATTTTTAAATACCTTTCTTTCCACTGCCCTAAGAAATACGGATGGATGATGGCTGAATTATTGTTTAACGTCCAGTTATATCAGGACGAGAACATGATATGATATATATATAATATGCTGTTGGCGTAGCCAATATTACGAGCACACCAATATTAGACCTTTCCAGAAACTCATTTCCAGTATCACAATTCTGACTCTAAAATTATAATTTGAAGCAAGTTATTTCCCTTACTTTACTTACTTCCATGGAACGAAACTTTTTATAGCCTTAGTATGTAGCACAATATGGCTGCCCCCATTAAACAAAGACTTTCTAAATGACCTATATGCTCCTATAGCACTCGCTCCACTTGCTGCGATCTCTGTTTTGTACTAGACCAACACGCTGAGCCGCATTTTTAATATGCTAGCTTACAAGGTAAATGTCCGTAGGAAAACATATCACCCCACTGGGACACATCATACTGGCTCCTAGAAAACCTGTCCTTCAACTCCTATATGGAGCTTGCTTGGCAGATAAGCAGCAAATAACAATTTTAATGTCTTTGGTTTGACCTGGCCATTTATCTAATCTGTGACCTTCCACACTCCAGGCAAGCATGCTACCACCAGAACACCAAGGCATGTTAAAAAAATATGTACTTTCTTACATTTTTATATAACTTTTTTTACAGCCCCCACCACCAGGAGTAGCACCAAATGTAGCACAGATGGCTATGTATGGAGGTCAACCTGTAATAGCCACACAAAGAAGGTCAGATTTCTTCAGCGGTGGTGATGGTGGAGGATGGACCCTCGGAGGATTATAAAATGGTCTTCCTTATTGATTAATAAACACTAAGCAATATATTTCTGGCTTGGTGGAAATATTTGCTAGATACTGTTTTCATCTGTATAAAATTCATTTAATATATAGTTTTAAAAAAATATCAACAGGCATCTTTACAGCAAACCCTGATTTTTTGATTGGTTGACAAATTTTAAATTCGAAAATCTGAAGGTATGAACATCTTTGCAAGAGAGAATCTTTTTTGTGAAGATTATGAATATATTTTTGATAGAGTTGGAGTGTCCCTAATATACTGGAGAATAAACCTGTAAAGGAAAAGTGTTGCTGAGAAAAAAAATGGAAAATAAACTTGTTACTTCTAGTACATGTATAGTAAAATGAACTCGTTACTTCTAGTACATGTATAGGAAAATGAACTCGTTACTTCTAGTACAAATATAACTAATTGCCATAGTTACTGTTATTTAGAGTAAATTGTAAAAGCGAAAATATGATTAAATTGCATATAAACATAACGGATGTGCAATAAATTTATTTATATGTATTTATATTTGATATAAATTTTATTTTTCAACTCTTTATAAATCTGTAAGAAGGGATCGCATTTCATTGTAAAATACACAGTGTATTCTGTAAGACAATCCTGTATTACGTTTTTCAACAAATTTTTTTCTCAGTGAATTAAGAACTTTTTGTTAGGAATATGAATGAGATACCTTCTTTTGTCAAACCCTTTTTATTGTGGTGCCCAGATTAAAAATTTACAATTTAATTTATATGCATGTGTTTCGTGTGTGGACTATAGATTATATATACACATATCTTCTTTTTCTTGGTGGTTTTATTTTTCAGTCAGGTATATCATTTGGTGGTCTATCTTGTTTGTTAATTTGTTATTCTCTGTAAATGTTTAATGTTTTGTCAATTTATATTATGATTGATTATGATTGATTGTCATATAATTGTGATAAATAAAAAGTTTTTTTCATATATCATGTTTATATTTTGTATAGAAGATACGGTGTATATATGTGTTTCATTTTTACGAAATTAATTCACTACTGGAACTGGACGGTTTTTGAAGGTGGAGGTTTTTGAAATTTTGGATTCAATTGTATCTGTCGTGAAATTTGACCTGAAGTAAATAAAATGAAATATCGAAAGCCACGATAATTACATATATACTACATTGGCATTGTAATCTTAGTCGTTTAGCTTTATCGTTAATTTATGGTAGAAAGGGAAGTTGTCATCTTTTATTATAATTAGCTTAAATGCATATTATACCCAACTGGGTTAAACAATACAATGCAAAAAACAAACAACATATATTACACATAGTTCATGTAAAATAGAAGTAATTACTGGCCAATATGGACATCATTTTCGCAATTCAACGGACTGCTTTATAAAGTCAACTACATTGCACAGTATTTCTTTATAAGGATTTAGAATAACATATAGTTTACCTATTGGACTGAGCTGCTGAAAATCTTGTTAGTTCAATATTTTGAAAAAATATGGCCCTTATGTCTTTATTGATTTTGCAATGAAGAAAAAAAATGAGATTCATCATCTAATATATTATAAATTTTACACTTTAGAACAGAGTTTTTCATCTCTGGATATGTTAGAATATCTACATCTTCAACATTTTAAAAACAACTTTTTGAAAGCACAAAAAGATAAATTCATGAAAGCAGAATGAAATAAAAATACAGCAAGTATGACCCATTATATCGATTGTCTATTCTAAAAGTAAATTTTCCCTTTTGTCATGTTCTTACTGTACTGTTAATGATATGGGCTAATTAAACTATCTTCTGTATCTGCATATTTATATGTAAATGCAAGGACAGCTATCCCTTCAATCCCAACATGCTGGAGTGTTATCACAATTATATAAGCAACCAACAAAAGGGATAACACGAAAAGGTAAAAAATAGCATACCAATCAATCAATGTACCCAAAAAGACAGAACTCTGGATAAAAATAAGAGCACAAACAACTGAGAATTAGTAAAATCTGACTTGATACAGACACTGAACATGATGGGTTTAATCCAGTTTTATTTGTACCCAAATGCTCCCCTCCCCCCATCTATCCTGACACTATGGTGAAAGTACTACAAAAGCCAATACAGTATCATTACACACAATTTTCATAGCTTGTTAGAACTGCAAAAAATTCGTTGGAAGATACATACTTTAGATAGTCAGAATGTGCTCTTGTCAATTGTAAAACTAGCCACGGCTCTCATAGCTGCTGGTCGTATACTGTATTTTAAAAAAGTAAACAGTAATAAATTCTTAACACTCCCATAACGGGTTTAATGTTTCTCGTCCTAGAGTTGAATAGAAATCGACTATTCCTGGAAGACAATTATAAATTTGAAAGTCTTCATGTAATTAGGAGAAAGATATTATGCAAAATTTCATATTTGTAGCCTTTACTATTTGTTTGTCCAGTTGAGGTTTTAAGCCGTTTTCAGCACATTTAGCTATTTCGTGACAGCCAGTTTTCTGGGTATTACTTTCCGCCGGCAGCGGTGGCGTAAACTTTTTAAAAACTTTAATAACTTTGCACATGTAATACTTACAATTAAGATACAATGTAGCTTATCGTATAAGGTTTGCCACAGTATACTTGTCTTATGATCCTGACCTCATTTCAATGGTTTACTGACTTCATAAACATGAATTTAAGTTTCCTGCTTAAATCCATTTCTCAGCAACTGTAATACCTAGGCCAACCATATTTGGTCTATAGATAGTTCGTAGTGAATACATGCCAGTATGATACATGGCTTGGGACCTTGACCTCAATATCATGCTCGATTGACTTTTTCATGATTAAGTCTATTTCTCAGAAACTGTAATACCTAGACCCACTGTATTTGGTCTATTGATAGTTGTTTGCGGGTACATGTCAGTCTGACACTTGTCTCTGGACCTTGACCTCAATTTCATGGTTGAGTGACTTTCATCCAAATTTCTTAAGTCCTCTTTTCAGAAACTGCAGTACCTAGACCCATCCGTGTTTGGTCTATAGATAGTTCTTAATGGGTACATGCGAGTCTGACATCTGTCTCTGAACTTTGACCTCAATTGCATGTTTGATTGACTTTGTCGCATTTTTCTGCAACTTTAATACCTAGACCCACCATATTTGGCCAATAGATAGTTCTTAGTGGATACACGTAGGTATGACACCTGCCTTTTGACATTGACCTCGATTGTTTTTAACGCATGTTCCTTTGACTTGCAAAATGTCGGATATCAGATAATCATTATTCCGTGTCCGTGTGCATTCTCAGGCGAGACATGTAGTGTGTCCACTTTTGTTGGTCGAGGGAGCCGGAGAGAACCACCGACTTCCGTCAGGAATATTGGCAATCCTTGTGAATTAAAATCAGAGTCGAACACACCCCGCCACAGGGGGTCCTACTTAAATACGCCTGCAGGAGGACTACTCTGACTCCATAATCTCTATAACCACAGACAGTATAGTGAAAAATGTATTCATTTAACTTATATCTATTCTTTTTTATTGATTTTATTGTTAAATTTAACCTTTTAAACCTGCGGGCGTATTTAAGTAGGACCGCGCTCACTTCCTCGGCGTTGACAGGCTAGTGATCAATACTGATCATTAGTGGTCATAACGTACTACTTACAGCACTCGGCCACTGAGGAACCGCTATTGCTATGAACACGTCTGAAGTACAATAATGTAACTTCAAAGTTATTCCATGTTTTTTATGTCTGCATATGCAGTTTTTTTTTTTCAAATAAAATTTCGAACTGTTTTTTTTTATCCAGATAGGTCTTGGTCATGATAGTTTTGCTATAGACAACTGTTGGCCCCCAGTTCTTGAATATCAAAGTTTGAAAGCCTTACTTACAGTTATAGCCGATGATCAAATGGATGAAGTGAAAATGTAAGAGGGGTTTATAGGAAAGCATAATATTTAATCTAAAAAAATATTGTGCATTTGCATACAGTAAATGACAATTCTTTACAGGAATAAAACTCATAAAACGAAAAATGAAAGAGATGTTTAGGTCACAAGAAAAATGTATATAAAAAAAAGATTTTGACGGTTATGGCTTTTCTTTCATTTGAAATGTTTTCCACTACTTACTTGAATATAGTTTGTCTAATAAAGATCAATACACATTATATTGGAATGGGATCTTTCGATAAGAATCCAGTAACCGACTTGTATTTCTTATTTATTATTTTATAATTAAATAATGAAGACATTTAAAATTGCCAAGGGAACATATATTATGTTCGTATTGTAATAATATTGAGGATGAAAAACATTTTCTTATTGATTGTAATAAATACTCTAAATTGCGTGACACTTTTTTTCAGTAATATTTAAAGATTGTTCTCATAGTATTAATGATCTACTTGATAGTGAGAAATTACAATTTATGCTCAGCCCATCAACACCTATGCAAGTAAAAAAAATTAGATTCCTTCATTAAACAGTTGCTGGAACTGAAGCCAGGGTACTCGTGAAAATATTTTTTCACACTTGTATATTTTTTTTTTATTTGTTTTTGTCACAATTCATTTATGATTTTAAGAGCAAAAGTTTGAATTCATAATAAAAAAATGATAATAACTTAATATAAGAGTATTATTGATAACCTATTTTGACCTTTATACAGATCTTATCTATATGAAAGCACAGCAGATAGACGTATGACTCGAATGACATTTCGTCCGTTTATAATTTGGATTTTTATTCAAACCCTGTTCACAGGTATGTAAACATGACCGCGAGACTCAATAGAGTATCATGTCATCCGGTCTCACCTTTTGGCCTACACGGTCTAATCTATGTCAAAGCACAATAGATAGACCTACATGACTCGAATGACTTTTCGTCCGTATGTAATTTGGATTTTCCTCCAAAGCCCGTATATAGGTATGTTAACATGACCATGTCACCCGGTCTTACCTTTTGGCCTATACGGTTTTTTGGTTTCCATTAGGAAATCTAGATATTTAAAATCTACAGCTATTTTATGCCCCGCCACGAATGTGGCTGGGCATATAGAATTCCCATTGTCCGTCCGTCCGTCCCGATTCGGTTTTGCGTTTAGCTCCATTTCTCAGAAACCTATAATAATATATCAATGATGTCCTCTTCTATAGTATAATGCAGTTCAGCAACACTTGGGTTGCTATGACCTACATTTCATGCGTCAGTGACTTTGGTTGCGGTTAGCTCCATTTCTCAGAAACCTATAGTAATATATCAATGATATTTCACCACTACAGTCCTCTTGTATAGTACAACTCATTTCAGCAACACTTGGGTCGCTATAACCTATATTTCATGCTTCAGTGACTTTGGTTAAGTTTTGAGTTTAGGTTCATTTCTAAGAAATCCATAGTAATATGTCAATGATATTTCACCACTACATTCCTCTTGTATAGTACAACGCAGTTCAGCAACACTTGGGTCGCTATGGCCTACATTTCATGCTTTAGTAACCTTGGTTAAGGTTTGCGTTTAGGTTCATTTCTCAGAAACCTATAGAATATATCAATGATATTTCACCACTACAGTCCTCTTGTATAGTGCAACGCAGTTCAGCAACACTTGTTTCTGATACATGTAAATAAATAAATTTAAATATAGTCATCCTGTTCCAACTTCCCGTGATGAGCAGGGGGCAACATGTTCAAAATAACCTGGCAAACGGAAGAGGTAACAAGATTTGTATTTTCGGAAAATAGAGTATATACATAAACATTTCTACTGGAAATAGTTTCGTAAATGATTGTTAAAAAGCATCTGATATATTATAAAATTTCTTCGGAAATGCTACATCAATGTTCGGACCATATCGATTTCTTTTATGTTTGTTTGTTTGTTTAGTTTGGGTTTTATGCCGTTTTTGGCACATTTGGCTATTTCGAGGCGGTCAGTTTTTTATTGGTGGATTTATGACTTTTATGCAAAAGAAATTTGATTCAAATGTCTAAAGTAATGATAACGTAAATATTTTTGTTTACGTTGATGAAGCATACATAAAGTTTGTATTCGGCGTCCATCAAATTAATTTCAGCATGCCTTTTGTCCCATAGTTAACAGAAAATAACGAGGTCATTGTCATATCTTTGATTAAGCATCCGGGAAACAATTATATTCTTACATGTATATGTATTAGGTTTATTGCACCTAAAGTCATTTAGTTTATTACACGTTTTTTTTATTCTTTTTAGTTATAAATGTGTCCTTGTCACTTTGTTTGTTGTGTTCCATTCTCCTCACTTTGTCTTTTCCTTGGACTTCGAATTTGTGGACTTTTCCCAATGTTGTATCTCTTTGGTATTGTTTTGCCGATATTGAAGTATACTAGTATTTTGACGTCATTTTAGGTATTGTTAATAGTGAATGTTCCCTTGGTTGGCATCACATCAATGGTTCATGTTTTCTGTTCAGTTCAGATGCCTATAACTGGTTTACAGCACAGGTAAAGTATATGTTATAATTTTAAATCCCAAATAAATTACGAGAAGTGACAAAACCAATATAAAATGTACTAAAACAAATAACTAGAGCAATTTAATGTTTAATATAACAGTTTATATCAGTAAAATATTTGAACATAAATAGACCATTACGAACTAAATAGATGCATAATTTTATTTGGATTACGATTATTGATGCCCTCACTTCCACCCTCCTCAGGGGCTTTTTGACCATAAATTTGGTGTATTTTTTGCCGATTACCATATCAAAAATAGACCAGTTCATGGCAGTAAATTATCACATTTATCGCACCTCCCCACGCCTATCTCACTCTGCACAGTTCTGTGGAAAAGTAACACAACATCATAAACGTTTAAGGAGGTTTTCACTCCAAATGATAAATCGTCAAAAGTTGACCAGTGAAAAACGTACAAAAGCCGGTAGTTTTAAGCAGACAATCCTCTGTTAGGAAGACGAGAAACTCTCTTCAGATAGATATTGTAAAATATCAGCCGCTCGTCATAATATGAAGCTCACTCGCCTAATAAAGTTTCATATAGTGACTAGCGGTTGATATTTCATGATATCAAGCTGCAGCAAATCCGATAACACATACCCTTTTCTAAACCTTCACTTCCTCGCAACATTACCAATATTGTGGTTTCAGTTTGGGAATATCATGTAGAGGATCATATGCAATCAATAAAAAATTATAAAAAATTATAAAAAATCAGCAATAATTGTTTTCTTTCCAGAGCAGTTGCAGAGCTCACAATGCTCGATTAGCGGAACCGGAAGGGAAGGCTATGGTGGAAATACTGATGAAATTAGCTGAAACTATTGGAAAACGTACGGTTTCTATTAAATAGAAATTGCTAAAAAAATATTTGCTAATAAAAAGAAATTAAGAAATTGCTAATAAAACTGTTTCAATACTATCATAGACATATATAACCTTTTTATATGTATCTGATACTATAGACCTGTTTTATGTTCCTTCAACATTGACCAGGCATTTGTTTCAGCGATTTTGGAAATATTTTCTTTACCGAATAGTTCATGTAGTTGGTTAGTTTAAGAAGCCTTTAATCGAGGATGATAGCATGTGTTAACAGTGATCCTTTAAGATGGAGACTACGTTTTGATAGAACTCGTTTCTTACGCAATTCTTTTGTTTTTTTCATTGTCCGGAGGTTAAGGTAAATTTTAAAAAAGCTGTTGGTTTTCAAAAATACCAAAAAAAAAAAAAACAAGTTTGATGAAAATGAAACATGCCTCATATAATTACATTAAATAATATTATGCGATTTTTAAATTTGATAGACCAATAAAATAGACATTTGTGGATAGAAATTTAGAAATGAGTTAATATTTTGATTCCCTTTACAGATGTAAGTTACTGGTTAGGAGGACGCGATGACGTCGTCGAAGGGACATGGTTATGGTCGTCTACTGACAAAGTCATTTCATATCAGCCATGGTACACCAACCAACCAGATGATGCAGGAAATAACGAAGATTGTTTAGATATGCCATACGTCTACAATTGGAAATGGAATGACGCACCATGCACTGCAATAGCACATTATATATGTGAAAGGAGGTAGTAATGATTGATAGTACCATATTCTCTCATTAGGTAGCTGGGATACGGGTTTTAATGTCAAAATTACCAATGGTAAATTAAGACGACAAAGGAACAAAGCTATACATAGCCTATTTGTGGTTTTGGCCGGGGTTTTGGTTAATGTTTCATCTTCTAAGTTGTCGGCATTTTGTCCAAAATGTTGCCATCACAGAATTTGTATTAGTAAAACAGTTGGTGGAATATAGGGCATCTACAGCTCATTTTCTACGACTTTGACACCTCTGATATTGTAAATCTGTTAAATATTATAATCTCCCTCGTTCATAGCTAAAACCATGTCGATACTCCTATATGTCCTCAAAAACAGAGTTTTAGCAGAAATGTTCTAAACTACCATAAAATGTTTCTCAAAATATATTCAGATACAAGTCCAAACATACAGGTACATGCTATAGTCATTATACATGGATATTCTTTTCATAATGATAATTTTGAAGAATCGGTTAATGGATTAGGTATATGCGAAACTAAAGGGAAGAATACAAATGTGTGTCATATGTACCTATGACACTGATTCCTTAATGAAAAACATATTACGATTTGCTTCAGTGTCAACGATTTAAAAGAAAGATCGGGTATTCGCCACCATTCTCTATGTAGTGATATTGTACAGACAGAATCGTTACCCCCCCCCCCCCCCCCCCCCCCCCCGCCCAGAAAAAAATATATAAAAATAAAAAAACAGCTTTATAGTCTATGTGAGATACAAACTAGCCTACTTTTTGTACGTTTGTCCTTTGTTTTGATTTTAATGAATAAAGCCGAGAAATGCCAAAAGGGATATTCGAAGGAGGGAAAAATTTAAACAACTGACAAACTCCGGAAGACAACGAAAATAATACAAGCACTACAGCTAAAAACTAAAAACAGATGAACAGCTTATAAAATTTCTAGATTTAGAAGATTCTTTGGTTAATAATTTTAAATGTCCAACAGGTTGTAATTAAGTTTAAATTCTCATATTTTTTTCAGGTATGAAAATGAAATTGATATCATCGGATAACTAAAAAAAAAAAATAAAAAATATATATAACATTCTTAGGAGACTGAAATGGAGGAATGTCGAATACAGTATGCATTTTTAACTATGAAGATACAACTATGGATTCGACAGCACACTCCACGTATACAAGTATGAATTCACCGATTCGTTTCTATCTCACTAATGAGACTAGATACCTCCAATTAGATATCCCGTCTTCCTGCAATGTGATAGGTGTCGTTACCGGAACAGGACACGCCTACTACCCTTCCGGAACAAAGGATGTCACTTCCGATTTTTAGTGAGAGCTCATATCACAATTGCTTTAGTTTCTAAACTCTGTACGTTTGTTTATTCTTTTAATCATACATGTGTCCTTGGTGTGTTGCATCTGAAGAGCTTGTCCTGCCTTTGGTTTTCGGCCCTTTCCAACTTTGTTTGCTCTTTGGTAGTCTTTGTTAGTCTTTTGTGTTTTTTGAATTTTGGTTCATTTGTATGATTCGGAGTTTAGTGTGGCGTCCATTTGGCTGAACTAGTATGCATTATTATTTAGGGGCCAACTGAAGCCTTCTCCTGGTGCGGGATTTTCTCGCTGCGTTGAAGACCCATTAGTAGACTTTGGCTGTTTTATGCTCTTTTGTCGGGATGTTGTATCTTACACATTCCTCTTTTCAATTCTCTATTCTATTTTGCCATTGTTTGCCTAGCTATATTCGTCTACTTATAGACGTTTCAAGTATTACATTCGGTAAGTAGCTCCTTATGAAATGAATGGCAAGTGATCCAAGCATGAAATTCAGGCCAAGGTTAGGTGACAGATGTTAGACTGTCAACTATCTAATAAAAACTATATATAAATCAAATACAACAGGTCTACATAATACAGCTTAATCATGAAAATGCAAAGGAAATCATGAAGCATGAACTTTAGGCCAAAGTTTGGTAATAGGTATCAGACTGGCATATACCCAATAAGAACTATCTATAGATATAATGTAGGAATGCTTAAAACGGACCTAATAGAAAACATAAATGCGGGTAATTCAAGCATCAAATTGACAACAAGGTCCGATGATAGGTGTTAAACTCGCATATTACCACCAAGAACTATCTATTGACCAAGTATGGTTGGGTTAGGAATATCTGTTACTAAGAAATGGACTTAACCAACCATGACATTGAGATTAACGTCTGCAGACAGGTGGCAGACTGACATGTACCCATCATGAACTATCAATAGACCAAATACGTTGGCCCTAGGTATTTTACAAGTGCTGAGAAGTGGACTTAATCATGAAAATGTGACACAAGTCACCCAAGCGTGAAATTGAGGTCAAGGCCAGTCTGGAGATAGGTGTCAGCCTGGCATGTACCTATTAAGAACTATCTATAGACCAACTACGGTTGGCCTAGATATTAAAGTTGCTGAGAAATGGATTTAACCACGAAACTTGAACGCAGATTTTTAAATATGTTTACAGAGTCAATGAACCATGAAAACGAGGCCAGATTCTGGAGACAAGTATACTGCTGCGAGATGTATATCATAATGTATCTTTGGACCGAGATCTTAAGTTCAGCTATTAATAACTTAAAGTTAATTAATGTTTTAAAAACGTTTATGCCGCCGCCGACGGAAAGTAATACCTATATCTCGCGTTTCACGACATAAATTATGACCGAGCAGCATAGACACACCGATAAACCATTCATGAACTCAGGAGTTACAAACGGACGAGTCAGATGTTCCGAACCGATGAGTCAGGTGTTCCGAACTTATGAGTGAGGTGTTCCGAAGAGATTAGCCAGTTAATGCATCAGAATTCGTATCAAAGAATCTATTATCACATTATATATAATTCATAGCAAAAGGAACACATTGAAAACATTGAAAATGACCCATTAACATTCGTCGTGCTTTAAGAACGCACTATTTTTTCAAGTGTCATAATCGGATCAGTTCGGAGAAACACAACATAAATTACCAGAAACAATCTTTTCTGGTTACTTACTTTTTCATGTTATCAGTCTGGTAGACAAAAGATCTCCGTATCTGTGATTTTGGAGTCATAAAATACTTTTCTTACTTGTTTTATTAAAACTATCAGATACTATTACCCCTTTCTTTTCTACTCTTCTCCAAGTTCACAGATACCCCTGTCTATCCATTCTTAATTCCTGCAAAACTTTTTGGCCACAATGTTCTTAAGCAAAAAATTCGTTTCTGTTCTGAATGTTTTTCACATTGAAAAACTGTCTTGAAGACTTTAATTTGGCAAATTGTGTTAAAACTGTCCCCAAAAAGCAGGTATGCATAAATAGTTCGGTTGCTAATTTGTTTGCAAATACCAGACAATACTATCTGAAATTATGAAAGGCTTTAGGCGACTTCTTGATGTGGCCCTAGAAG
Source organism: Mytilisepta virgata (assembly GCA_028015205.1). Classification (NCBI taxonomy): domain Eukaryota; kingdom Metazoa; phylum Mollusca; class Bivalvia; order Mytilida; family Mytilidae; genus Mytilisepta; species Mytilisepta virgata. The sequence goes on from CM051510.1 coordinate 4,533,682, forward strand.
TGAAATAAATACAGGCAAAAATGGGCCTCCTTTTTTCAGCTGTAGGCATTGGTAAGAAGAGATAGGTTGTTGACATGTATACACATTAAAATTGTTCGAAGTCGCAATCACACTTGCTGTCTATAAATTCTTCGTTTTTTTTTCAATTAAATATTTATGATTTGACCATCAGATCGTCCCTTCATTACATTCGGTCGGGATGAAATGTTTTTTAGGAGTAATAAGCAATGAATAGACATCAAAACTTTTAAATTTTGTATGTACACGAGGGTCTCAACTATTTATTTTGTCGCGTTTGCTTGCTTTAGCAGTCAATTTTCATCTAGAAATTCAATAATACTTTTTTTCAAATATGCGAGCTTGCCTCCAGTGCAGAAGGGTTTAATCAAACAATTATCGGATCGGATTTTTGAGAGATGTATCTAACTGGGTTGACATGTATCTTTGTAATCTTTTGAGCTAGCACCGTGAGAATATTCAAAATCCAACTCAGCATGTCAGTCTAGTATAACAGGATTTAAATCCAGAAGATGTTCTCATTCTGATAGGCATGTAATAGCAGTAGATACCTAATCCAACTATCCATCCAGTGTATTTAAAAAAAAAAGGACGACACTAGATAGGAGAGGAGGCGGGACATGTGGAGGGAAAGGGGAGGGACTGTAATTTTTTGTGTTAACCTCACCAAATATGGGTAAAATCTAACATGACTCCAAAATCACAGATATGGAGATCTTTGTTTTTTCAAATGGAAATCTTAAAACTTAATTACAAAAAGACAATGGCATCGTATTTATATTGTCTAACTCCGAATTGTGGCCCGTGATAACAATTATTTATGGAATTCCTTAAATATTTGAGAAGCTCCTGAAATCCAATAGTGGAGGTCCATAAATAATCAAGGACCTCCATAGATACTTCAGAACTTCATTAAATAATAGTAATTTTGACTAATTCCGCGCCTCGTAACTTCTGCAATGTTTAGTATATGGGATAATTGCAAAGCGTAAACTGATTTTTACATGTATGCTCCAGTAGTCAACTTTCAAGATATTATAATTTTTTTTAAATAGCTAATGGAGATAACAAAATAGTAAATCATCTGTTTTATGGCTGCAACGTATAATGTATTTTGTAGAATGTTTTTTAGAAAGATACCTCAGTTATACTTTCTCTTTTTATTCATACTCACATTTATTCGGGCAAGATATGTTGTGTGAACATTTTTTTTATATTCAATACTATGTTACCTTCAGACTTGTCATACATTTAATAATTTTGTTAATACCACTGTTTTTAATGTCCAATACGTGTTCTGGAGTTAGGGATGTTGCGATTTGTGAAATCATTTATTACGAAATAGAATTATAATCCTGTCGCATGATATGTGCCCGTCCCAAGTCAGGAAAGTATGACCATGAATGTCTCTGTTAACGTTTTAGTTTATTCATATTCTGACAGGATCGTGATATTGTTCCACTGTATATAACTAATCATGAATTACTTTGGGGTCATCCAGGGCTTGCGGAATGGTGTGAATTTCCACTAGTGAAGACCATGTTGTGATCTCCGGATGTTTGGTTGGTTATATACTTGTGATTTTGTGCTTTCTCTGTAACATCATTACTCGTTTGTCTTTATAGAGAAATAAAGAATATTCCAACTGGCACACAACTGCAGACTTATGACGTGCTTCATGATCAAACAGTTGAACAATTCAGTATTTTGACATAACATCCGGGTATATTTCTAAATAAAGGCATCGTTTTTTCACACTTTTATTAATTATATTAGAATGTAGGGCAAATAAAATACACTGTTTATTATTCTTTATACATTATGTTTATATCCATTGTTTTACACCTTTGGTCATTTACATCTATAATTACAAAAATGTTTGTAAACTAAGTAAACAAATATTTAAAGACGTCTTTTGCGACTATAATTCAAAATATAATTAATGCTCTCTATTCTGTTTTTAATTAATTTGTGCTCATTTTTTAAATAACCTCTGGAAATAATCAGATCCGTCTATGATACATAAATTACAAAAATGTCTTGATGACCAAAATTATTAAGAAAAATCATTTGCTGAGATAACTCTGTTTTCACTGATACAACTCATATATTGTAATCTTATTAAAAACTTATAATATTAGTTTAATTTTTTCTAAATTTACAGTAGCACGAAACGTTTGCATCATTCACTTAAACTATTTGTAATAGATTAACACCTATCACAATGAAAACACTAAAGGCATAAAAAAGAAACAAAAAATACAATTTCTTTTGTGAAATGAAAGCTTAGTTTGTTGAGGAAAGTTCCAATATTGTATACAAAGCGATTAGGAGTCGGTTAAAAAACAAAACAAACAATATGTCACACAAGCATTAAAAATAACAACAATTATCTTAAAATTAATACACGTATAATATATACAAGTACAGACAGATTAAAATATACATATATTTTTTAAATAAAAGTCGGGGTAATTTCAAGAATACAATGTTTGGCGGATGAGAAAATACAAAAAGAGGACAGCGCCTAGATATTTCCCCAGACATTAGCGATGTTATAGAAAATTATCCCTGCAAACAGTATATCTATTTATGTCAGACTATGATCAACCACTCTTTTCCAATATAATTTTGAGTTTTAAGAATTGCGAACGCAGTATTAAAATAACAAAAAAAAAAAAAAAAAAAAAATCGGAGGGACTACACCTGTGTGAAAAGAAATAATTATTCGAAATAAATTTGTCAAAAAGGTTACCATCAACGTAAAAGGTTTTCTAATAATTAAGGATGATCGCTGGTCATGTTTTGGTCTTTTTGTCAGATTTTCGGAATCCTCGGGTTTTATCCATTTCTTAAACATGATTTTTTTTTGCCCATGAACCCCAACTTTTTCTTTTATAATTCAATCATATATACCCTAAAATGGTATTTGATAAAATTTTATGAAATGCTTTTTATTTTTTCATACATTTTTGAGAGACAAAAGTTGTCAATGCAAAGACAATGAAAAATCCAGAGAAAGCCCATTTCCTGCAAATTTTCAAGGCCTTATAGCTCTAAAATGAGCACATGAACCTATATATTTTTCTTCCTTATTTGTTTACTATTCATATGTTCTCTCAAACTAAAACACCTATTTCAAATCCTATTTATTGCCTATTAGACCAGCAATCATCCTTAAAAAGGTATTATAACTTAATTAAATTTTACAGGTAATATTCAACCAATTGTATGCCGTATTCCGCCCCATTGTAATCATCCTCCCAAGTTAGGGTTTTGTATCCATCTTCGTTCCTACAAACCCCTGGCAACACTCAATTATATTTAGCGGGTCAACATTAACACTGCCTGGTGTGTGACCTAAGAATTTCTACCTATGATGCAAATAGATTTTCGTTTGAACTAAAAAAGCAACATTGCAAATCGTTCATTTCCGACCGTAAAGTATTAATGAATGTTGTCAGGGGGTTTGAAGGAACAAGCGTGGATACAAAATCATGACTTGGGAGAATACAATGTAATGCGCCAAAAAAACAAAAAAAAAAAAACAAAACAAAAAAAAAAAACAAAGGTTCAGAATATATATATACAACCTTGTTCCCCTTTCCGGTATCCGTTATGATGTAGTAACCAGTAGGTATCGGAGTCGATAAATTCAGATTATTGATTTTTTTAACTTTTCAAGGGCATTAATTTGCCTATTGGAAATTCTCCATTTAGAATCATCTATAAGGTCTACAAACATAATAATATAAACGACTTTAAAAAAATTATGTTTTCTTGGACGACTCAATAAGGTTAGTTAACCAACAAAAGATTGTGTAATAATTCTAACATTTAAATTTTCGATATGTGAAAAATCCATTTTACGAACTGAGGTGTCCAGACAGTAAGTGATAATGTTAACAACGATAATTTTATCATTTAACAAAGTAATTCCTTGCAAAGATGGAACATTTTTTTCAAATCACAATTTACTTTTACAAGAATAAATTTACAGACGGATCTATATGAAATGCACCTACGTAGGAACTTAAGATGCTGACGAAATATATTTTCTGAGTTGGTAAAAAGATCGATTTTCAATTAAAAATGAAATTTGCCTTATATATGATTATAATTCCAGGGGATCCAATGCACTCAAGTTAACCCTTGTTGAAAGGGAAAAAACTGATAAAATTAAATTGTGCCGTCTTTCCGGCGTTACCCCTTGAACGCAGTATTAAAATAACCAAAAAAAAAAAAAAAAAAAAAAAAAAAAATCGGAGGGACTACATGCCATGTATGTTGACATACAACATGATGATTAATTTTAGAGACACTATATCCAGCAACAAATTTAAAAAAAAAATTGCAAACTCGTTATATATACACTATGTACATTATGTAACAATCTATGAAATATTTTTTCTATTATAACATAATTCTATAAAGTGAAAATATATACATCATTGTTATCTGCTTAACTAACCCCATTGGCTATATATATCTAAGAAAACAGGCTGTAATGAGACGACAATTTTGTTGAAATTATGCTCAGAGTGGGCCACTGAATATATCAAATAGAAACACAACATTCGAAAATTATCGTTTTTTTTTCCTTCATTATTCATACATTAATATGTTAATTATACCTTATATAAGAATGCTGTAATCTTATTGGTTCATTAGAGGGGAATTGTTCACAAATATCATGCGTTGCAAACGATTTCAGAGGCAGCGGGGTACTTGCCATAATGCATTTGTACCTTTTACCCTCTGCCGTGGAATTTGCGAAAAATTCTCTTATCCGACTGGAAGCTTAAAATGTCTACATGATGACTGCGTTTTAGTATAAGCGTTTGTAGATGGAAACATTTTATTTTAATAGTCGGTGTAATTAAACAGATAAATCATGCTCGGGAGGGGTATTTGCGAAAAATACCAGTCTCGAGACAAAATTGCCCTCGTCTGTTGGACTCGGGAAATTTCACGTTACTCGACTGGTATTTTTCGCAAATACCCCTGACGAGCATGATATACCTGTATATTTGTAATTTAAAGTTGGACTGATAAAAAGTTGCCGACAAAGTTTAAAAAATGTCTTAATTTTGATTTACTTGTTATGTAAAATTCTAACATCTTAGTACTTAATCTGCTAATGTTCTGTTAATTTCAAAATTCCTAATAAGACTGAAATGAAACGAAGAATTTCTAAAGTTTGAATTTAAATAAAGAGAGGGAGAAAAAAATACCCACATGGTAACTGATAGAAAAAAAGAAGTCCCTCTCCAATCACAGATTATAGCCAATGATTTTGTATAAAGATATTTAACCTGTTATTTCATAGATCTTTATTTTATAGAAAGTCACCAAGTAAAAACTGGTTTCTTATTGTTCATTAGTTGGTTTGGTTATTGTTATTTGTTTTCTCACATTTCTCTCTTATTTGATCTTGTATGACTTAAAATGTGAAAAAAATTATTTCAAAAAGTAACTGAAATGTTATATTAAAATTGCTTCTGTTTATAGATATAGAATTTATCTTTATAACCAATAATAACAGACTGTGAAACAGAATCATAACATATAACTGGCAACAGGGAAGATGGTGGTGGTATATGTGATATAATGGTCTGACTATGACTACCATCAGGACTGATCCTGTGTACGTTATTAGACCCATGACATACAACAAGGATATATCCTTCATTGTCTATAGTCAGACCCAATGGTTCTCTCATGTCAGGGGAGGTAAATGTAAACATACTGTTCAATTCATTGTCAGTACAATGTAACATGTTATTGTCATAATCATTGATGTAAATATGTTCTTTATCATCCCCACAGATATATCTAGGATTAAAACCCAGATTTTTTGTTCTGATTACCTCCCCTGACAGAGATACTACCTTTATTGTATTATCAAGACACCCAACAAACAGCCTATTATTACTGTACATAATATTATAACTAAGTTGTAGATAGATATGATTGATAATCTGTCTGTGTCTGATGTCTACTGTCAGTATCTTACCACTAGATAATGTGACAGCGACAGTATTGTTATCTACTACAGTTATTCTGCATGGTTTATCAGGTACTGATATTCTGTTGTATTGTTCTCCTTTTATGGTACATGTTATTAATTGTTTACCTATATAATGAGCAACAACTAACAAACCGTCAGGTAAAACCTTTATATCATTGACCCATGCACTACCTGTCTGTACACTATAATCCATTATATACCTATCAGACAGGGACTGTATGTAGTGGTATTTCTCTGTTGTACGGTGTTGCGCTGTACAGTCATCACACATATCTACTGTGCAATCATGGCATCTTTTGCCGACCTGTTTACTGTGACATACCATACACCTGTAAATAAACAATAATGGAATAAAATAAACAGGATACATGTATTTACTATAATTCATTTGTGATCTGTTGTGATTAATTATGTTACTGGTTGAAGTGGGTAGGTTGAAGTAGGTATATATATATAGATAGCAAAGGAAAGAAAAGAATAAATCGGCCGATTTCACAACATTATTTATTTAGCACTTTCATTATAACTTTTAAAACAATAACGCCTACTTGAAATAATTTCCTCTGGTATACATCACGAAGTTTGGTTATATTTTCTATAAAACATTATATTGTTGAATCTATCTCTGTATTTCATTTTTTCAGCGTGTGTTAAATTTCTATCAATCTTAAAGCGAGTTGAAAAAAGTTAATTGTGCATAAAATTTTCCAACAACGCAAGGTCATGCGTTATAAGAGTAGAATGATATGACCGCGGCAAGTTGACAGGTGCACTGTGGACACAGTATTATCCTTGACCCAATAAAGTGTTGGATAGTATATTAATATACTAGACTGATTCCACAAATCCACACAAATTTACATATTATGCCAAATTCCCTTATCAGCTCTTTTTAAAATACCTTACATCTCGAAAACTATAAAGATTGGTATTAGTTGTTGAAACTAAGTAAGGTGAATTAAAGAAAAAAATCCCAACGTAATTCGGACTGGTGGATGGGTTATTTTGTAACTTGTACATTTAACTATATCAGGGTGAACTTGAGATATGATTTAAATATGAACCCGTCTTTGTACTAGACCGACACGTTGAGTCGGATTTTTAATATGCTAGCACAACAAATCATACCCGGACGTATTATACTGACCTCGAGCCCACCTAGGTATAGGTACAGCATGTCTGAATTAACCTTCACAAGTAACGCTCGTTACCAAAACGTTGTACACCCCCCCAATAAATAAATAAATTAAATAAATTAAACACTAAAACATGGTGAACAATACAACCAAACAGTTTCGCCAAAATCCAAGTACGGCCAATTTTGCTTGGGGAAGATGAAATCTTACTTTTAACAAATTTCAAAATATCGACTGTAAAAGTATCTGCAAAATCAAAGCTTAAGGTTGGTTTTGAAAAAAAAAGTTTTACGCAATTGTAATCACCAGGAAATTGTTACTTGGTATGTTTGACACCAGCCTGTAGATCCCTTAGATATCAGTTTTTTTAATAATTGTATTGGCTGTAAAGAAGTTACTGAGTCAACTTAAACTTCTAAGATTTGCAGAATATCGCAACTTACAGGAAATGAGCTGTCGAAATGAACGTAAGCCGGATTTCATCACATTATTGAGCTGTCCATATGAGGTGATCGTAATACTTACAAATAAATATCGATTTCTACACTAGAGTTCCTTTCATGGTTTTAAACACGAAACTATGCAATACGAATTTTTTTCCGCATTTTACGTATTTTACTTAATTATGCAAATTGTTTGAAATGAAGCAGTTTTTCGTGTCTGCAACCGACATTTTTTAAAATGTGTTTTCATTAATTTTTATCTGTTATTAATTCCTACAGAGTACGTTACGATATTTTTATCCTCTTGAATAATCCCATTTTATCAACTTTATAACGTTAGAGGACCCAAACTGCAAAGGGTAACCGAAATGCGATCATGCACTGCATTCATTATACTATTATGTTATAATACAGTATAACGTACAATATGGGAAGATATTGAACGAGTTCGTATTGTACTGAAAACCCGTATTGGACGAGACGCCGTCGAGTCCAATACGGGTTTTCAGTACAATACGGACGAGTTCAATATTATTAGGTTTTTTTACAGTGTTATGTACAATATGGGTAAATAATGTACGAGTCTGTATGTATTGAAAGTCATATTGGACGAGTCGCCATAGGCGTCGAGTCCAAAACGACTTTCAATACAATACGGACGAGTACAATATTTTTCGTATTGTACATAATACTGTAAAATAATCTGTTTATTATTCAGTTCAACATATTCAGACAAAAGTTTGAATAACAAATACATGTTCTTTGTCTGGAAATTAACAATTTATTTGGAATAGCTAAATCTATAATACTAAATTTACGAATTATCCGAATAGGCGGCAAAACGCGTGGTTCAAAATAAACGATGTATGGTTCAGATTATAAAGGTTATTATCGGATTTGACAATCTGCATTTATGAATTTAAACTGCAGTTTTGTTTATGTGCAAATAGAATTTGTATGCACTTTTTAGATATAAATTCTCCCAACATATCCCTTAGAAGGTTCTCGAATGCATCATTTTGACACATTGATTTAAATAAACAAGTATGCACATATTTTAAATGTATTTCTGTTTGAAATTACGGAAGAATAAAACATATTAAAAACATTCTCCTTCGAGTGGGATGTTTCCGCCTCATGTATTCAGGATTGGTTTTCTACAATAACGCAATTTCTCCTAACTGTGAAGATTATGAAGAATAAAGGTAGAGTTCAGGGGAATAACTAACTTAGTTGTATTTTTGGACAAAGCACAAAGTGATAAAACCAACCATTATCTATTTTTACAATTGTCATGTACCTGTCTAAATATATCTCTACCATAAAATTCCCTGCAAGCCCTAGATAAAAATATTTTTAACAAATGGTCATCTTTATCATTAATCTCGGACAACTTTGATAAATATAACGTGGACAGCACGCGCAGCCACACACTAAAATGCTTTTATCGTCTCATTATTGCATATATTTGTTAAATTAAGCATCGCTTGCCCTGCCCATGATGATAATGGAACAATTGGAACAATTATTTTCCAAAAATATGCTCTACCTAACTCACGGCATCTTTTGAAAAATTCATCCGTCACTAAAGAAATGTTTACATCTACAATTTCATTTTCATATTTATTGTGGAGGAAAAAGGTAATGCATTATGAAATGTGTATTTAATAAAAGCTTTTCATCAAGTTCCAGTTCAAAATTTTAACAATAAAAATATTGACAATTTATGTGGTTGTGTTTTCGTCATAGATTTTGACTGGTCCATTTTGGTAATTCTACGTGGCATACAGTCTACTTCATCAGTGGATAAATCTTCGGTAGTAACGAACAGCCATATGACAATTGGGTCACGTTGACCTACATTTCATGCTTCATTGACTTTGGTTAAAGTTTGCATTAACATCAATTTCTGGAATACTACAGCATATATAGACATGAAACTATCAGTTGATGCCAACTACTTGACAGGAAAGTTTATGGGAAGCCTGCCACATCATCCATATTAAGTTCCTGTTCCATGAATGACATGACCGCAACAACTTTTTATAGTCAATATGGCCACCACAAAAAATGCTTATTTTCCCGCGCTCGCGCGGGTTAAATGTCTAGTTGCATTTCAAAGTTTACCGAGCATTACTTGAGTCGATCTTTCTTGTCTTACACTAGACAGTATATTTTTTCTACAATCTATATATCCTCCCTTTTTACGCTCTACATTGATTGAACAAACTGCATTAGAAATCAAATACAAGTTTACTTTGCTAGCTGATTTGGGAAAAGTTTTGGTGCATAATCTATTTAACCACGAGGTCATAACACTTTGCCTTTTTTTACTTCCTGTCGTACAATACGAAACTAGAGGCTCACCAGAGCCTGTATCGCTCACCTGGAGTCTATTTTTCATTGGACAATTAATCAACTATTTGACCAAGTTTGTTGCAATTGGTTCAATTGTTCAGGGAAAATTTATTTGACAAAAAAGGGCAATAACTCCTAAATGGGTTTTGGGATTTCCTTCAAAATTTCAGGGTAGGTAGATCTTGTCATGCGGATCAATTTTACCCCATATCAGATTTTTGATATCTGTAACGGTTTTTAAGTTATAAGCCAAAAACAACACATGAACCCCTATATTCTATTTTTAGCTACGACAGCCATGTTTTATGTCAGATCAAAATAAATTGAGGATCGTTTGTAGAGGACATGTCATAGATCATTCCTATCAAGTTTCAAACCAATCGCCCCAGCGGTTTCAGAGGAGAAGATTTTTGAATGAAAAAATTTTGAAAATTTGACAAAAAAGGCAACAACTCCTAAATGGGGTTTGGGATTTCCTTTAAAATTTCAGGGTATGTAGACCTCAACATGGCAAACATTTTTCAAATTTACATTTCACTTCTATCTCAAATAGTTTTGGAGGATAAATGACGAAAAATGTTAAATTTTGAAAATTTGACGAAAAAAGGGCAATAACTCCTAAATGGGTTTTGGGATTTCCTTCAAAATTTCAGGGTAGGTAGATCTTGTCATGCTGATCAATTTTATCCCGTCAGATTTTTGATATCTGTAACGGTTTTTAAGTTATAAGCCAAAAACAACACATGCACCCCTATATTCTATTTTTAGCTACGACAGCCATGTTTTATGTCAGATCAAAAAATCGGCCCAGCGGTTTCAGAGGAGAAGATTTTTGAAAATCAGCCAATCAAAAACAAGAATTGCCTCTGGTGGCCATGTTTCTTGACCAATCAGAACTAAATGATGAAACTTTGTTGAGGACCTTCCATACACCACTCATGCAAAGTTTGGTTGGAATTGGCCAAATGGTTTCTGAGGAGAAGATGTTTGAATGAAAAGCTAACGACGGACGGACGACGGACGGACGACGGACACCAAGTGATGGCAAAAGCTCACCCTGGCAATAGCCAGGTGAGCTAAAAACTACGGCTTTTTCGGGACTTCCAATATGGAAATTTTTTACTTCCGGTTGTACAATACGGAAAAATATTTGGAGGTCACAAATTACTCTTTTTATTGGATTAAAAATACAACTGTATAATAAATTCTCAGTGACTATACTGCATAAAAACCAATTTGACCTATTTTTTATTAATCTAAAACCAAAATGGCGTCTGCCGAACAATATGGAAAAAATACAGCCTTTTCTGTACTTTCCGGTTTATACAGTATCTATGTAAAAGATGACGTCGTACCGTACAATATGGAAAAAATCCGTTTTTTTTCGGGTTGCCCAATACAGAAAAGAGACCCATATACCTAAAATTTGAAAATGACACATACATGTATATTTCAAAACTTGGTTGTATTCAAACACATCAAATAGTGTTGGTCATTTTTTTTTGTATTGTTATTATACTTTCTGGCCTTATTCTTTTTAGTGAACAAAAACGAACAAACAAGATTTTCGTACAAGCACGTACACAATCATTTGAATGAAAACTGGGGTTTTTTTACGGTCAAATTCAAGATAATTAATCTGTTTAATACAAATACCGATCGTTTATTGAGTCATTAGTTTTGTCTTTAGAAATAAACAAATAAATTAACATACCCGGTTTAGCTATATAATAAATAGGTAATGATACAGTGTAGTGTACAGTACGAATAATATTGTACTCGTCCGTATTGTACTGAAAATCCGTATTAGACCCTATGACTTCGGCGTCTCGTCCAATACGGGTGTTCAATACAATGCAGACTTGTACAATATTATTAGGTTATTATACAGTATAACGTACAATACTGACGAGTTCAATATATTCCCATATTGTACGTTATACTGTATAATGACCTACTTATTATACAGCTCAATCAAATATTTAAAAATAAAACAAAAGGCTTTTTTAAACGTTTTAAAAGAGACAAGAATATTAACAGAAATTTTAACAACATAAAGTTGGATGCGGAAAGAATATTATTTTCTTCACAATGTATCCCAGTGACAAGGTTATACTGCATAAAAACCTATCTGACCTATTTATTATTCAGCTAAAACCAAGATGGCGTCTACCGTCCAATATGGTTGTACAATACGGAAAAAATATTGTAAGGTCACTTGTCAGGAATAATGTTTTCTCATTGGATTATAAATATAGCTGTATAATAATTTTCCTTATCACATTTTTGTACTTATATGTACGTTTTTACATGTCCAATAATAGCCGGAAGTCGGAGTCGGTTATTGGTCCTCGGGGCCAATATTGATATTTCCCCTCAAATACCCATATTGAGCCCCCGAATTTAACTTCCGGTGAACCTGTCAATCAAAAACAATAAATAAAATATTGATAGATCATTACATGGCATTTTCCATATTGGCCCTCTGGCTTGATATGGGAGTCTCGGGCTGATACCAGGGCCAATATGGAAAATGCCATGTAATAATCTATATAAGTATTGTACATTACACTGTATAATATCCTATCAATATTAATATTAAAAACTATCATTTTTTCCGCGTAAACATTATTACGTATTACGGACAAACATGCCTTTTTTCTGTAACTTGCACTACAATAATGCCGCCATGCGACGTCAATGATTTTTAATGGCATTTTTGACAGCCCAGAAATAAATTAACAATCTAATAATGACTTTATTTCTGTATTTTCTTTAAAGACTTATATTTGATAATTACAAATTTTGCTGAGTTTCTATATTATCCCCTGATGTTTATGATCATTAATCCAGAAAATGTTCGGGATTTGATTTCCTTTTCAATTCACTCATCGTGCAAATATTGCTAAATTCACTTCATATTCAACTTTTTCTGTCATTTTAACTATGAATTAATTATAACACCTATTCTCATTCAATTAAATGTTATCTTTGCTTTTTCCAGTCGTTGCAAAACTTTTGAAACAGATTATAACAATCCGTATCGATTGTAATTTCAATATATGAAATTATGAAAATAGTTAACTCGCCTTTGGTCATTTCAATAAAAACAATATTTTCAACTACTGAGTGGTTGCCAATGCTGATGGCCTCACAGTGGTATTTCCAGCTTAATTGCTAGTACTAGCACGACATTGATACTAGAAATATACTGTCACATAAATATAAAATTTGCAAAAAATGCGTAGTATCGCATATCTCTGTCCTTAGATGGTTTTTGGCTTTACGCGTGTCTTTTATTGGTTATTTGGGCATTATTGAAAATTGCTCTTCAACCGTTTGAATTATTGTTTTGGTTTTGTTAAGTTTAGGCCTTAAGCGCAACTGATGAGTCGTAAATCGACAAATATGCACATAATCTGCATCAAAATCGGTATCAAAGAATTTATTATTAATAATACTGACTTAAGGTAACAGGTACGTAAATGGGCTATCTCACGGATTTTTATGAAATTTTGCAAGCAATTAGAGCAGGTGGAACTGCATATAAATATCGAAAAAATATATAAGTAACTTTTATACTTTCGGATATATAGCAAATTGAATATTCTGTAGAAAGAAGTACAAATGTATAGGATGCACGTAAATATCGCAAAAAATATTGAAAAAATTTACTTTATATTGCCTTTTCTCCAAAAAGTTTCCTACGAATTTTCTTTAAAATTGATGCGTTATTGCCACTAAAATTTCCGTTTTATTGATATGAAAGCTATAGGGGGTCACCGAATTTGTTTTTGCAGTATAAATCATCCATGTGTCTGTGCAATACCTAAAAACGTCGAAAAATATGATTTAGAGCCACGACGTCACGATTATTTTTGCCTTTTCGGCGCTTTTTCCACGCTGTACAGCAGATTCAACTATCCATACTAAAAAAACGAATTCGGTGACCCCCTATAAATTTTATATCAATAAAACGGAAATTTCAGTAGCAAAAACATATCATTTTTAAAGAAAATTCGTAGGACAGGATTTCGAGAAATATTAATTTGTAATCAAAATTGCTGAACTTTTTTACGATATGTACGTGTATTCTTTATATTTGTACTACTATTTTTCCGGATATTTAATTTGCTATATATCTCAGAAAGTGTAAAAGCTATATATATCATTTTTTCGATGTTCATATGCAGTTCCTCATGCTCTAGTTGTATGAAAAATTTCATAAAATTCCGTGGGATTATCCATTTACGTACCTGTCACCTTAAGTAGCATGTTATACTAACGTAGCAAATGCACATGATGATGACTATGGGTTTCAGGTAAACAAATGTGTTCTCCACACCTTATGGTGTGTTTCTGGCAATTAACTAATTAACGATTTGACATGTATACAAGCCGTCAAAATTCAGTATGGACAAAGATCTGAACCTGCGCATACAAACTCATTCGAAATAGACAAACATTGTACGTCACAATTTTAAAAACCAATCAACGACCTGCGCAAGTACTCTCTCCACGTCAAAAACGACGAACCAATCGCTTGGGAAGAGTAATCGTAATGCCCAAACTGATATGCGCAAATGAAGGAAATTCCCATTCAAAGTATAAATAAATGAAATCAAGTTTTACTATTTCTTTTAATCAAGTAAGAAGTTCAGCATACACATTCAATCAATCAAATGATCAATACTTACAAATCGCGATATAAAAATCAAAACGAATGATTATCGTATCATAAAACGCTGCAAAGCTCCGCCTCAGTGGCCTATTCAAATGTGGGTGTTGGCCATCACCATAATAGGCGTTTTTTTAACAAGATTTCTGTTGTTGTGGAGAGCAATAACAATTACCATAAAAGCTTGTTGTATTAGTTGTATTAGCCACGCGCGTTTTACTATCCACGTTTTTGTCAAGATGTTGTTACTCACCTGTGAAGTATTTTACCACGTACATGTAGTAAACAGCACGTGCTATAAGTTACGACAAACAACACATATTAATCTAACCAAAAGTTTTAAACATTGAAAATAAGACGTAATGCGTGCTCAGTTTAAACGTGTTTTGTGCACATTATACTAAGAAATGTTTGAATTTTAAATATATGATGAAAAAATATATGATAGATAGATTTATGTTTATGCATATAAAGTTAGAAGTTGAAATAAAGGTTCAGGAAAAATAATTCTGAAATATATTAAAAGAAATACATGTACATTGTAATTGTCTTGTTTGGCTAAATATGAACTTTTATTCAAATAGTTTGTAGAAAGATTAGGAATAATACCCGAAATAAGTTTTGGAAATGCTTAGAAATTTTTAAATAATGAAAATAACAAATATGTCTCTTGATTACCCTCAGTGCTACTATCAATTTACTGAAGACAAAGTTTATATTTTCCAACAATGACTATGTATTATATATATAAATTGTCATGCGTTACTATATTCGTTTCATTGCCAGACTATACGAAATAAAGATTCACATTATTCTTTATGTTACAATTATCTCTTGATAAATCATTTAATATTATCGGTCATTTTGTTTGTTTATTATCGTACACGTTTCATTGTTTACCATTTCTAAATCCATTCGATGAACTTGGAGGTGTGCGTGTTCATGATTTCATTGGATGTTTGTACAGGTTCAGCTTGACGTGGTCAATTGCTGTCTCTCGAGTGGTTGTTTCTTCGTGACATACGGTGTTTGTTTGAAGTGGGAATTTCCAAGGTCGTGTGTGCGCAGGTCAGTTTACTCGTCCATGTATTGTCCATACTGTATTTTGACGGCTTGTATTGTTACATGACGGCGTGGATGTTTATATATAAAAGTAAAATCCTTGTAAATCAAATTGCATTTCTTCTAACATCGATCAGTTATAAGGACAAATGAGAAAAAAAAACCTTACGGTGAAATGATCGAAGAATGGAATCATGTAAATATCTATACTACTTAAACTAAGGGATTGGTTTCTTTGCGTCGTCATCACGTAACAACTGCAATAAACACCATTCAAATTAATCAGATTGAGGATGAATGTGTTGTTTGAAAGTGTCACGCGTCTAGGTCGATATGTTTCTTTGGCGTAAAAATTTATTTTCAAATTAATGACAGCCATGACAGCTGGTGTAGGGAAGCAATATTTCAATACTACATCATCACTGAAAAATGATGGATTCCATTTAGAATTTTCCAATATCAAGAGAGGTGTACGACAAGGGTTTCATATTAGCCCTATTTTATATAATGTATTTATTAATAATTTATGAGAATGTTTTTTACATGATACTAGTTTTCCTTTAGATACAACATAAATTGGTAGCTTATTGTTTGCTGATAATCTAGTAATATTGTCTGAGAGTAAAGAAGGTCTTCAAAAAAAGTCTTGACAAATAGGATTATTATTGTGATAAGTGGCAATTGAAACAAAGGCCATGGTCATAAGTAATAAATATAAAAAAGAAAATGTATAATTTTTATTTAAAAATGAAAAATTATAAATAGTAAAAGAATTCAAATTTTTAGGTAATTATATCTCTGAAAATGGAAATGTCATGTCTTCTGCCAAATTTTTGTATCAAAGTCATGTATTTAATTCGTTCATATATGAGCAATACCAATAGAATACCGGCTAATTTTTCATGCCATATATTTGATTCTCTAGTCCGACCTATTTTGACTTTCAATAGTGAAATATGGTATATTGATGTATATCGTTCTTTCTATGATTCTGAATGTCGAGTTAATAACAGTGAAAAAAGTGTAAATATTCTTTTAATTTTGTTGACAGATCTATTGTTGCCAAAGTTCACACAAAGCTATGTAAATTCACTTTAGGTGGGAAAAAATGTGCTAGCAATTTAGCAGCTAGATCTGATCTCGGTAGATAACCTGTAGATTGTTATACAAAAACTCAGTCTCTTTTATATGAAGACAGACTTCAGAATGATATTAATCCTTTATTGAAGGAATTTTACACTTTTTGTAAAATATTACATTTGAAGGGAATATACTAATGGTATACATATATAGATCATGTTAGAAATAATAACCAGTTGAGTGTATGTAATGATACTACTAATCAGAATATTAACTGTTCATGTAAAATTTCAGTTAATAAAGCATTAACAAAAGCGGGATGGGCAATCAATAATTAAAGAAAGACGACGAAAAACTCCAAAATTTAGATACAAATAGTAAATTCATTTAATTTGAATCTATCAAATCTAATCACACGTACAATTTAAAATATTTCTTGCGGAATTTTAATTTTGAGTATAGAAAGTTGATTTGTAAATTTAGAATAAGCGACCACTCATCACAAATTAAAAGGGAAAGATACAAAAAAATACAAGAAAGGAGATTGTGTAAAAATTGGTAAAACTGTTGATAATGAACCTCATTTCCTTTTCGACTGTTCTATTAATGACTCCGTTAGAAATACATATCTGCAAACTTTTAATTTGGAGCGTGAAATTAATCTGGAGGATAAACTGAAACAAATTTTGAACCCCGAAATAAATTAACAAGTGAAATTGCTGGGGTTCTGTTTGAAACAGTCACTTTTACTGAGGACAGGAGACCGCTAGTTTCGTTTGATTCACAAACACTATTTACACTGTTTGTTATATTGATTATTTTTTTAATGGTTTGTCTTGTTGATTCCATGATGAATCGGTCCATAACAAACTCGTACCATAACCAAATCGGACCATCACCAAATCTGACTACACAAAATCGGACCAAAACAAAGTCGGACAATAGCAAATTCGGACCAACCGTGATTTATAAGCTAACACATAATTGGTAATTGATTTTCCACACTAAAATTGTTACAAATAGTTATTTGATGATGCCATACCATAGACTAAAGTTATGAACGTTTTATTATCTCCAAAATCTAACCTGAAAAAGTATGTTTTACGGTTCCAGATTCAAGCTCATAAGCATTTAATTTCTAGAATAATAAATTTTTATATATATTCTTTAAACACTATATTCAATCAGACCGCAGTCTTGTCAAAATTCAACAGGACCCAATCAGTTCTATGTTCACAAAATGACGAGATGAAACGAGTTTAAGGTTTTGAATCACTATACCCCCGTTTAAGAACTTTAAATTGTAAAAAAAAAAAAAAAAAAAAAAAAACGCTACTACTTCAGTACCACCGACTGGGCAGTAACATTTCTCAGTGTTATGTTATCTTCTGTAGTAAAAAGGTGTCAAATCGTTTACATCAGCAGCTGGGCTCTCGTATAATTAGTTGTGTAATGTATTATATATATATATATATATATATATTCAAACAAGTAATAACGGAAAAACACATTTAAACAGTTAAAATGTTATAATGTTATATCGTTCTGTGTGAGCGCTTTCAGCCTCTTGGCTCTTCAAACAGTTAATGAACGTTGTTAACGGCAACGTCGCGACTGTTGTGTCGCAACGTCATTATGGAAAGGCACTAGAGTACTTTCACTTTCGGTTCAGTGAAGGTTTATATTTCGCAATAAAGTGGTCTTCTTTTGCGATACGCAGAGTTTTACTGCCCAGAAAAATCTTGAAAAAAGGAAAACTACGGAATCTTCCTTTTCCCCAACGATCGAAGTGTTCAGTGCATGGAGTATTTCTTACGGAAGGATCCTTAATTTGCTGTTTGTGGACCCTAACTCTATCAAAGAGATGGTCTCCCATTTGTCCAATGTAAAACTCCTGGCAAGAGGTACATTTGGCACAGTAGATAAGGTTTTCCATTTTGCAATTCATTGACGCATTCACTCGAAATGTTTCTCCAAGTCTAAACGTGATTGAGTTCCCTTCATCGATGTATTCGCACGTTCCACATCTCTTATCCCCACATTTGCTGACTTTATATACTTTTCCGGACTTTGAGTTAGTAAGAAGACGTTTTAAGTTTGGTGGTTGTTTTCGGCTATTTATTAAGCTCGATTCCGGGATTAGTTGTTTTAAATTCGGAGATTGGTGTAGAATCGGCAGATATTTTCTGGCACTATTGTGAATGTTATGGTTCCTCGGATTGTGTGTAATTACGAACGGTATTGAATTAGCTGTTGATTCTGGTTCTTTAGTACGCCGCAATTCTTCTATCGGAATTATGGTTGCTCTTCGTATCGCAGAATTAATCAGAATCTCCGGGTAATTTTGACGCAAAAGATGGACTTTTAATTCTTTAAGACGCATCATCCGGAGTTCAGGATTATCCACTATTGTGCAGATTCTTCTGGCGAGACTAAACGGGATATTACGTTTTGTATGAGACGGATGACAGGATCTAAAGTTTAGATATTGATGAGTATCAGTTTCCTTACAGTAAAGGTCTGTTACAATTTGATTATTCTCTTTTCTAATGAGAATATCAAGGAACGGAAGGTGATGTTCATCAGATTCCATCGTAAATTTAATAGATTCGTCTAGATTATTAATTTCGGTGTGGAATGTGTTTAGATCTTCACTACTTTTAGTCCAGAAGATAAAGCAATCATCAAGAAAACGTTTCCAGTTTTGTTTAATGTAAGTGCTAAAATCTTCATCAAATGATTGAGTCAACGTATCATACATTTGATTTTCCAGAAACCCCATTACAAGCGTGGCATAGGTCGGTGCCACTTTCGTTCCCATTGCAGTTCCCTTGATCTGATTAATTCTGCGATACGAAGAGCAACCATAATTCCGATAGAAGAATTGCGGCGTACTAAAGAACCAGAATCAACAGCTAATTCAATACCGTTCGTAATTACACACAATCCGAGGAACCATAACATTCACAATAGTGCCAGAAAATATCTGCCGATTCTACACCAATCTCCGAATTTAAAACAACTAATCCCGGAATCGAGCTTAATAAATAGCCGAAGACAACCACCAAACTTAAAACGTCTTCTTACTAACTCAAGTCCGGAAAAGTATATAAAGTCAGCAAATGTGGGGATAAGAGATGTGGAACATGCGAATACATCGATGAAGGGAACTCAATCACGTTTAGACCTGGAGAAACATTTCGAGTGAATGCATCAATGAATTGCAAAACGGAAAACCTTATCTACTGTGCCAAATGTACCTCTTGCCAGGAGTTTTACATTGGACAAACGGGAGACCATCTCTTTGATAGAGTTGGGGTCCACAAACAGCAAATTAAGGATCCTTCCGTAAGAAATACTCCATGCAGTGAACACTTCGGTCGTTGTGGAAAAGGAAGATTCCGTATTTTTCCTTTTTTCAAGATTTTTCAGGACAGTAAAGCTCTGCGTATCGCAAAAGAAGACCACTTTATTGCGAAATATAAACCTTCACTGAACCGAAAGTGAAAGTACCCTAGTGCCTTTCCATAATGACGTTGCGACACAACAGTCGCGACGTTGCCGTTAACAACGTTCATTAACTTCTGAAGAGCCAAGAGGCTGAAAGCGCTCACACAGAACGATATAACATTATAACATTTTAACTGTTTAAATGTGTTTTTCCGTTATTACTTGTTCGAATATATTTACTGTACCAAGGAACTTTTATTTTCAATTATATATATATATATATAATTGAAAATAATATATATATAAATAATATATATATATATATATATATATATATGTAATTATCACAAGGCTTCCTGTGTGTGCAAAGCATGATGTTTATAAGTACGTCATAGGAACAACTACTTTTTAAGTTGTCACCATCATGACCGTGGCGTAACGTTATAATCGCCATGCTTTGTATGCTAGGCGGAGTTGCCGTAAGGGGTCTCAGAGACTTCAATATGTAATTATCATATAGCATTTTTAATTTTTTTAATTTGCATTCGTTAATATAATTTTATGACTCTTATTCCTGATGCTGATAATATATAATTATGTAATTCTGTAGAATAAACAATAGAGCTACAACTGCGTTACGTCAGTTAAAAATAAAAATCTGAAGCGGCCCTAATGTATACGTAAATGTTTTCGGTAAATTAGGACCTTGAGGATTTGTTTTTTGTTTCCTGGGCTTTTACGTGTATTGCTCGTACTGCATTGATAAAAACAACTCGGACCGTTTTCATTCACACTTATTTCCAGGTTATTGACGATATACCACAGACACCTGTGAAATGGATTTAGTGTGTTGTATCCCCTTTTTCACAATATTATATAGCATAATCTCCAAATTGTGTCCACTGGCACAGTATAAGATTGATTTACGCTATAATATTGTGATATTGCGTTTATATTTTTCATAAAATGAAAAATATAAACAAAAACTTACAATAAAGGGCTTGGGATGTTACAGAGAAAAAAGAGGAGGCAGAGTAAAAAATAGGGAATGCAATACACTAAATCCATTCCACATGTGCCGGTGTGATATACTGAACAATGGTGCTTTATTCCAAGGTTGGACAAAGGGAGAAAAGGATTGGCAGACGAGACAAAAAATTTTGACTTTGTAACCATTTAGTTGACGATCTAATTACAACGCATCTCTCAAATGGATAGAAGTAAACACATGATGACACAACTTTCTCACATCGTTTTATACATAAGGCATATATATCTCGCCATACGAAAATGGTGAAAATCTCAGTTTATGTTTTCCTCATACATCTCCAGTCATATCAAGTTAAACCATATTAGACAACGAATTTGACATAATTTTTATAAAACATTGATACTCTAATCAATTTACAAATTATATTAATAATTTGTTAAAAAAAGAAAATATGTTAACAGGTTTTTTTCCGCATTCTACTTGATCAAATTTTGAGTGTTTAAAAATATACGAACTTATAAAAGAATGCAAATATTTTTAATAATAGTATTTTACCAACCTGTTTAAATGTGAGATGAAATCTAGTAAATGAATTTACTTAGAATATATACATACTATTAGGAGGAAATCTAAATTAATTTTAAATGTCAATATTCGGAACAAGAACATTAGATATTGAACGGAAACATTTTGGGATAGATGAGATGTAGAAAGTCTTGGAATTTGTCGTTATTTAACGACAACACATCTATATAACGAAAAGTGAAATTAAAGGATTGGGCTAGTTTCATTTTGTTTTCACTTAGTAGCCCTTGAATGAAGTCCGCTTCATATGAGTACAGAAACAGATCGACGAGGAGAGGAGTACAGTTGGTTCCCACTGCAATGCCGATTGTTTGTTGACAAAATATACCACCAAATTCAACAAATATGTTGTATATGAGAAAATCTAACATGTCTGTAATTTCATCTTCAGAATACTTTTTGTCAGAATCAGAGTGGTTCGTCACGAAAAAAGCCTTTTCTCTACCCCAAACTAGAAATGTAAATCTGCGTGTGCCATGTTTCTTAAAAAAAAATTGATGAACTAGTTGTTTTCAACCATCGTATAATTGGGGATGTGGTATGGTAGTGTATGGTGGTCGAATGTTTATGGAGTTACATGTAGCCAAAGATTTTGATTTCAGATATTGTAGTAAATTCTTTGAGTTTCAAGAATCCACATCTGATTGACGCTGCTGGTTGAATATGATGTTTCGCAGTAATTCTGAAGACCTTCTTTAATACATGTCAATATGAATGTTAAAATCTTTGAAAGAGGTTTTGTAGAGCAATTAGCTGACCCAACAATGTAACTTTGTTTAAACGGATTCTTATGTAGTTTAGGAATCCAATGAAGAGCAGAAGGCCCATTTCTTCACCCTTTGTAGAAACACCAAAGGAATGAAGAACAGTCTTGTGGTTATCAAGGACTTCCTGCTTAGTGAGTCTGGTCGGTGTATAAGTTGGGTTACCCGTAGTGTTATTTATTCCCAACTCGTTTCTAAGACACTGAAAATAAAGTTCTTGCAGACAAAAACGATGTTATAGTTTTCTTTTCAGTGAGTTTCCTGAAGACAAAAAGCAACAGGACGGAAATCTTGTACAGGCAATGATAACTCTATTAAATTAATTTTCAAGCCTAGACAATTCCACTGTATTATATTACACATTCTAATGGTGGTCGGATGGTGGAGTAGTTCTTGCGAGCTTGTTCATTCGAACAACTTCTTCGCCTTCCACCCGAAACGTAAGAGTCTCTGATGGAGTGAACGTTTTTAGATGGGACTGATAAATCACCCCATATTAACTCCAAGGATCATTTGATATATCCATTTGTTCAGAGTCGTCATCATCGACAAACCCTGAACAAACATCTCTAAATCTCTTGAACTTGAAATTTTTTTCGGCCTTTGAGAGTCTACCAAAAGATTGTTCATTCTTAGAATTATCTGTTTAGATGGTTGTGCAAATTTCTGTGACGATGAGGGCTTTTGAGGTGATTTTTGTATGGAAGTCCTTTTTGTTGGAATTGGTTTTGTTTGATTAGTGGTTGAAGTTGATTGGACAACAGTTTGAGATGTTTGTGAGGTGTTTGATGTATATTTTGGTTTGAGAAGTTGACCGATGTAGGTACAGATATTGGGAGTTTTTCACCATGAGGCCATGTGTCCTCATTTTGGGTCGCACAAGACCTGGTAATTTTGGAGATTTAACTTTTTCAGCAAAGGTGGTTGTTGGAGTTATTCGATGCAGATACCATCTTTTTAGATTCTTGATAGTGGATGTTTCTTTCGGTTTGAGTTTTTTGAATTTCGAAATCTTTTTTTATACAACTCGCAGTTTTGAGAATTTGCCAAATGATCTAATCCGCGGTTAGCACATTTACTTGTACCGTCACAATCACAGCTGGAATGGCCCTCAACAGAACATTTGACACAATTCTCCGTACCACTTGAAACAGCGGATAGGGTTAGGTCAGCTCTTTTTCTATAAGGTCTTATGCAGATATGTTCCAGCACAATCAGATTAAATGTAAACAAATTTCTTGGTGAATCTGTTGACCTTTGATACATGTTGAGATTGAAGTTTTTCCTGGATTTCTTCTCGCGGTCTCTGTCTCGAATAACTCCCATACAAGAATTGAGTTACCAAAATTTGAATATCCGAAATGCAAGTTAAAGAGAGGAGATTTTTAAACTATAATGCCCTACTACATTATACAAAAACACTTCCATTTCTCATATTTCACACTGTGTTAACCTGTCCAGTTCGGCTATGAATTGTTTTTTTTTGCAACAGAAAAGGATAAACTTTTGTGAAAGGATTTTTTAGAATTTTGACTTGTTAATACCAAAATTTATTTTGGCATGTGCTATTCATCGTCATTGTAACTAAATTTATGTCTTGAAGTTGTTTTTGTTGTTAATGGGGGTTAACTGAAGTCGCCATGGTGATTGCATATTGATTCTTTACCCCTGCTCCCCGCCCGCCTCCGAGAAGCACCAATACGATGTATACTTGACGCATTTGCGACACGCACTAGGGCTTTAGGGATAAGATACTCGCATATAGTGCTTCTGTACGGACGCAAGCTTTATGGCAAGGGTTGCGTAGCGAAACAGTCATCTGAAGTATCATCTACACGATTGACCCATAAGCCACCGCCTTCATAATCCGTCCTGTTAAATGGTAGTTTTGTTGTACAGTTTGGTTACAGGACAGTTCAAGGGCTTGGAGTGACCAGGCGATTGGTCGGGACCAGGCCTATCCGACCTCCCGTTGGATAAATTCAGGTCCAACGTGGCAGATTCCAGCCACCAGGACCCTGTCCTCTATCCTTACTGGTATCCACACACGGCAAACATGTGGCCTTATTAAGCCGAGGAAGCTTTGTTCCATAAGCCACCGCCTTCTCTGCACTACCGTCAGTGGTTATCGTCCAAGACCCCAGAACCCAAAATCCACCTCAAACGATACAAATACAGACCACCTTCCCAACCCAGGGTATCTCGGTTTCATCAAGGGTTCATCTGGGTCTTTTCAGACAACCACGAGAAAACAGCAGAGGGCTAGACCATTTAATTTCTAAACCGGGACCATCGAGCCATGTTTTGAGGAGGTTAAAAAATATTAAGTGAGAGACTAACATTTGAAGTTAACGATATTGGATGATGATTTGCGCCACAAATTCTGTACTGTTTGGAATTTTCAGAAAAAAAAATGAATTAAAGCAATAATAAATAATAAAATAGATAATTCAAAAGTAAAGATTTTGAGCCTGTTGAAGTTTGTGACCCATAAGCCAAGACTAATCCCGTATGTCAGAAATTTTGAATTTGAATAAAGCAAAATTTGAGAGAAAAACTGTTGTAAAGGGATTGGAGTGACCAGCCGATTGACAGAATCTGGTCCATCCGGCCTCCCGTGTAAGTAACGATTGTGACCCAGATGGTCATCGGAACCGTTTTCCAAGAATACTCCCTATTACCGACACGGGTTTGCGACACGGAAAACATGTCGCTTCTTTAGGGACCTCTTACGCCAAGCCGAGGAGTGTGGGCCTACACTAATTGTGTCCCCGGGACCTACACGGGGAAAAGTTTCGAAAAATAAATATTGAGAAGGCATTGGTGAATTGATGAAATATCAAATCGTTAAGAACTTACCTTTTCCCTATTACTGCTAAATCAACTCTAAGTTCAGTAATCATTCTATTGATCTCATTTTCTGTGACAATTTCCTTTCTTTTCAAAATGTCCTCGGCTTGAGAAAGCCGGTTTTCTTGGAACGTAACCTTAAAAAAAAAAGATTGCAGTTAAACGAAACATTGGGATGACTCAAATTACCAACAAGAATCAATTGAAAATATCCAGTCCCGCAAAAAATTTCTGTCTACCATCAAATGCCCAATACTACTCATTTTCAAATGATCAGTTAAACATACTTAAATGAAATAGGAACCGAAATTCTGTACATTAAAACTTATGTCTGCTTGAGTACGTTCAATATGCATTTCCCTTAAAACAGTTACAGCATAAATTAAATTTCATCTCCATATTGGTGTTAACTTACTTCTTCCCCCAACAACCTGTCGTCAATCTTTTCCAGCTTTTCCTTAATCCTTTTCATTAATTCTTCTAATGTTCGTACAGCTATATACTTTTTTTCCACCTTAAATAAATATAGAATAGTAAATAAGGAACATGAAAGATGTCTGCTCTCATGTGCAATATATTTATTTCTCTTTTGAACCCCTCATTGCAGTGAGAAGAAATCCAATTAACAATTAACATATATTGAAAAGAAGCGAGGGATGGTACAGAAATCGAATAAACCAAGATACCAAAACACTAAACTTATGGAGGGCTTAAAATATCATGAAATAAAATGCTCCGCTGGGCGCAGCTAGATACGACCGCAGATGTCGAACCCTGAATAGTTGGGGCAATTATGAACACAACATTCAAGCTTGATACAATACTGAATTTGGATTGTGAATAAATATTTGACACAGCATAGGTTTCTGACACAGAATGAATGTTGTCTAAGAACTTAAAAATTTTTAATTTACCTATTCAAACCATATCAGTATTTTTTGTTTTTATATATAAATCAGAAATAACCAATTTAAAATTGGGCACACATATCAATTTCTTGCTATTGCGCAATACTGTGCAATTGAAAATTTCTTCAAATATTTGACACATAATAGGTTTCTGACACAGAATAACTGAAACCAAAGAACTTAGAATTGGTCATATGATTTCAATTTATATTCAATTTTTTGCTTCTTGTGCAATACAATATGCTGTGGAGAATTGCCCCCCCCCCCAAAAAAAAAAAAAAAAAAAAAAAATTTACCCCTTTTTTAGCTTTTGTGCAATACACTATGAAGTTGCACATTGACTCCCCCTCCCCAAAAAAAAAAACAACAAAAAACAATAAAATTTATTGTAACCCCCCCTTTTTTGCTAAAAAAAATTTGAAATTTCCTTTTTAATTTATGAATTATGAAATGAGAAAAAAATTGCCCCCTCCCCAATTTCTCATTCCCCCCCCCCTAAATTTTGTTTTCACCCCCCTCCCCCATTTCTCTTGATACTTTGCAACCATAACAGCCCATTTAAATACACCATAACGTATTAAAATAGAAAATGACATCATAGTCATGGATGGCAAATTTTAAATATGCATAATTTAAAAGCAGTTTAGATGAGATAAACAAAAAAGCTTCATCAGCACATATTCAAAATTTGAGATAAAAAAAAGAGTTATCCCTCTTTGTACATATTTTTATAATCATGTTGTCATATTTGCTCTAAGTCATATTTAATTGTTAGCAGTAGTATGTATGTTAGTATCATATAATTTTAAAATTTCTGATTTGTAAGTTTATTCAATATATATGTTTGGATTGAAGTCATTGTTGGGTGTTACTGAAGTTATCCTTTAACTGTAATGTAAATAATGTAAATTGGTTTAAATTATACTGATTCTTGCTATTGCACAATACTGTGTAATTGAAAATTTCTTGAAATATTTGACACATAATAGGTTTCTAAAACAGAATAACTGAAATAAAGAACTTAGAATTGGTCATATGATTTGAATTTATATTCAATTTTTGAATTCTTGTGCGATACAATATGCTGTGGAGAATTCCCCCCCCCCCCCCCCCAAAAAAAATAATTTACCCCTTTTTTAGCTTTAATTTTGGACCCCGATTTGGACCAACTTGAAAACTGGGCCCATAATAAAAAAACTAAGTACATGTTTAGATTCAGCATATCAAAGAACCCCAAGAATTCAATTTTTGTTAAAATCAAACTAAGTTTAATTTTGGACCCTTTGGACCTTAATGTAGACCAATTTGAAAACGGGACCAAAAATTAAGAATCTAAATGCACGGTTAGATTCGGCATATCAAAGAACCCCAATAGTTCAATTTTCGATGAAATCAAACAAAGTTTAATTTTGGACCCCGATTTGGACCAACTTGAAAACTGGGCCCATAATAAAAAAAACTAAGTACATGTTTAGATTCAGCATATCAAAGAACCCCAAGAATTCAATTTTTGTTAAAATCAAACTAAGTTTAATTTTGGACCCTTTGGACCTTAATGTAGACCAATTTGAAAACGGGACTAAAAATTAAGAATCTAAATGCACGGTTAGATTCGGCATATCAAAGAACCCCAATAGTTCAATTTTCGATGAAATCAAACAAAGTTTAATTTTGGACCCTTTTGGCCCCTAATTCCTAAACTGTTGGGACCAAAACTCCAAAAATCAATCCCAACCTTCCTTTTGTGGTCATAAACCTTGTGTTTAAATTTCATAGATTTCTATTTACTTATACTAAAGTTATTGTGCAAAAACCAAGACAAATGCTTATTTGGGCCTTTTTTAGCCCCTAATTCCTAAACTGTTGGGACCAAAACTCCCAAAAACAATCCCAACCTTCCTTTTGTGGTCATAAACCTTGTGTTAAAATTTCATAGATTTCTATTTACTTATACTAGAGTTATTGTGCGAAAACCAAGAAAAATGCTTATTGGGCCCTTTTTTGGCCCCTGATTCTTAAACTGTTGGGACCAAAACTCCCAAAAATCAATCCCAACCTTCCTTTTGTGGTCATAAACCTTGTGTTTAAATTTCATAGATTTCTATTAACTTATACTAAAGTTATAGTGCGAAAACCAAATGTCTACAGACTCCGACGGACGACGACGCCAACGTCATACCAATATACGACCGCAAAAATTTTGCGGT
The DNA here is from genome assembly GCA_028015205.1 of Mytilisepta virgata. Lineage (NCBI taxonomy): Eukaryota > Metazoa > Mollusca > Bivalvia > Mytilida > Mytilidae > Mytilisepta > Mytilisepta virgata. Next base: position 4,562,243 of record CM051510.1, read on the forward strand.
CGTATAAAAAATTGATTGGTAATCAAACTAAACAGGCAAACATTTTAAAGTAAGGCTAACTTTGTCTGAGTGACATAAAACATTATTTTGAAACGCATTTACAAATTTCCAAAAATAATGTTAAAGCAGAAGCAATGATCGACTAGAAAAATCAGTTCTGATCTTAAACCACTAATACTTTGTGTAATCTTGACTATCTTATTTGTTTTCAATTTTGGAACTTTACAGCAAATCAAGACCAAAAAAAAAAAAAATAACATGTCTTGAAGTCGATCAATGTTGGTAAAGAACAGCTCATAAAAGTTAAGAATGTTTAATTTTAAACCCATCTAAACATTTGAATACCACTGGTATTAATTAACCAAGTTGAGGTGACTAAATGATACTGCTTACAAGAATAATTAAATATCTATATTGATATTTAGTTTCTGTCTTTCACCGTTTACCAACTCAAATCGTAAACATTTTTCAATTGTGAAATATTTATTTCTAAAACTACAAGAAAAGGAATCAATTATTTAGATCAACTGAATTAAATGACATCCTGGCAACGGTTACAGAAATCAAATTGCGAAATATGTCTTCTTAAATGCATGAAAATAAGTTTCAAACTATTTAGGCTTTCGACATTTAAGGCCTAAGCAGTTGTGCAGATCTTGTGCATCAAAATTGATAGCTTTGTTTGCAATTACCGAAATCATCAAACTCATGACAAAAGTCGGCATTCAATTATAGACATGGGTAAATTTGTAACGTACCAAACCCCACTTATACGATAAACATGTTACACGCATATGATTTCAATGTTACATGCAGTCGATTAGAACAATGCACGCAAGCAATTTGCACATTACACGTTATACGTTGTCCGACCGTGCATGTCGGAACATATTGATATGATATGAATACGATTTCTGCTTTGTACTAGACCGACAAACTGATTTTCAACGTGCAATCGGAAGAGGTAACTGTCCGCAGGAATACGTAACACCCCGCTAGGACACATTACACTGACCGGTCCTTTGCTCTTACTCCCGATTTCTGCGATTTTGTGAAGAAACAGCTAACACCAGTTTAATGTCTTTCGTTTGATCCGGGCAGAGAAGGAATCCGCGACCTTTAATACTCGAGGCGAACACGCCACCACGAGACCACCGAGACAGTTTTTCTTTTAATACGAGTTGGAAATATGCTCTGATTTAAATTCAATCTTTTTAATATTTGTTTTGGACAATGGAATATCATACACGTAACATGATCCTCGCACATGCACAGTACTTGCACGCACAAGATTCACACGTTACACGATTTGGTAGGACTAATTACGAAAATTATAAGTTTGGTCAAAATATTGATTTGTGAGGATTAAACATTGATATCTCCATTAGTTCATTATATGATAAGATGGTGTAAATGAAAAGAAAGTAAGGTGTACTACTATTGTTACAATTTACAACGATAGTGAAAGAGTGCATAGATAGATTTTAATTTTAATATTAACTACTTACAAGATATATCATGTGCGTTGTCCAAATACTGAACATTGATTCAGAAGAATCATGTATCTTCACACCATCCTTATGTTCACATGTAAACTTCGGGTTCAAACTCAGTTTGTCAATCTCTTTACTTTGGGTAACTGACCTAAAGTGTTCAGAACACATAAGCCTTCTCATATAACGAACTTGAATTCTGTACTTATACTCTCCTAAGGTATTTTCAATAACTTCCTGAATATTCAGTAGTGTCAGTTTGACACTTTTAAAAATGGATTCCGAGGAAAATGTATCCGTTGCATCCAGTAACAAGAACTCGAGAGATAATACATTTGACCACTTACATAGCACAAGTTTTTGCAGTCCATTTTCAAAATCAAACATGCACGTGTTGTGCCATAATTTATTTAGACTACAACCTTCATCTCTCATAAATTTAACAGTTATATGGTTAAAGAGCGCTGGTGGTAAAAAATCAAATTCCAAACAAAGCCAAGAAGATTTCTGTGAATAAGGGATATCGACTTTTAATACATCATGAACGTCTTCAAAAGTAAATATTTCTTTTTGCAACATACACGGAATGACGTATATAACTTCATCGTCATTTTCCTGCCAATCACACTTAACGATAATATCGAATTTTTCCATCACCCTAAGTATATTCTTATGATACATTCTGGGAATTGCCTTTAACAACTGTCGAATATCTTTTCCTTTAATTTCCCCGTTCTCTTTTATAGTATTCCATAAAGGCTTATGTTCTAAATCTTCCTGAAAACAGTGTGCACAGACTACAAGTCGAAATACATTTACTAACCATTGTGGTTGTAAAATAACAAAATCTTTCAATTCCTCAAAAAATATTACATTTCCAATTAAATGCTGATATTTCAAGAATATGACTATTTCATTTTCAATCTTAGTTATGGTCGTTTGTGGTAAGCTGACTTCGGTTTTTGCAAGGAGAACGATATCTTCCATCGTCATTACTGGATATTCGTTAGCGGTTTTAACGTTATCTAATTCTTGTTCCAGCTTTATCCACCTAGCGGGTAAAACTTCTCCCCAATTTGGCATTGATGTTACAATTTTGTATATGTTCTTTCGTAGCTTTTCAAATTCTATGTCTAGCATTGAACTATTTGACAGAAATTTAAGTCCACCTTCCCGTAAATGCCTTCTCCTTTCTCCTGTCTTTAAAATGCTATTTAATTCTGTTTCGAATTCTTTTTGCAAAGACCCCAAGTCCTATAAAATATTGTTTACAATTTATATATATATATAATTTTAAATTTGTATCATTTAAACAAGAATCACGATTTCTTCAAAGTTCTCATTGATCTACTACGGTTTTCATCGATTTCACAGATCTAGCGCAAAAAGTGGGATTCAGTTATATTAAAAGAAAGGGAATTTAAATTCAGTTAATCCTCATACACTACTGACAGAAACAAGTGACTGTAATTGACTGCAAACGCTGTGTTAGACAACACATGTGGTTATATGGTTGAAATATGTTTGCATCAAGCATTTGTTGCATTGGGTCAGACAAATTTTATCTTTTATGTGTTCTTGCAGTAGAAAACTATTTGTCACAACCGTTTTAAATTTGTAACACATGTACGGTATTCATGTCACCCTATTGTGTACTGTAAAAACGTTTTTCGCGTTGTCATAAATATCAAATTGACGAACATAATTGAAAACTAAACTGCAAAATTTATACAATAGTGTCTAAGTTGTGAATGATGTAAAGTTATTAATTTTCTTTTCAGATTTTTTGATAGACTGCAACGTTTAACATGTTGTCACAGACATATTTCGTTGTAACAAACATTATGTGGTGATCTGTTAACTTTATGATTTTGAAATACATATGTTTATAAGTTCATTAACAATATTTACAATAACAGTTTTACAAATTTTAGGATAGGTTTAAGTTGATAAATTCAGATTGTCTAATAATTCTAACGTTCCGATTTACAAAAATCAAAAAATATGTTCCACGAATTGAGGTGTACAGACAGTATAATGAAATACTTACGGTGATATTTTCATCACAATTGGTACAGATAACCATGACTGGTGGATCTAACTTGTCTGAACTGTTGTCAATTGTTTGTCTTGATGCGTAACAGTGGATATTGTCAAACCAAAATCCAAGATTTTCTAACAAAAAAAAAAATCTTTTCGTGTCAATATACGTGTCAACAAAACATATCGAAAGATATTTTATCAAGATTTACTCCTTTGCTCAAAGTTTTACCAGGATTAGTTACAATTTAGCATGAGTTTTAAAGGTAATCTAATAGATTAAAATATGCTTGTTCTGTGCTTTCGTTTTTAGTTTTTAATAAAATTCCTTTCAACTTTTAATTGCAGCTGTTTTGTATATATTCGCACTCTAGAACAAACAATAATGTTGAAACATCTTATGCGAGATAAGATTAATTAGAGAACGAACGAAAGCCTGTTTCAATCCCTCAAAAAGTGATCGTTCATTGTACATTTATGTACAATTTATTCAGTCTATGATTCCTCCGTCTTTATTTGAATCACAGGACTACTTATCAACGCAATAATATTATCCTTGGTTCGTAATATTCAAATTTACAGATCATGAAATAACATGTTAATGTCTGAATGGTGTACTTCGTATAAAGTATAAAAACATCGATATAACGTTACCAACGTACCATTTCCTGTTATCTCATAATTGCTATGATATTTTGGATTGGAGGAAAGTAATATGAATGATATGCGGCTGAGAGAAGTTAGGTCAAAATACTGAAGACAAATGTTTTATTTGTGTCCCATATAACTGCTAAATTCCTCTACCCTACTCTTCACAAAAATTACAAGCTTAATTCTACATTTACACATCAGTTTTGGGATTTACATTAATTTGAATTCAGTCCATAAAAAATGGATATATTGCGGCACAATTTTGTTAAGTAGATCGTTTGGAATAATTAAATTAGTAATTATATAATATACAAATGGATAAAATAACATTTTATATACTATGATATTAAATCTCCCATTTCGTTCACTTGTTAATATACTTTTCTTTATCGCTAACCAGATATTTGTATATATGTATTTAAAAATATCAAACCACATACCTTCGTCGGGTCCGTTCACTGAGAAAACAGATTTATCCAATAAACTAGCTGTAAGAAGGAATATAGCATTGTCAGTTAAAAATGTCTGATGGGTAACATAATACTCCTTATGACCGGCAAAATCTAATATAATACAATCGGCAGTTTTCTTCGTTGAAATTGTTACTTCCTTTATCTCTTCTTTAATGACTCCATACTTGTGATTTTCAGCATGCAATGGTCTTTTACCCTCTGGAATGTCTTGATGCTGTTTAACATTTTGTTGAGAAGGCAAATTTTGTACGCTTTCATTTATGTTTGTTCCAGTCTCAAGATGTTTGATTTTTCTTGAAGGATCTTCTATTTCCAAATCTGTTCGAGTGTCAACGCTCACATCATTAATATTTGCCGATGTTTCTATTTTTTGATGGGTATTGAGCTCACTGACTTTCAGTTGACCGGGTTCTCGCTTACCAAATTTGTTTCCCAAGACATCAGGTTTTTCCACACCAAGGTTCTTCTCATTCAAGGCCCTACCAAGTCGTTCAGTTATATCTTTCTTCTCGTTACCTGAAAGTAATAGTTTTTTTCCGTGTGTAGAATATAACAACATACCCTGGTTTATATAGCATTAAATTACCTTCGAGTCAATATATTTCTGCACGATTTAAATTTTCTAAATGTGTAATATATTTAATCAAAGGTTATGACAAGTTTATAACTAATCAATAAAGATTTGCGGTGCTACTGTCTCAATTGTAACAGTTAAAAATAGAAAATGAAATTGTTTCAATATAAATTTTGTCTAAAAGCAAGGATCATAAAAATAACCGTAACAGAAGGAACATACATGTCAATAGATATTTGCAAGTTTGAAGTTAAATTAGCAGCGTGTTGTAATTTGATATTTATGGAGCGATGAAAGCAAGAGTTGAGCCTTCAACCTATTTATAAACAAATACTTCTAAATACTAACCAAATACTGTTAAAATCACCGTTTCAAACGTGTACCTTCGGAGGAATATTGAACTCACACGGTTGAGAGCCTATTCGTCTTGGGATGAACACGGTACATGAATAGTTGTGTGTGTGAATGAAATTGTTACAGATTTCTGATAATTATTTGACAGCAACTAATTTTTTTATTTTTTAATAGATTATATGAGATGGCATATATAATTTGATTTACACCCATCTTCAGTTTCTGCATAACAATATAACTTTTGAATCTGAGAAGTTCCAATGTTTACAGGTGTGAAATTTTCTATCTTATTCTAGATAAGACAAAAACAGTTTCCAAGAGATATAATTTTGAAATTTTGAAACAGGATCCTTTAGCATACTAAAGCGGAATAGTGAGCTGTACTTAATGTAAAAATCAGATCACAGCCCAGGCAATGACCACTGAGGACATTATACTCGTTTGGAATAATAGTCGTTAGTTTGACTTGATTATCACACGGCATGAGCAACATAGTGTATTAGGTTGGAATATAGAATCCTACGGTACATCAGTACAAGGTACTGTAATGGACACCCCAATTTTATTTAGGGCCTAAATTTGCTCTTATCCTGTCTGAACCTGATTTGGTTGCCATTCTTGTTGTTGTAGTGTGATCTTGAGTTTATATCGAAAGGACTGGATACATACGATCGATTTGCAATGTTTTTGTTTACTCTAATCCATATAATTGCTTTCTGCTTTACTTAAGAAGACAGTTTATGTGGAATCGTAACCAACAATTGTAAATACCTTTTCTAATTCCACGGTTGTGTTCACGCTACCCGACCAGCAAGAGAAAATTTTAATTATCCATGTGTGATTAGTTATCGATCGCTGGTCGGTCAATAAAATTCTGTTTGAATGTACCTTTTTTTCAAAGACGCGTAACAACTTAAAACACTAATTCTAACGTCTGCCGTATCCTGTATAAAATCAACATGTCTCGTAATGAGAACAAACCGCAATGATTCATCAACGGCAATATCATCGGTTTAGCAACAATAAAGTTTTAAATGTGATATATTGATATATAACGTCATTTGAGAGAAGTAAGGTAGTAAATCATGGCGAATTTTATATTATTACCAAATTTCAAACTACTAAAGGTTATCTCAAAACACTGTAAAGTGCTCGAATATTAAGATCCTGTATATTCTATATATCTAATAGGGATAATTATAGGTTACGCACTTCAGGGGGAAAAACGAAAATAGAAAGTTAATGCAACCGCTTTCAAATGGTTTCTGACAAAACCTTTACTCGTTTATTGATTCTTGACGTCAGAACAAACTAAACTCCCTATATTCACAGCATATCCACCATAACCCCTAAGGTATAGTTTAATCCAGATCATATGAAGATCGTTTACGAAGGAGTGAGATACTATAATTTCCAGTTGCCTATTATCATGTACAGATCAGTTAATTTGCAGAGATTATGGCAGTTTTGGTTTATATTTTCGAAAGATTGAGCAATTCATCAATGGTTAAGTAATTGTTTGTTCACTGATTATTTTTCATGGATTTTGGTTGAATTTTGTTGCATAAATACATTTTTGTGATATTTGGATGTGCAGTTCTTTGTTTGAGGTGACAATAATATAATGATACCTATGTTGAAACGAAACAGTTGGTATATTCTCTTAATGTGGTATTAAATTAAATACAAAGCCCTTTTTATGGAGTACACGTCTTGATATAATGATATGTTTGAACTAATTCATAAACGTATTTGTTTCGTACACTCTATCAGTACTAGTTAATGGCTAGTGCTAATTTCAAAATATAAGATTTAAATTTCGCGTAATATGACATATGGAGCATCGGTTAGGGAAATATATCCAGTAGTGATTGTTATCAAAATTTGACCCAGGACATGTTAGTTAAAGCTGTAGTAGTGTTTTCACAAGTGAATACTCAGGCATTCGTTTTTGTTGGTGTCATATTTGAAATAATTGCCACCGGTTAACTTATATGTAATCTGAAGTTTACTGTGTCAAATGTTTAAAACCACCTAATCCAATTTGTAGCAATCTGCCTTCTTTCTTTGAAAGTGTAAAAGAGTAGGAATATGATACTAGCGATCTTCATGAGAATATTTAAATACAACGACTGGCAAATTTTAAGATTTTGATATTGACCAAAGAATTACAGGAGAAATCTTAAGATTGCGTAATTGACCACAAGAATTACAGAAGAAAATAACGGTTTATGCTTCACCTGTAATGTAGACTTCTATTTACTCTTTATAGACAGTAAATATATCCGACAAAAACATATATAATATGTATCTACATAGTCTTAACACAGCATACTGAACGCAGTAAATACATACCTTTACCTAATATCCATTTGCCATCGTCAACTGCTATTCTACATCGTTTAACAATATCAATGCCATCAGTAGGTTCTCGTTTCGTGCTTAATTTCTCCATCAATAACCGTCTCATTAATGATGTTTTTCCAGCACCTTCTTTTCCCACCAAAAATATTTTAACATAATATCTTTTTTCGTAGCCATCTTCTAATATTTTGTAGTATAGTTCTCGTTCGCTTTCTGACATGTTCTGAATTGCTAGCGGGATGGTTACTTCTAATGAAGAGAAAAATATTAGTGGCATATAACAGTTCCTGTTATTAACAGCAAACACACGTTTAATTTACGGTTTGTTCCAGTATTCATCCAATTTTGCGGCATAAATATAGACATTACAAGATCCTGTATCGCTCACTTTGATTTTACTTTTCACCTTGAGCTAAACTAAAACTTTAATTGTAACAGTCAATTTGGCTGTTTGTTTTCCATAATGTTCTATGTTAAACTATAAGTTCAGCTATGGATGCCACCTTCAAAGCCAGTGTCATCAGACACAATTCTGAGAGGACCATTGAAGGACTATTGCTGCCAAGTTTGGTTTCAATTGCCCCGATGGTTCATGCAAGAAGACTTTTAAATGAATTTTCCCATAGGGTCAAATGTTAAAATAATTCAGCTGTGGCAGCCATCTTGGTTGACAGTCTGGGTCATCAGACATAATTCTGAAAAGGACAATCTAAGGACAATTGTTGCCATGCGTTTCAATAGGCCAAGTGGTATTAGAAAGGAACATTTATTAATGAAATGTCCCATGGGGTCCTGTGTTAAAATATGTTCGAATGTGGCGGCCATCTTGGTTGATAGTCCGAGTCATCAGACACAATTCTAGAAGAAGAACATCTAAAGACCATCGCTGTCAAGTTAGATTTAAACTGGCTTAGTGGTTTGCGATAAGAAGATTTTTAAATGAATTTCCTATAGGGTCCTATGTTAAACTATGTTCAGCTATGGTGATCATCTTGGTTGACATTCCGGGTCATCTGACTCAATTCTGAAACAGGACCATCTAGCGACCATCGCTGCACAGTCTAGTTCTAATTGGCTTAGAGGTTTCAGACGAAAAGATTTTTAAACTAAAGTTAGCTGTTATGGCCATATTGGTAGTCCGGGTCATCGGACATATTCTGAAAGAGAACCTTCTAAGGACCATTACTGACAAGTTTGGTTTCAATTGTCCATGTAGTTTCATAGAAGAAGAATCTTGAAATCCACCCACCCCCCGTAGCAACAACAGCCATGTCGCGTGAAAGTTTGGGAAGGGGGAAAATTTGCCTAGTGGTTTCAGTGGAGAACATTTTTAAAGGGAAAGTTTACGCCGGACGATAGACAATAGACGCCACGTGATGGCAATACCCCACACGGCCTTTTAGACCAGGTGAGATAAAAAGTGAAAACTCCGATATTGACAATCGTGACCAAAGTACTTTGTGACTTGTGTAAAAGGGGTGTCTTACATCGGCAAACGTTGTCTTCAACCGTTTGTAATGAGATAGAGAGAAATGTTTCTAACCTTGAGTTTCTTTCTTTCTGTATATATGGTTCCAGATCAAATATAAAACCATAGAAAGGAAAGGACCTGTAAAAATAGTTTATGGAAAAGCTTTATTTATGAATATATGCACAAACAATTACTGTAAAAAACATTCTCAGAAACTAAGTCTCTTGCCTAAATTATGCACATTGACCAAACTTAAAAAAAACGATCATGTAATTCATTTTCATAGTAAACTTTCTGCATTTTTTATGACCTTATTATTTAATCCCAAGTTATTAAGTCCATTTTTACGATATCTTTGGGCTTTATAACCGCAATATTTTAATAGAAATAGTAAACCATTTTAGCTTATCAGTCTTAATATATACTTAAATCATTGGAAATACACAGGATGGTCGTTGAGGGAGATATCGTACCAAATACATGAAATATAAGGCGTGAGGTTTATCCCACATTCCTACGTTGTTGATCCCAGAGACGATATAGGAAATGGCTCCAAAAATGTGCATCATAGAGAAAATCCCCGAAGCCATAAATGTCATAGAAGTGGTCAATTATTCTAATGAAAAGTGAGCTATTGAGAATAACGGCAAAAAATACAGATGCGACATAAAAGTAAGAAAAGTGCATATACTCAAAGTCTAAGGAAAACACAAAAGATGCATGTATAACTATAAAAACAAAACAAATGATAAATTGGAAAAAAATAGAACGTGACAGGCACTTATACTAAAGCACTAGGAATGAGAACTCCCATCGAAAACCGGGAGTGACATCAGGTGCCCTGTAGGTTAAGCACGTCTTGCCCCGTTAACGGCATCCGTTACATTGGAAGTGAGTGAAAGTCAGTGAACTGTCAAGTCCGGTGAGATGTGAATTCCAGATGGAAGTGAAATCCGACTGAAGATGTTAGTCCCATACCTGTGATTGAAACTTAGTATCGGTCAATCAATTTGTGATGACGACCTTAAAAGTTTTGAAGTGATTAACTAGTAGATGTCAGCTATTCTTTTTTTACAATTTGTTTAGTATTATTAGCTTAAGGGAAATAGAACCGTTCACCAGAAATACAAGCATCTGCCATAATAAAATTTCTGGAAATCTCGATCAAAGAAAGATTGAGGTGATGGTCGAAATGAAAAAATCTAGCAAATAAAATAATTTCAATAAATTATACTCGTCCCTTTTCCGGAAAAATTCACTGTTAATATATATAAAAATCGTGATAAAGACGCCTCTTTAAATTTACCTTAACTGAAAATTATCCATTAACATTTTATTTTTCATAAGTTTATGCTCATCAAATCACAACGAACACTTTTCTATTTATGCATTGTATTTCAGATTGGTAGATTTTAGCAATAAAACTTTGATATATGAATATATGAAAATAAGTGAGCTGAAAATAATTAAAATCAATCTTCTTATTAAAAAGAAATGTCTGAGCAACAGGAGCATTACATTCTGTGATTCAGTTCTTTCTTTAAGAACTGGTCTTGACTAACACTTTTTTATTCCGTGTTATAGTCCAGCTGATATGTGCAGAATTTTGACAGAATTGTGGGTTTCATGATAAAAGCATGAAACTTGGTACAATTGTAAACATATGTATACAGATCAATTTAAGCTATGGACCCACTTTCAAAATTTCAAAATGACCGCCATTTTCAAGATGGTGGACATATAGCATTATCATGTTTTAATTTGTAAATAGGGCCTTGGATATTGGAACCTTGTCTGGTTTTGCAACTGACAAAAACAAATTTAGTGTATCTAGATGCTTCAATATTTTCAAAATGGCGCCATATAACGAAAAAAAAAATTACAAAATACAAAGTGACTAAAATCTTTAAGGAGGATTGAACGTGTCCATATCCTATTTTAGCACCCCAATTCACATAACAAATCGAAACCTGTTAGTATGATAAAAGCCATGTTGCATTAAAAGGGTGCCCATGGCATAATTATTTTTTGAAACAAGATAAATAAATGCCCCATTAATGAATAACAAGTATAGCCTGCAAGGACCAAAATATTAGAGGATGCAGAATCATAGGTGTTTCGAACATCTATCCGGATCAGTTAATTTTGAGTTAGCGATCCAGGCCATGTCCTCATTAGAAACCTGAGCAAACTGTATTAAAATGGGTTAAACACCGGCAAATGACTACGGAATTGTTGATTAAGGTATGTTTACTAATCAGGGGCTTCACACCTAGATAAGGACATTGTGGTGTTATCTATATATAAATCAAATGGTCCGTACGCTGGTACTATATACAAAAACATTAAGATGAAGAATGAATCAGTACCAATTTTAAGGCATTTATTTCTACAAGCGCTTTCACTGCTTTACACATATCTTCAGGTAGAAGCGATACATGTCATACACTATATATATATACTGAACCGCAAAAGAAACGTCGCACAAAATGACATGTTCACATACATTTATTTCAAAGTGACATTTATATATTTTAAATTAATTTTTACAAAATTTAATGAATGATTTACAGTCTTTTGGTTACAATGTTCACAAAAACGTCACAATTGTCGCAACGTCACATGTTTTCAATGCTGTGCTCCCACCGGCACCAATTACTGCGGCACATCTTCGATACATGGAGTTGATGAGCCGATTAATAAACGCCATCGGAATACGTGCCCATACTCTCTGAAACGCTTGTGAAAGTTCAGCTGCAGTTGTCGGACTTGGCGGCTCATTATTCAACCGTCTTTGAACTTCGTCCCATAAATGTTCAATAGGGTTTAAATCTGGACTCAAAGTCGGCCAATCCATAACATTAATGTTATTCTGCTGTAGGAAGTCTCTTGTGGCTCTTGCGGTATGCGCACGTGCATTGTCCTGTTGGAAAGTCTTGTTTTGATGACGTGCGAAATGGGGCTGAACATGGGGTGTCAAGACTTGGTCGATGTAACGGGCAGCTGTTACGCCAGTTCCTCTGCCTGGGCCAAGGTTCTGAAAGATGACTGGACCAAGTTTAACGTTAAGGCCGATTCCACCCCATACCATGATGCTAGGTCCTCCCCACGCGTCTGTTTCCAGAATGCAGCTGTCTTCGTAACGTTCCCCGCGTTTTCTCCACACTCTGGTTCTGCCATCGGCTGTTGAAATGCAGTAACGGCTTTCGTCAGAGAAGATGATGTTACGCCATTGTCGATTTGGCCAATTCTGTCGCTGAGTGGCCCACTGAAGACGAGCTTGACTCGAGGAGTAAGAATAGGTCCTCTTGCTGGACGGCGACATCTCATGTTTCTAGCAGCTAATCGCCGACGAACCGTATCATCACTTATGGGTCGTCCATGTGTTCCAACAGTGTTTCTGGCAGTTTCGGCAGCTGGGGTGAACCGATTCATCAAATGGTGACGAACAATGCCTCTATTCTGTCTAGGGGTAGTGACTTGGGGTCTACCACTCCGTGGACGGTCATTTGTGCTGTTTGTTGCATTGTACCGTGTCCGTAGACGTTCAATTGTTCGAACAGCACAGTTGAAGTCGTTGGCAATAACTCTGGCAGATTGCCCAGCATCCAATCGACCAATGGCCTGTTCTCTCTGTTGTGGAGTCAGACGTGGCATAGCTTCTGTGTCAACACTGATACTAACACTCTTTAATTTTCTCCGGCCTTTTATACCCATAAAGGAGCATGAATTTCACGAACATTTAAGATTTAAGAAAAATTACCGCCAAGTGTTTCCCACGAGCGGTTTTAGGTACGGTCGCTCTACGATATCAACTGAAAATTATTCAACCGAAAATTTAATTCACAGGTAATTTAATCTTACCTGGTGATGTAATCGTAATACTGATTATATAAAAATCATTAATTAATATTTATTTTGAATTTTGCTAACATTTTGAAAAAGCGACGTTTCTTTTGCGGTTCAGTATATATATATATATGTGTGTGTGTTTGTGTGTGTGTGTGTGTTTTACATGCATATTCTTTAGTAAGAAATTGATTATTGATCTCTGATCTCAGTTGATGCAATGTTTTATTTCAGTTTAGAATAGGTTAGTGTTTCTTTCAAATTCTCATTTCGTTTGTACGCAATAATTGGTTTATTGACAAAATGTGTTTTATTTCCTCATCATTAACTATACTGCTCCAGTTTTTTATGATAGCTCGCTTAAGCTGTTTAACAATGTGGTCTGAAGTTTGTTAAGAATGATAGCGGACGGGACCGCTTTCGTTCCTATTTTTCACCCTTAGACCATTCCGTTTTAATTGCTCTACGTTCTTTTTTATACTTTCAATTTCAGTGCGTTCGTATCCCCTGTCATGTAAGCGATCAGTGAAGTTTTTAAACTAACTCTGAAGATCATTTGTACATATCTTAAACCTGATCATTTCCCCTTTTATGAAGCAATTTAAGGTAGAGGATAAGTGACATGATGATCTCTAGATACTGGTTCTTTTCTGTTTTGTTTTTTTAATAGATATGTTGTAATATCAAGAATTCCCTCTTTTTCACATTCATTTCCCCGGAATAATAGTGTGTCGAGGAATTGCATTCGGTTGTCAGACACCTCAAACGTAAACTATAACAAGTCATGCTGTCTGTTAGAATAATTGAAAAATTAAACAACGTCCTGATTTTCACAATCCATAACCAGAAAGATATCATCACTGTATCTGAAAAAGTGAAGAATTTGATCTCTTTCTCTGGATGTACGAACACTTTTTTCGATCATTTGAAACACCTTAAGGTCCGTACTTTCCGGGGCTTAGCTTCCTTGTAAAGTGTTTTGTCCTCCTATATCCTATCAATGGGTGTCGGATCTAATTTGTGTATTTTTGGAAGCAGATAGAACCCGCCTGCTTACATAACATTTTTGACTGATAGGTATTTCAATGTTATATTATCAATGGAGTTTTAACAATGCATTTTGTACAGCAACAAATTCTATACTTTTGTGAATACAGGGATGACCTCTTCTTGCTTATAGAATGTGAATATCAGGATGTTGTTGACTTGTTAAAGTTTACGGGTGAGGTGTCCTCGGCACACAATTATTCTGGGGAAATAGATTTGAAAAAGAGGGAATTCTTAATATTATTAATATATCTAAAAAAAAAAGTAACAAAACTAATAGCGCTAGAGAGATCATCATGTCACCATACTCTACCTTTAACGGGTTCATAAAAGGGGAAATGATAAGGTTTAAGAGATGCAACAATGATACGCCAGATTTCCACAGGCAGTGCAACAACCTCGCTGTTTGCTTACTTGACCTTGGATACGAACTCACTAAAACTGAAAGTATAAAAAAGAACGTAGAACAATTAAAACGGAATGACCTGCTGAGGGTGACAAATAAGAACAAAAGCGGTCCTCTCTGCTATCATTCATAACAAAACTCATACCACATATTAAAAAGCTTAGGCGAGCTATCGTAAAACACTGAAGTAGTATACTGAATGATAAGGAATAAAAACGCATTTTTGTAAATGATGCTTTTATCATCAAACCACATATTTTCACGAATCAGCTAGACTATTATTCTTAAAATGAGCACAAAAACACCTATGGAGGAAATAAAAAACGTAATATATTGGAAAGACAAACCCGGGAAGACTTTGAACAACCACAAGCACTTAAACCCTTATTAAGAAGCTGTTGCCACAGCAGTAATCTTCTTTGTCGAAAGTCGTGGTAACTCACGCATATCCTTGAATATCAGATAAGCTGAGAAACGTTGGCGCCATATGCAAGCGATGTTGGTATACTGCTAAATCAAAAAGGGAAAGTTAACAATAGGACAGTTGAAGTCATCCCGTTTGTCATAAAGTTTTTCCTTCAAATTTCCCCCATTGTCTATTTGAAGAAACAAATCAAAATATGACGTGGACTTCAACGTATCTGTGGTATCCTTAATAGCAAGCTCACTGGTATAGATGGGATGTAGAAAGTCATGGATTTTGTCGTTATTCAAAGACAACATGTCATCTTTTTAACGAATAATGAAACTAAAGGATTGGGCTAGTTTATTTTTGTTTTCACGTAGTTGCCCTTGAATGAAGTCCGCTTTATATGATATCTTAAGTGAGATCTCGCGAGAAGTGATTCAATCAATCTCATTCTTGTTCGCGCCTTTGAGGTGCACGGATCCCTTCTATTTTCTTTTCATATCGGCGTGTCGTTTTTTTTTTCTCTTCGTGCGGAGTTTAATTTGGAAATATATTAGTTTTAATAAGCCTAATGTGTGTATTTAGTGTCATTTTATTTGATTGAAAGGCCAGTAGTTACCGACGAAGGCTTATGGTTAATTGGTACGATTTGATATAAGTAATTACACGTCGACAATGAAAACTATATTGCGTTCAAGATACAATTGGGTGGAGAATCAAGCTAACCGTCTTATTGTAATTTTACCTGTAAATTTATTTCATTCTTTAAACTTCTGAATCAGTTTATTGATTGAAAGGCCAGTAGCTAAGGATGAAGGTTTATGTTTAATTTGGAATGATTTGAAGGGTCACTAGTAGTTACGGATGAAGACCCATTAAGTTTTTAAATAAATTTATGAGGACAAATTTGAAGGATCAGTAGTCACGTACGAAGACCCATTAATTTTGACATAATTGAAGGCTCAGTAATTACGTTTAATTTGAAATAATTTTAGGAGGAAATCAACGAAGGGTCAGAAGATATGAAGACCATGGTTAATTTGGAATTAATTCTACGAAGAAATATTTGAACGGCTTAACGATGACCTATGTTTACATTTTGAATGAGGGATAATTTATGAGGAGTTAGCAAAGGGTCGGTAGTTTTTGGTGTAGACCCATTGGTAATTCAACAAACATTTTATGAGATGAATGCTTAAAATGCTGTTATGAATATGTTGTTACCTCAGTACTTTCACTGACAGAATTTTCATGAAGTTAAATATTATCAGAGATCATTTAATGGATAGCTCGAGTATACAATTGAAATTAAATAATCATCCGTGTTGTAGTTTCTAGAACTTGTGTCTAACGGTTTGGTGGTTGTACTATTCAATTTCAATACAAAGCTAGTTTCAAATGGTTGGATTAACATATGCCTGGACTGTTCTATTTTAAACTTAAACTGCCATACGTGATATATTTTCACACTTGTGGTCATCAGAGCGTGAATTTACGTTTTTGTTTTGATGTGTTATAGTTTGCTACTCCGCTGGTGAACTTGTCCACATGAGCTTTTTCATAATTAATCTTTTGATTGTTCATTAGATTCCTTTTTGTTGCTAATGGGCTGGCTGATATAGTTCAAAAATGCAAAGTGGTAGCCATTCCGAGATGCTTAGATTTAATCCAAGGGGAGAATTTATTTTCACGCGGATTGATTTCTGAGTGTCTCCTTCTGTATTTTATACATAAATGATTTATTTTGGTCATGTAAATGAAATAGTGGAAAAAATCATTTTGAAATTTTATGATATTTGATTAAAAGTTTCACCACAGTAATTGCATCCCGTGTTGAGCATAGTTAGGTTACTGCAGAGGTGAAGCACTCAGAAATGCAACCAGGCTATGGTTTTTGATTTTTAAGGAATATCTTCTTACCTGTTGATGAAATGATATATTTTACCTATGCATCACTAGTCATTTCTATGTGTGACAAGCTTATGTACATGTATATACAATGTTGGCGGATCATGTAACAGGTTCATATTTTATTATCGGAAACTATATACCAGTAGCTCGATGTTTAATGGTATGTTCATATTTTAAGATTTTTTTCAGTATTAACATTTCACAGATGCTTCGATTTTAACCCAAGGGGAGCTATCCTCATTGTGGAGGTTTATTTTCATGCGGGTTGTTTTGAGTGCCTCCTGTTTTTAACTTTTATTGGTATTCCTGGTCTTGTAATATGATTAAAGGGGAGATATTTTTTGTCATCTCTGATTTGTACTTGGATATGGAATCTATGTGCATTATGGGTTAATTGCACAGGTGAGACACTCCAAATTTAAGCCCGCCCCCGTCTTTGTGTGGAAAACGTAGCGTCATGATTGAAAACGCTCTCTGTTTTTGCATGTTTCGTGTAAGAAGAAATTAAAATGAAAATAAAGATATTGGAGTTTGGGAATGAGATGGAAGTTAACAGGTAAAGAGTAGAAATTGAGTTATTGACATCTTTTCTGTAGATGATTAACACAATTTCTCCTATATTTAACATAAAATCATTCACTTCGAGTGCAGCTTCGCCTGAGATATAGCCATATCTTAAAATAACAATCCAAAGATACTAATATTAAATATAGTAAATGTATACTATGCTGTATACGACCACTTTCAGGGAGTTACCTCTCATCAGCAGCATTAAAACCGAAACATTTGGAATTTCAGCTAAGGAGATCTACCATGTGCAATAAAAAGAATGAACCCTTAGTATTTCTATTATTTTTTAATTTTGCTAAATACTGGTAATTTCTGTAACAAATCAATGAATAATCATGTCAGACAAATCTGAAGACTGGGTTGGGGAATACCCTCGGGGACCTAGGGTCCACCAGCAGAGGCATCATCCCAGGAGTTTTAAAATAACAATCCAAAGATACTAATATTAAATACAGTAAATGTATACTATGCTGTATACGACGCTTTTCAAGGAGTTACCTCTCATTAGCAGCATTACAACCGAAAAATTTGGAAGACCAAAAACCAAACTTATATTAAACAAAAAGTACTCAACCAAAAATACAGAAATAGGAAGTTAAATTTCAGCTAAGGAGATCTACCATGTGCAATACAAGGAATGAACCTTTAGTATTTCTATTGTTTTTGAATTTTGCTAACTACTGGTAATTTCTGAAACAAATCAATGAATAATCATGTCAGACAAGTCTGACGACTGGGTTGGCGAATACTCTCGGGGACCTAGGGTCCACCAGCAGAGGCATCATCCCAGGATTTTCAAAATAACGTCCAAAGATACTAATATTAAATATAGTAAATTTATACTATGCTGTATTCGACGCATTTCAAGGAGTTACCTCTCATCAGCAGCATTAAAACCGAAACATTTGGAAGACCAAAAACCAAACTTATATTAAACAAGAAGTACTCAACCAAAAATTACCGAAATAGGAAGCCAAATTTCAGCTAAGGAGATCTACCATCTGCAATACAAGGAATGAACCCTTAGTATTTATATTAATTTTGAATTTTGCTAAATACTGGTAATTTCTGTAACAAATCAATGAATAATCATGTCAGACAAGTCTGACGAGTGGGTTGGTGAATACCTTCGGGGACCTAGGGTCCACCAGCAGAGGCATCATCCCAGCAGTTTCAAAATAACAATCCAAAGATACTAATATTAAATATAGTAAATTTATACTATGCTGTATACGACGCATTTCAAGGAGTTACCTCTCATCAGCAGCATTAAAACCGAAACATTTGGAAGACCAAAAACCAAACTTATATGATCGCGAGAAGTGATTCAATCAATCTCTTTCAATCAGATTTTATTGTATACTCAGATGCATCTCAAGAGAAAGCTTAGCATGTATCCGTTGTTTAACATGTCGTGTATGGTCATGCGATGAATTGGTTATTTTATTATTGTTTAAATTATCCTAGAAACAAATTTCGTTTGGAGAATGAATAACACAAAATCCAGAATAGAGTCCACGATTTAGAAGTTATATTGATATAGAAAAAGTTAAGACGCGGCATTTAGCAGAATATATACCCGTAGACAAGGGCGTTCGGGGGATTACGACGAATCTCCCTTTTGAAACAAAGATCGACTATAACGGTTAGGATTTTGACAAAAGGCTACCTAGAAAAGTCGAGCTTTGATAAAATTTCAGTGATTTAAAACCCGCTCTGAAAATTCATGGCTATGGGTCTGTAATATTTGTAGCCTACAGTCGTACGACTAAAGATTAGGTATAACCCGAGTACTGCAGTCATTTCTGATTATCTATATTTGTTCAGTGACGGTTTTATTTTTTGTTAATATTGTTTATATGGTACAGTTACAATATCTGTATTCTGGGTTTCGTTTTTAATAAAAATTATCACACAAAATACCTAAATAAATTTGATGCACTGTATGGTCATTTTGTTTACTGACAACTCATCAGCAGTGCTTGAGATCAAAATATTTGAAAACCAGTTAAAGATATAATTAATAAGCACAACCATCGAAAATCAAAACAATTAAAACAAACTCAGCTAATGGTTACCTCTGCATAAAAAGGAAGAGCCATAGAAATTTCTGCTAATTTTTGTCAAATTTTTAACGGAAAATTTAAAGACATTTGAGTATGAATCATGCCAGGACAAAAGTTCTGGCTACTGGGCTGATAATGCCCTCGGGGAGTAACAGTCCACCAGCAGTGACATAGACCCAGTGGTAGTAATAAAATTAGGAACTGGTATTTATAAAGACTTGCGCATTTGTGTTGGCTGGTGGTGATGTGGTACACGGGTGTAAGTTTAATTTTCTTTAACACCAACCCATCCCTCACAGCCATGTTAGATATTGCATCCGATCCGAATGAATTACCATATTGTCTCCAAACCTTAACATATAATCATTCACTTCGAGCGGAGTATTGCTTGAGATATTGTCAATACAGAAACAGATCGGCGAGGACAGGAGTACAGTTGGTTCCCATTGAAACCTTCTAACTTTGAATATTTATAACAATAAACATTGAAAGTTGAGGGTATTTAATAATAATGTTAATGCATATATGACGAATATAATTTTTTCGTCACAATTATCGCGTCGGTATATGTTAAAAGTTTGCTACTATTAACATCAGTCAAAAACAAATGTTTCAATTTTTGAACGATTCAAGTGATAGTTTTCGCTAATTAAAAAAAGTATAATTTCTAATGAGAACTGAATACTTTTTATGCCACTCTATATATTAAATAATAATGTAAAAGGGCATACATACTAAAACACATGGTAAACAAGATTAATACAGTCAGGAATTCAACTCCAGATTTTCTAACTGAAATAAAAATGGAAGATAAAGTGAAGTTTAAAAGGTTTGAATTTCTATTTTATGTTATCAAACTTGAAAAATTTTCTAATTGGTATTGCATGGAAACCTGCATAAAAATCATTTATCACCTCTTTTAACACATTTCAGTAAGGAGTTACTCGCATTAACATTTACGTTTCTGAACTTTGTACACAAATGTATACCTATTTTGCCCAATATTTTGTATAATGTGAATTCGAATTTAATGACTTCATAAATCAAAATACAAATTGAAATTGCATCTTTAAAAGATCTAAATTGACATTATACACTTTCTTATTTTCCTATATGTTTTTAGAAACATACTTTCAAGGTTTCAAAATTTAAAAGTACAAATGAAGAGGACAAGATTAATATATAGGTTCTCACACGAGTTCGAAATGAAGACTGGGAAATCTTCAACAAAGTTTTTAAAATTCACGTCTTTCCCGAGTGGAGGGCAGCGGAACTCGGGAAGAGACGTTGAATTTTCAAAACGATATGAAGATTTTCCAGATTCAGATGAATATAAATTGACATTTTAAGATACATGTACAATTTAATTTGTAAGATAGTTTACTTTCTTCGAATCTGAAGCTCATTTGTTATTTCTTATAAAAACACATCAAGAGATAAAAAATTAAAAAAAAGAAAACAAAACTGTGTGGGTAATAAAATAGAAAAGTTTTACATTCATCTATTATTTGGCTTGATATTTCGATGAAACACTTACTCTCAGCTACCATTAAGTACTCTTAAAATGTTGCATTTGACGGAACATATTTTGTTTTCAACAAGCCATTTTTTAATGTCGTGTCAGATGGGGCAAAATGATTGCTGAAATCATACCATCTTCTTGATGAATTTCTTAAGTCAGAATAAGAAACATTCTATATTCATATTTTAAAAATGTTATGTTCTCACCTTGATTATATTCAAGAGTGGAAATATTGACGAATAGTGGTTCTGGTACAACTTCAGGCTTGTCTTGTCTTAAAAGGAAAATAAAGATATGCTAAATATGACTTCGAAACTGCCTAAATTTTAAGACTGATGATTTTACATCACACATTTATATTATATTCTAACGTTTTGTTAACTTTCTTTTTAATTACACAGTTTCTTTAAGACGTAAATAATGTCTTTTCACTTTAAAGATCTGCTTGTAGCCCAGGACACCTTATTTTTCCATTTGTTTGGTTTTGTCTATATACGGCTTATTTTTCTAAAACATGCTCTTCGGCAATCTTTTTCTCCGCGATTGCTTTGAATTAAAACGGTCGGTTTCAAAATAATCGCGTGCTGTTTGACATGAGTCCATATATAAAACTGGAAATCTGCCTACTGTAAGACATTTATTTTCTACAACGTTATATGCCTTCCTTTTATCAACTATTTTTATATGGAAAAGAACTTATAATTTGTTTTACACGTTTTATAGTTAAGAATTAAAAAAAATAACGACAGCTTGTTAGCGATGACTTTTATGTCTTTCTATTCGAAGACGTCAATCTCATGTTGATAAAAATAATATCTGGAAGGGTCCTGCCAGAAAAATAAATGAAATTATAAAAGAAATGGTTAACATATTTCTGCAGTATTTCCATTTTGCAATTTACTTTGGGTCCTATGGCCTATGGTAATTCTTAACCAAACCGTATAAAATTAAAAGAATATCATTCTAAAGAACGCTTTTTACAAATCTCATTAGAAGTAATGTCATAATGCAAGAAGGAGCTACCAAAACATTGTGATTAAGTCTTTGTGTATTTATTTAAGGAAGACATGATCACCTTCGTCTACCCTTGTTGTTCATGTTTTTAGTTTTTAAGTGTAATGTTGTATTGGTTTGATCTGTCTTCTTGTTCTCCAGAGTGTGTCAGTTATTTTCGAGTTTCCTCTCCTTTAAATATCTCTTTGGCATTCATTGACTTTACTGTCTTTTAGGTTAAGGTCTAGATGATTTATCGTTAATAACAATGAATATACTTGCATGAATGAACACATATAGTCCTCTTTATAGAAAGATTCTTTATTAATACACCTGTAGTCTGCAAAATAAAATTATTACCTACGTTAAAATGATATGTCTTAATAGGACCTTACTTTTATTGAGTTGGAAATACACCTATCAAATTTAAAAAGAATAAATTCTGGATGTAAAGTAAATGAATTATCAATAAATATTAGATTTACTTTTATAAATTCGTTATATTTACTACTAATTAATACAAAGGATTTCCTGAGATGAACATTTTCTAATGTTTCACTGTCGACTTTAAATCTGGTCAAAATTCATAATGGTTGGAGCTCTGGTAAATTGTTAATTCGTTAAAAACGGAACAAAAATATATATCTGCTTGTGTCGAACCTCCACGTGATAGCATACATAACATGCAGAATATTTTGTCATGGGACAATGTAAAACAAACATTACATGTATGTAGATTTTGCATTATTTTGGGTAGAAGAAATACAATTTTACCCGGAGATAATCTTTTATTCCTGTCACACTGTTTTAAATAGCAAGAACAGTCCTCTCTTGATGGTATACAGAAACATTGCTGAGTTTTGTTACTAATCAGGGCATATCCTCTTGTGTAATCACATCTACATCTTCTGTCTCTTTCTAGTGTTCCATTGTTTTCCACTATCTGGCCATTTTCATCACAACTTGATTTTTCATACACACACCTCTTTTTGTTATACGAATCAAATAGAAATGGTTGAAAAAAGTTCGGAGAACATCGCCGTCTGTCAAGGTTTCCACTGTTCAATACTTGTTTGTGCCCTGTGATGGACAAAAAGGTTGGTGTGGTTATATATACTATAAACTAGGTTTTACTTTTACTTAAAACGACTAAATTAATTAAAGTGTTGAACTCCATTCTGGAGAGTTTATTTATGGATGATCTAAGACGAAATTTCCAGTTTTATGTTTTATGTTTTAAGCTTCCACATATCTCATGATACATACTTTGTTAGGCATATGACAGCAAAATAATATGCCATCGACAACAAACAGAAGGAAACATAGACAAGGTACTTTTTTCTTCTGTCAGAAATATGGAAAACAAGTTGGTGAATAGAGACTTTTATCACTATATAAAAATAATGCATTATGGTAAAGCTTAATATTTTGTAATGTAAACTGTCGGGGCTTATAATCAGACAAAATAAAAAGAAGGAATATATTTGCTAATTGTAGAGATTGCTATGATATCACTATTGTAATTGATACGCACTGTAAAAAAAGAGTTGGAACCTCTATGGAGGGCAGAGTGGGGTTATGAAACAAAATTTAGCTCTATTCTACTAACAGTAGAGGAATTTCGATATTGTTTAAAAACTCTTTTAGTTTTCAAATCTTAAAGGAAATATGTGATGAATGTGGAACCTTTTTCATTTTGAGCATTAAGGTTCAAGATTATCAATTTATGGACCAAATTCTGATAACCCACAGTTTTTCAAAAATCTTGAAACCAGCGTTGAATCATTGGGTAACTCTTCATTTATTATGTGTGGTGACTGGAATGTCCCTCTTGATTATAATGTGGATACATTGAATTATAAGAACAATAACAATGAAAACGCTCATGATCAAATACGTGATGCAGGAATCAGATTTATTAGATACATTTCGGGAATTTCATCCTGGTAGTAAAAGGTACTCTTGGAGAGGTACAAGTAAAAACAAGCAAGACTATATTATTTTCTATTTTCTTCAGATTTACAACATTTTATAACCGAGTCCGATATAGGAATAGCATATAGGTTGAATCACTCACCTGTGTTTATTATTATTAACTTTAGTGAACAAATTAGAGGGAAGGGAACATGGAAATTTAATAATTGTCTACTTTATGACAAGGAATATATTCAAATAGTTAAGAATTGTATTCATGACTTTATACAACAATATAGAAATTTATGGATGCTTGTTTCAGTATTGATGATCAATTAGTCTGGGGAACCTTAGAATTATTAATAAGGGTAAAACTTTTTCATATTCTTCATTCAGAAAAAAAGAGAGGGACAAAAAAGAATTAGATTTAGAAAATAAACTTTACTGCTTTATATGTAAATAGTTTGGCAAATCAAGAGGAAATAACAAAAGTTGAATTAAATTTAAAAAAAATTAAGGGAAGAAAAATTTAAGGATATGGTAATGCGGTCAAAAGTAAAGTGGAATGTAGAAGGGAAGAGAAGCACAAAATATATATTTAAGTAAAGTGGAATGTGGAAGGGGAGAGAAGCACAAAATATATATTTTTTGGAATCTAGAAAAAAGACATTTTACTGAAAAAAATAACCCAAAATTAATTTTAGATGACAATTTAGAACTGACAGATCAAACTTTTATACTTAAAGAACAAAAGAACTTCTATGAAAATTTATACGCGATCCGAAATACAGTCATTGATAATACACATATTGATACTTTTTTTAAATGAAAATAATCCATTTATTTCAAAATTAACACAATATGAGAGTGAATTGTTGGAGGGTAAGCTAAATCTGAAAGAATTTATTTGTTCTGTAAAGGATATGAAAAATGGGAAGTGCCCTGGGATGGATCGATTTATTACATAATTTTATAAATGTTTTTGGTTAGATTTGAAATTCTTTTTGATAAGACCTTTTAATTCTGGTTTTGATAAAGGTTGCTTATCTGTTTCTTAAAGAAAAGGGGTCATCACATGTCTACCTAAGGATGGTAAACCAAAATGTTATTTGAAAAGACAGGCGACCTATCTCACTGTTAAATGTAGACTGTAAAATATGTTCATCAACTATGTTAAGTAAATTACTTAGTGATACACAAATGGGATTTATGAAGAACAAATATATTAGTGAGTTCACCCGACTTATATGCGACCTGGGTGACAAATGTGACGAAAACGAAATTCTGGGTCTACTTGTTATACCCCCTCCCCTTTTATAGTATTCGTTTTGTCCTCCGTCCGTTCGTTCGTCTGTCGTACCGTCCGTTGGTCTGATATTTGTATCCGCAACTCCTCCTTATTCACTGAATGGAATTTGAGGAAAATTTAGAGAATCTTTATCCCACGATGGCATTGTGCACCGCCTATTTTATAATTTGATCGGACAAATTTTTGGGGTTTCCCATAGAAAAACATGGACTTTGACTTTCAATGTGATAGGGGTATCATGATGCCATCCGAAACTCCTCCTAACCCACTGTATGGAATTTTGATGAAACTTTCAGAAGATCTTTATTACATGATGACATAGTGCACCTCTTATTTTAGATTTTGATCTGACCATCATGTAGGGTTTCCCATACCAACACATGGACTTTGCCATTCATTGTGATGGGGGATTCCAGTATACCATCCGCAACTCCTCCTAAACCACTGAATGGAATTTGATGAAACTTTAAGAGAATCTTTTATACACGATGCTACAGTGCACCTTTTGTTTTAGATTTTGATCTGACCAACATTTGGGGTTTCTCATACCAAAACATGGACCCTCCATTCCTTGTGATAGGCGGTACCAGTATGCCATCCGCGACTCATCCTAAACCACTGAATGGAATTTGATGAAACTTTAAGAGAATCTTTTTTAGCTCACCTGGCCATAGGCCATGTGAGCTATTGCCATCACTTGGCGTCCGTCATCGTCGTCGTCTGTCGTCGTCGTCGTCTGTCGTCGTCGTCGTCGTCGTCTGTAAACTTTTTCAAACGTTAACTCGTCCTAAACTACTGGACCGACTTCAACCTAGCTTTGCAGAATTGTTCTTTAGGGCATCTGGAAAATTTCTATCGTTTAAAATTTTTGAAATGTCGAAAAACATGGCTGTCGTTACTATAAATAGAACATAGGGGTAAATTGCTGTTTTTTGCTAATAACTCAAAAACCGTTAGAGATATCGAAAATCTGACATGGGGTAAAATTGATCAGCATGACAAGATCTACCTACCCTGAAATTTTGAAGGAAATTCCAAAACCCATTTAGGAGTTATTGCCCTTTTTTCACATTTTTGGCTTTTTTTTATGTTATTTTTTCAAAAATCTTCTTCTCTGAAACTACTATTCAAAATCATATGAAACTTGGTAAGATTGTTGCTTAGGGTACCCTGCATAGAACTGATGTGGGGATTTTTGATTCGTCGAAAAACATGGCCGCTGTTACTAAAAATAGAACATAGGGGTAAATTGCTGTTTTTTGCTAATAACTCAAAAACCGTTACAGATATCGAAAATCTGACATGGGGTAAATTTGATCAGCATGACAAGATCTACCTACCCTGAAATTTTGAAGGAAATTCCAAAACCCATTTAGGAGTTATTGTCCTTTTTTCGTCAAATTTTCATAATTTAACATTTTTCGTCATTTATCTCCAAAACTATTTGAGATAGAAGTGAAATGTAAATTTGAAAAATGTTTGCCATGTTGAGATCTACATACCCTGAAATTTTAAAGGAAATCCCAAAACCCATTTAGGAGTTATTGCCCTTTTTTGTCAAATTTTTAAAATTTTAACATTTTTGCATTTATCTCCAAAACTATTTGAGATAGAAGTGAAATGTAAATTGAAAAATGTTTGCCATGTTGAGATCTACCTACCCTGAAATTTTGAAGGGAATCCCAAATTCTATTTAGGAGTTATTGGTTTGTGTAATTTGAGGTCGGGTTCTGTTACATTTATTTAAGGTTCACCCTTATTCCTGGTCAATTTTGTCAACTTCCTGCCAGGACTACCACCATCAGGGAACATATTTTAACATTAAACCTTATGAAAAATAAATCTTCAACAAATTTTCCCTGAACAATTGAACCAATTGCAACAAACTTGGTCAAATAGTTGATTAATTGTCCAATGAAAACCAGACTCCAGGTGAGCGATACAGGCTCTGGTGAGCCTCTTGTTTACATGATGCTATAGTGCACCTCCTGTTTTAGATTTTGATCTGACCAACATTTGGGGTTTCCCATACCAAAACATGGACCATCCATTCCTTGTGATAGGCGGTACCAGTATGCCATCCGCGACTCCTCCTAAACCACTTAAGGGAATTCTGAGACTTTCAGAGAATCTTTATCACATGATGCCATAGTGCACCTCCTATTTTAGACTTTGATCTCACCAACGTTTTGGGTTTTCCATAATAAAATAAAGAGGCTGTCTTTTATCTTGCATGTACGGGTATCATTAAGTGATCATTACTCACAGCTTTTTAAAAATTTCATCTTACTGCTGTTGCAATTTTCCTATCGCAAATATTGACATTTCCTTTCATGTATCTTATGTAAGGCGGGGTATCAAGTAGTGAGCTTTTCTCACAGTATTTCTAGTTTCATTAGACTATGAAAAAGCTTTCGACTCTCCAGAATGGAACTTTATAAAAAAATGTCTTGATTTCTTCGGTTTTAGAGAATCTATTATTCATTGGTTTAAAACTCTCTTTGAAGGTTCTGAAAGTTGTGTATTGAATAATGGACAGCTTTCAGAAAGATTTCACATAAAACGGGGTAAGAAAAGGAGATCCTTTTGTATCCTTACTTGTTTATTTTAGCGTGGAATTATTAAGTGCCACAGTCAAATATGATCCTGACATTAATGGTATTAGAATAAATGATTCTGAATATCTTATTAGCCAGTATGCTGATGACTCAACTTTAACTTTGGAAGATGATGTTAATACAGTCAATCGAGCTTTGTTTCTAGTCGATCTTTTCTCTACTTATTCTGGTTTGAGAGCAAATTTTGATAAAACACAGGCAATATGGATTGGGGCAAGACGGGGTTGTGGATTGGAAATAAATACTGAACAAGCAATAACTTGGAACTACTCGTGTAGTTTCAAGTTACAGGGTATAAAATATTCCTTGTCAAAATCAGATATATATATATAAAAAAATCTATTGACCGTTTTTTCAATAAAAAACATAATGAACTCGGGATTGCAGCAGTTAAATTGTGGAGGGAAAAAGGAAAAGATTTAATTTTAAACCGTTTCAGTCCAGATTTTATTCTCGATGCTATACATATAATTTTGGATAGAAATATATCTATTTCGATGGAAATTTTTATAAACAGAAGACGGGAACCGCAATGGGTACAAAAATGGCCCCTACTTATGCGACTCTTGTTTTTGGGATATCTGGAACAAATTCTACAGGAAAAATTAATTCTAGAATATAGAATCTAAATAAGGAATAGATTTTACTTCATTTATTAAGAATAACTGGTTACGTTTCCTGGATGATTGTTTAATTATTTGGAATTGTGAATTTTCTCCAGGGGATTTTCTTGCAGAACTTAACTCTTTGAATGAAAGTATTCAATTTACATTGAACAAAAGTAAAACAGAAATGCCATTTCTAGATGTATTGGTTAGAATAACAAATGATTTTCATATAGTCACCGATATATTTTCTAAACCTACAGACCACACTCGTATTTGAATTTGAAGTCATCCTAAGCATATAAAA
This sequence comes from Mytilisepta virgata, assembly GCA_028015205.1. Classification (NCBI taxonomy): domain Eukaryota; kingdom Metazoa; phylum Mollusca; class Bivalvia; order Mytilida; family Mytilidae; genus Mytilisepta; species Mytilisepta virgata. The sequence goes on from CM051510.1 coordinate 4,591,189, forward strand.
TTAAACATTCCGTTTAACCTAGCATCAAGGATCATTACTATTACAAGTACAGAAGAATTGCAAACTTTGAGGTTGAATGAACTAAAATTGTATCTTCGTAAACAGTCATACTCGGAAGAAAATTATTCAGCACGGAATACGTAAAGCTTTAGAAAAAGGACTTATGGATACAAATTTCCGATAACAAATGCCTTCAAAATCACACGATGTTATTCCATTCGTAACTACATTCAACCCTAGAGACTACAACATATTTAATTTTATGAAACAGATGGAATTTAATCTCCATAATAGTGAGAAAATGAAAAGGGTTTTGCAGAAAAAGAAAATAGTGAATAGTAAAACGCAGCCTCAAAACTTAAAACGTTTATTGTCTTCATCCAAGTTTGATTTCAATATTATTCAGCCGACTGTTCAGAAATGCACAGATAAACGTTGTAAAACATGTCCGGATCTGCTTGAAGGAAATTCAGTAACTTTCAAAAACGGAAAGAAATTTACAGTCCGTCAAAACATCTCGTGCAAAACCTCGAATTTAGTTTATTCTGCCATATGTTCGAACTGTGAAAAAATTTTACATTGGCGAAACAAAGAATGAACTAAGAACCAGAATGACATTACACGGACAACAAACAACGCATAAAGAACTCACAATTATACGTGCGAATCGTCATTTTCAAAACTGTTCACATGGACGTTTCAAAATCTTTTCAATTATTAAGATAAATAAAGAAGGTGATTTTTTTCCGACAAAGAAAAGAGCAGGAGTTCATAAATAGTTTACAACCCTCATTGAACGATAAATAACTTGATATTTGAACTTACATTAATAATTTATCATTATTTCTATTTTGACATTGCAATCATATTTTTCGCGCGAAAGACACTATTGAAAGTTACTTCCCTTGTTGCTAATGTTACGCTATATTCTTAACGTCACTCTATTATTAACATTATGTATGGCTTCTACCTGAAGATCTGTGTAAAGCAGTGAAGGCGTTTGTAGTAATAAATGCCGTAAAAGCGGAACTGATTCATTCTTCATCTTAATGTTATTGTATATGTATGTTTTTGTATCTATCTATATCTATATCTATATATATATATATATATATATATATATATATATATATATATATATATATATATATATATAAACGTCTAAAAAGTTGCAAAACAACATCAAAATAAAACAAATAAAATTTTGAACTATAAAAATAATTCAAACTTAGCAAAATTTTCGGATCACAGAGATCCTTCATCAATGCTGTCACGTTGCGAAATGACTAATTACTTACATGTAGAGAACAATATGGCTAATCGTGATCTTGATCTTCCTCGTTTGTAGCGACGCATGTAAACAAAAATTAAAATAAATAATCCTTTAACATAAGGTAGAGAATTATTTTGCAGAATTTTATATAACATCATAACAAATGAAAAAGTACACGAAAAAAAATAAATAAATACATAAAGCACTTAGAAATAACAATAAAAAATGATTATTCAATATCTGTATCAATTGACAAATGTATTTCTTTCTATTTATTCCTCTTGGATATAAGGTGCCTAGTTCTTTTATCCAGAAGCTTTCTCTTGTCTGCCTTTCTTGATCACTCCAAATCAAATTTTGTTCTATAATAGAAACTTTCATTTTACCAAAGTCCCCAGGATTGTGTCCAGTCGGCCGAAAGTGTTGGCTGACGGTTAGAAAGTCTTTCTTTGTTATGTCACTTCTATGGCCGTTTATTCTTTTGTTGAAAGCTTGCTTACTTTCTCCAATGTACTGCAGATTAGAAATCCCACACTCCAACATGTAGATCACGTTGCTTGATTTGCAGTTCACAGTGCAAAATATTTTGTAATCTTTAGCTGTTGTGTGACTTTTAAAGCTCTGTGTACATATCATCTGGGAGCAAGTCTTACACCTTTTGTCGGAACAAGCCTGACATTGGCCAGTTGATGAAGACAACTTGCTAGTGATATCAGCTCCTACAAGAATGTCGTTCAGGCTTTTCGGTCACCGGAACCATAACTGGGTGTTCTGGGAAAAGTCTGGAAAGTTCGGGGTGTTTTTCGAATTCTTTCCTGTGTGTCCTGATGGTACTAGAGACATTGCGAAGGCTAGGATGGTATGTTGTAACGAACGGGATTCTGTTGGTGGTCTCTTTTTCTTTATATTCTAAGAGATTGTTTCTACTGAAGCGGTTAGCTTTTTTGAAGCCGTCTTGTATGCGTTGGTGTGAATACCCTCTATTTTTAAGATGACCACGTAGTTCACCAAGACATTGTGATGTTGTTATTGGAGAGGAACAGATGCGTTTAAGTCAAAGAGCCTGGCTGTATGGGATACTGTCGTAGCAGTGTTTGGGATGACAACTGCTTGGTGGCAGATATAGGTGTTTGTCAGTAGGTTTGGAATAAACATTGGTGGACATTACTTTGTCTTCTAATGTTGTAGTTGTATGTACGAAAGAAATTTTAGTCTCGGATATTTCAAGGGTGAATTTTATTGATGGGTGGACACTGTTTGCATGATCGATGAAGACGTTCAATTTTTCTTCCGTATCTGTCCACTTCATGTCAACATCATCTATAAATCTATATGGACGTGACTTCCTGGTACACCAACATACCACACGATGACGGCATCCTAGCTTGTAAGGAAATCTGGGAAAAACGGACCATTCAAGAACCCCAATACTGAATGCTTAGTTCAGATGTTAACCTTGGTCCTCAAACATAATAATTTCAATTTCAATGGAGAACACTACTTACAGGTAAATGATACAGCTATGGGAACGAAAATGACCCCGTCGTATGCTAACGACTTTATGGGGAAACTAGAAAAACAAATTTGGAAATCTTCGGAATCACAGCCATTGTCTTGGTATAGATTTATAGATGATGTTGACTTGAAGTGGACAGATACGGAAGAAAAATTGAACGTCTTTGTCGATCATGCAAACAGTGTCCACCCATCAAAAAAATTTACCCATGAAATATCCGAGACTAAAATCTCTTTCCTCGATACAACTACAACATTAGAAGACGGAGTAATGTCCACAGATGTTTATTCCAACACAACGTCTTGGTGAACTACGTGGTCATCTTAAAAATAGAGGGTATACACACCAACGCATACAAGACTGCTTCGCAAAAGCTAACCGCTTCAGTAGAGACAATCTCTTACAATATAAAGAAAAAGAGACCACCAACAGAATCCTGTTTGTTACAACATATCATCCTAGCCTTCGCAATGTCTCTAGTACCATCAGGACACACAGGAAAGAATTCGAAAAACACCCCGAACTTTCCAGATTTTTCCCAGAACCCACAGTTATGGCGTTCCGGTGACCGAAAAGCCTGAAAGACATTCTTGTACGAGTTGATATCACTAGCAAGATGTCTTCATCAACTGGCCAGTGTCAGGCTTGTTCAGACAAAAGGTGTAAGACTTGCTCCCATATGATATGTACACAGAGCTTTAAAAGTCACACAACAGACAAAGATTACAAAATGTTTTGCACTGTGAACTGCAAATCAAGCAACGTGATCTACATGTTGGAGTGTGGGATTTCTAATCTGCAGTACATTGGAGAAAGTAAGCAAGCTTTCTACAAAAGAATGAACGGCCATAGAAGTGACATAACAAAGAAAGACTTTCTACCCATCAGCCAACACTTTCGGTCGACTGGACACAATCCTGGGGACTTTGGTAAAATGAAAGTTTCTATTATAGAACAAAATTTGATTTGGAGTGATCAAGAAAGGCAGACAAGAGAAAGCTTCTGGATAAAAGAACTAGGCACCTTATATCCAAGAGGAATAAATAGAAAGAAATAAATTTGTCAATTGATACAGATATTGAATAATCCTTTTTTATTGTTATTTCCAAGTGCTTTATTTATTTATGTATTATTTTTTTGTGTACTTTTTCATTTGTTATGATGTTATATATAATTCTGTAAAATAATTCTCTACCTTATGTTAAAGAATTATTTATTTTAATTTTTGTTTACATGCGTCGCTACAAACGAGGAAGATCAAGATCACGATTAGCCATATCGTTTTCTACATGTAAGTAATTAGTCATTTCGCAACGCGACAGCATTAATGAAGGATCTCAGTGATCCGAAAATTTTGCTAAGTTTGAATTATTTTTATAATTCAAAATTTTATTTGTTTTATTTTGATGTTGTTTTGCAACTTTTTAGGCGTTTATTTATTTTTATTTTGCATTGTCTCGTTAATCTATTATCGGTCCAACATCTAGTAAGTTCGAACGTTGGTTATTACTTTAGACGTATATATATATATATATATATATATTTTATTGAAAAAAAACGGTCAATAGATTATTATGACGGTGGTTTAAAAATGCCTCATATTAGATCTTTTATTCATGCTCTTAAAATTCCTTTCATTAAAAAAATTTAAGCTGCTAACAAAAATTACTCATGGAGAAAAATTTTGATAGTACACCAAGCCTGCTTTGTTGCATCATGCTAAGGATTTTAATAACTTTTGGCAGGATTTAATAAATAGGTGGGTTTCTTTGCAAATTAATTAATCCTCAACCCCATAAGATATTTTATCACAGCCACTTTTGTACAATTACATGATAAAGATTGGAAATAAACTAATTTTTTTATTCTCGTTGGATGAAGGCGGATGTGTTTTTTGTAACCGATTTATTAAAGGATGATAACACATTTCTACCATTCTAAGAATTCAAAGAAAAATTTAAAATTAATAGCAATTTTCTGGAATTTTATAGTTTTTTACCATCCGTCCCAAAAATTTGGAAAGGTGTGTTATTAAAAAATACAATTGCTAGAACATATAATGGTAATAAGTATATTTCGCTTATGTTCTCTCAGCAAAGAATTACAAAAATAATAATTTATTTCGTCATCTATTTTTTGAACTTCCGACATAACAAAAAAGATGGGCAGTGGAAATATGCTTGTGATGAAAATACTTGGAATTGTTACTACAAAATTCCATTTAATCGACATTTTCTTAATACTAAACTGCAAACTTTCCAATACAAAATATATCATATATTTCTCTATACTAATAGTTTATTATTGAAATTTAAGTTATCAGAAACTCAATTATGCAGTTTCTGTTTTGAAACCAAGGAGACTTTATCACACATTTCTTTGACTGTACATTTGTTAGAAGTTTATGGTTTCAAGTTGCAGATAATTTGTAATCAAAATGTATGGTACTTGAGACTCTGTTTGATGCTTATAGTGACATACTTAGCACTTGTTTTATAATTGTTCGCTATTATATTTATACATGTAAAATTAAAGATGAATAACCAAACTGGAATCAATGCCTATGTATTTTAAATTTTTATAAAAACTTAGGTATGAATTCTTTATACTTGTGTACCCCTAGACAGGCTGAAAATATAATAAATAATGGGTATGTACTGAACAATTATTTTAGTCTGACAGTCAACATGCTTCATCACAAATTAAACAATTTATACATAATGCAACTATATTATATTTTTGATGTTAAATTTTTCTTATAAGAATCATTTATATGGTTATACTTTAATCAAATAAAATATATATATATATAAAAAAAAACAGGAAGAGACAAAAACTATTGTGAGTTGATAAATATTAGACCACTAGACATTAGTCAGCATTTAAACAGTTCAACATATGAGAACATTTTATCAACTATATTTTTCATGTCGAAAGGAATATTACCTTGATGAAATTGACACTGTTCCAGAAAGCATGTGACTCAAATATGTGCTAAGATTTAAACAGTAATACTAAATCCATAGGAAGTTTGTTTGTTTGTTTAGTTGGGGTTTTACGCCGTTTTGAGCACATTTGACTTTTTCGCGGTGGCCAGTTTTTATTGGTGGAGGAAGGCGGAGTACCCGGAGAGAACCACCTGCCTTCGGTAGGAAAATTGGCAATCCTTGTCAATTAAAGTCGGAGTGGAACACAACCCGCCACAGGTGAGGTTCGAACTCGCAACCTCAGCGTTGACAGGCTAGTGGTCATTAGTAGTCATGACGAACTACCTAGACCACACGGCCACCGAGGCCCCTCCATAGGAAGTAACAAGTTGCCTATCTATCTAAATATTTTCCTTGTGACAGTAATTTTTTAAAGGAGATGATATGATTTCAGCCATTATTTGTCCCCATCTGACATGAAAAAAATAAAATCAAGATTTCACATTCGAATGTGTTTCATTTTATAGTGTAATGATCAAATTTTCACAATCAATCATTGTTAAAAATAATCATTTGCATGATCCAAAAGCGACGTCCTGAACGTATTTTTAATCAAGGATTTGACGAAAATTTATAATTTTCACAGTTTGGTCAAAACAACTCTGAGCAACAGCCTTGTCCGAAATTTTTTTTTTTTTTTAAATAATGTTTGTCTTACAATAATACACATTTTTGTAAAAAATTTAATTGAAAGGTCTAAAAATATCGTATTTCTTGTTGTTTTGTTCACCATTAGCCATATTTTTCAGCCAGCATATTGCTTCTTTTACAGAAATTTATTCTTGAAAACAAAACATTTTCCTTAAAATTTAACATTGAAAGAGTACTTCATAATAGTTAAAAGTGTGCTTTTCATTACGTTTTGATTTTGGAATTTATGGGACCAAATACCAGGCCAAATTATACCATTCCTTTTTATTCTTTGAAATTCTGACATAACAAACGATTTGTAAATAATCTGTTTTATCCCCTTACCATAGTAATTACAAGAAATTAATGGGTCAGTTGGCAATTGACATGCGCGACGTAACGCGTAAGAATCTACTTCCAGTGTTATCCAATCAAAAACGTTGGCGTCACCAAGCGAGTGCGTGCAATTTATGAATGAACATCACATTTGTCACGTCGTCCCAAGGTGAATTTCGCTCGTCGCTGATTGTAAACAAAGCGTGTTTTTACATTAAAACGAGTTAAATAAGTCATATAAAAATTGTAAACGCGATCGAGACTAATTATCATATTTTTTATAGTCAATAAAACTGTTAGCCCACCTCCCGTAAATCCCCCCTTTTGCAACACGGCAACCCCCGTCGTCTGCTTCCAAAAACAATTCAAGAAAATGGACCCCTACAGTCATATTTTCAATGATTATATGGATCCATCTTATTTCAATGATGATATGGAAGAACATGAGTTGCCACAATTCAATTTAGAATGTTTAAAATCATCAGTTGACCTGTCAAAATTGAAAAACTGGGTCACCGCCAAAAATGGATTTTGAAAAATGCGGAATGCATCATTTTTATGAAACATTCAGTGATGTACAATGAATTTACTTACTTTTTTCACGACAAATATGATTTCTGTACAAGTTACAATGCATGTCAACGCTGAAAAGTTTCAGATCAACGTCCTTTCTCTCCCGCTTCAAATTTAGTAATGAAAACAAAACGGCGACCGAATTACGCACGCTATTATATGCCGATGAAATAGTGCGTATTATTTTTTTTTATTTTCATAATGATATATATATTTTTTAAACTACCGATAAAAAGAATAATGTACTTTTTGTTTTTGATACTGACTTTATCACGTGGAATATCAAACTCGCCCTAACGGGCTCGTCTGATATTTCACGTGATAAAGTCAGTATCAAAAACAAAAAGTACATTATTCTATATGTATCAAGACAGTTCACGATTACTGATTTTATCGGTCAGTAGAGATCAAAGGAAAATGACCCAAATTACCGATAAAGGTCTATAAAAATTTAATGAAAGTTAAAATAAGCATATGACAAAGTTTTTTCTTCAAAAAAACAGTAGCATTATAAGAAAAATATTTATCCTCTATCGCACAATCTTATACGGCTACATTTAACTGAGTCTGATCCTAAAATGTTTAAAAAGCAAAGTTTTGTGGTTTTTATTTCACTAGGAAATTGATTTTTTATTTAAACAAATATTACGGTGAGTGGCAGAGAAGCTTTTTAAGATACCGAATCAAATTTATGAACAAAATTCATGTAAAAAATCCCTAAAAGTATAAAATAAGTACATGTCAAGTTTGAAACTTGTATTTTCACTTTAAAAAACAATTATGTTATAATAAAAATCCCTTTTGTCTTAATTATATCGCACACCCTGATATGGCTAAATTTTACTTAGTGTGAACATACTATTTGTTGAAAAGTTAAAATTTGAGGTTTTTTTTTACTTTGAAATTGAAATGTTTTCATCTAAAATGTATAGCGGTAAGTCTTTGAGAATTGTTTTAAGATACATAAGAAATGTGTGAACTAAATTCATGTCAAAACTTCATAAAAGCATAAGATAACCATATGTCATGTTCAAGAAGTCTTGTTTTTTTTTCTTTAGAAAAAAAATATCAATATAAAAAATCACATTTATCTTACAGTGTATATATCACAATCGCATAGGAACAAAGTATCTAATGAAGATCGAACCTAGTACCCACAATATAATAAAAAAAAAAATAATAAAATAATAAGTTAAAAAACCAAATAAATAAATATATTTTTTTAAATGCAAATTTATATTGATACATGTATAAGGTATGATAAATAAAAACAATGGAAAAAAGATAAATATTACATTTAAAAGAAAAAAGTTATTTACAAATGTTATGATTATAATAACATACGAATAATTTTGTGATAGTCTGCGTACTTTAATTAACATGAATCATTTTAACAAAATCAGCCGAACGTCTCGGAAGCAAATTATTTGTTTTTATTTATAGAATGTAAAATACGCATGCGCAGTCCTGATGACCAGTTCAGGAATTCAAGTACATTTGGTATTCTACACATGCGCCGTCCTAAAGCAAAGACGAATTTGGTCATAAAGAAGAAAACGGTCGCCAGAACAAACTTAGTGTGCATGTCCCTCCTAAGGACGAAACCAGACGTGATCCTAAGAATAGTCATTAGGACCATTTCCGTCCTCAAGTTAACTTTATGCAGAGATTATGACCAAACGGACCAGTAATTATCTCAAAGTTATTTATCACCAAATCATATTGCTTTTTCATCATTTTCAGAGTGTAGTTTGATAGGTATTTCCCCAAAAAAGACTAGTTTTAGATCTGCAATATGTAACCCTCAGTTTGTTTGACTGTGTAAATATTCAGATAATATAAAAATATCTTCCAATCACTAACATTGTATTTTTTGCATTTCCAAATAATCAAAATATGTATTTAAACTAGCTATATGATTATTAGCATCTAGTGTGTACTTTACCTAACAATTTGTCATTTTATACTATACCACTACCTGATTGCTCAAGTTTTGTTTCTATACATTTTTCTGCATCCCTTTCAGCCAGCTCATCCCACAGACAAACATACCGTGTTGTAGTATTACATTTTGCTAGTGCCCTTGGAAGCCAATATCCTGCATATGGACAGGTTATATTGTAAGCAGCAGCTGTCCAAACCACCTTTGTGAAAGACACGTTTAATATCAAACATATTCTGCAGTAAAAAGTTAATGTAGTTATACATTTTCAGGAATATTACATGTACCAAGTAAATATACTGAACCGCAAAAGAAACGTCGCTTTTTCAAAATGTTAGCAAAATTCAAAATAAATATTAATTAATGATTTTTATATAATCAGTATTACGATTACATCACCAGGTAAGATTAAATTACCTGTGAATTAAATTTTCGGTTGAATAATTTTCAGTTGATATCGTAGAGCGACCGTACCTAAAACCGCTCGTGGGACACACTTGGCGGTAATTTTTCTTAAATCTTAAATGTTCGTGAAATTCATGCTCCTTTATGGGTATAAAAGGCCGGAGAAAATTAAAGAGTGTTAGTATCAGTGTTGACACAGAAGCTAAGCCACGTCTGACTCCACAACAGAGAGAACAGGCCATTGGTCGATTGGATGCTGGGCAATCGGCCAGAGTTATTGCCAACGACTTCAACTGTGCTGTTCGAACAATTGAACGTCTACGGACACGGTACAATGCAACAAACAGCACAAATGACCGTCCACGGAGTGGTAGACCCCAAGTCACTACCCCTAGACAGAATAGAGGCATTGTTCGTCACCATTTGATGAATCGGTTCACCCCAGCTGCCGAAACTGCCAGAAACACTGTTGGAACACATGGACGACCCATAAGTGATGATACGGTTCGTCGGCGATTAGCTGCTAGAAACATGAGATGTCGCCGTCCAGCAAGAGGACCTATTCTTACTCCTCGACACCGTCAAGCTCGTCATCAGTGGGCCACTCAGCGACAGAATTGGCGAAATCGACAATGGCGTAACATCATCTTCTCTGACAAAAGCCGTTACTGCATTTCAACAGCCGATGGCAGAACCAGAGTGTGGAGAAGACGCGGGGAACTTTACGAAGACAGCTGCATTCTGGAAACAGACGCGTGGGGAGGACCTAGCATCATGGTATGGGGTGGAATCGGCCTTAACGTTAAACTTGGTCCAGTCATCTTTCAGAACCTTGGCCCAGGCAGAGGAAATGGCGTAACAGCTGCCCGTTACATCGACCAAGTCTTGACACCCCATGTTCAGCCCCATTTCGCACGTCATCAAAACAAGACTTTCCAACAGGACAATGCACGTGCGCATACCGCAAGAGCCACAAGAGACTTCCTACAGCAGAATAACATCAATGTTATGGATTGGCCGGCTTTGAGTCCAGATTTAAACCCTATTGAACATTTATGGGACGAAGTTCAAAGACGGTTGAATAATGAGCAGCCAAGTCCGACAACTGCAGCTGAACTTTCACAAGCGTTTCAGAGAGTATGGGCACGTATTCCGATGGCGTTTATTAATCGGCTCATCAACTCCATGTACCGAAGATGTGCCGCAGTAATTGGTGCCGGTGGAGGACATACACGTTATTAACGGACGTGGGAGCACAGCATTGAAAACATGTGACGTTGCGACAATTGTGACGTTTTTGTGAACATTGTAACCAAAAGACTGTAAATCATTCATTAAATTTTGTAAAAATTAATTTAAAATATATAAATGTCACTTTGAAATAAATGTATCTGAACATGTCATTTTGTGCGACGTTTCTTTTGCGGTTCAGTATAGTTTCTTTTTATGATATTCAGTATCGAATTTTTCACTTCAATAATCAAAACAAAAAACTAACACTTGACTGTAAGTATATTAAAACTTGCTTGGTCAAAAACTTTTCCGACCAAACAGGATAATGTAATTAGATAAATGTAAATATATTACATGGATATGTGTATTGCCATCTAGATTATTTAGATTTTTTCATAAACTTCTTTTCTTTCCTTTGCAATATAGTGAAATAAAGGACGACCCTGGTTACATTATTCCATTCATGATATTGTCTAAACAATACAGTGAAATAAAGTACAACCCTTGTTACAGTATACAATTCCTGATATTGTCTAAACAATATAGAGAAATAAAGGATGACCTTGGTTACATTATACAATTCCTGATATCGTCTAAACAATAAGGACATTTTAACATATTGTTTTGTGGAATATCATCACACAGTACACCGACTACAAAAAAATCACGTTTATATTTACCAGAAATAAAATGACAGCCCTCATAGTTCTTTGCTTCTAAGCTCCATTTCTCGTTTCTGTCAAATAATCACCCTAAATAACATGAAATAAAAAAATAAAAAGCATATTTTGACGTACATTGAAATCTAAACGACGACTTTCACTGAAATTTCTATCGTTTAAAATGTTTTTGTTTTCTTTTTAATTTAAAGCTTTATTGTTATAATGATGCTTTTGGATATCAATGTTTATTATATCTGAACATATGTATCGCTACAAATCAGATATTGTATCTGTCTTAACATTACATATCAGATAATGGACTAAGACATCAGCAATAAATATCTCATAGACTTCCGGTTTATATACCTATATGTATGTTGTTTCAAAATATGAGTTTTTATTTATAAGATAACAAGAAAAATAAATGGAAATGGGTAGCTGTCAAAAGGGGCATACAATGACTAAAATGTATGAAATACACAGATAGAACAAAACCAAATATACAAGCGTAAAAAAACAACAACAATCAAACTAAAAAGTTAAAAATACCCTACGTTACGACCAATATGGTCTTTATCAAGAGCATGTAAAAAATAAAAATAAAAAGGTGTTGACTATTTGACACAGAGCAACACCTTTTTATCTATTGTCGCATGAGTTATTTCGTAACATACTTGATTGTTATTTATTATATGTGTATTACAGTTAAAAAATCTGACAAATACAAGTCTTTTAAATATGAGTTTTAATCACACAATATTTTGCAATGGATAGATGTCAAACCTGCACGCAATAGGTTAACATTTTATGAATACTTCTTTATAATATAATAATAATAATAAGTTTTATTTTCCAAATTATAGGGCCCATAAAGAGCATAACACAAACAGTACAATAACAAAACATTACAATGCAATTAAAAGAACATATAGCTTATAAATTGAATGTCAACTGTATGAGGAAAGGGTCAGTGATCAAAGGGAGATAATAATGATATTAAATATTCATATTTTTTTGGTTTTCCTTAGTTCCAGACCATTAGCAAGATATTCACATAAAATAAATAAAAAGCTATTGTCTTCGTTACTCATGATCCAGATATAGAGATCATACGAATTTAGAAAAAGTAAATTTGGGTATTTTTTAATGTAATTAGTCATATCTTTTCTAAGGTTCTCATAGAGAGGGCATTCCAGAAGGAAATGTATTTCATTTAATTTCAATAGAATTTAAATTACAATATAAACATAATCTCTCATGTCGGGGTAGTATTTCATGTTTGCCAGATATATTGGTAACGCGTTCATGTCTGCCAGTTTCTATTCTTAAACAATAGTTACTGAGTCTATATTTTGTAAGCAAATACCTTTTGGGATTTTTTATATCTAAATAATTCTCATAGTCAAATCTACTCTTGTATGTGAAATATGAGTCCAACTTGCCTTGATCTTGTAGGCATGTACCTTTCATATTCTTCCAATCATTCTGGAAATTTAATTTAAGCTGTTTTTTAAGTAGTTTTTTAAATTTATCTTTGCCCAAATTCTTACATAAATTAAGGTCAATACCTAATTTTTCACTAAAAAAATAAAGGTTTGAAAGCCATAAATTATTGCAGCTAGGAGTAACTTTACTATCAAAAGCCTTTATCTCATTGTAGGCTTTTTTCAATAAATCAGATGGAGAATTTTCAAGTCTATGCCAATACATAAACATATGTGTTAACACATTAACGTATAAAGGGTATCTTCCCAGTTCAGACAACACTGCTACATTTGTGCACATCTTTGATACACCAAGTATACATTTACAGAACTTCAAATTCAACTTCTCAAATTCCCAATCTTTGAAAATATCATAGAGAGATAATGACTTTCTTTTAGGTGTGATATTAACTTAGTCCTATAATATATGCCTTCGCATTATATATTCACTATTTAACGTTTTCATGCTGATATTTTCATTTTTTATTTTTTTTTAAGGTGGCACATTGATAATAAAAAAAAAAGAAGAAAAATAGCAAAATCAGTAAAAAGAAAATAGAAATAGAAAATAATGCCCCCGAGTTCATATATTATAGGACTAATATTAACTATACCCCAGTTTTCACATCCATATGTGATAATTGGCTGTATACAGTGATCAAATAAGTGTAAAAGTGTTTTTAATGGGGGACTTGATGATTTCATGTCTTTATATAGTTTAAAGCAGGCCTTTAGGCCTTTTTGGAATAATTGTTTCTTGGCTTCATTAAAGTTTCCAGTATTTTGAATGACAATGCCAATATATTTATATTGTTTGACACATTCAATAGAAATACTTCCTACATTAAAACATTCATTTAAGAGTCGTCCACTCCTATTGAATATAATGATCTTTGTTTTCTTCGCATTTATTTCCATACACCAATCTTTACAGTATGTGCACAATGTATCAAGCCTTCTCTGAAGCCCATCTTTTGAATCAGATATTAATATAAGATCATCAGCATATAGCAGACATGATATATTTTCATTATCTAAATTTATATTATCTGAAATGTTAGACAATATACCTGGCAAATCATTGATAAATAGTTTAAACAATGTGGGACTCAATACGTCGCCTTGTCGTACTCCAACATTATATTTAAAAAAGTCAGTTATTTTGTCTTCTACTTTAACACATAGTTTGTCATTACTATACATAGATTTTAATATTTTGTAAAAAATACCATTATGAGTGTGTTCTAACAATTTATGAAATATACCAATGTGAATAACCTTATCAAAGGCCTTGCGGAAATCTACAAAACATACATATAGTTTACCTTTACCATTTTTAACATATTTTTCAATTAAGCACTTTAGTACAAAAATATGATCTGAAGTGCGAGCTTTCTTAGAAAATCCAATTTGAGTTTTATCTATAATATTATTATCAGATAAGAATTTATCAAGTCTGTTGTGAAGTATTATATTAAATGTCTTACCAATACTATTATTTATCGGTAATTTGGGTCATTTTCCTTTGATCTCTACTGACCGATAAAATCAGTAATCGTGAACTGTCTTGATACAAGAAATTAATGGGTCAGTTGGCAATTGACATGCGCGACGTAACGCGTAAGAATCTACTTCCAGTGTTATCCAATCAAAAACGTTGGCGTCACCAAGCGAGTGCGTGCAATTTATGAATGAACATCACATTTGTCACGTCGCTCCAAGGTGAATTTCGCTCGTCGCTGATTGTAAACAAAGCGTGTTTTTACATTCAAACGAGTTAAATAAGTCATATAAAAATTGTAAATGCGATCGAGACTAATTATCATATTTTTTATAGTCAATAAAACTGTTAGCCCACCTCCCGTAAATCCCCGCTTTTGCAACACGGCAACCCCCGTCGTCTGCTTCCGAAAAAAAATTCAAGAAAATGGACCCCTACAGTCATATTTGCAACAATTATATGGATCCATCTTATTTCAATGATGATATGGAAGAACATGAGTTGCCACAATTCAATTTAGAATGTTTTAAAATCATCAGCTGACCTGTCAAAATTGAAAAACTGGGTCACCGCCAAAAATTGATTTTGAAAAATGCGGAATGCATCATTTTTATGAAACATTCAGTGATGTACAATGAATTTACTTACTTTTTTCACGACAAATATGATTTCTGTACTAGTTACAATGCATGTCAACGCTGAAAAGTTTCAGATCAACGTCCTTTCTCTCCCGCTTCAAATTTTGTAATGAAAACAAAATGGCGACCGAATTACGCACGCTATTATATGCCGATGAAATAGTGCGTATTATTTTTTTTTATTTTCATAATGATATATATATATTTTTTAAATTACCGATAAAAAGAATAATGTACTTTTTGTTTTTGATACTGACTTTATCACGTGGAATATCAAACTCGCCCTAACGGGCTCGTCTGATATTTCACGTGATAAAGTCAGTATCAAAAACAAAAAGTACATTATTCTATATTTATGGCAATACCTCTGTAATTTTCAGGGTTCTGTTGGTTATCAGATTTAAATATAGGGGTAATGTAGCTCTCAGACCATTTACTAGGATAAATGCCAGCTAGAAAAACAGCATTAAAAAGAATTAAAATACAATCTTTCATATAACTCTGTGAAACCTTTGACATTTCATTTGAAATATTATCCAAACCTGGACTTTTGCCAGATTTCAGTTGCCCAAATGCTTTTTGTAATTCCCCTGAAGTGATTCTGTAGTCAATTTCACTGAATCCAAAGTTACAATTTTCTAATATTTCAAGTTTATTCTTTAACTCCTTTAATCTTGATTTTATATGTTCATTTTCAGGAATTGATGATAATTGGGGAAAATATTTGTACCAAGTATCACCATCAATGTTGTTTTTAGTTTCTTGCTTGTTTTCATAACGAAGTTCATTAACGTTCCAAATTCCAATACTCTTTTGGATTTTCTGATTCTAGATTGTTTAAACGGGCCAAAATATTATCTTTAAATTCTCTTTTCTTTCTTTTTCTTAGTTTAGAAAATTGTTTATTTAGTTTGAAAAAGGAGCCACGCACTACTGGATCATCTTTTGGAAATTTTGAGATTAATAAAGCTTTTTCATCAACTTGTTTTTTAACTTTTCTCAGATCACTGTCAAACCATTTTTTATTATTACATGAAATTACCTTTTTTTTCTTTTTCTTCAGTGATACTTTACACACTTTATCATACATGATATAATTAACTCTCATAACGGGTTTCTGTTAGCTGTACCGTTCAACTAAATAACTTAAATGAGACTCCTAAAGTTATTAAAGTAATCTGAATATTATGAAATACTACTTTTATTTACTTCTAGAGAAATGGCTATTACACAAATTAGTAGCTCAAATTAACTTCAGAATAATAAACACGTCCTTGAGACGGTAAACACAAAAGTAAATACAAACCTTATTCGACAAAACGCGTTATGGAGACGACAAATCAAATAAATATACTCCTTAAGAAAAGTAAAATAAAAATCCGACAATCTAAAAGGAACTTTGTCCCACTGTAAACGTTTACAAGTATGACCATAGCATATGGAGCTTCCACTGCTGCACAAGTTTTATATGCGCCAACCTAAAATCACATCTAGGTGTCGCTTTTTGTCTGGTTTAAATAGAGGCTTTGTTTAAAGATCAGATAATAATGCTAACAAAATAACTAGACAGGGCCGCGAAGGTTACACGCGAGTGTAAAAACATAGTATTAGTCCAGTCAGACTAAGTTTTAACCTCAAACTAATTGCAAAAGAAAATGTTTTACTTCTAATCTATAGCATTAAGCCCCAAATATACACAGAAAAAAGTCCCATAAAATCTAACTTGAGGAAAACTCAAAATCAGAATTTTTAATTTCCTATGGAAATTAACATTGGAAAGGGGAGATAACTCCGCAAAAATAAGTCTTTTTTGTCAGGTTTTGGTTGATTTTCTTCAAATTCGTGTAAAGTATGATAGTTTGATGGGGTTATAAGTTCGTATTTGACTATATTATATAATCTTCTGCTCGTGAAATGTACAAAACCGAAGTGTTATGGGTATTTTTATTTTTTTTTGCGCATTTTTCATTAAAGAAATTGCAAATTTGTGGCTTTGTGACCATTTTGAAAAAATAATGTGAAATTTTGGTATTGTTTATATATGTAAATTATATTTGTTCAGCATCTACCTTCAGTCAAAGATCCCACTTGTACAAGTAAATTAAAATTTACTTGAATGGGTAACTGAAAAATTGCAAATTGGATTGCCTCCCTTTTAATACTGTGATATTAATTTACTTATACAAGTAATTTTTTTAGATACCATCTAAACATCACAAGATGCTTTCAGGTCAACTTTCATATCAGAGTTGTTTCCCTTAGTTATTACTTGTACAAGTAAATCGCAATTCATAATGATAGATAGGCCTGTATGGTGTTAACCACTGGATGTGAGTGGGATTTGTTCAGTTGAAGTAATTGTTTGTATGTCCAAAAGAGCAATGTCCAATTGATTGATCCATACTTGTGGTCCAGACGCAGTCTGTTCATGGACAGATACATGCTAATCAATAATCAGCTTGATAGGTGCCTGAAATGTATCATCTGGGAACAGTAATGGAATATTTAGACTTAGAAGTATCATTTTGTCAAGTCTGAATGAGAAATAGGCACTGCCAAGCGGTTGAACACCCTCCCCCCCCCCCCCCCCCCCCCATTTTGTTGAATCGTAAGATTGATTAATGACAAAAAAGCGGCTTTTTCTATCTATTCTGACCAGCTTGAACACTTGAACGACCCTTAGATGATAGCATTTTTTTTCAGACAGTGTCCCGTTGATGCATACTTTGTTTTTTTTCATATTGAATAGAAACATGGCCAATTTATTTCTATTAGTTATCAAAAAATACCCACAGTAATGACAGTATATTCTTTTAATACTTATTTTTAACATACACAATGACATAACTAACAAACTAAAAATATAACATTATATTTACAACCGTCATGGCAGCATAATGAGATAATGGAATTCCCACCATCTGAATTTCTTTTACATGCCTAATACAAGTGATACATCTAATGACACTAAAAATATAAAGATTATCAATATCAAGTAACACATGGACACATTTTATGACATTCCTGAGACAATGTACCATACATCATGAGAGACACTGTTTAAAACACTGAGCAATAAAATATTCTGTAAAAGAAAGAGAAAAAAAACATGAAAAAAATATTATTAAAAACGCATTGTTTATAATTAATATATATATACAGCACAACCTATGATATGCTTGTGAATTTCTTTGTTGTTAATACCCCATATTGCAAGATAGGGCAATTGGGAATATTCAATAATGCATATTAAATCCTTCACTGTTCCAATAGTGCTCTTACAACTTCAAATAAAACTGATCTACATGTAAATAGTATATTATATAGTGTACAGGGTACATTTGTGTACAAGCTTACAAAGTAAAGCATTCCGATATATACACTGAATACACAATTTTTCTGAAATTTATTTATATAAGTCTGATTTGTTTTACTCGCTGAAGTAAATCTTTTATTATACAAAATATTTGAACTTTGTCTTAATTCGGAAATTTAATTCTATCAGATTTAATGTTTTTACTCCACAGAGTAAGTGAAAAGTATATTTAAACTTTGCCATTCATTTTTTTTGTCTTATAAAAGTTTTGTTTTTTTACTCCTCGAAGTAAAATTTTATCTTACAAAACATTGTAATTTTGTGTTGTGAAATTTACTTGTACAGGTATAGTTTTATTTTTTTACTCCTTAAAGTAAATCTTTTATTAAATGAAATATTAAACTTAACTTTGCCTTGTGAAATTTACTTGAAGAAGTCTTCTTTTTCTACACTTTATAATTATACAGAAATTTTTTTCAACAGGAGTTCATGTAGTGCTTGTTCAATTTGGGACAGTACAATTTCAAATAAAATTACTTCTCCGCCTAATAAAAAATATTTGTGTTGTTGCTGAAATGCCTTAATAAGTAAAAAATAAAAATATGTCATGGTAGGCCCAAAAAATTAAGGTTGGTTTGGTTAGGCCGTAATGTTTTGAGTATATTACCTATTTCTTTGCTACTTAACCGAACGTCAAGGTATATTTAATAATAAAAAAAGACCAACTGCATACAAATCTACATCAAATCATATGTTGTCAATAAAGGTATAAATTTCTTATACAAGTAAACACATTTTTACTCAATGAAGTAAATTTCTATATGAAATACATATGTGATATAAATTATTAAAACCTCACCTTAAGAGATTACTTGTATAAGTAAACTTTTTTCCTGATTGAAGTATATGGTGCTATTGTGGCTCTTGTTCTTAAAATGTTTACAAGGTTAATGGTCAAATGTAAAAGCAATAGTGCTGACCACAACTAATTGCAGTTGTGAAAGGATTGACAAAAGTTAATGTATAGATTAAATTAGACACACTTTACATTACATTGTATTTGAAAGTATAAAGGATGCTTGTGAATTTCTTTGTTGTTAATACCCCATATTGCAAGATAGGGCAATTGGGAATATTCAATAATGCATATTAAATCCTTCACTGTTCCAATAGTGCTCTTACAACTTCAAATACAACTGTCCTACATGTAAATAGTATATTATATAGTGTACAGGGTACATTTGTGTACAAGCTTGCAAAGTAAAGCATTCCGATATATACACTGAATACACAATTTTTCTGAAATTTACTTATATAAGTCGGATTTGTTTTACTCGCTGAAGTAAATCTTTTATTATACAAAATATTTGAACTTTGTCTTAATTCGGAAATTTAATTCTATAAGATTTAATGTTTTTACTCCACAGAGTAAGAGAAAAGTATATTTAAACTTTGCCATCCATGAAATTTTCATAATTTAAATATTTTTTTTTTGTCTTATAAAATCTGTTAACTTAAGTTTTGTTTTTTTACTCCTCGAAGTAAAATTTTATCATACAAAACATTATAATTTTGTCTTGTGAAATTTACTTGTACAGGTATAGTTTTATTTTTTTACTCCTTAAAGTAAATCTTTTATTACATGAAATATTAAACTTAACTTTGCCTTGTGAAATTTACTTGAAGAAGTCTTGTTTTTCTACACTTTATAATTATACAGAAATTTTTTTCAACAGGAGTTTCATATAGTGCTTGTTCAATTTGGGACAGTATAATTTCAAATAAAATTACTTCTCCGCCTAATAAAAAATATTTGTGTTTTTGCTGAAATGCCTTAATAAGTAAAAAATAAAAATATGTCATGGTAGGCCCAAAAAATTAAGGTTGGTTTGGTTAGGCCGTAATGTTTTGAGTATATTACCTATTTCTTTGCTACGTAACCGAACGTCAAGGTATATTTAATAATAAAAAAAGACCAACTGCATACAAATCTACATCAAATCATATGTTGTCAATAAAGGTATAAATTTCTTATACAAGTAAACACATTTTTACTCAATGAAGTAAATTTCTATATGAAATACATATGTGATATAAATTATTAAAACCTCACCTTAAGAGATTACTTGTATAAGTAAACTTTTTTCCTGATTGAAGTATATGGTGCTCTTGTGGCTCTTGTTCTTAAAATGTTTACAAGGTTAATGGTCAAATGTAAAAGCAATAGTGCTGACCACAACTAATTGCAGTTGTGAAAGGATTGACAAAAGTTAAAAAATTAAATTAGACACACTTTACATTACATTGTATTTGAAAGTATAAAGGATGCTTGTGAATTTCTTTGTTGTTAATACCCCATATTGCAAGATAGGGCAATTGGGAATATTCAATAATGCATATTAAATCCTTCACTGTTCCAATAGTGCTCTTACAACTTCAAATAAAACTGTCCTACATGTAAATAGTATATTATATAGTGTACAGGGTACATTTGTGTACAAGCTTACAAAGTAAAGCATTCCGATATATACACTGAATACACAATTTTTTCTGAAATTTACTTATATAAGTCGGATTTGTTTTACTCGCTGAAGTAAATCTTTTATTATACAAAATATTTGAACTTTGTCTTAATTCGGAAATTTAATTCTATAAGATTTAATGTTTTTACCCCACAGAGTAAGAGAAAAGTATATTTAAACTTTGCCATCCATGAAATTTTCATAATTTAAATATTTTTTTTTGTCTTATAAAATCTGTTAACTTAAGTTTTGTTTTTTTACTCCTCGAAGTAAAATTTTATCATACAAAACATTATAATTTTGTCTTGTGAAATTTACTTGTACAAGTATAGTTTTATTTTTTTACTCCTTAAAGTAAATCTTTTATTACATGAAATATTAAACTTAACTTTGCCTTGTGAAATTTACTTGAAGAAGTCTTGTTTTTCTACACTTTATAATTATACAGAAATTTTTTTCAACAGGAGTTTCATATACTGCTTGTTCAATTTGGGACAGTATAATTTCAAATAAAATTACTTCTCCGCCTAATAAAAAATATTTGTGTTTTTGCTGAAATGCCTTAATAAGTAAAAAATAAAAAATATGTCATGGTAGGCTCAAAAAATTAAGGTTGGTTTGGTTAGGCCGTAATGTTTTGAGCATATTACCTATTTCTTTGCTACTTAACCGAACGTCAAGGTATATTTAATAATAAAAAAAGACCAACTGCATACAAATCTACATCAAATCATATGTTGTCAATAAAGGTATAAATTTCTTATACAAGTAAACACATTTTTACTCAATGAAGTAAATTTCTATATGAAATACATATGTGATATAAATTATTAAAACCTCACCTTAAGAGATTACTTGTATAAGTAAACTTTTTTCCTGATTGAAGTATATGGTGCTATTGTGGCTCTTGTTCTTAAAATGTTTACAAGGTTAATGGTCAAATGTAAAAGCAATAGTGCTGACCACAACTAATTGCAGTTGTGAAAGGATCGACAAAAGTTAAAAAATTAAATTAGACACACTTTACATTACATTGTATTTGAAAGTATAAAGGATGCTTGTGAATTTCTTTGTTGTTAATACCCCATATTGCAAGATAGGGCAATTGGGAATATTCAATAATGCATATTAAATCCTTCACTGTTCCAATAGTGCTCATACAACTTCAAATAAAACTGTCCTACATGTAAATAGTATATTATATAGTGTACAGGGTACATTTGTGTACAAGCTTGCAAAGTAAAGCATTCCGATATATACACTGAATACACAATTTTTTCTGAAATTTACTTATATAAGTCGGATTTGTTTTACTCGCTGAAGTAAAGCTTTTATTATACAAAATATTTGAACTTTGTCTTAATTCGGAAATTTTAATTCTATAAGATTTAATGTTTTTACTCCACAGATTAAGTGAAAAGTGTATTTAAACTTTGCCATCCATGAAATTTTTATAATTTAAATATTTTTTTGTTTTGTCTTATAAAATCTGTTAACTTAAGTTTTGTTTTTTTACTCCTCGAAGTAAAATTTTATCATACAAAACATTATAACTTTGCCTTGTGAAATTTACTTGAAGAAGTCTTGTTTTTCTACACTTTATAATTATACAGATATTTTTTTAAACAGGAGTTCATGTAATCCTTGTTCAATTTGGGACAGTAAAATTTCAAATTAAATAACTTCTCCGCCTAATAAAAAATACTTGTGTTTTTGCTGAAATGCCTAAATAAGTAAAAAATAAAAATATGTCAAGGTTGGTTGGATTAGCAGAAACACAGATATATATTTTTTAGGCCTTACTGAAGTAAGTTGTTACATATGAAAGTTTATCAGACTCTTGTCCTAATGCTAAAAAGTTCAATGGTAAAATGTAAAAACAATATAGAGTAACGTTAACAACAAGGGAAGTAACTTTCAATTGTGTCTTTCGCGAGAAAAATATGACCGCAATGTCAAAATAGAAATAATGATAATTATTAATGCAAGTTCAAATATCAAGTTATCCTTTACACCGACGCCTAAACAAGCACTATTTAAGTTCGAATGTTTTCATAGTACAACTTAAGGTAACATATATAAAACAAATAAAATGTAATGCCTACCTATCTACCCTTTTTCGGCATGTTAGCGGAAACGCAGGTATTTTTTTTTATTAGGCCTTAATTAAATTTACTAACTAAAGTTTATTTTTTTACTCCCTGAAGTAATTTTTTATTGTGCAAAACATAATTTGTCTTACACGTCAAATTAAATTTACTTATACAAGTTTCATTTTTTTTACTCCTTAAATTTTTAGGGGACTAGTCACTTTTTTCGTGTTCTTTGTGTTTAAAATGTTCAATATTGTGTATTTGTTAATCTGTGTTTTGTTGTTGTCACAAACTATGTTTAAGAACAATAAAGTAATTTGATTTAAAAAATTAATTGAAATACTAAATAGAACATTGCCTGGTGAAATTTACTTGTATAAGTTTTATTTTTCACTCTTTATAAAAATGATTGTTTGACATCCATGAAATCCTTAATTGCACAATTTTGACAATAGTAGAATCTCAAATAAATCTACTTCTCAGCCAAATAAAAAAAACTTGTGTTTCTGCTGAAATGCCTAAATAAGTCAGAGTTGTAAGGTATAACGTCGGGGTATCCAAATCGACAACAGGAACCCAAATCACACGTGGTACTTTATTTTTTAACGCAGCATAAAATGTATGAACTCATTTTACAGAAATTTATTAAAAATAACCTTCTTTAACAAAATGTAATTGTTTTTCCTGAGTTTTGTCAATGGGGCTGATAGTTAACCATGGGCTATTTGGGTACCCCAACGTTAGGCATTATTTTTTTTATTTCTCTAATTTTACGTGCATTTTTCACATCTCTCAACCAGTTACAATAATTTGATAATCAAGAATTGGCTGAAAGATAAACGTTCCATACCTTTATATGTATGTAAATGTATGTGTTTCAGGCATCTTTGAGAAATGGTTTGGTGCACAAAAAATTAAGGACTCCATACTGAAAAGAAATGAAAGATTAAAATTTCCCTAACAGGCTTTTTCAACTAACAGACTAACCATTTTTCTTTAAATGTATCCCCTACTCCCCCACACGAAGGTGCTTGTTGCTTGTTTTGTTTTTTTTTCTTTTTTACCCCAAAATGTCCCCATCCTAAGTACAAACCCATGTGCCCCCCCCTCTCCCCCTCCCCATTTTTTGATTACTTTTAATATGAACACTTTAGATGCTTTAGGTATGAAACCATTTTTTTTATCCATAAACATATAAAACTCATGATTGGAGCCCCTGTCCCGACAGTTCGGAGACATGTTCCCATCCTGATTGTTGTCCCCAATAAATGTCGATAACGGTAGCTTCACGAAACAAGCTACAAGGACGCATGAGTTGTCTCCCCAAAATGTCTTTAAAATGAAAAGAAATATTTTTTTACTTGCATGCGTAAATATTAAGGAACAGTGGTCAACTTAAAATGACGTGCGTCAACCCATAACCGCAGTGCGCTTCTTCGTTATATAATAAAATAGACTGCTTAACCATTCTATTTTATCAGAAAACTCTCCGTATTTCTAGATAAAAGTTTTCTTCAACAAACCAATCTCTTAAAAACTAGCCCAAAAAACACAAATTACGATTAAAATCTTTCAATAAAAACACTTTCATATTTACCTTTCAAAACTCCACGTGATATTTTCGATGGCTGTGATGTTCTGATTCTCCCCAATGCATTTCGGGAGTGCTCTGATACGTCAATAAGCGGCAATTTCAAAAAAATTGTCGATCTCGGGAAAACTCTCCGATCAACCATTTACGCGATCGCGTAAATTTTTTTTTAGCCATATGAGTAAAAATCGATTTACTTGTACAAGTGGGATCTCTGACTGACCTTGTTTAAAAAACTTTAAACCACAAAAAGAGTAATGTATGCTTAATTATTTTTATTAAATTTGAGATTCTTTACCTTGACATGTTGAAAAATTTAATAAATGGTCAACTAATGAATTACGAAATCTAGGTTGAAGCTTGATAAAAGATATAAAAACACATTTAGAGTTGTTTGTTATACTCTAAAGACGGCTAAAATATCAAGAGTCAATACATTCTGCTGCAAAGAAGCGGTAAAGTTATAATTTTGTATCAATTTTTATTGATATTTCTGCCTTTTTTGCAGAGTTATCTCCCATTTTCAATGCAAATCTCCATAGGAATTTTAAAATCGTGATTTTTTAGTCTTCCTCAAGTTAGATTTTGTTAGACTTTTTTCTGTGTATATTTGGGATATAATGCTAAAGATTAAAACTTAAAAATCTTCTGTTGCAATTATGTTAAGGTTAGGGTCAAATTTATGCTAGATTGACTGGACTATATTGTTTAGAACCGAAATGACAATTTAATTACACTGAAAATTAGTCTGAACTCAGTGTTTTCATTAAATTCTTAATGTATTTTGTTTTTCTTATTGCTATTATCTACTGAATTGCATACAGTTCGTTGAGAATTCATCTTCTTTATATGCTCGTAAAACGTAATTTGAAAGAATGGATGCAGTGGGGCAATAATTCTGCAAAAGCAATACCCGATATATTGGATAATTGGCTTTGCGGCTATCCTTCCTTCATCTAGTATAACTTTTTTTCTCATTTAAGAGCATAATGGAGCGGGGATGTCCGGGATTGATGAAGATAAAACTGCTTAATCAACCAAACTATCCCACTCCAATGTGATGCATTTAAACCTTAATTTAATTGTTTTGCTAATTTTTGGAGGAAAAATAAGATACCTTAAAAAGCATATCGAAGGTCACCGGCCAATACTTTCATGAGTTTAGAAAAGTGAGGTTTACAGGTTTGGATTCATATCATATCTGACAATGTGAGAACACTCCCAATCCGTCTTCTCGTGTTCGAAAAACCATATTAGTTCGGTTATATGTTAATTAATAAATAAATACTAACTCTTTAAAAATCAGTTGAAAGTTTTAATCACATACTTCTCAATGATCAAAATTCGTGTTTGTCAAACTGCTATATAGCCAATAAAATTATTCCCGTAAACGGTGTGGTTCAAATTTCTTAACATTTTTATAGTTTTGTCAACAGGTCAAAGTAAATATATCGTCAAAATTTTATGAAAATTAAACGAACCAAATTTATTTTAGTCAAAATATTGGGTGTCCATTTAATATATATAATATTTTACAAAAGAACACACATTTGATAGTGAAGTAAAATAGCCATGTGTACTTTGTACAGTGTTATGGATGAACACTTCCTTCATTTAGAATAGAACTTATTGTGTTACCCAGATCTAATTGTGAGATATCTTTGTCATTTAAAACAATTTTTATTCAAAGTTTAAAGAGTTTACAAATCTGATATATAATATTACCAGCTGACCTAAAAAAGAGTTCTTTAAAGCATTAACAAAACAAAGTAGTTTATATAGGCTAACTAAATATAATTTAAGAACATGTAAAACACTATTGTTGAAAGTAAAAACAGCATACTCACCTCGAATAAATCAGTTGGTACTCCCCTATTTTATAAATTATATTCCTCTTTTTCACACTATGAAAACCAATACATTATGATTACTAACAGAAATGAACGGCATAGTTCGTTTGAACCATTCATGTTTACGGGGCTAAATCAAATTGGAATTTTCGTGCTTTTTGATACTAACAGTGATTATATACTGTCCTTTTGTAATGAAAAAAAAAAGAAAAAGAAAAGAAAAAAAAAAAGAAAATAAACGATTATAAGTGTATTGTTTTGAATATAATGCATTAACACATCATTTGATTCCAAATATGTGAGGATAAATGTATAGATTTTTTAAAATTTACAAGAGAATTACATGTATATACTTGCTGTTCCGTTCTACAAACATTATTCTGACTTTTGAAATATTAATACTGAGCAATCGAGCAATATGATAAAGCCGGTATGAATTGGAACCCTGTAACATGCACGTTTGAACCACATTAAAATTACCCAAAAGTCATTAAATATTGAACCAAATGTTGACCCAAAATAAAACTGACTAGAATGTGTCGTATTTCATAAAATGCACGAATTAGATATTATTTTAGCATTTTAACATACCATGTTCAGGCTTATGAGCTATTTCATGATTGGGTCAGTTTTAAACAGCTAAGCCGTTGAATTTCGACTTCATTTATTGACGTAACTTTTGAAACACTCCAGTTGTTTTAATGTCTATTTAAATAATATATTTATTAGTGGGGTAATAACGCGGGCTCCAAAAACCTTAATTGATCTCCTCCAATAGAGCCCGATGTCCAAATTCTCAATAATTTATTAATATATTGGTGTAATTCAACATGCTTACATCAAAGGGGAATAAAAATGTGACGATAAACTCCGGCAAAATTTTAAAATCGCATAATTGAACTCGGCAAACTCGGAACAACTCTGAGAATCTCGGTGATCCCGCGAGATTTCACACTAAAACTCGGAGCTTTTGCGGGATTTCTAGCTGAAACTCGGAGAGAACTTCGGAACATCGCCGATAAATAATAGAAATGAACAGATATATGTTTATTGTTGTTTTATTTTTACATGAATAAAATATGCATATATTATTTTTGTTGTTATATATTTGTAATGAACCCTCTGATCAGACAAATATATATGTGTATCCATGTCGTGTTAGTATGTTGTGTTCCATTCTCTTTACTTTGTCTTTTCCTTGGAATTCGAAATTATTTACTTTTCCCACTGTTTTGTTTTTTCTATTCGGTATTACGGTATTCGTTTGCCGATATTTGACATTTTAAAAGTCATAAGCTTGGGATATTCAACTAAGCAGATGCCAAAAGGTTAACATGCTCTTTGTTTAACTGAACATTAGCTATGAGTGCAAAGGTATGATGACAACTTGCAGGGTTGTCAGTACTTATACATTTTTACAGAAAGTCAAGAAATACCAAAGAGATATTCGAAGGAGAGAAAAATCGTAACAACTGACAAACTCTGGAGAACTACGAAGACAAGACCAAAAGAATACATGCACTACAATTAAAAACTAAAAACATATGAACAACATGGACCCCACCAAGATAGATTAGCTTGGAGTCTAACTCAAAGCTGACTTTGATGTGTTAAAATTTATCAGCTTGGAATATTCAACTAAGCAGATGCCATTATATATTTAGCGTTGGTATAACTGTTCAGCATTAAGGATGATCGCTGGTCTAATAGGAAATAAATAGGATTTGAAATGGGTGTTTTAGTTTGAGAGAACATATGAATAGTAAACAAATAAGGTTCATGTGCTCATTTAAGGGCTATAAGGCCTTGAAAATTTGCAGGAAATGGGTTCTGGAATATTGCTGCTCAAAAATGGGAAGTGTTTGGAAAGTGAAAGTCATCCAGTTTGTCGTAAAGTTTTGTATTTAACCTTACTCTAGTGTCAATTTAGACGTGAAGGTTAAGATAAGATACAGACTTGGCAGTCAGTGTCTGTGGTATAATTAATTTCGAGCTCATTTGGATACATGAAATATAAGAAATTCCCAAAACGTGAATTGTTGAGTAATAAAACATTATCTATGTAGCGGAAGCCGAAATTAAATGTGCGGGCTAACGTCTTCTGTTTTTCCGTAAGAATCCCGTCAAGGAAGTCTGCCTCATATGAGTAAAATCGGCCAGGAATGGCGCACAATTCTTGTCCATAGGAAAGCTAATTGTCTGTTGGAAAACACGTCCTCAAAATTGATCAAATATGTTGTCGATTAAACATTCAATCATGACAATTTCGTCCACTATATATTTTTTGTTAGATTTAGAGTGGTTTTTAACAAAGTATGATTTATCTCTACCAATGACAAGGTATGTGTTCACAACTTGCAACTAATTACTTTTAAAGTTTTGTTGAAGTTATGATTTATTTATGGTCCACATGTCTTTAATTTATGTAAGCTTATTTGTGAAATAATTCTCGTGCAGACATATATGAATAATTAACATTTACAGTTTTCTGTTATTCAGGTAAACATGTTTTGCTGGAAGTCTGAATCTATTTTTCTCCTATACTAACCTTAATAAACGTTTATGAAAGTTGAATCTTTTTCTATCAAGCCTCTGCCAACGTTTGCTTGCAATGCTATTTTCAAGTTCACATATATACATGTAAGATTATAAATGTACATTTGTGGTCATTGAGATGACCTACGAGAATATACGGCATTTTCGGGAATTTCACCGCGTTTGTCCGAGTTTTTTCCCCGAGCTTGAACGCGATAACATAACTGAAAAAACTCCGATAAAAGTTTGTGAAACTCCGAGAAAAGTCCGCGAAACTCCCAATATGAACGCGATTGTTCCGCGGAGTAGCACGATTTTTTACTGAAACTTCTGTAGATATAAAGCAAGTAAATAACTGTTTTTGTTCAGACATGACGGGTAGGGGCTATGAGTGAGTACTATATATATTATTTATTGTAGAATTTAATTGAAATATTTCGTGGCATATTGTTTTTTTCAGGTTGATTTTCACCTTTTATTTTGCAGAATTTTCATTAAAAAAGACATACACAAAAACATCACATTTTCACCACCTTTGTTTTTAAAAACAAAACTCACATGATACCTTTGCGGTCGTTTAAAATACTAACAAAACCAACTGCTTGAACAACTATGATATTAAACATCAGGAAAATGATGACTGAATCCTATAAATTATGATAAATTTATCTATTGGCTTTACTACTTGAGCATAGGGGCCTACATCTGGAACTCAGAGTCCAGTACAAAACGAACCATGTATTGTGGTGCAAGGGAACCATATCCCATGATATTTCCCACACTGCGTTTAGGTTCAGGATGGCGTAATTTTTCAACACTTTAAGCCGTTGAATTTTTGTTTAATAATTCGATCTTAACTTTAAAAAATGGCAGCTGTGTATACGTTGATCATTTTATTTATAATAACACGTTCTCATACCTAATATTACCCATACTGTCGTCAGGATTGTGAGCTTCTCTTCGTATTGGTCATTTATCAACACATAAGCCGTTGAATTTTGTCTTTGATTGATGGTGTAAACATTTCGGATGAGTATTTTAATTTTTTTAATTTCAGATGTAACATGGTACTCATACTTGACATTACACAAATTGTCTTTAGAACCGTGAGGATTTTACTTGTGGATCATTTGCCAACAGGTAAGCCGTTGAATTTTGATGTCGTTTGAAACATTTCAGTCCCTTGTAACACCAGTTTGATCTTAAACGGCCATTTCGGTCTTGTTTAATCTTGACTGTCTTGATTTTTAGTATTTCTGAGATTTCAAACAAAATCACGATAACAAGACCAAAAAAAAATGCAATACCTACCGAAACCTACCCCCAATATGATAATCAAGTGAATTGAAATTTCTGTAAGCGTGAATTATTTGGTTGAATTCATATTGCAGTTTTTCAACAACGATTGTGTTCACATTTAAGGCATCAATAAAATAAAATATATTAAGTAAACACATTATTCTTTATTCAAACAGGATTGCCTAATTAATAACTATATCGTCCTAGCAGCCATCAAAACGAATACTATTGACCTTTCGTATCAATGGATTTTCGAACATTCGAGCTTTCAGATTACTGGGATCTCATTTTTCTGAGAATGCACACTTTTTGCAACTGTGTCTCTCTCTTTTTCCAGTGTCACATGTAATGGTTTGTCTTTGTGTCGTTAAAAAGTGTATTACATTCAAAAATTATTTTCGACCATCTCTTCTAAACTTTTCTTCTTTATTCTCTTTGGATAAGTACAACGAAGAAGAACATTTTCAATTGCTCGGATACTTTTTGTGTCCGTTTCTTCGTTATTCTTTTCAAAGAATAACCTTTTAAAAAACAAATCCGAATTGATTTGAAAATTCACTAAAGGCTAAACAACTATCTGATATCAAGGTACACGTACTTGTTGACCTGGTGGATAATATCTTCCATCTCCCTTCCGTATCAAATTTATAGCATGCATTTCCAAATAAAAGTGTTATAGAAAATAGACTGAGCAATGAAAATATACCAACAGACGTTGTAAGCACGTTTCTAAAAGTAAAGTGATCCCTCCCCCCACACACACAGACTTTTCAATTCACTCCTTACCTTTGCCCGTAGTCCCCTATGTTCGTTTTTCAAAAAAAAAAAACAAACAAAAAACAAAAAAAATCGAGTCCCTACTATTTGATAGCTTCATTGTTGGAAACCAATAAGGTCAAAGGAGTCCCTTGGACATCCGATATAATTTTGAAAGCTACTAATAATTTAGAACATGTAATAAATTCTTCAGGTATAACAATGAATGATAACCTTTCCAAATTAAATATCGTCAAAATTCAACGGCATCACTATTGATATAGGCAATGATTACTATTTATTAAAGCAACATCCTATTCTATTGTACTGTATGATCAGTATTGCAGATCAATGTTTAACCGGTATCAATTTTGGGATAATTTATGAATAAAAGTATCAAAATTCAACTGTAAAATTTTGATCAAAAACAGTTGAAAACTGACCCGGGGATCAAAATTCCATGTCACACCGGAAGGGAAGTTTCTCTTCCCCCTTGTGTTCAGGAGGTGAATAGCTTAGGTTAAGGGAGGTTATGATCTTGGCAGCGATTTCAAATGACCGCAAAACAGAATTCGTGCATGTCTAGGGGAATTTAACGGCTCAAAGGTACAGACACGGAATTCTCTCTTATGGCAAGCCGTTTTACTATTTATTCTAACTTCAAGATATCTAATAAAGTTTATAAGATATCTCATATAGTTTATAAGATATCTTATATAGTTTATAAGATATCTCATATAATTTTCTTTATAAGATATCTTATATATTATATAAGATATCTTATAAACTATATGAGATATCTTATAAACTTTATAAGATATCTTATAAATTATATGAGATATCTTATAAAGTATATAAGATATCTTATATAAAAAATATTTATAAGATATCTTAGAAACTTTATAAGGTATCTTATATACTTTATGAGATATCTTATATACTTTATGAGATATCTTATATACTTTATGAGATATCTTATAAACTTTAGAAGATATCTTATAAAGTATATAAGATATCTTATAAAAACTAGATTATATAAGATATCTTATATATTATATGAGATATCTTGAAGTAAGATAAATAGTAAAACGGCTTGCCATACTCTCTCCTCACATAATTGATTCAACAGAGGGAGTTATTACAACAGTACGACGTTAGGCTGCACACAGTGCACTTAACAATGGAATACCTTGAGCAGAATAACATTAATGTACTACCGCTGTCCTCAAAATCGGGTGACCTGGATCCGATTGAACACCTACTAGACCAACTGGATAAACGTGTTTGCTCCACCAACTTCCCCGAATAATGCAACAAGAATAGCGTACAATACAACGAAATGTGTCAGAACATCTATCGAGCCTATGCCGATGAGCTTTAACGTTACCGGAGTTGTGCTGAATTCCTTGTATTGCACACGGTAGATCTCCTTAGCTTAAATTTGGCTTCCTATTTCGGTACTTTTTGTTATGAGCTAGTACTTCTTGTTTAAAATAAGTTTGGTTTTTGGTCTTCCAAATGTTTCGGTTTTAATGCTGCTGATGAGAGGTCACCCCTTGAAATGCGTCGTAGACAGCATAGTATAAATTTACTATATGTAATATTAGTATCTTTGGGTTGTTATTTTAACATAAATTGACTTTCAGTCAGTAATCTCTTCCGAATAAACTTAATTTTTCCGTGAAAATTCTGAGCCAGTACCCCCCCCCCCCCCAAAAAAAAAAAAAAAAAAAAACTGGATTTAATAATGTTTTTTGGCAGAGTATACTTCTATGTTCAACTCGTTATAGTATTGTTATAGTATGAAATATAAACATCCGGCACCCCCACAATATTAAAACGAATGAAATATTTCCCGTTCCGTATATTCAAATACACATTGTTTATGTTCTTTCTTTAATCACGGAAGAACATTTTATGGACAATGTTTTAAAATAATTATCATTCTAACGGTATTTCCTTCGCTTGTTCGAATGTATAAGTGAAAAAAAAAAAAAAAAAAAAAAAACATGCTAAAACTGGACTAAAGGGTATGTTTTCTATTAAATCATGTAATGTATAATATTATCTATAAAATAACATTAATATTCTTTAGTGTCCTTCTTAATAACGAATATTTTGCTTTATTCCTCCCCAGCAAAGAACCAATTCGAACAAGAGATCAGTGGGAATGGTCCAGTATGTTTTCCCGTTCCATGATGGACAACAAATCTATTGAATTCAACTTTACACAAACGACACAATATCACTTTTCATTGAATAAATCCACTTTAATGTCGGATAATGAATACCGAATCAACAAAACAATGGTAAATGTCCAGAAATTCGAAACCCAATGAAAAGACGAAATTAAGAGAATGGAATAAAACAAACGCCACAATGATAACTAAAACAATGAAAAAACATACGATAAAGTAAACAAAACAAGACAAGACAAAACATAACCTAATGCACTATCATTTTAAAGCCGTGAGTGGTATGAACTTCTATGGAAAGAGAAGCATATCCTGCTGCGATAATGGCGCCCATCACATTGTCTGTAAGTAAAGGCCAGGGATGTGTCAAGTGCACTAAGGTATCAAATTAGAAGGACGGGAAATGTAATTGAAGATATCTAGTCTAAGAAAAGGGAAGTTCGCAATGAAAATGAAATCTTACAATTTTTCTAATTAAAAAGCATTCACCAATAAATAATCTGTCATAAATATTTATTATTACCATTCAGTGGATTTTATATCTGCTGACCTCATAATCAACCGGGGTCAACCCAGATGATCCGCTGCTTGTATTTCCATTCTAGTGCGAATTGTTTCCTTTGATTTGCCTAAATTTCATTTTTTTTGGATTTTGAGGAAGTCTATTGATATCTTCCGTGTACATAATGTTTTTCTTGGTTGTTTCTATCGGTATACTGTTGGACCTTTCAGGTGTGTTGTTGTAGTATTTTCCCTTTGACAATGAATGGTGTGCAGCACGCTGATTTGTTCTGTATAAAATAAAATCAGAATCGTTTTGTGTCGCATTAAAACCATCTCCAGGTGTTGTTTTTTTTTTAAATTATCTTTTATTTTTCAAATTGTTTTTTATTGTTGGTATTTGTTTTGTTTTATCATTTCCAGTCTTTTGATTTTGGTCAAATTCGTTTAAAAATGTTTTGCTTTCTGAAAATTAGCACTCCCATCCCTATCCAATTTTAATACTTTGGGAAAGCGATTTATACATACCCCCAAAAACATTCAGACAGAGTTTAGTTATAAATATCATAAAACTAGACTTTGGAACTTTTTTCTCATCGAAAAAAAAAATATTTTCCAATTATTAATCTAAACCATTTCCGATTCGCCATGAGATATGTTAAATATGAGCATCCGGTATTTATCAATAACAATAAAGCGAATGAAATATTTCCCTCTCTGTACTTTTGAAAATTTCTGACTGATCGAATTATGTTTTGTTTGGATTTTCTTTTTGTGAGAATGCTATTGATTATTTTTAGTTTATTTCTTCTGTTGGATCATGTGGAAGGTGAAGTTCCAAATGAATGCCAAAACAAGACTACAGGGTATGTTTTATACAATTGTACTATATATCTATTGAAAATTATATCAATATCGGGATGAATTAAAGTTTCAAATTGTCAACCTCCCATTTTTGAGCAGCAGTATTTCTTCTGCTCCAGTCTATGGTATTTTTGTATCACAATTGTAAGATGCTCTAATGCCTCCCCTGAGAGAAATTACCTAGCTAAGGATAAGTGGAAGAAAGACTGAAAATGTCTCTTATAAACTTCCTCGAACGACCTCTTGAGTTGGTTGATCGATATACTCTTCCTGTTTCTCAACTGATGTGTGACCTCTTCGTTGTGTCATGATAGATCCCTCTCGTTCATCTTGACACGACTTTATCCCTGAGTAAACACTTTATGGATGGACATTTCGTTGGTTGTCACATGACAGGAGATACTAGCAAAGCATTACATGCTTACTCTGTAGACACTACTGATATCTCTTTAGGGGTTCATGTGATGGCTAGTAATGTTCATTGATCCATCGTGCTATGTGAGATCGGGCTAGCTTACTGCCTCACACACAGAGATCACTGGACAATAATATTGGGTTAGCTGGATTGCATTGTTGACTTGAATTTCAAACACCTAGTGTTACCCTCTCCTGCATATGTTTTCCGAATATTGGTAACTACTCATTTTATCGAGCTTATATACTACTCTTGATCTAGATGATACAGTGTAATGATATCCGTGTGATGTTTGTGTTTTATCACCATCGCTGATGTATATACCTCGGTAGAGAGTAGTTCATCAAACTTAGGGGTACCCTTCTAAGTTGCTAGTATGTACATACAAATGGTTGAACGTGTACATGTTTGTTCCATTCAACACACGTTTTTCTGATTTTTAAATGACTATTACTAAGTTATCGAGCAATAAGTCAGAGTGGGAATTATAATCAGTGCCCACGGTTTGTTCTATCTAAAATACGAGTTGCTTGGATGATATCTTATCTTTAAAGATGACCTGTAAAGGCACAAAGCAAGAAGAAACGTTGGATGTTTTGAAATATATAAATACTATTGTACGGGATTATTTTAATAAAAAAGGAAAAAAAAACATAAGGTGTAGTGATGACAAATTTCACTTTTAGCTTATCATCCGACCGTGTTTTTAAAAACACAAATAATGTCTAAAGTCAATAGAATTTATTCGAATTGACTGTTTACATATAACATAAGGCAGGCATTATATTAACGGCAGAAGTCCTTTTCAATATTCCGTTTGTAAACGATTATATTTGTATTTTATTTATGATTCACTTAGTGCATGTACTTTCTACATGGTATCATACACTATAAGGGGATTCAGAATTGGATTTTAAATTTTGAAGTTGTTACATTAAGTTTTTGACATAAATTCCACCTTCATTTTATGCATTTTAATTGCTATATAGTGAGTTTTGAAAGTCCCGTCATTTTTCCCATTATTCTTATGTTGAAACAGCCCTGGTTTCTCTAAAACCAATTTCTCGAAAAGTCGAACGAAAATGTTGATCGCAACAATTACAAAATACTGTTTTTTACCATTGAAAACTCGGACTCGATAACTAAATGGACAATCTTGTTGCCTGGTACTTACAGGTATGCATCTAACAATCACGAATTTAATACAAATAGATGAATCTGATATGTAAATATTTACTGTTCAAAGTAATAAAGATGTCATGAGAACTGTTGATTAATGATTAACCTGTTAAATTTTAATTTAGAAATAAATATTTCGTGGTTATGATTAGCTATACCAACTAGTATTCTGATGGTTCTGGCAATTTTTCATACTTGGACAAATTTCGGTAACTCGAACTACCGATAACTCGAACAGATGTCGAGGGTCCCGTGGAGTTCGAGCCATCGAAGTTCTACTGTAAGGCACTCCTAATTTCAAAATTGATAATTAAAGAATTACTTTCAGTAAAGTTTTATAATGATATATATGTACAAAAACCTTTATTCCGGTGACGGTACATCAGTTATTTTCTTTCATCGGTAAATATTTTCCTATAATATCTTGTTTTCCCCTGCCTTTTCATAATACTGATTATTCAGTTTCTATAAAAACTATACAATATGTATGTGCAGATATGAATTCTAATTTCATTAAATAGAATCTTATGATAAATGTACATTATAAATTCCCCTTTAGAATATAACCTCTATCAATGATATCAATATTATTAATATATAAAATTAAGTTTACTATCAATTATAGTATTTAAACAGTTGTAATATTTATATTAAAGTCAAGAAATACCAAAGGGATATTCGAAGGAGAGAAAAATCGTAACAACTGACAAACTCCTGAGAACACGAAAGACAAGACCAAAACAATACATGCACTACAATTAAAAACTAAAAACATATGAACAACATAGACCCCACCAAAAAACCGGGGGTAGACTCAGGTGCTCCGGAAGAGTAAGCAGTCTTTGCTTCCTGCAGGATACCCGCCATGCCTAGTATGATAATAATCTTAATTTTAAAGTATATTTTCAAATGAGTTGTATTGTTTGTTTTCCTTATAATCTTTTTTATCCTTGGTATCGTAAATAGTGACTAAAATGGAGAGCATCTGGTGTCACTGCTGGATTTTTGTAGGATTTGGCATTGCTATTGGTTAAGATTCTGTGTTGTATTGTTATTTTTCTGATCTGTTTATTATTGTCTTTTGTTATTTAATTAGACGTATCTCGTCGCCAGTGTTTTTTTTTATTTTCTTGCTCTATATACTATGCACGAAAAAGTAATCTATGGATTAGATCAATCACGTACATTTGGATCTCTTCTCCTAAAACAACACCCCATTTGCCACCGCTGTTAAACAGTTGTAGTCTTAAGATGTCCTAAGGTCCGCTTCTGGAATCCTAACCTTGGATAAATATGTTGTTTGATATTTAATCACGCAATAACTCGAATCAGATGTTTAAAAATAAACATCATTGCAAAAGCTTTTATATAGGAGGACATTTCATGACATAGTTTAACTTCGGTCCATCCAATTCGCAATTCGAAGAGTGCAACACCAGCTAATCACCTTACTGTGTGACTTACTATTCATATCAGTTTGACGCTGTGAAGCCATTACCCTACCAAGTAGAAATACGAATCTTTGGAGTACATTTTTTTGTTAATTCACTAACTAAAGATATTTTTATATTTTTGAGGATTTACTTTTAAAACAAATGCAGCGATGTAGAACATACACAAATGACCAAATAAAAAAAAAAAAGAACACACTCGCGTATACAAGGTATAAACTAAAAAATAACAGATTAGTCGATTCTTTTCCCGTTAATGAAATATTTCATTTTATTTCTGATTCATCATAGAAGTGTTGTTAAACACGAGGATCCGGTATTCCCCGTAACATTATTATGAATGAAATATTTCCCTTTCCGTACATTCATATACACTTTTGTATATTATTTCCTACTTCGATAATGTACGCTTTATGGATAATTTGATTAGGGAAATGATATTCACTACGATCATTATTCGTGGTTTATTTATTTTGTTGGAAGATACACATGCAGAAAAAAAACGGACAACAGGATATGTTTCTATTCAATATCAATTTTATTAATACCATCCGAAGCCATCAGAAAAATATTCCCTACGTGCAGATATTGGAGTTGTCTCTCATATGCATGAGTTATCTTTCCTGACAGTAGGTTTCTTGTATCAAACATAAAGGGCAGAACGTAATTTTTATTTTTATTAAAATCCCTAGATCGGGAAAACTTTCATCAGACTTTCAAAATTGTGAGAAAATATATCATGAACATACCATTAATGTGTGTGGAGGATATTGTTAGGAAGGAAACATTTTGAAGAAATACATTTTGTCCATTGATAGTTAGGGAAGACACATTTTCCAAATAACTGACAAATCCGTAATTGGGAGACAACAAACAGACCCGAGACCACAAGTAATCCACATCAACCTTCGGTCCCGAGACCACAATTAATCTTCATCAACTCGTTGTCCGCGAATAAAGTTCCCAATATTTTATAATGTATTTTTTTCAAATTTTCCGCACTTTCTGTTTGCCTTTTTTCAAGTATCATAGGTAAATATAAAGCACAAGGTTCAAATTACTTAATTTCAAACAGCATTTGAATCAGAAGTATGTAAAAGTTGTCATTTGGTGACTGTAAAAATGGCCCAATTTCAGGACGTTAGGGGTTTTGTAATGACAACTTTATCCCTTAAAGACATTTTGGAGATTTTCTTGAATTTGCAATCATTTTACGGTAGAATTTTCTATAATTTTGATAATCAATTTTGCAGTTATGAGTGTACATTGAAAAA
Source organism: Mytilisepta virgata (assembly GCA_028015205.1). NCBI lineage: Eukaryota > Metazoa > Mollusca > Bivalvia > Mytilida > Mytilidae > Mytilisepta > Mytilisepta virgata. The sequence goes on from CM051510.1 coordinate 4,630,210, forward strand.
AAAAAGGAAAATTGTAAAGTTTGAGCTGTGCAGTTTTTTTTTATTTTATTTAATGCAAATATGACAAAAGCAACATGACATAATTGTGGTCTCTGGCCTACATGTATCGAACGTAGAGAATAGTATGCTGTTGATTCTTACAATATATGCGAAAGTTTCCAGAAATTCTTGATGAGTAAATGTTATAAAGGGTGAACGTTTTATACAATACGCATAGCTCTATTTATCATGAATCTAGATTATTTTAATTGTTAGTTTTTAAATTTGAATATTTTCTTCAAAAGGAAGGACTAATGTTGAAACTTGGTATCCATCGCTCAGAATGTTGAATTCTCTTATCTTCAATTACTGTGTACAAAATTAGTTCATGTGTGTCTGCAAGCAAAACAAATGTTCATTCTTCCGTAAATGGCCGTTTTCGAGTTAAGACGACCGTGTGGAGACGAGTTTACGTGCGCTCGTCTTAACTCGGTATGACGCCCAATGAAAATCCTTAATACATTCGTTTATTGCGACTCTTGACCAATCAAACGCAACGTCACTATACCTTTTCGATTGTTCATACTGAAAATACAAAGGTGTGCGAGGCCTAAAACCCCTATTTTTACGGAAGAAATAAGTACTTACACTTGTTAAAAAATGAAGAACTGGAAAATCTTCAACTCGTTTTTAAAATTCAACGTCTTTGCCCTCCTTCCCCTGCGTTTTCACTCGGGAAGACGTGAATTTTAAAAACTCGTTGAAGATTTTCAAGTCTTCATTTTGAACTCGTGTGAGAACCTATTATTCTTTTATTGATAACCGGTTTTATGAATGTTCATGCTTCACGTATTGCGGGTGTCTATTGTTTTCCAATTTAAATTATCATAAACATTGATGTTTGTCTCGCACCGAGTTAATATGTCTATCTGGTAGATTATATCTTTTCATGCATATGGATATCACTCTCTTAATCTCTACCATTTCCACACAAAAAAGAAGTGAAATTGAAACATTAATCGAACGTTGTTCTCACTTTTGTTGAACTAAAGACTTATAGTGTATTTATTTTGTCCATAGCTATCTTAATACGACTAACTATGCATATATGATGCATCGACTTTATGTGTATAAGTGTAGTGGGATATATTTGCAGCCAAAATATTAAGTCGAACTCTATTTTTATATTAGTTCCTACAACGTAACTGTTATATTAAAAACCACATAGATTTCTGTATGCATTTATAGTTATTTGGTGGGCTCCATGTTTTTCATTTGGTTTTAGTTTTTAATTGAAGTGCTTGTATTGTTTTGGTCTTGCCATCGCTGTTCTCCGGAGTTTGTCAGTTGTTTCGATTTTCCCATCCTCCGAATATCCCTTTGGTATTTCTTGACTTTATTTATCCCATATCTTTTTAATTTTAGAATATGGCAGTGTTGTTCTGATTTTGAGGAGGTGAATGGAAAATGTGTTGGTAAGTACAGTTAATTGTGTATGGGATGACGGAATATCTATACAGTATTCCAAAATAACTAACATATGCTGCTGGTGGTTCCAAGTCACCGAGTGTTTGCCAAGCTCATTTGCTAATATTTCGATATTATCCCGAAATTGATACTTACATTTTAAATATTATTAAACATTGTACATCCCTCGTGCATAGTTTTGGCCTAATATGGTTTTGGCTTTACTTGCGTTGGTCATTTTTTTTTAATTTGCTCATCAACGTTTGGATTGTTGTTCTGGTTTTCAACATGTTAGGCCATGAGAACAACTGATGAGTCGTAAATCGACGAAATGTGCACATCTTGTGCATCAAAATTGATAACAAAGAATTTTATACAGTAGAATCTCGATTTCTCGAACTCGAAGGGGTCTGAAAAATTAGTTCGAGCCATCGAAATCCGGAAATGTGTCCGTTACGAAACAGCAATGAATTTAAAATTTAATTTACACCCTTTTATCTATCCGATCGTTAAAAAACATCCACTCATCGAAATAATAATTTAAGAATAAATCACCCTTAAACATCAAGTGGATTATCAATTGACAATTAATAACCTTCTTGTCATCAATGATCTGACCTCTGGTTTTCACACTCATTTGTCACGTACGCCAATTAAAAATTATGTTCGGGTTACTGAGATTAAATTACGTTATATAACTGTTGTATGGACCAGCAAATTAGTTCGAGAATTCGAAAAATCGAGAGTTAATTTATATAAATATAATGGAAAAAATGTCCGCATTTTGGTAATGGGTCGAGAAATCCATGGTGTTCGAGCGACCCGAGTTCGAGCCACCGACATTCTACTGTATATAACATTTAAAATCAGCATTTGTCCTAATCTGTCGGGCATGTATATCTTAATTAAATATCGTGTTTAAATAAAAATTTATTAGACCAATGTTCAGTTTACGTCCATTTACAAATGCATTGCCTAACAAGACTTATGTTTTGTAACAGTATATTTCTAGTGCATCGAAATTGGTATCAACAAGTTTTATTTTAACCACTGAGTCGAAGCCACTGCTGGTAGACTCAAAGTCCCGAGGGTATCCCCAGCTCAATTGCTAGCATTTTGATACTAGCTCGAAATTGATACGTAAAATTTACTGTTAAAATTTGTAAAATGTGTGAAAACCAAGGAGTATCTCCCTCGTGCATAGCTATGTCCTTAGATGGTTTTGGCTTTACCCCTTTTGGTCATTTGGTACTTTTGTATTCGCTCTTTAACCTTTTGGATTTGTGTTTGTTTTTCAACATTTTAAGGCTGAAGCACAACTGATGAATCGTAAATCGACGAAATGTGCACAACCTTTGCATCGAAATTGGTATCAAAGAGTTTAATCTTAAATTTACAGGCGCTGCATTTCGATTGTTCGTATAGCAGAGTTGCAGGATAAAAATGAAAAATAGACACCTACTAGGAATTAGTCTGTGCATGCATTAAGAATATAAGCGATATATTCCTTTAATGGATCCTCTTTCAGTAATGTTCGTAGCATAATATAATGTTTCCTTGTCTAAGCTAACAAATTAAACTGGCAATATTTACGCATAATTGATACATAATCACTATTGTTCCTCTTCATTTTCTGGCGGTTTTGGTTTGTTTCTAGTCGTGAAACTTTCACTGATTCTATTTGAAATCAAATGACAAATGGTTTACAGTAGGATGTGCTTACCTTGTAATATCACTCTCTGTTGAATCCATTCTACTTTGTATGCTGTTTACCTACATTTCAATATGACATTTTGACCAGTTTTTGTTCTTCATATTCGTCGTCACAAATGGATTTGCAGATACGAAGTTTCAGCTTGCGTATGAGACTAGATATCTTCAGTTATAGATTTCACGTCCTTCTGTAATTGACACCTCTCCAGACTTGAAACTTCACTTGCAATGAGACGGGTGCCGTTAACGGTGCAGGACATGATTATCCTTCCGGAGCACCTTGTGTCACTCCCGGTTTTTAACGGGAGTTCATATTGCTAATGATTTAGTTTCTGTGCTGTCTTGTTGTAGTTTTTTTTCAGTTTATTATTACGTTTTTTATTCTTTTAGTTAAACATGTATCCTTTTGAAGGGACACGCAGGTATAAATTCCTTGTTCTAGGTAGAGAAAAGTCTTATTTCGTGAAGAACCACTCTGATTCTGACAAAAAGTATTCTGAAGATGAAATTACAAACATGTTAGATTTTCTCATAGACAACATATTCGTTGAATTTGGCGGTCTAATTTTTCAACAAACAATCGGCATTCCAATGGGAACCAACTGTGCTCCTCTCCTCGCCGATCTGTTTCTGTACTCATATGAAGCGGACTTCATTCAAGGGTTACTACATGAAAACAAAAAGAAACTAGCCCAATCCTTTAATTTCACTTTTTGTTATATAGATGATGTGTTGTCGTTAAATAACGACAAATTCCAAGACTTTCTACATCTTATCTACCCCAGTGAGCTTGAAATTAAGGATACTACAGATACACCAAAGTCCGCTTCATATTTGGATTTATTTCTTGAAATAGACTATGAAGGACGTTTGAAGACAAAACTTTATGACAAACGTGATGACTTCAACTTTCCTATTGTTAATTTTCCCTTCTTGAGTAGCAATATACCAGCATCGCCTGCATATGGCGTCTACGTTTCTCAGCTTATCCGATTTTCAAGGGCATGCGTGAGTTACCCTGACTTTCGACAAAGAGGATTACTGCTGTCACAAAAGCTTCTTAACCAGGGTTTTATCAGGGATAAGTTGATGTCATCACTTAGGAAATTTTACGGTCGTCATCATGAATTGATTGACCATTACAGTGTTCCAATATCTAAGATGATGTTGGACCTGTTCCCACTGTCGTAACCTTTCATGTGACCCCTACGATTTGTGACTTCCACCGGATTGACCTTGTTGAACTTCACGACGGGTGCCGTATACGGAGCAGGAACTGCTTACCCTTCCGGAGCACCTGGGTTCACTCCTGGTTTTTATAGGAGTTCGTGTTGTTCATTGTTTTTAGTTTTCTGTGTTTATTTGTTGTGCTTGTGGTTGTTCGTTTGTCTTCCCGGGTTTGTCTGTCCAATGGATTACGTTTTTTTGATTGCTCCTTAGGTATATTTGTCCTTTTTATTTGTTTGTTCCATTCTCCTGACTTTGTCTTTTCCTTGGACTTCAAATTTTTGGACTTTTCCAAAGGTTTTGTCGATTGGGTATTCTTTTGACGATATTTTATGCAAAAGTTTTTATTGACTTTGGGCGTCGGATTTTTTTTCATGAAATAATATTGTAATAGCAGGAATATAAAATAGTGAAAAAAATAATGAAAGTGTAATAGAGTAAAAGACCATGATACGACATCCATTAATACACATTCCCACAGGCAATTCGTTTAAAAGGCTTGAACAGCAATAATTTTTATGTGATGCAAATTTTTTTTTTCATTAATGTTGGAACCTATGGACGAAAACAGAAAAAAAAAAGATTTATTTGTTGTGTTATACTAAAAAACTAGGTTTTTGAGATATCTCATTATTTTATAGAGTAAGAAATTAAACATCGCAATAAAATACAGGAATTTTTAGTATTGTAGCAAAACAATATGTCCTAGTTTTATCCATTCTTGATTTGTACTGAAAACCATTGTGATGCAACAAATTAATGATAATCAGGCATTTACGATAAAACATGGACTATAAGTAGAAATTTTAACTTCTTATTTATTTTGTTTTGTGCTTAAAACTGATTAAAACTTATTAAAAGTAGAAAAAACTTTTTTTGTATAATTTTCAGCTTGTAATCTTGGTTATTCCTCAAGCGAAGGGTCAAAGTGTGTTGAATGCAAAACTGGTTCTTATGGAGACAGATGTCTGAAAAAGTGCAATAATGACTGTTCCGTCAGGTAGAGTACGTCTTTGGATAAAAAGTAGATTATCATTATGAAAGTTTGATATGAATTCATCTTGCAAACGAATTGGACATTTTACAATCACAGACATTAGAAAGAGGGGTCCACATATATGATGGTGGAAAAAATTATTGCTATTGAATCACAAAATGAATTATAATAATAAAGAAAATAATCAACAGTTATGCTCAAGATTTAAAATTTTGATTAGAGTAGATTAAAAAATTACTAAATTACCAGACTTTTTACATGTTTTAACAAAAAAAAACCATGTATGGCTACAGCTATACAAGAAGGAGATACTGTCTTGTTTTCACAAAGTTTATATAGATGCACATTAATGTAACAAAAGTTTGATATTAAAACTTAGGGCTGTTTGGGTCGATTTTTGAAAAAAAAAACAAATATTGGGGAAATTTAGCTGTCTCCATCTTTCACTTCATTGTGACGTCAGCCCCTCATTCATGTTTTTGCTTTTGGATTTTACTGTAACATTGAATTTTAAGAATCAATTGGGGGTAGTATCAGAGAACCAGCAAACGAGCTGGGGTACCCTTGGGAACTTGGCGCCACCAGCAGTGGCATCAACTCAGTTGTTAAGTAATGTTCTTTGATGTCAATTTTGATGGACATTATATGGAAATTTCGTGGATTTACGACTCATCAGTTGTGGTCAAGGTCTAAAATGTCGAAAAACAAAATAACAATCCAAAGAGTTGGAGCAAACATTCAAAATTCCAAAATTACGAAAAAGCGGTTGAGCCAAAACCATTTTAGAACATAGGTATCAAGAGGGCGATGAGTAAGGAGCTGTAATGGTACTGACGAATTCTGTTTTAATTTTCAGCAATTGTCATCATATTCATGGCTGTATTTTAATTACAAATGGGTACGAAACAGGTACGTTTAATCTACCTAAAGTTATTTATTGTTTTCTGCTTAGTTATTAACTAATAGAAAACAGTAATGTCTTCAACTGAATCTATATAAACAACCAAAAGAGAGTCAAACAACAATAAAACAAAAAGAGTACAAAAAACCAAACATAAACAAAACAGAGAAGCATACACAAAAAAACCAAAACAATGTTATAATAATTCCAATTAATACAATGTCAAACAATTGTAAATCATGTTATATATATATATATATATATATATATATATATATATATATATATATATATATATATATATATATATATATATATATATAAATAAAAACTATAAATCATAATTCCGGACGTTTCAGTCGGTCGCCGGCTTTCCTCAGCAGAATTTATTATGAGAGTAACTCTTGGTAACATAGATGCGTACATGTAACAATAGATGACGTTTTGCGTAACAATAGAGAGAATGAATTACGTTACAATCAAAAATTACTTCCGTTGCAGTTCTAGAATTTTAGAATGGAAAAAATTGCCCTAGAATAATAAATGTTTAAACTGTTCCTCCAGCAACGGGATTCACTCAAAAATGTTAAATATAAATGGATTACTAAATCTTGATATAAAAAAGAAAAGTTTCCGACTGTCCATGTCCTTTAAACGTCAATTTGAGAATTTAGTCCATTTGGATGTAGCGTATTTAGTTTTTTAATCCAAAACGATTCTCTCACTTTCCGATAAGTACGGTATACTTTTTCAACGCATTTAATCTTTAAATCCTCTGATGAATGGTTTGTGGAGTTGACATGAACGGCGACAGGATCGGACTTTTTCATTCGGATCATTGAAAATTTATTATGAGTTACTCTCATAATAAATTCCGCTGAGGAAAGCCGGCGACCGGCTGAAACGTCCGGAATTATGATTTATAGTTTTTATTTATATTAACATTGAATCGACATGGAATATATATATATATATATATATATAGGTATGAGTTCGATCTCCGCGACAGGTGGACAAAAAATTGACTTTAACAGTGTTGGGCTGGTATTTTGGCATATCTAAATATTTAGGACCACCCTGTATCTCCGATAATGCTTGGGAAATCCACAGGATATCTGGAGTATGTGGTTGTCAAAATATTAAAACGATTATTTAAAAATACTGTATATACTGTGACTCTATGATACTAAAACATTATCATCCCATATAAAGTATAAAAAATAGCTTAATCAGATGGTTGACAAATAAATGCCAGAGAGCTAATAACATTCCATCGCCACACGCATATACACCTGTACCATGTTCATCCCAAGATTCATCTCGGTCACTGAAGCTATATTTTTATATAGCGGATTTGTCCAAGTGGCCTAGGGCGCTGGACATGGTACTAAGTGAATATGTGCCACAGTGTCCCGACGGTGTCAGATCTTGAGTAGCAATATACCAGCATTCACTGCATATGGCGTCTACATTTCTCAGCTTATCCGATTTTCAAGGGCATGCGTGAGTTACACTGACTTTCGACAAAGAGGATAACTGCTGTCACAAAGGTTTCTTAACCAGGGTTTTATCAGGGATAAGTTGATGTCATCACTTAGGAAATTTTACGATCGTCATCACGAATTGATTGACCATTACAGTGTTCCAATATCAAAGATGATGTTAAACTGTCGTAACCTTTCATGTGCCTCCACCGATTTGTGACTTCCCCCGGATTGACTGTTGAACTTCACGACAGGTGTCGTATACGGAGCAAAAACTGCTTACCCTTCTGCAACACCTGGGTTCACTCCTGCTTTTTGTAGGAGTTCGTTTTTCATTGTTTTTTTAGTTTTCTGTGTTTATCTGTTGCTTGTGGTTGTTCATTTGTCTTCCCGGGTTTGTCTGTCCAATGGATTACGTTTTTTTTATTGCTCCTTAGGTATATTTGTCCTTTTCTTCGAGACCCGCCATAGGAGGATAAAACTGTATTAAAATCTGAACAGTGTTGGGTTAGTTTTTAGGTGTATATATGTATGTGTGTGTGTATAAATATATCCTGTTCAAATAATTTATCCTTGTTTATTTAAAAATCTGTGCAAATTATTTAAATGATATGAACAAAAAGTTTTGCCATGGAAGTTTTCAAGTTGTAGTTAAAATATTACAATTTAAGCTTTTACCGATTACCCTACCACTATTGCAAACAGACGTCGTTTAGTTTCAACAGAGAACATAGAAGCTAAAACAAGTGGTAAGTATAGCCATTTTATAGCAAAAAAATTAAAACAAATAAAAATACATTTTGCATTTATTATTTTTGACAAGATATACACATTGTGACGTCATAGTATATCTCAAGAAAAAACCTTATAACTTCCTAAAATTATAGGTTATTTTCAAATATATCTGTAATAGGGACATGGACCCCACCTGTTTTGGTTTTGTAAAGAGAAGTCCATTTTTTTTATTTTAGAGAAAAACACCAGAAGAAAATTTTTACTACATGTACTATAAGGATCTACAGTTAACCAATTATAAAAAAAATGTATCATATTAAACTTTTGCATACTTTTCTAATTATCTGACCTATCTTTGCCACGTATTATTTATCAGAGGACAATTTCTTTGTATTTTGCAATATTTTATAAAGACTCGTTAATGATATCCTTTTGCGTTAAAAATCTAGACCTTTTTCTATAGTCCTGAAAAATGATCAATTAATGGTTTTTAATAAATGCATCGACATCATTGTCAAATATATTAAAAGTTAGCCCTGAAGCGATTTTCTGAACTTGAGGCTCATGCAGTCGAAAACTTGTCTTTTTTTTAATTTATGCATTTTACATTATTGTCATACAAGATAGGTAGACGGTGTGCAAAAAGGTTTCAAATTTTGATTTTGATGGTCGAATTATATGCATCGAAATCATTGTCAAATATATTACATGTTAGTCCTGAAGAAATTTATTTATTTGCGTATGTGAAAACCACAGATATTGCCACACGCCAAACAACGTCCTACATGTACCAATTCGATTTCTTAAGTATTGAAAAGTAATGCGCAATGGGTTTAAAGAATGATGATTTTCTGAACTTGAGGCCACAGCAGTCGAAAACATCTCTTTCATCTTTTTTTTAATTTATGCATTTTACATGAATGTCATACACCATACTTAAAAGATGTGTCATAACATTTTCAAATTTTGATTATGATGATCAATTTATAAGAATTACAAATATAATTTTGTGACCTAACCTCCTCTTTACTTATCAATGTATGCAAATAATTCCTTCTTTATTGTAATACAACGTTTATTTAGATGCACATTCGTGTAACAAAAGTTAAAACTTAGGGCTCTCGGGGTCGATTTTTGAAAAAAAAAGAAATATTGCGGATATTTGGCTTTCTCCATCTTTCACTTCATTGTGATGTCAATCCCTCATTCATATTTTTGCTTTTGGATTTTACTTGTTAATGTAAAAATATTAAAAATAAAATAAAGTCCACAGTTGTCAATTTTTTAAAATAGCGAATTTATAACTACGTTTCATTTACTTTTTATGCTTTTAGGGATTTAATTTCTATTTTAAAATAACTGCATAGCATTTGCATGTGAATAGATAAAAATGTTTGCTGTGAATTAGTAGTCTAAATAATACTTGGAGAATCGGAGATACATATTTTTAATTTCCTATCTGAAATGTCAACATGCACCGAAAGTTTTTTATTTGACTTTTCCTAAAATCTTTTTTTAAATTTTAAATTGTTTGTTACCAGATATAACAACAAGTGGAGATACCACAGATACCACACATACCATGAATTCAGATACAGGTAAAAGTGGTAAGTGTTATTTAATATCATTTTTTGTTTTTTCCGTAATAATAATTTCCCGTCATTGAAAATCTAGTTAAAGGTTTTAAGAATAAAATGTGGCGATGATCTTTATCATGTGTAACTATTGTTCTTGAAACTCGAAATTAGTGCTCCGAAGAATCTTTGTATTGGGCAATCAATTTTTGTGTGACGTAATCAGGGACGTAACATAACCCCAACTTCTCATAAAATTAAAAAAAATTGCACAAGTGCTAACTTGATGAAATGTATACTCCACGAGAAGAATGAGCTTAATTCAAGCTAAAAATTACCTCTTTACTTTGAATAAACACTTTTGAAAATAACCTTTCTACAAAACGTAATATTCAGAATGATATGACACATATGAAATATAAATTATCAGTTAGTTTTGTTTTTCAATATACAAATGAAATAGTCTGTATGTTTTGGGTTTTGTCATGGTCATGTGTATTGTTTTTGCATAAATTCATTTTATCATTTTTGTGAAACATTTTTAGCAGAGACATCAATTAAAACAAATTTACATCTTATTTATATAATAAATATTATATTAAATTATGAATATCGAAAACATAAGGCAAGGAAACATGTAAAAAATCAATACACAAAATATCAAAGATGATCTGACCAAAAGGGTAGTATTTGGTGTTCCACAATCATAATCGTTATAATCTTTTTGCAGACCTTAATTGATATTTGCTGATAATTTTCGAAATAGAAAAAGAAGTATTCATAAAACCAGGAATAAGTTGGGCATGTACGGAGATCTTAAAGTTTTGTGTCAATTGTGTTCAGTATATATACTATTAATTGTTAATTGTTTCAACAATAAGAAAAAAAATTTGAAATTTATCGCCTACATTAATTATGAAAATTCAATGGCAATATATAACCAAGGATTTCTAGGGATTTTTAAACTAAAGTCAAAATTTATTCTTTGGCAGATATCAAGACTAGATAGAAAAAATATCCTGTTCCTATTCCAAAATCTATAAGGGGTAGTCTTGACGAAATTCCTTGAGATATGTTGACAACTGTTTATTGGTGTGACATATGTGTCGGTTGATTAAACAGCTATTCATTTCCGTACACAGCCCAGAAATATATAGGAACTAGCATATAAGTGGGGGGTTTGGAATGCCATAAAACCTGGTTTTACCAACCTGCCTGTACCTAGCCAGTAGTATGACATTTCCTTTCCAGATGTTCTGGGTGTTTGCTTGTCTCTCGATTCGTGTTAGTTTTGTGGACCTTAATTGTGATATTTCTCTTGCAGTTCCATGTTTTGTTATAAACAGCTTTATTCCAAATAAGCGCATATTTATTGAAAGTGCATAAGAATGTTTGCTATAGTTTACATTTCAAAATCTATACTTAGCATTTTCTGTTTTTCTTTTTAGGGGATGAAATTTTAGAGTTAAAGATTTACATAGGAATTCTAACTGGTGTTCTTTTGATTATGTTAATGAGTTTTGCATTTTATAAATGCCATCGTGTAAGAAAAAGGAACAAAACTATAGTAGTTCAAAACAAAAATGAAATCACTGAAAATAATGAAACAGAAAACGGAGATTTTGGGGTCCAACGTGAGCCAGATGAAATGTCAGAGGTGTATGGAGAATACCATACGATTGATGAAAGCAAAATGATCGACACCCCTGGAAATCCTTATTTGGAAATTATTGATGACTCGAGTAGTTATACAAGTGTAGGGAGTGGAAAACAAGATAGGGATAGCTATCTAAAACCGTACACTATCTTGGTGGATTCACTTGACGTGCATCCATACCAAGAAAACATTCCGAATAATTCATGTCCTGATAGGCAAGAAGACACTAGCTATGAACAAGCTTATTTAGATGCTATGAGCAGACCAACTTCGTACTTAATCCCAATGCCTTCACTTAGAAAGAATGACATTGATATAAGTAGATCATGTACTAATATTGACTTTGGTAGAAACGATAAAACTGTCAAAGATGAAAACGAAAATAAACAGTATAGAGCACATAGTGACTCAAACATACGAAATCATGTTGTTATTCCAAATTGTATCAACATAGATCATTAAAAAATCGAAACTTGAATACGAAAATATTTGGTGATGTATATTTAGTAGTTAATAATTATTTAAATTTGTAATGGTTAGATTTAATGGATATTTGTCATTTCGAACAGGTGGTTCTAATATAATATTTATGTATTAAGCATCCATTTTTACAGTTTATAATGTTAACACTTGTTAGATATGTATGTATTTCTTTTTAAAGCTTGGTTCTTATAATATGTTGGAAATTAAATTTTATAAAAACAATGCAAAATTGATATAAAATATTTATGAGGTGGTATATTTGTTTGTACTGGAAATTATTTATTTGCCATGTTAACGATTTGTTACGATATTTTATCTTGGAACCTCTATTATATATCGCCAAACTAATAACTGAAAGAAAAAACTAAGAAAAGTGCATACGAAAATAACCCAAATGTGAGGCAAATACGTAAAAATGCAAGTAAGCGGACATGTGAATAAAAAAAATAAATATGCAACACGTTAAACACAAACACAAATCTCAATCACTTGGAATGTTAACACCCACAAATTCGGAAGTGACTTCAGGTGCTCTTGAATGGTAATTTTGTCATGCTCCTTTTACTACATTTACAATTTACCGGTGTGCAACATCCGAGGATTTGTCAATTCAAGCGAGTTATCAACTCAAGACATGTTAATGTAAGGATCTGTTGTATACTCCTTCATTACAAATTTAATCTCATCATTGACCATTAAATATAAAATAATGTATTCGTATTAAGAATATATAAGGGGAATAATACTTATGGTCTATTGGATTTGTTTGTCCTGTCAAACTGTGTAATGAAACATTCTAGAGGGTATCCCTTTAAATGTTTTTTTCATGGCATAATAGTATAGACATTTCACATAATAGTATAGACTTTTCAGATAATATCTTTAGTCTAATTGATTTGCTATTTGTTGATTTTATTTTCTGATTGTATAATATGTAAAGATAGGAAAGTAGACAACTTCGAAATTATTTTTCCCCATAGCATTGAGAATTCATGGAATCTCAAAGTAATAGGAAACCATTGAAATGAATTTTGTCCTTATATCTCAAATTTAGTTATTTCCATGTGATGGCTACAAGTTTGCTGTAGCGTGATTCCACTAAACTAAACTCACACACATCTGTACAAATGGTTTACCTGAACTATGTAGCTGAAATTTTCAACATATTACCTGTATATATTAAGTGTAATTACCTGAAAAAAACCACGTTAATAGTTAATTGTATCATAAGGTATTTTGATGTTAGTAGTTCATTATGAAGATTTTATCACTATCCCGGCAATTTTGTATACTGCCTGTCAATATTTGATGTATATTAAACTAACGTGTACCCAAAGAAACTGCCAAAATAAACACACATTACTGATTATATAAATCGATGGATTTCGAAAAAAGTCTTCTTCAAATGCTATTTGAAAGTTTAAAAATTTTATGCAAACGTGTGTTCGCATTTTCTATGTCTAATTCTAATTTACTTCTTTTTTTTACATATATATATTACAAATTGTAAAATTTGGACAGGTATCGGTAACCGGGTTCATCAGAAGGTTTATAAATAAATGTTGACCACTATGTTGCTCATGTGATTTATGGATCGGTTGTTTTGACGGCCACTTATTTCGTAAATAACTCAGTATTATAGTAACTATCATATCAGTGGGAGGTTTGGCATGACGTAAAACCTGGTTTAACCCACCATTTTCATTTGTAAACCCTGTATCAAGTCAGGAGAATGACTGTTCCTTTCTAGCTGTTATGAATTTATGCGTATTTCCCGGCCCTGCCAGATTTTTGGATTTGTTTTATCAAACTCTTTTGTATCGTATTGATATTATTCATAAATATAAAACTTATGTTTGGATGTACATATTTCTATGTTTTATCTACTGCATTAGTCAGATATCAACTTTTACTGCAGATTGTTTATTATAGTTTATACAGCATTGATATCAGTTTATGTATATAAAATATTTCTATGTTTTATCTATTGCTTGAGTCATATATGAACTTCCAATACAGTTTATTCTAGTTGATATTATATTGACATTACTTTTTGTATATAGTATATAAAATTCTTTTCTCTATGGTTGGATTAAAAAGTGAACTTTAACTATTATTGTATTATAAGTAACAGCCAATTCCTGTTTTAGTTTAAACTTATTCATTTATTTATTGTGGATCGGGAAACAAGTCATAATAATTCATACTATTCTCTCTTCACTTGGCGGCATTCATGCAGACTCTTTTATAATAATAAAAATAATGATGATGATGACTTCATTTAAAGAGGGTGACTGAATTAGCATTCACTAATCTACCTTGAGGTCCTCACAAAAAAACAAACAGAACAAGTATTTCAAAGATTACAATTTTTGAACACATAATATAACATTCATGCTTATTGATTGTCTGTCGAAAACAATATTATACAACACACAAACATTAAAAGCACATGAGAGGATAGTTACAAGTCATTTACAGTTAAAAAATATACACATTTTCTTTTAAAAGTGCCCAGATTTTCGCATTTTTTTTATTTCATTAGGTAGTTTATTCCGAAGTATTGAGGAGCTATATGTGAATGATTTTTTCATCGAATTTGTGTTAGGCCTCACAACAGCTAGATTATTGCTTGCAGAAGATCTTAAATGTCTGCTATGTAGGTTCATAATTGGACAACAGAGTTCTTTAAGGTAATTAAGTGCTTTATTACTGAGAATTTTATGAACAAGAATCAGTTTATGATATGAAATCTTAGATTTGAAATTTAACCATTTTAGCTCTTTAAATAAATTTACAGTAGGTGTTAGTATTGGTACCTTTTTCGAAATTTACAGGGACTCTTTATTGTTCTAAGGATGCACATCCATTATTCGACCAAATCCGACAGACTACCATCTTTTATCAAGATTATCCTAGCAAATGAGTCAATTCCTGTTTTTGTCCAACTTTATCTGACGGTATCCTCATTACACTGGCGTGCAGTTATTTTTTGCTCAGTTTTTAACCTATTCACATGTGTAGCAATGTTAGTCAAAAGTCCGTGGTTGTTCAAATTAAATAAACAGCAAAATGGTCAACAACGAAATACCAATCAATCAGTCATGGTATTTTGCGTTTTTTATAAGGAGGACAAATATACCTAAGAAGCAATCCAAAAAACGTAATCCATTAGACAGACAAAACCCGGGAAGACAAATGAACAACCACAAAGTTATAAATTAATAAATTAGTGTTCCATTTATTTATGGACTTATACATTAAAGTGCATAACAAGTTATCGATATAAACAATGGCATACCTAGTAGTCAGTCATTGCATTTGTCGCAAAGATCCGACATATTATCATTTTTTATCGATAGCATCCTCGCAAACTGTGCCAAATCCTGTTTTTGTTCAACGTTATCTGATGGTATCATCAGTATATTGGTGTGTGGTTATGGTCTGTTCATTTTTTAACCTACAAATATACATGTATCCATATTTGATGTTTGTCAAAAGGTCTGTATTTGTTCAATGAACAATGGTCAACAATGAAAACAATGACACAAGGTATTTTACGTTGTTCATAAATGTGTGTTCCATGAAGGAGGTTTACTTATGACTATACGGACCTGGTCAATGATTGATTGACAGATGCCAATAACGAATGTTCGCTAAAACGCGTAATTAGATTGGCCGACTGGAAATGAGGTCTTGTCTCTGGTTGGACAATGTTTAAACCCCGAATAGACCGCAATAATCTCACGTGAAGTGAACTAACCTGAGGTACCACTAAGAAAGTGTTGTTTAGACCGATCAGAGAAAAGCAAATTTCCTTGTCATTTAATAATATAATATATAATACCAACAATATAGATCTTCATAATTCTTTGTAAGTTTTGAAAAAAACTGTTTACATAACAAAATAAGTACTGTTGTTACATCATTTATCGTTTAAATTTCAAATCACCTTCTTCACTGAACTCGTGTAACACGTCCGCATATCATTCGGCTCTCCAAGTCATGAATGTCTTTGTCTCGATTAACTTTTTAGTTTATTTATTGATATTCTGACGTGGTATTGTACCGCTAGATATAACCACTGACGAAGTGGTCCTCGTTTTAAGTGTTTAAAATGTTGAATGTATCAGGTGCATTAAACAGATGTATTTGAAAATATTTTGGTAAGATAGGGTGATTCTTAGATTCCTAGGGTGTAGTAGTGTCACTCTTACATTTCTAGGTGACATGGAGAGGGAAAAAAAGTATTTTTTCTACAATCTAAAAAGCTGGCGAAATTTGAATCTAACATTTGTAGAATTATTTCATTATTTTAAAACTGATGAGTCGTAAATCGACGACATTTGCACATCTAGTGCATCAAACTGTATTTGCCCATGAAGTGAAAAACACCAATGCAATTAAAAGGGAGAAAATCAGACAAGTCATAAAGGGAAGATAGCTAGTCATTGTAGCGACAAGGATAGGGGAAACATTTTATAGTGTAGCTGTATGTACTAATAATAATAGCGAGTTTTGTAAACAATACTGATTTCCACATTATCATTTTAAAAGGTATACATATTCTTATGTGCATACTTCATTGTTTATTACTTTGTGAAATATCATACTCGATTCGTGACGTGTAACAGTTTGAATATAAAGAATGAAACAATCGATATTAGAATATTGTATTTTAAAACTTAAAGTAATAGCGTATAGTATTTGTTCAGGGAGAAAAGAGCCTTATTACAGATTTTCATCAAATCAGTGGTAAGTTATTTGTGTATGTACATTTGTAAATATTTACTAACAGGATTGCAGAAAAGGTCAGTCATATTTGCATATCCGAAACGCTGGTGTATAAAGCAGAGTGTAAAGATATTAGATATCGAGACAAGAATACCGAAGTGACACAACAGTGGGAAAAGTGCACAAAGTCGAAGTCCAAGGAAAAGACAGTCAGGACAATGGAACAGAACAGACAGACGTCACAAGGATACGTGTATAGCTGAAAGAATAAAAAACGTATAATAAACTAAGACTAAAGAAACACAGAAACTAAAGCACTAGCAATGTGAACTCCCATAAAACAGGTAGTGACATCAGGTGTTTAGGAAGGGTAAGCATGCCCCGCTCCATTAACGGCACATGTCACATTGCCAGTGAAGTGTCAAGTCGGGTGAGGTGATGATCTTCCTTTAGTAAAATATAGTTTATCACGATACGCTTATTTTTAAAGCCAAACCGAGGGAAAAACTAATAATAATAATTGGTCGAACTCGTATCAAAGTCCCATCATTTTTCATTATTTAACTATATATTAAGTAAAACCCCGGTTTCTCGAACTTCGTTCGCTCGAACTCTCGAACTAATATGTTGGTCCCTACAATAATAAAACATAAAATTACAACGCGAGACTGGAACGTACGTGTAAAATCAATCACGCACCTGTCAAATTTTAACATTCAAAATACTGTTATCGCATCTAATAATTTGTTTCTATCGGGATAACAATTACGGTTCAAAATGAAGTATCCATGTCCTCAATAATAAACATATCTAGAACTAACATTCGACTGCATTGGTCCGAATTGACTGATATCAATCAAAGAATATTTCTGGAATATTTTGTGACCACAGATGAAAATCGTACAGCATCATTGTGAAACATAGAAATTAAGGAAAAAAGACTAAAAGAAACAATACATAAATTTAAAGAACGCCTTAACTTGTATCTTGAAGAGATAGAAGTTAATATTTTTATGCAAATTAATGAAATGTCTGCTAAGTGTACGAAAATGACAAATGAACGATTGTCGCAGATAGATGTCCTACATAATGAATTTGTCAACAGTCAAAAAGAAATGAAAGAATCAGGGGACGACGATTCCGAAATTGAACAATTCCAGAAAATTAAAACACTTGACATGAAAACTCATGAACAAGAAGAAAATAAACACAAATTAGAAACGACTCACGACTTTGACTTTTCTCCATCAGAAAATTTACTAAAATTTGATTCTCATTTTTCATCATTAGGGGACATAACAGAAAAAAGCATACGGTTAAAGCGGCCTTCAAAATCCCAAAAAGAACACCAGTATCAAATAATGGCTTCTACACACGAACAATCTATGCGATTAATATCATTAATCACTGCAGACAATATCAGTCATAACAAAAATATAACAGAAGCATGTTTTATTTCAAATGATGATTAATCTTGTCTTGTAAAAATGAGAAAGAACTGTTTGTTTGTCAAGTAGACGGTAATAAACTTAATAAGACTACATTAGACTATGAACCAAACCGTATTGCAGATTTTTATTCTGATCTTTTACTAATAAGTATTGAAAATGATATTCATAAGTTAAATTTGCAAACATTAGAGACCGGTAGTCACGTTCTAAATTACACCAGGATCTTTGCCATCTCTTGTTCAAATCAGACTATTTGTGTAGGTAGTCATAAAAGATCAGTTTAATAGATATTAACGGAGATATCATCAAGGAATTCAAAACTAGCTTTGATCCCTGGGATGTTTATTTGAGCAAAGAGTTATTTATTGTTCTCCGTCGTCTTCCGTTAATCCTGTTATTTATGTCATGAACAACGGAGGGAATCGCCAGAAATTTTATCGAGACGTACACATTAAGAATTCCGTAGGGTTAGATGTTGACGATGACCGCACTGTATACTTTGGTGGCAGTAAAACAAAAAGCATTTACAAGATATCACTTGATGGACAAGCAAGTGATACAATCCTTAGCTCAGCTGATGGAATAAAGAATCTTTCTGGGTTTGTTTATGAAAGAATATCAATCGATTTTTAGTTTTGAACAATTTAGGAAAGATTGCACAAATATATGAGGTAAGCAAATAATTACCATAAAGGAACATAGAATTCTTAGCTCTATTAACTAAATGTGTATATGATGTGTGTAGATCTGATTTTATTTGTACAATACTCGGAACAATTATTGTAAAATATTTTAATGAAAGAGAGACCTAAGCACTTCACTAGCAATATTTAAATACTATGAATTCAGTTATTTTAGTTGACATCAATTTTTCATGAATTCGTCGATTCTCTATTTCGTGGATTTAAAAAAATATAAATTCAAATGAGGCCAGTACTAAATGATGAAAATAGTTTGAAATTGAATGCAAGATAAATCCAACACGTGCAATCAAAGATAGTATTATTATATGAACTAATGAGAAGGTAGTACAAGGGGAATATGGACACGTGTGAACGAGAAATATAAATGTCACTCACGATGAACGAAAAAACAATGCATTTTCCACGAAAAACGCTAAATAACAACCTATCAGCACGGTCACACGGAAAATAAAAATTGCCAGAAACGTTGCACGAAAGAAACCCTGTACCGCCCTCTAATAACCATTTGTGGCCTGTTCAAAACAAGAAAAAATTCTGCTGGCCAAGATAAAACATAATAAAAGAAATTACGTATTATCTACATTAATAAATCATTAAAACCTTATAAATATTTTACTCTGAAATTGTTTCCATCATTTGAAGTATTTTTTAAATTATTTTCAATAAAAAGGACAAAAATACCTAAGGAGCAATAAAAAAACGTAATCCATTGGACAGAGAAATGAACAACCACAAGTACAACAAATAAAATAAATACGGAAAACTAAAAAACAATGAACAACACAAACTCCAATAAAAGCCAGGTGTGAACCCAAGCGATCCGGAAGGGTCAACAGTTCCTGCTCCGTATACGGCACCCGTCATGAAGTTCAACAAAGTCAATCCGGTGGAAACCGCAAATCTTTGGAGCTAATTATCCAAGCCCAAATCTTTTCCTCTAGCAAACTAAACTCATTCTTCCCTGTCAAAATTGTCAAGTATACTCATCCGGTTTAGATATATTTACTAAAGCTCAAATGATGATATTGCATTCCTGGAATGGACCTCGAGTGTTTTGTTTTCATTTCCTCTTGATAACACGATAGAAAATATATGTATTTGGTTGTGCTTTTAAATTCGTACATTTTGCTGTCCACGAAATCAACGAAAATTGATGTACATAGAACAAAAACGTGTTTCACAGTACTAACGGTTTGATAAGTGGGTTTTATAATAATTTTTAAACTAAAAATATGATAACTCTTTAGTCAATATAACATATGTTAAATACAATTTAAGATCAATAAACGGATTTTTAGTATTAATAATTTAAATTGTATTGTACAAATAAATATCTTCCAATAAAATTTTAAAAAATAGTAATATATCATTCAATACTATACTTTCTCTAATTACAAACAGTGTTGTAAAGGTGCCCATGAAGGACATGGTCATTCAGATGCAAAAATTGAAAAAAAAAACAATATTAAGATTAGTGCAATGTGAAAGCTTATTCAATAGAATAAAAGTTTATATATCGTTTTATAATTTCAAATATAAAACCGATTGGAAACAAAAAAAGTTTGATAATTGAGTTTTATAGAATTAATATTGAAAATTAAAACACATGAATGGGTTTAATAGTCATATTGAAAATTAAAACAAATAACGGTTAAGTCACATTTAAATACATGTATAATCGGAACAAAGCTGGGAAAAGCAGTAGTGAAAATCTTGATTCCAATGACATCAAATACTCTTTGTAGAACTTAGGCCGAAG
The DNA here is from genome assembly GCA_028015205.1 of Mytilisepta virgata. NCBI lineage: Eukaryota > Metazoa > Mollusca > Bivalvia > Mytilida > Mytilidae > Mytilisepta > Mytilisepta virgata. The sequence goes on from CM051510.1 coordinate 4,651,075, forward strand.
CACAACAATCCTTTTAATGGCCATTTTGATGGAAATAAACTTTGGGCAATTACCGAATTTGTTTATTTATTTCATTTCACTTCATTTTATTGTATTAGATAAATATTTTTTTTTATTTAAATCCTACATATTTGAATCATATTACATTTGCTTTGCTAATATGCAAGTTATCCTTTCAGTGTTCAAATACCCTTTTTCAATATGATCGTCTATAACCACTTCTCTTTCTCAATGGAGAATCACGTGGTTTGTAACGTAAAATATATGTATCTTATAATTGTTTCCCGCGATCTAAATATGGCATTTTGAATTAACGCTGCATGGAGAAACATACATTTATCGTATATAAGATGTTTTTTTTTTGCTTGTCCTGATGACTTGATTTACAAAGAAAAAACGAGTTTCGCTTATCTGAAGTATCAATTTGACCAATGAGGAAAGATATGATATCTTAATCGTAATATTTAATGGTTGTGCTTAGAAGCAGGGCAACCATTAACACACACACAAATATATATATGTATATAATAAGCATATCTTTCAACTAAGTAAATGCATTTTAATACTACGATTTACAATTACAACCTGATTCAAAAATAAATAGAATTATCACAAATACATGTAAAACATATATGTATATATCTATATTATCGGAAAATATAAATTATAACATTACATTGTGTGTTTACTTGCAATCAAATTTTTACAAATTCCATTCTCCATATGTAGCAAGCACCTGACGCCGAAATTGGAACGCCATTCTTTTAAATCCCATGAAGGAAAAGTCAGGAATGAGAAATATTACAACTGCTTCGACTCTTTATGTTTCAAAATGTAATAATCAAAAATCTACTTATAGTGTAAGAGTTCTTTTCTTTTTTTTCAAAAATTAATTAATTTTCTTTTCTTTAATTTTTATCCCTTGCTAAATTTTCCCTCAAATAATGTTACCTATAATGAAATCTCCGACATGAAATATTTATGGATTTTATTTAAACGAGCCTTGAAACAAGCAGAGATGCGGGATTTACCGGAAATTTTCACTGGTTTATCAACGATTACAAATCGGATGAATATGTCCCAGAATGTGCATTTACTTTCTAACCTGCAATGATACAGTTTTATCTTTAATTTGGAAATACACACATGATTATGACATATCAAATGTAATTTTTTAGAACATTACAAGATGACGACCTTTGAAACACTAAATCATGAAATGGTACAAACTCTCGATTCGTCTTTAGCGTTTTTTCTGCTTTTCTTCTCCATTGCTACCAGCTTGTGTTGTAGATCAATGTTTTCTGTTTCTATTTGCTCTTTTTCTCTTTTTTCGTCCTGTTCTCTCTGTTTTGCAGCAAAGAGACTAGTTTTTAGTTTTTCTTTTTCTTTTTCAATTATTTCTTTTTCTTTCTCAATGAATTCTTTTTCTTTCTCAATGATTTCTTTTTCTTTTCTCTCCGTCTCTTCTCTCTGTTTTGCTTCTTGTAAGCTACGTTTCAGGTTGATTTTTTCCTCCTCGTTATACTGCAGTTTTTCTTCCACCTCTCGTAAATTCGCCTCAATTTTTTCTACTTCGTCTTCATCTTGATGCAATTTTTGTTTCACTTTTTTCAATTCGTCCTCTAGTTTCTGCATGTCATTTTCGTCTTGCTTCTTTGTCTGATTCATTGACTCTAATCTATTTTCTAATTGATTTTGTTTTATTTTTCCGAGTCGTTGTTCCTCAGTTGCTGCTTTCAGCGATTTATGGAGGAAATCTTTGGTTTTCCTGTTCTCCTCACTTTCTTTCTCCTTTTCTTCTAAATCATTTTCGGCTTTTTTTCTGAGTACTTGTTCTCTTTTTAAGTTGTCTGTAAGATTCCTAATTTCCTCTGTTTTCCTATCTAACTCATTTCTAACATCCGGATCTAGATTTGGTCTTTTCTGCTCATTAATTTTTTGCACCTGCAAAATACGTGTTTGCAATGACAATTAAAATCTAATAATAATAAAGATATTTTGAAAGTACCAGTTCTGAATCCAGGCTCTAAAATTTCCGTTTTCAAGCTCTTTGGGCAAAATCTAAAAAAGATTGAATACATAGCAAACAAATACTCATAATATATAACAAAAAGATGGATGGGTGATTTATTGTGTAACGACGTCTTTTGGCATTTATTACGTCCATATCAGGACGTGTTGATGTGACATGAATATGAACTCTAATTTGTACAAAGCGGAGACCCTGTGTAGAGTTTTCAATGTGCTAGTTCATGAGATAACAGTCCACATGACGTCATATCACATTATCCGTACACAATATACCTACTCAAAGCCTACCTGTCCTTTGCTGTTACACCTGGATGCCGCTAGCTTAACGCGGAAGCAGCAAATAGATATATTGTAACGGGCTTTCATGTTGCGGAATACACGTAAAACGGTAAAGATTTGAAACTGTAAATTTGACGCACAATTTATTTAAAAATAACAATCCAAAGATACTAATATTAGATATAGTCAATTTATACTATGCTGTATACGACGCATTTCAAGGAGTCACCTCTCATCAGCAGCATTAAAACCGAAACATTTGGAAGACCAAAAACCAAACTTATATTAAACAAGAAGTACTCAACCAAAAATACCGAAATAGGAAGCCAAATTTCAGCTAAGGAGATCTACCATGTGCAATACAAGGAATGAACCCTTAGTATTTCTATTATTTTTGAATTTTGCTAAATACTGGTAATTTCCGTAACAAATCAATGAATAATCATGTCAGACAAGTCTGACGACTGGGTTGGCGAATACCCTCGGGGACCTAGGGTCCACCAGCAGAGGCATCATCCCAGGAGCTTCAAAATAACAATCCAAAGATACTAATATTAGATATAGTCAATTTATACTATGCTGTATACGACGCATTTCAAGGAGTCACCTCTCATCAGCAGCATTAAAACCGAAACATTTGGAAGACCAAAAACCAAACTTATATTAAACAAGAAGTACTCAACCAAAAATACCGAAATAGGAAGCCAAATTTCAGCTAAGGAGATCTACCATGTGCAATACAAGGAATGAACCCTTAGTATTTCTATTATTTTTGAAAACACTAAAGGCAAAGGTATCTATGAAATAATCAATTTGCTTTAATTGTTTTAGAAACATTAAAGGTGAAGATTGCATCATTTATTGTTTCGTTAAGACCACATTGTTTCGAGTTGAAGATCATGGGAAATGAATTTATCTGTTACATATCTTAATCAAGTACTTGTTCCCTTATTCTGCGCATGTATTTTCGGTACTTTCCAAATGAATCTTTAGAAAAATCTTACCTCATGCTAAATTGCAATGATATGATTGGTTAAACGAGTACACGTGAAAACTAAGTATATTTACTTTGGGGCAGTTGACATTTTGTTTTTTTAATACATGATTTCCGCTAGAGTTATCCCTCTTTTATATTGTTTATTACTACAAAGAAGACGAAAGACAGCAGCTGGAGTGAACTACTGTTTGTATTATTTGTATACGGTGCATAGTTAAGTACATTTTGACAAAACGTATGCACATAAATCAACGGTAATCATGATAATGAGCAACACAAAGAATATGGAGTAAAATGCTCTGGAGGAGTGAGCATACATTTAAATCCTAAATCATGTATTATTTCTCGTTCTACAATGGTCATGCAGGAATTTAGGGAGGAACTATTTGATTTTTATGGGGGTGGGATCAAAACCAGCAATTTGTCAAAATAAAAAGACAGGATCACTTTAAATGTGAAAACAAATGCAGAACCTGTGTCAATCAGGAAATATTTGGGTTTAAATGAAAATAAAAATTTAGGACGCAATAGCAGCCGAAAAAAACCAGGACCAAAATTTCGACGACAAAATAAGTAGGATCATAAATTTGATCCTTGTCCCCCTCGCCCCTAAACATCAAACCGTTGTCCCCGTTATATAGTTCTTTTGAAGAGGGCTTAGCAAAAGGATTATTATTGTTTAAAAGGCAGTTGATAAGATATATTTGTTACAGAGTGTGTAGTTGACCTAATACGGTATATACGGGGCACGTAAATTTTGTACGGGGTTAGAGCTGTCACCCCTTACGAAATTTACTAACCCCGTATATATCGTATTAGGTCAACTACAGACTCTGTAACTAATAATATATTGCTTTGTTCATTATCAACCTTTGTTCCATTTTGTATCTAAGCAATTTTAGTGTGAATCAAGTCCATCTGTGTAGTGTTTTGTCTGAAAAATCTTTAAAACTGCTATGAATCCATCCATAAACGTCTTTTTTGGCAAACTCGAACAATACTTTGATGAAATAATTTAGAATATTAATCTTTTCCCACTATTTTGCATCTGTTTTTACTGAGTCAATTCCAGATGTTGAAGTACAACGCCGCAAATTTTAATTTCTGGGCCAGGTACCCAGAATTAAGGAAAATTTTACAGTCTTATCATTTTATTGTTTACCAAATCAAGGGGTATGTTTTTTCTCAAGAATTATCGGGAAACTGCAGTATAATTCCAATTGATTAATTACCGAACTCGAACGTTAACTGTAATATATTTAATTATTTTCATTTCATGTATTTTTGTTCACATAGTTAGAATCTTAATAAGTCAACCGTAAAATATAGTCCACCATTTGCATTTTTGTATTTTAGCAGCCCTGGCCCAAACCGGTCTTTCGCTAATGTTGTTAACAACGTAATTATGTAATTGTAACTTAATTCTAAAGTCTTTAGAGTCCATATGGCTATAAAAAGTAGAAATCTTGAGATTTTAATCAGTTGTGATCCCAAAGGGTACAAGCAACATCTACTGCAAACAAGAGTCACAACTCTTTCCTCACATAAAGTGAGTTCTACATAAGTCATTTTGTCGCCATGACTCATTAAGTTATCTTTTACTCAAAATACTTCAGCTACGCCAATTTACACAATTATGTGACAGGATGCGTCATTTTTTAGTTTCTTGAGTCTTTAGATATTAAATAAGTAATTTAAGTCTCTTGGAAATTTTCTGATTTTAAGCATTGTTTATCACCAAATGCCTCGTCTTTAAAAGTTTTTAGACATATGTTTGTATAGCTTTTTCATTTCTGCAAAGAATTTAATTTGTTCTGTTATTTATTTTTATATGAAGACCCATTTGTAACTGCCTAACAAGGAACATTTTTGTTGCATCAGTGTTGGCTGACACATTCTGTAATGCACGGTCCTGTGCTTTGTGTCAGTTGGCACAGAAGTAGATGTCTTGTTCGGTTCGCGTGTTATACAACACCAAATCTCACTGAAGTATAAGAGTTTAAGTTCTATTGATAAGACGTCGAAGACCAAGTTCACTCTGGTACGGGTTCTGTTAGTGGGTAGAGAAAAAAAGCTACAATATTATTGTCTCTTGTTGAACACGCAACGTTCACCACTCGAAGCGAACACGTTAATGGTAGGCCACAGAAGCTAAATTAAACAAAACAAACTACCAATATAAAACAATTAATTAAACACTACCGTGTAAGTATGTCCTGTCCCAACAAGTAAGTTGTCAGTTCCAGTTTAATTTAATTAAAGATATCTAGTCTCATTTTTGACATGAAAACCATCGGTCAATCAAGCCATAGTGACGACTGTACCAAACCATTTGGGAGTAGTGGTGTCAACAAAGACCAGAAGGCTTTAGCTCAGTGTTTAATATATCTTTGGCGAATTTGTTGCGAATTATTCTTAGACGCTGATGCAAAAAGTAACGCTAAATCCATTGTTTCTCACACTCTTGGTGTACGTAGAAGTCTGGGTATGAAGCAGAAGTTGGTATGTTGCTGTTTTTATGCCCCACCTGTGAGGCAGGCCGGATAGTTGTTCGGTCTCTGTGCGTCTCCGTTTGTCCGTCCGTCCGTCTGTCCGTCCCTACGTTGATTCGTTCGCACGAGGTTAAGGTTCAGGTTAAAAGTACTGTTTGATGAAACTTTGTACATTGATAGCTTGTGATATGAACAGCAGTAGTTTGATGCAAAAAGGATGCTGTGATCTTGAGGTCATGGTTCATCGACTTTGAACATCTTTATGGGATTTCAATATTAGAATCCAGGTTAAGGTTCAGGTTTTAGGTAGTTTTTCATGAAGGAGTTATGGTATAATTCTGAAACTGTGTATATGGATAGCCTGATATGAACAGCAGCATTTTGATGTGAAAAGGATGGTTCGACCTAGACGTCCTTGGTCATCGACTTTGAATTCCTGTATGGAATTTCAATATAGAATCCAGGTTAAGGTTCAGGTTGAAGATTTTCTTGAAGGAGTTATGGTATCATCATGAAACTTTGTATATGGATAGCTTGTGATATAAGCAGCAGTATTTTGGTGCAAAACCGATGCTGTGACCTTGTCGTCATAGGCCATCGACTTTGAATTTCTGTATTACATTTTAAATATTAGAATCCAGGTTAAGATTCAGGTTTAAGGTAGTCTTAATGCTCAGGTTGAAGGCAGGCCAGGCATTTAAGTTCTTCGGTCTGTGCCTCCGTCCGTCCATCCATCCGTACGTCTATACCTCCGTCCGTATGAGATTAAGGTTCAGATTTAAAGTAGTTTTTCATGAAGGAGTTATGGTATCATCACAAAACTTTGTACATGGAAAGCTTGTAATATAAACATCAGCATTTGAATGCAAAACGGATGCTGTGACCTTTAGATCATGGGTTTAGACTTTGAATTTCTTTGTGGAATTTCAGTATTAGAATCCAGGTTCATGTATAGGTTTAATGTAATTTTTCATGAAGTAATTATGGTATCACCATGAAACTTTGTACATGGATAGACTGTGATATGTACAGCAGCATGCATTTTGATGCAAAAGGGATCATGTGACATAGACGACATGAGTCATCGACTTTGAATTTCTTTATATAATTTCAATAGAGAATCAAGGTTAAGGTTCAGGTTTAAGGTAGTTTTTCATGAAGTAGTTATGGTACACCATGAAAATTTGCAGCAGTATTTTGGTGCAAAACCGATGCTGTGACCTTGAGGTCATTGGTCATCGACTTTGAATTTCTGTATAGAATTTCGATATAAGAATCCAGGTTAAGGTCCAGGTTTAAGTTAGTTTTTCATGAACGAGTTATGGTATCATCCTGTCAATTTGAACATGGATAGCTTGTGATATGACAGCAGCATTTTGATGCGAAACGGATGCTGTGACCTTGAGGTCATTGGTCATCGTTTTTGAATTTCTGTATAGAATTTCAATATAAGAATCCAGGTTAAGGTTCAGGTTTAAGGTAGTTTTTCATGAAGGAGTTATGGTATCATCAAAAAACTTTGTACATGGATAGCTTGTGAACAGCAGCATTTTGATGCGAAACTGATGTTTTGACCATGAGGTAATTGATCTTTGGCTTTGAATTTCTTTATAAAATTTCAATATTAGAACCCCGGTTAATGTTCAGGTTGAAGGTAGTTTTTTCATGAACAACTGAGAGATAGTATTTCATCTACCCTATCGTTAGGGACTTCAAAGTCAACAATATACAAATGTAATTCTATTTACTAAATACTTACATCATTGGCGGGGCATGTAGTATCCACTGGATACATATATATTTGTTTTTTAACTGCAAGTACTTTTGGACATTTAAAATCTAGACCTTCAAATGTTTTAAGATTATCCTTGAGAACAACGGTTGTCATTAATCGACGAAATGTGCACATTTTGTGCTCCAAAAAGTAGTTTTTAGCAGAAAAAAAATGTATTATTCAGTATTGTAAAAGCAAATTCAGATTATAAACACATGTACAAAGAACTCTCGTAATTTCAAACTAAATACTCAAACTTGCAATCAGATTAGTAAGATCTTTGAATCAAAATAAAAACACTGGCAATGCCTTTACGAAATTAAAGTCCCTGGTGTAGAGAAGTGCAAGGTGAGTTCTTTCAGGCTCTTATGCAATGTGGACCAAAAGGTGTATTCATCATCTGTGAAATCAGAAAAAATTATAAACACAATTGGAAATGGCCCTAAACATTTTTATCTCTATCAAATACAGACTATGCATAAACATATTTTACCATTTCTAAGCAATGGGTCACTTCTTCTGGTTGTAATGGTCCTAGTAGGCACCCATTATCTCTCCTATACACATTCCCTCTGGCTTTATATAGGAATGTTATATTCGTGTTCCTGGTAATGCTGATCTCTAACACATGAAGGTCGTCCACTGAAAAAATTCCTGATATTATGGATTACTATGTATATTTCTATTCTGTCTCCTATAATTGTTCATTGTGTTCTTGTAAAAGTTTCTTTCTGGATTGCTTCTTGGGTATTTTTATCCATTTCTGAATACATCACATTCGACCGTACATTTTTGTGTATTATAACCAACAAAAATCATTACATGGCTACTTTTTAAACGCAATCAGATTTTCTTTGTTTTAGCCCCGGCTTGCAATAAACATCGGCTGCTGATTGGCTATAAGGTGACTTCGGTTTAAAACCCAAGTCCCGGTCTCGTTGTTAAGTACCCTAGTTACCACATTAAATGAGTTACGCGTGTTCTCTATGCATTAGTTGAAGCATATTCATACATGTAAACACAATTTTGCTCAGGATAAAGAAGAAAAAAATATTTCCAGTGACGTCAGTGCTATATATTAGGCCAAAACGTACCATTTTTAAGTAGATTGAAATAACGCCTTACGATCAGATTTCGTATGTTTTAGCCCCGGCCTGCAATAAACGTCGGCTGTTGATTGGCTATAACGTGACGTTGGTTTAAAACCCTTGCCCCGGTCTCGTTGTTAAGTCCCCTAGTTACCACATTAAATGTGTTATGTGTATTCTCTATGCATTAGTTGAAACATATTCATACATGTGAACATTATTTTGCTCAGGATAAAGAAGTGCAAATATTTTCCAATGACGTCAAAGCTATATATCACACCAAAACGTACCATTTCGCAGAAAAATGAAATAACGCCTTATGACCCCTCTCGTATTGGAATCGAAATAAAAACACAAAACTCTGAGGTTGGTACCATATTTACCATCCTCGACATGGGAAGAAAGTCATTTTAAATGCATGATGAAATTGACATCACATGTTTCTTTGCTTTTCGGTCGACACACGTATATTTACCAAAGAAGAGGTTAAAGAGTAAATACATCCGTTATCTAATTTTATAGTCATAGGCATTGAGATTGTTCGTCATTTCAGCAGCAGTTTACAGCCTTCCGCTTCACCTCAGAATGCAAAGACGTGAATCAGGGTGGTACAATTTCATTGATAACTGATAATGTTCACAGTTCATTTTTTTTCAGTGAAATGTTACAGCACCGCGTACAGATTTAGCGTTTTTAAAGGCAAATTCTTAACAGTTTCATTACAAAACTTTGAACCATGTTGATTTCAGAATTTGCCTAATCTTTGTTATGATTGTGTACATTATTAGTGCAGCAGTCATTTTATGAAAAGTGTCTTATGTTCAGACTTGAGACGCTAAAGTTGCTTTAACTTAAAATTTAGCATCTCTGTTAAGTTTGAAAAGATTTTATTATAAAATCACATAGCAGAAGTAAAGAATACGATTGTAGACTTATGAGGCAGTATTTTCTAATATATAGTATCCGTGGTAAAAAAGATATAACTTATTTTGAAAAGCCCAAGACATAGGGAGTAATGAAAGTATATTTCTGGTGTGTACCCTCGTTAGGTCACTTTACTGAGAGGGATAGGTCCAAAACTGAACACTTCGAGAAGAGACTCATGAAACATCCCGAATGAAAAACGCGAGAAAAGGGGAAATAAGACTTACGATATCGGAACAAAAAAACTTCAATAAAGTTTAATTCCCCTTAATACCAATATTACATTTAATCTTTCCTCGCCTAAGGTCCCTCATACGCATTCATTCCCTTTAATTTGACGATAACATTCTGTAAGCTCATATACACTTGACTGCTTTATTCAAAATCAATATCTGGTGAAAAGGTAACATCTGCTCACATAATTCTAAACAGAATAAATACATATGATACCTAGAAGGACAATTGTTCAGGGAACAATTGCAAGGTCTTTCCAGGGTCCGTTTGATTTTTTATCTCAAGTTTGTATTTACATATATGGTTTCTAGGGTGTTGTTTGCATGGTTGCTAAGGATATGAACCATGACCTTGACTCTTGACTCTCTATTTTGCTTGTATAGTTGCTGTGAACATAATTATATATGGTTGCTAGGGACTTTTTCGTTGGACTCTTGACACTCCATTTTCATCTGTAAAGCTGAAATACTGGGTCCTGAACATAAATATATATGGTTGCTAGGTACTTTTCAGCCGGTTGCTAAGGACTTTAAAGATGACCTTGATCTCTGACCTTTGACCTTTGTACCAAAATTTAGATCTTTTGAAACTGTTCTTTTTGTATTGACATTTTCTTTCTATCTATTATAGTTTGCGAGATATAAAATAAAATATAAAAGTGTCAAACGTTCAAGGGGAAGTAACTATGATCAGGAGTTGTCAAAATGTTTTGACCAAATAAAACCAAACTAGTGTCTTTGATATGTCAAACATTTGGTTTTGATATCTGATGACCATTGGGTGCAAATCCCAAGCCTCTACTGTAGTGAACTAGTTAGGGACGAAATAATATAGGACGACTTTATATGCTTTAAATCGTATGAAATTCATTTTCTATCCCCAGTACAAAACAAACCCTGAATTGAAAGACAAAGATGTTTTTGTTCATATCTATAATTTTTAACTTTATGAGGGTATAATAGTCAACCAACTAATTTGATTGAAAATTATATTTATTAGTTAAAAAATGTCGAATTTTGACATTTATAATGGTTAGCTCAGTCCAAAGTGAAGTAATATATGCGAATGATATACAACAGTAATAAAGACTTTTGTTTCTTTTATAAATATGCTCATTGTACTCTTTGAACCACAATTTTCTGGTTAAAATATGATTCTTCTTAAATTTGTTTGGATATTATTGTTAAATATGAGGTCAACTATGTGACATTTGTAAACAAAGGTGTTTATTATTGTTTTTCTTTTCTTTTGTAGTCAATCTTCTCATACTACTACTAATAAACATATGAATGAGATGATTTGCAACCGATTCAATACCTATATCTATGACTAGCTGTTTATGAGTTTTGACCATTTGGTGTTGAGTTATATATTTAATGGGACATAACTGTAACAAAGAGTCGTCAAATTGAGTCGCATAAATATAAGATGTGTATTGACAGGTACTTTTCCATCGGTTGCTAAGGGCTCGATGACCTTGATCTCTGACCTTTGACCTTTGTACCAGTATGTAGATCTGTTGAAACTGTTCTTTTTTGTATTGACAGCTTCTTCCTATCTATCATAGTTTGTGAGATATAAAATAAAATACAAAAGTGTCAAGGGCACTATCCCCTATAAAATGTCGCTGTACGGATTCGAACCAATTCGAGTCAAATGTATATCTTGACATTCCAAACATTTTTCTCAATAATTTTATCAGCTATCTTTTACGTTTTATGAGACAGAGTGGTATCAAGGTTTAAGGTTAGAGGTCAAGTTTTACCTTGACCTTTGACCTTGGGGTCATTTCGAAGTTTTGATCTCTGATGAACATTGGTGCAAGTCTCACATCTCTACAACTAACCGTCTATGAGTTTTGACATTTTACGTGTTCTGTTAATTATTCAAGGGCTAATAACACCTATAAGGAGTTGATATACTGCTTTGACTGAAACACAACAAAGTTGCATCTTTACAAGATGAACATTTTTCTCAATACATTTGTGTGACCTTGACCTTTGATCTTGGGGTCATTTTGAAGAATAAGACATCTGATGACTATTGGTGAAAGTCCCAAGTCTCTACGACTAACAGTTTATGAGTTTTGACCATGTACGTGTTTCGTCAAATATTCAAGGGCCAATAATTCCTATAAGGAGTCAATAAACCAAGTTGAGCGAAACATGACAAAGTTGCGTCTTGCGAAGATGAACATTTTTCCCACTATATTTCATCAGCTATTTTTTACAGTTTCTGAGTTATTTTAATAGCAAGGTTTACGGTATTTGTGCAGATACCTCTGTATTGAAAAGAGTTTGACTTCGCAGTGTCAATCCTGAATCCGGTTTATCATTCCGAACCAATTGGCGAAATATCATTTTGATATGTCGCGAAATGAAGAAAATTCTTGACATCGAACTTGGCGGAAAAGGAGAATAATAATAATAATAATAATAATAATAATAATCAGACCAATAACAGAAAGGTCTTTCCGTTGGAAAGAGGAAAGACCTTAATAATCAGACGAATTACAGAAAGGTCTTTGCGTTGGAAACGGGAGACCTTAATAATAACTAGATGAATTACAATAAGGTCTTTCCGTTGGAAACGGGAAGTACCTGAATAAGACAAATCCTTAAGATTAAAACAGGCGTGATATCCGTAACAAATTAAAACACATACCAGGATATCCATTTTCTTTGACTACTGGGATAAACTCCACCTTATACTGCTCAATTATTACTGGTGGCGTTAGAAGTGTTCTCATTATAGTGCTGATCTTTTGATTCATTTTATCTCGTTTACCATGGTTACACTTGATACCAACTACGCGTCCTGTAAGAATCATTCAATATCAATTCTAAAATGCCGTGCTATTTTCACTATATCAAACTTATCGAATAATTATGTCTTAAGTCATAGTTAAAGTCACAACACCATTCTTTTAAAATTTACTAAAGGAAATGTCAGAATTGGGAACTACTAAAATTGTTTGGACGGAAAAGTAAATAAAATGGTATTCAAATTTATTTTTTTTTTTATCGTTTTTTATTGAAGGAACGACTGCATTTTTTTCGGTCTATGAAAAATGACCGGGAGAAATAACCTCAATCACGTGGTGCACACTGCGTAGCGGGTTATTTGGAAGTTTGCACCATGTACATTGATGTTATTTCGAATAGACTGAAAACAAAATTACAGTCAAGCCTGATTTTTACTAATCAAATGACGCGTTACATCCAATATTACATTATTTCTATTTCTACTTATTTTTGAAGCTGCAAAATCAAAAGAGGTGATATTTGAAAAGCCTTATAGTACAGTTTCTTTTACTTAATTTCTATTTTTGTTTTTTCAATTAAAATTGAAATAATTCATGCACTAGTATTATATTTTACCACGGGTAACATTATATGCTTTAATTGTACCTTATATTAAATCTCTTAACAAACGTATGGCTGCTATAACTTATTTCTTCAATCTAAAACTTGAATATCATAAGTGTTATGCCCCACGAGACTTGACAAAAACGGAATGTGGTTACCCATACTTCCTCTTGCTTCAATTTGTGCTTCTTCTGAAACTTTCAGATGATCCAATTGAATATAATTATGTTATAAAAAATCCACATTGTTTCGAGTGGATTATATGATTTATCGAAAAGAGATAGTTAAATTACGAACTTCGGCGAGGGATTAAAGTCCCGGAGCCCCTATGCATTGAACTACTTGAGTCAAGAACGAAATGTCACAATAAGCTATATTTAATTCTTTAAAACGGTAAATATCGCTTCCCATATATACAATATTAAAAAGAAAATAATAAATAGCTTTTTTATTTTGTTGATTTTATGGAAAATTGCACATTACTGGGACATAACTATGGTTACGGTTTTGAATTTTAATCGCATAATTCACCTGATTGTTTGACACTCATCTTAAACTGGTGTACATAGAGCTGAAGTGAATAGTACTCTATACTTGTACGACAATACCCCCAATGAAGCTATTGAAAAAGTGTGCTCTAACCCTAGTTACACGGACATTTTCTGTTAAATATTTGAACTGCTATAAATAAACTAAACGACAAAGAATCCTAATTTTGTTTTAAGCAGTTAAAATATTTCACAAAAAGTGTTTGTGTAACTAAGATCAGAGTACTCTTTTTAAAACAAAACTTTTTAGTTTAGATAAACGTTTTAAACATTGAATAAGGAAGTAATGTCTGCTCAATTTTGTAAAAATTATTTAAAGAAATGTTTGATTTTCGGATAACTGATTTTTATTCTATAAAATAAATTTGTTTCATTTCCAAAATAACGGAATCGCTATTCTTATTATAGTGCCAATGTCCAAGGGGTTTCAAGAATAAATCCAGATATTGTGAAATCATAATTTTACGCTAAATACAAACCCTAACAATGAGCTAAAAAAAATAAATTTTCTTTTTCTCTTTTCTTTTTACATAAAACAATACCAATAAAATGGACTATAGTTTTTTTTATTATTTTCACATTATTTTACGATGTTTATTTTGAGTCATAATTAGTTTTACGGCCCTTTGCTCTATGTTGTAACCTTTTGTAAGTGACAGCCTCGGTGGTCTCGCGGTAGCGTACTCGCCCCCTCCCCTCAGTGCGGAAGTTCGCGGGTTCGATCCCCGGCCGGGTCAAACCAAAGACATTAAAATTGTTATTTTCTGCTTCTCCCCTGAGCACGCGGCATCTAAGAGTAAGAGCAAAGACTGGTCGGCTCGGAGTCAGTATAATGTGTCCCAGTGGAGTGTTATGTCTTTCTGCGGACACTCACCGCATGAGCTAGCGCTTTAAAAATCCGACTCAGCGTGTCGGTCTAGTACAAAGCAGGGGTCATATTCATTATCATATATAAACATGTTTTCGTCCTGATATGCAACTGGTTGCCACTGGACGTTAAACAATAATTTCATCCATCTATCCATCCATCCTTTTGTAAGGCTCCACACAATCGCATGAATGCATAGTAACCAGAGAAACATTATTTTGTTGTTTATATGAAATTCCGTAATTCTATTCGCCGGTCTGACCTTTTCCTCTCCCCTTTATAAAATAGTATAACATTGTATTGGACGTCGAAAAGAGAGCCGTTATTTTGCTGAGTTGACAAAACTTATTTAAATTAAAAGTTTTACAGCGTATTCATTTTCAGGTGAATCAACTTAAAGTAGTATTCCTTTTTAAAAAAAAATAAATAAAATAAACAATAACTTACCAGAAAGTCACGTACTTCTACACGATATGTGCACCAGTGTTCACATATTTGCTAAAAGTTCGGATTTGTGTGCATTGTCGTACAAGTCACATACAATACAATGAGAACAAAAGAAGTGGCCTTTAAAAGACGGAAGTGAATACGTTTTATGTACTCGTACCCGGTCAAGGGAAGACCTGGGTACTCGTGCATAAAAGTATCCTCTAACGTCTTATAAAGGATACTTCGTTTGTTCTGATTGTACTGTATCTATTAGGTAAACAAAGCAAATTTAAATCCCAATATTATGTTTTAAAATGTAAAAGTAATAACTGTACAACGTAAAAAATCCAAATAAAATATGATTATCCGTCGGTCTTGGATTGGTTTAAGATACTTCATTTTGATTGGGTGTTAGTATTAAGATTAAAAAGGTAATTTACACCCACAAACCGAATGGGGATTGGTGGGGGGGGGGTCAACAAATTTCTTTCCCTTGTGAAAATAAGACATGCTTTAACATACGGTTAAAAGGCAATACTTTATATTTCCTTAAGGTTCATCTATACACTGCAACAAAAATGGCAGTGTTTACACCTTGAAATTTTCTCTGAATGCAGACAAAACTGTGTAATTTTAATAATTTTAAATCCTGGCAGCACCTAGATATATACAAGTTGTATTCATTTTGTTCTTTAAAAAGAAAAAAACTTTTGTGGATTTTGCTAAACATTTTCTTTCCTTGCCACAGGTGGTGTAAAAATAAACAAAGTCTGTTGAAATCTTTGATATGGTCCCCCTCAGGTAATTATTGTATTGTATCATATTGATTGATATGGACAATAGAAATATACTCACAACAAAGGTGATTTAAATAGTGTAAATGAGTGGACTGTATCAAGGAAAACTCAGGTGTTTGTTTATTTCACCATCTTTTGTGGCATGGAAAGAAAATGTTCATCAAAATCCATAAAGTGTTTTAACTTTTTAGAACATAAATTTGATGTAAAATTTATTTATCAAGGTGCTGCCAGGCTTTAAAACTTTTAAAATTACACAGTTTTGTCTGTACTCAGAGAAAATTTCATGGTGTAAACACAGCCATTTTTGATGAAGTGTATAGATGAACCTTAAATGAATTAGAAATACTGTTGCGTGCTTGTGTAACAGTTGATTCTTTCCGGCAGTGTACTTTTTCCCTTTCCAGCGGATTAAGCATAAACTCTTACAGTAAGAAATATCCTATCATGTCCAGGAAGAAGTAAAGTCAAGAAATACCAAAGGGATATTCGAAGGAGAGAAAAATCGTAACAACTGACAAACTCCGGAGAACAACGAAGACAAGACCGAAACAATACATGCACTACAATTAAAAACTAAAAACATATGAACAACATGGACCCCACCAAAAAACCGGGGGTAGACTCAGGTGCCCCGGAAGAGTAAGCAGTCTCTGCTTCCTGCAGGACACCCGCCATGCTGTCCATGTAAAATCCGATATGAGGAAGGGATAATATCAATGGAACAGGTCCATTTTCATTTGGGAAACGGTTTTTCCATACCTGTCAACCAAGTCATGATGACGCCCATAAAACTTTAATAGGATGACTTCAGCTTAGGAGCAACGTACCCCTGTCTGAGCAACTTTTCTGTCAGAAGCTGGGCTCTGTCCAGGAAGTCAATGTATATGTCACAAGCTCTGGAATAACGTATGAGTTGTGAAATATATACTCCATACGCCGGCGCTTCTGGAATATTGCCGCTCAAAAATGGGAAGTTGACGATTGGGAAGTCAAAGTCATCCCGTTTGTCGTAAAGTTTTGTATTCAACCTTCCTCTGGTGTCAAGAAAAGTACCCTTACACTCCCCCCCCCCCCCGAAAAAAAACAACATAAAAAAAACAAAAAACAAAAACAAAAAAAACCCAAAAAACAAAAACAACGCAGACTCACGAGAGCCGATAAAACGGTTTCAGGATTATATATAACTTCCTGGCTACCCCTGTTTTCCCCATCCCACAAAATGGAATGTTTGCTCCCTCTATAAATATTTATGTTCAACGATGAGTTCCGTATTGCAACTTTCCTTAATCAAGGTATTACTTCCTTTACTAAAGAAATTCTTAGTGAAATCTTAGTTTGAGAAACACTTAAGTTAAACAGTATTATGCGATGAGTTATCAGTCAAAGAAATGGCCATACAGTGCAACAAGTTTATTTCGGTATTTTGTGATACATTTTATTATGTATACAGGCCCCGTATTTTACCTGTCGAAATTAGAGAAATCCAATTTAGTTTAAACTTAATTATTATAGGGGATTGGGAAACAAGTTGTAATAATCTATACTAATTCCTCTCCACTTGTAGCGGCATTTTAGCGTATTCTTTATCAACATCTACACGGGTCGAATTTCGTCTTTAACGTAAGGATTCTCTCCTTTAACACGAGACATACCATGTTTTCCCATTTCGGGCGGACTAGCATTTTTTATCTAGAGGAGAAATCCAATAATTCCCGAATCATAACGTAAGATGCTTTTTTTCTAATATTCAAACGCTTTAAAAACCAGCCAACAGCATCCACTTCTCCCATCGTCTTCATGTCACTATGGTCACCATCATGTATCCTTGTAAATCTTATATTGAAAGATATCCTATGCACACTTTACAATTATGAAACAATCATAATCAACACACATGTTTATTTAATATAATTTAATATAATTCAGCAACGTCATGGTTAAGCTCGGTAAATAATTTACATATGTCAGTTGTTATTGAAAGACAAATGCCTCTTTTGTTTTTGCGCATATAGCAGCGCAACGGTATTATGCCGTCGGCGGCTTATCACGTGCGGTTTTCGCAAACTTCTAACGTTTCGGAAGAATTATCAATCGTTGATCACCGGAAATAGAATCAATATCAAACCTAACAAGTATACTTACTATAACTTCATTTATAATTTCGAATATTTATTCCGTTCATTTTTATATTTATTTGAGGTCTCTATAGTATTTTACATATTTTACTCAATAAATTTTCTGAGCCGTGAATTTATGAATGGCAGCATCTAATGGGAAACCCAATTATAACGTAACGTTATTCAACTCTAATCTTCATAACAATTATTGAAAAATGAATAAAAAAACATTGGTTTCCTTTTTAAAAGGTCATGACCTATATTTTTTAACAGCTTGTTCGTTAAAGGGTGTTATTTTCTTCCCGCATGCCAACTTAAAGAAAATTCTTAACGTCAAAATTGTTTATATATCATTTGTACAAAAAACGGTACGACTATTTTATTAGCGGGAAATTAAATAATACACTATTTTTCCAATTAGAGCAAAAAAATATTAAATCAAAAACAGAATCTTGAAAAATAACAAATTATGATTCAATAGAATAGCAATCCTTTGAAAATGACACGTTATTCTTAATGATTCGAAATGGAATATCATGAAAACAAGTCCGGTGACCACATATGTTTAAACCAAATTTAGATCAGTATTACTTGAAATACCTTGGGGTCGATTTTAAAGAAATTCCTAACGTCAGAAGTGAATAGAGGGATTTGTCTTTAAACCAGAACTGTTTTTTCTGGTGGAAGTTGTATTACACAA
Source organism: Mytilisepta virgata (assembly GCA_028015205.1). Taxonomy (NCBI): domain Eukaryota; kingdom Metazoa; phylum Mollusca; class Bivalvia; order Mytilida; family Mytilidae; genus Mytilisepta; species Mytilisepta virgata. Next base: position 4,669,727 of record CM051510.1, read on the forward strand.
CAGTGTCGCGATGGATGTCGGAAAGGAGGGTAAAAAAACAAGGCATGTACAAGTCTAACAATACACACATAATTACATTACAAAGTGGGGTTGGAAACGAGAAATTAACCAGAATCAATTACAAATAAGTAAAAAAACAAACCATCATCATTGACACCAATAAATATTTTTCCATCTCCTTCTTCAGTGTTCAGAAATCCAGATACATATTCACACAGGCTTCTTTTATTCTTGTTTTTCGAACGCACGTCCAAGAAATTGTCCAAACCTTTTCCATGTATATCTTTAAACTCAAGTTTCCTTGATTCACTGCCAATATATTCATCAACTTTATATCTTAGTTCTTTATTTACACGGTCTTCCATATCTATTACATTTATAAAATTTCCTCTAAAATTCATTAGCGGTAATCTTACTTGATTTATAATCATAAAACAAAGATCACACAAAAGTATACAATATGGAATTAAACAACTATCGGTTACTAAGAGACGACTGACTTCCGCTTGAATTTCTAAAAATGCTACACAGTCCATTATTATTTTACTGTTGCTATTTATAAACATCAAACTGAATCCGGTATTTTAAACTATTGATTGACCGTAGAAGCACCAGTTAACTTTACAATTAGAACTTCATTTTATATGACTTCCATGCAATGGAAAGTGTGAAATTATTTCACCCGGAACACTTTTGTATACATTTTACTTATTGAAAGTAATACTTTAGAGAAAATTGTTCTTACCTTTCATCAAAAAAAATTGGCACAAAACAACCTTGACTTGATTATTTTATGATGTCATAATTACCTCAGTGTCACATTAGCTTTTGTGTTTAGTTTTGACAATAAGGTACCTTTAAATGTTATATGATACAATTAGTGTGTAGCCTTAAGTTATTTTAGGTTATTGTTTAGTCTTATGAAGTAAAAGGTTCAACACACATGGAATTAGACTATTTTATAGAGGGGTGTTGCCTTTCAAAATAAAAAATTGTAACTGACAGACACTCAGCAGTTAAAAATACATGAAGACTGGCTGAACATCAAGATAAAGACCACCTGGTGATGTTTTTCATGCGGCTAAAGGTACATATTCTCTACGTACGGATATTGGAGTTAACTCCAATATTCAGTTATCTTTCCAGAGAAATATCTTGTATTTAAACTAAACGGCAATTTGTTTTCTTTCTTGAAATATTCAGTTTGGCAAGGCCTTCATCAGACAACTAAATATGTGAAAAAATATATCTCAAAACATATCCAGTATTTAATGTCATCTATACACCATTGTTGACAATGGATACAATTATGACTTGCATATTGCATTCCACAATTAACTTTGTTTGCGTTAAAAATGTCAAGTAAAATTGCTTAACTTTGAGGTTTTTTGGTTGGGTCCATGTTGATCATATTTTTTTAGTTTTTAACTGTAGTGCATGTATTGTTTTGGTATTATCTTTGGAGTTTGTCAGTTGTTACGATTGTTCCCTCCTTCGAATATACTTTTGATATGTCTTGGCTTTACTTTGACAATGATAACTTTCAGGCAGAGATTTGAGGCTGCAGCAAAACACGTCTGATGGGAAGGACATCCGTCAATGGATCAAGTCAGTAGTGAACTATATTTATGGGATTTCAATCATCTCCAAGTGGTATGGATGGTTATCTAATACCAACAACAATCAGGAAGGATGGATGATGGATAGGAAAATTGTTGTATAACGTCCAGTGGCAGCCAGGTGCATATCAGGACGACAAGCAGGAATGTCATTCGTCACTATTTCCCATCTTTAAGCATGCAGACATTACACAGGAACGACAGTGGTTAGCAGAAGGTGTGTATTTGTTTAATTGTGCTTAAAATGATAAATTCTATAAACACAAACAACACATTCTTTTTATATTGGAATGTTGTTTTACCGACACAGACCTAAATCATGATATATTCTTAATAAAATTCGCTATTTTCAAGAATTTTGTAAACATATTGCATTACCGGTACTTTTTTCATTTGTTAACATATAGAACAGTCAGTAGTGGGGCAACAAGAGTACATTAAATTTGATTGCAAAATTGGATTTTTTCATGCAATTTTGTTGCATGTTCAGTGCAACACACACTTTTTAAAGAGTGTTGTTGAAAGCAAACATCTACTCCATGATGTGCCAAAGCTATCCCCTTTTCAACGACTTATTCCTTGGAAGTGTTAAGGACAATCATTAACCACTTCGCACCTGAGAGCAGGCATTTTATTTTTCTATCCTGCCATGCTAGCAAGGTAATATATGTGAATTGTTAAATGCATGTAGCCTGAGGCAATATTTGAGGAACAATATTGTTAGTGACTGTCTCCATGTCTTACATACTATGTCAGTTATATTTATTTATTTTCATACATCCTCAGTCATTAAATAATTATCACAGTGAAATTTGACATTGAATTGCCATAATTTATTTTCAATTTCTATTCCAACTTAAAATAAATGAAATGGGTCATATATCTTCAGATCAAGGAAATAGGTAACGATCTATTGGTAGTCTGAATACATAAGAAGCTTACTTTTTGAGCTCAATGTTTTCTAATCATTTTTAAGCAATCATGGGGACAAAACTGCATAAAATGATACAAATTTTATAGCCTTCATAAGAAAACATTGATGTACATGATATCAGACTTTTACTTAAGATATGTTTATTGCTTTCAGACTATGTGCCTCTGTGTTGGTTTTGTGTGTAGTATTTCTACCGCTGATGTGAACCAAATTGTTTGTACTTCCAAGTCTGTGTATTGATCAGAAACCAACTTTCTTGTCTTCTTGTTGTTTGTTGAAGCTCAAACCCCCAATAATTTTAATGGTAATCCCTAACACGAACAAGTCTTTTCGAGTTTGTTGGTATCTCAGTTGGGTGGCAATTGTGTCATTTACCTACATATTTGATATTATTTTAACAAGACGTACATATGAATTGGTTTATTTTCATCAAAGGGCCCGACATTCTCTATAAACCTGTACACGTCCATGCTATATTCGTACATGCAGGCATGCAATACAGGGCGATTCAGGCAGTTATCAATGAAGATGTGGTGTTCTGTTATACATTGTAATTTATCTTGATGCATGTGGTAATTCACTGCAGACATGGCCAGTAAAATAGATCTTGCCATAGAGATGCAGCATCCATATGTACACGTATCAAAAGAAGCGTTGAATTTATAAACATTGGTATACTATCAAACCGTTAAAAAAACGTTAATTTGAGCACAGTTGTGAATCAAACAATATGTTTACTTCGAAATTATTACTAGGACTTCATTTCTCAAAATTCCGGTTATACACTGTTATAAAGATGATTGACAAGGTGTCCGATTAGGCATTACATACTTATGAAACCTTATTGACCATTGACAATCTCTTACCAAATTAATGTGACAATAAAATGAGTGATGTTAGAAACGTTCTAGAATATTACAATTGAAATAATTCAAAACAGGCATCAACACTTGTGAAAGGATAACGTGGTATGATGAATTAAGACATCAATGTATTTTGGAATGTAACGAATTCTTCTTAAAATCAATTTTTTATATATACTATCAAAAGTTCAAAATATGAGAGTAATTTGTACAAAATTTAACTAAAATTCACTTATAACTTGTACAATAATTCACAATATGGGCTTGGTTAAAAACGGCATTGATTTTTATTTCATGACCACACAATCAACCTTATTAATAACATACAAAAATAGTTCTGTATCATTTGTTTGAGCGTGTGAGTGAATTATGGCAAGGGGAACTGTACAATATCGTTTGCTTTGTACATTTACTTTATAAGTGCTGCACCCCCTTTGCATTTACACGACAGAAACCCCTGACCACCAGTTTTGGAAAGCCTTTTAACTGCTTCACGTAACAAAGGTTGAAGCTCAGATTTGTTATTCTCTTCTAGGTTCAGAACTTCTTGGACAAATTTATCCTGCTGATCAACAATGCTGGCCATGTTTACACTATTACAGCAACTGAGTAAATGACCAAAAGAGTGTTCTCAAAAACATGGGATATAAATCTTTGGCAACGTGTTAAAAGAATTGACCCCAAAATTATTGACAGTAAGAAGGTGTTCAAGAAGAGTTGAATTCAAAAATATTTTCCTTAAGGCAATTAAAAAGTAATACTGTTTCAAATATCTCAAAGGGCCATCACTTCTATCATATTTTGTTATCATATATCCTTACAAGTTTTTTGTACAAATTACAATTTTTACAAAGTTATGCTAACAAAGTACATACACATTACATTATGAACTTTTTTGTACACATTATAACTTGTACACAACATATATATATATATATATATATATATATATATATATATATATATATATATATATATATATAATTTTTCTAATTTTCAAATTCACATTTTGGTGATTTCTGGACAAATGGTTCCACTGCAATCATTAGTAAGAAGAAAACGTTGTTGACAGTTTAACACTGAACTTTGGCAGGTCTTTCTTATCTTATTGAATTAGATAAAACTTGGTCGTTCTGCGCAATACATTAAAAGTATTTCAGAAACCATTCGTTAAATATCAAAATCACGTTTCTGAGAATGTTACTTCTAACAAATAGAAGGATGTGGTTTGTTTTATTTATAGCTGCTATGGCTGGTAAGATATAAAATGTTTTAAAGTAACCTGGAGTTTTATTATTTGCTTTGTTACTATAATTTTAAATGGTTTTCTTAAAAATGTTTCTCACCTGCCGCTGTATAAGACAATTACATTCAAAATCCACGAATGGCTAAACCTTTCATATGCTCGGAGAGACTCTAGAAATACGTCCACGGCACTGATAAAAATAAGTTGTCAATGAATATATGTATATAAATAGAAGTATGATAAACAATAAGTAGTCAATCAATATCTGTATATAAATAGAAATATAATAAACACATATATCAATAGAAATTACAATTACTAATACATTTTTGATGTGCATTTGAATATTCACAATTCACATTATTATAACCCTTTCGCTTACAAGTATGTTTAATGGATAGTTCTGTGGGTTGTGCATCATTGTGGAAAATTGATAAAAGGTGTCTATGAGTAGTGTAGGCTACTAAAAATGTGTCAAGAAATTCAAATTGCAAGGACGAAATCACTCCTTGTTAAAGAATACAAAACATTGACGAGCAAATTCACGAAATTCCAAAATTGACAAATTGGCTATCCAAAACCAGTTAAATGCAAAGCTATATTTGAATAAGATGCAATCCTCAATGATTTGTGTTTTTTTCAGTTTTATGTCATGCAGGATGCCCACCGGGGTGGCATCATTATAGTACATCTTGCTTCATGTTTAGTACAGAACATTACAAATAGGTAGATGCTCAGGTAAATAAGTTATGATTATAAACAAATATTAAATGTTATGTCTTCGATAGACTGACGAATAATAATTAGTCTTGTGGTTATTATATCAAATCCCTTACAAAGACTCTGAAGATGGACATATACAAAATATCTATTCTTTTTGATACAATGCTGCATGATTAAGGTTTTCTTATGCAGTAACCCCTTTCTTAAGTATTTTAACTTTCACAATGCTTTGTATTCGTATCTAGAAATTGTTACATACAAGACATAATATAACGTTCTAAGATTGAAAAATTCACTATGATTGTTATTAGAGTTCTTGTCGAGCACATAACGCTCGCCTTGCTGAAGTAGAAAGCCAAGCCATTACAGATTATCTAAGATTGACTGTCTGGTCTCTTAATACAGGTACATATCGTTTCATTATTATTATTTACCTTCGGAGATTTGTGATTTTGAAAAATGCAAATACAAATCTTGTGATTGTTCCTTATTTTTAAAATGGTCCGGAATATCAAGTAAGCAATCCAAAAGGCTTAATTCATATTCACAGACAAGAAATGGAATACTAATGAACAAACAATAAAGATAACACAAATTCATAACAACTCAGATAATTAAATAAACAACAGCATGCAGAATCAGAGAAACACTCAATGTTTGAAACAGTTCCTTCACAAAATGCATTTCAGCAACCAGCATAGTGTTGTTTAAGGTTCAAATTCAGTAAAAACTGATTTTCGATGTTACTACATGTATATTTGAGTATTGGTTGTTTGTCTGAAAATAGGACGTGGAAGGGGGGGGGGGGTTTGATCATCCTGCAACAGGAGGAAGTTTGGTTCTTTGTTCAAGAGATTAAAGCGAATTGCCAAAAGAAAAGTTAAAAACAATACTTATCATATTGAATTTAAATGAGGTCAACGAACAGAGACACCTTGCAAGAGATTACAACACAAATAAGACAACCTTGACTCATAATACCAATTGATACCAGATAAGGAGAAAGGAGTATAAGATGGTCAAAGGTTGATTGGTATGCCATTCTTGACCTTTCCTATTATCATTTTTATGTTCATTTAAACATATAATATTTACAAAACCGATATCAACATGTGATCATTCTTTCCTAGAACGTTGTACATTTTTTACCAAACGACTGGTACCCTACAATGATAAGTTACATGTAAATGTATAACACAATAAATTAATGTTTTATTGAGTAACACCTGTAATCTCCTCTTATAATAACACAAATCCAAATACCCTCGTCACTATGTATGATTTTCTACATGTAAACTAATTTTCACTCTTATTAATATGTTGAATTTGACCTATAGGAAACGATTATTGGTTAGGAGGTAGAGATGACCTTGTAGAAGGAACATGGGTGTGGTCATCAACTGACAAAGAGTTCACCTACTCGGATTGGTCACCACATGAACGCAATAATAAAGACGGAAATGAAAATTGCTTGGAGATGGATGCTTACAATCAGTATCATTGGAATGACTATCCATGTAACAAGTCTCAACGTTTTATTTCTGAAAAAAGGTACGTCTGTATTACCGTATGTATACACGTTAAAACATGTCTCAGTTACGCTTCGGTTAACATAAATCTTTTTTCGGGACGACCAATCGGTCCATGTACTGGCATATGACCTTCAGTGCAATGAACTATTTTCTAAAGTATGTTGCAGCGAACTGAGTCTCTCATTTTACGATAAATAGCAAGCGTTTGAATGCTTAATGAGTAACATTATTGAACAAATTCTAAAAACGGAAGTTACCGGCAATATATTTTAAATATGATCAATAAGGCTTTCCCATTTAAGTTTTTTCATAACTTTTTAACTTAGTCCATTGTAACCATTGGTAGAAATTTTATGACTTTTACTAACCTTTCGAATAGCCCATTGCGCTGTAGGTAAGAAAAGATCAGTGAATTTAATTTATCTCTTAACAGTTCGCCGGTACATTTTCATTGTATTTTGTGAGTTCCTATTTACTCTTTTTCAAACTAGTTGATGTATGGCTCTAGTTTATTAATCTTTAAATGAAGATTGGACGGCATTGCACAATTGTACCTCAATATAACATTAAAGAGGTATCTAGAAGGTATGTCGAAGAATTTTAATAGAGATCGTAAAACTGATTGTTTTCACTTCTGAATTAGCAGCACGAAATAAATTGTAATTCATTCTTATTCCATTAACATTTTGTAGAGCATTAATATCAACAATGTTTAATTATTCTTAGGCCAATTAAAATCATGGGAGGAAAATATATTTATTATTGTTTTTCAGAACCCCAAAATAATAGGTATTAATGAAAAAAATTTACTTAAAGGCTAAACAATTGTTTTAAAATGTTATCAAAAGTGCAGGACTGAAAATTTCATAGATACAAACAGTCTATTTTTTTTAAATTACGTGCACAGTACTACCACCCTCCTCCCAAAGATTCAATGGTTGCTCCCTTACTTATGAAATATTGTCATTATACACATCAATACAAAATACACCAGCGCGCATATGTATATACATGTATTTATACCTTGTCGCAAATATCATGTATATATGTTTCGTTCATCACAACGCAAATTCTTTAAAACCGTTCTGTCCGAAACATTGCACTGCATAATACTGGATAATTGATAACACAAAACTATAACTATTGCATTGGAAATTTGTCAGCGTAGTTACATGTACATGTATTCATCCGTGTACCCTTTAAAATAATGGGTCGGTCCAACTGTAAACCGTTAGAAAGTTGAATTGTATACTGTATACCACAACACTTTGTGGGAGGGGGGAGGCTATCGGATAAAACAAAAATATTTAAAAGTTACCTGTAGTTTTGGAGAACACTTTTACCTAATTTTTAAAAACGTCTATTCCGAAAATTTTCGAAAAATATAGAATATGTAAGAGACTCAGTTCGTTGCAATGTGCTTTAAATATGGACTGACAAAGGGCCGGTGTGTGGACCATGTAAACTGAAATGGCCCGAGCCATTGAAATGACAGAATTGTTTACTAATATGCAGTAAATGTTTATATGTGCGTGTGGGTTTGTGTGTATTTAGGTGTGACAGCGTCTCATTTGAGTATATATCAGGTCATTCAACTCTCACATGATGTGGTAAATGAGAGACGTTTCATAATTGGTCTAAATTAAAATTTATATTGCTGTATTTTAATTTCAATTATTCATCTTGAATAGTAAAGGAGAAACTCCTAAGTTTACTCAAATTATAATATATCATCTTAGAAACTGCTGGTTTCATAGCTGATTAAATTATTTCTTTTTTTTTTCGCAGATATCAAGATACAGATTAGTTATGGGACGAAGCGGTCGAAGACAGGAATATAAAAGTATTTGAAAAAAGATTGTACATTTGAACACCAAACAAGTGATGCAAAAAACTAACACCTCTAGCTAATTACAAATTTTGAAGACAAAATACACGAACGAATTTACGATAAGCGTTATGCGTTATAAATTTACGTGAACGGCGGTCATTTTATATATATTTTATTCTTATAATTTTACTATTATTTACAGAGATAAAACTTAATGTGATTGTATCTGTGTCCTGTGATATATATATTGTGTGTGAAATTGATCTATGTGTGTAATGAATTTGGAAATGGACCAAGGGGCTTCAATATTTATTCTTTGCCCGACTAAACCCTGCTACATATTTGATAACACGCGGTTTCAAGAAGGTATACACATGATAACACGCGTATGCGATTTAAAGATGCATGATCTGATATTTGATTATTTTTCTCATTTTCAGATTTCACATGTTCGTCATTTATGGACAAAGTGAATAAACTCATGGTATAAAATGCATAAAATTTCTATAAATGAACATTCATTTTTCGGATTTTTCCAGCAGTTAATCGTTTACGGATGATCGCTGGTCTAATAGGAAATAAATAGGATTTGAAATAGGTGTTTTAGTTTGAGAGAACATATGAATAGTAAACAAATAAGCAAGAAAAAAATATAGGTTCATGAGCTCATTTTAGAGCTATAAGGCCTTGAAAATTTGCAGGAAATTGGGTTTTCTCTGCCTTTTTCATTGTCTTTGCATTGACAACTTCAGATTCTCAAAGATGTATGAAAAAATAAAAAGGATTTCATACAATTTTGTCAAATACCGAAAGGGGGAGATAGGTAGAAGTTTGTTTTCCATCCTCAAGTCAGTCTGATCACCACCTTTGGTTGACTAATATGTCAATCGGATCACAGATGCAGAATAGCATCTAAAACTCTCGTTCATTATGTTTATATTAGTATACATCTTCATTGCTTTGATTTTTATCTTCTTTGACTTCATGTAACGATCACCTCAACAATCTTCCTATAAATTTTATCGGAACATTCCATCACAACGTACTTCAGTATACAATGTCATGTAATGTTGATATTTATTTTCCCGGTATACTATATCTTCCACATCAATTATTGGTAGAAAGAAGTAGATTTGTTTTATAAATATAAAAGAAAATTATTTAAAAAATTAACGAATATTAAAAATAATTCAAATATGCCAGTACAAGTTAAGACATGCGGTTCAATAGAAGTATTTTTCTTATCTACAACGTTTCTGTATCCATGTCATTAAAAATACTGAAACATCTGGATGATACAATGTCATATTTCTTTGGTATAAAACTAGTTTCTTCGAAATAAGTTGTGTCGATAGATATAGATTTTTGTATTTAGAATCTTATTGCCATCGAAACAGCTTTTATACCTTTGTAACTGTTTTAATAACTTTCACAAAAAGCTAAAACCGTCTAAGGACAGAGCTGTCAACGAGGGAGATACAACTTATTTTAAACAGATTTCACAGTATTTAACAGTTATACTATGTATAAATTCGGGCTAGCATCTAAATACTAGCAACTGAGCTGGGAATATCCTAGGGGAATTGGTGTTCACCTCACCGGAATCGACTTAGGTTGGAAAATAATTAAATTTTTGATACCCATTTTGAAGCACAAGATGTGCAAATTTCACCATTTTACGCCTCATCAGTTCTGCTCAAGGCCTTAAATGTTGAAAACCAAAATAACAGTCCAAAGACTTGAAGAGCAAATTACAAAATACTAAAATGACCAAAAAGGGTAAAACAAAGGCAGAGCTATGCATAAGATAAATACTCCTTAGTTTTCACAAATTTTACAATTTTTAATAGTGAAGTTTAGGTATTAATTTCGGGCTAGTATCGAAATACTAGTAACTGAATTGGCCATACCCTAAGGGACTTCGAGTCCAAAGCAGCGACATCGACTCAGTTGTAAAAATGGAAATTATTGATACCAATTTTGATGAATATGATGTGTACGTTCCGTTTATGTACCCCTCACTGGTTATGCTTAAGGTTTACTTAATATGATGTGTACGTTCCGTTTATATACTACTCACTGGTTGTTCTTAAGGTTTACTTAATATGGTGTGTATCCGTTTATGTACCACTCACTGGTTGTGCTTAAACTTTACATAATATGATGTGTACGTTCCGTATATGTACCACTTACTGGTTGTGCTTAAGGTTTACTTAATTTGGTGTGTAAGTTCCGTAAAAGTACCACTTACTGGTTGTGCTTAAGGTTAACTTAATATGGTGTGTACGTTCCGTTTATGTACAACTTAATGGTTGTGCTTAAGGTTTACATAATATTGTGTGTACGTTCCGTTTATGTAGCACTCACTGGTTGTGTTTAAGGTTTACTTAATATGATGTGTAAGTTCAGTATATGTACCACTTACTGGTTGTGCTTAAGGTTTACTTAAAATGGTGTGTAAGTTCCGTAAACGTACCACTTACTGGTTGTGCTTAAGGTTTACGTAATATGGTGTGTACGTTCAGTATATGTACCACTTACTGGTTATGCTTAAGGTTTACTTAATATGGTGTGTACGTTCCGTTTATTTACCACTCACTGGTTGTGGTTAAGGATTACTTAATATGGTGTGTACGTTCCGTATATGTACCACTTACTGGTTGTGCTTAAGGTTTACTTAATATGGTGTGTACGTTCCGTTTATGTAGCACTCACATTTTGTGCTTAAGGTTTACTTAATATGGTGTGTACGTTCCGTATATGTACCACTTACTGGTTGTGCTTAAGGTTTACTTAATATGGTGTGTACGTTCTGTATATGTACCACTTACTGGTTGTGCTTAAGGTATACTTAATATGGTGTGTACGTTCCGTTTATGTACCATTCACTGGTTGTGATTGAGGTTTACTTAATATGATGTGTACGTTCAGTATATGTACCACTTACTGGTTGTGCTTAAGGTTTACTTAATATGGTGTGTACGTTCCATTTATGTACCACTCACTGGCTGTGCTGAAGGTTTACTTAATATGGTGTGTACGTTCAGTATATGTACCACTTACTGGTTGTGCTTAAGGTTTACTTAATATGATGTGCACTTTGCGTTTATGTACCACTCACTGGTTGTGCTTAAGGTTTACTTAATATGGTGTGCACTTTCCGTTTATGTACCACTCACTGGTTGTGCTTACGGTTTCCTTAATATGGTGTGTACGTTCTGTTTATGTACCACTCACTGGTTGTTATTAAGGTTTATTTAATTGAAAAATAAAACTACAATACAAAACGTTAAAGATCAATCTAACTAAAATTAGTTCTGCGCACGCGCCCCTTATTTATGCAATACATTACAATATTCCTTTATTGCAACAAATGGCGCCCTTACAGGCAGAGTTGATGTGTCGTGCGTGGTCAATATGTTTTATATTTGACCAACTAACCAGCGTTTTGGAAGTCATTTACAATTGACCTATCACTGGCAAATTTAGTTTTTGTTTGAATAGTTTTGTTGTCTACCCGCTCTCCCGTTGTCAAAATTTCAATGTTTGTGAACGAGAATCTACCTGATACACAACTGTTTGTTCTCATACTTTTTTTTCCGGCGTTAATAATTCACCCTTTTGCCAATGCAATTCCTTGGTAGACTTAGAAACATTAAACTTCAGATTATGAAATAAAAATAGTATGGAGGCTGCCATATTTGTTATTCTACATTCGGTATTACTGTAGACGCTACGATAACTTCTATGCCAGTTCAATACCCTAAGACATGACCATTAATTGGCTGTAGTTAAATCTCCCACACGTGACATGTAAACAACCGAACTAAAAGGAGAACTAATTTTAATCAGATTAATTGAAGAGCAAATTTAAATATACCAAAAGGGTAAGAGCCAAAACAGGACTATAAAGGAGGGAGATACCAAATAGCAGTAAATTTAAAAGCAGCATTCTCAAACTATCATTGAATACTTACAGCCTGTGTTAACTCTATCCCAAGAGTATTGCCAGGTCTTTTATATAGTGTATTATCAACATATCAAGTTGATTTTGACTATAATTGAAAACTATCGTTAAAGCTTCTGATTTGAAACACTGAAATAAGCCATTACTAGAATTATACTCTCTGTTTTTATGCGTGGTATGCGGCGTTGCATTTATTGATGATAATGACAGGGATATCTCCGTAACTCCTTAAAGATAAAGAAATCAAACTAAAGTCATTGTCGGTCCCTTGTGTGTTTTGTTCAAGTTTTACATGGATAAATTGTATACATGCATTTTTATCCGTTTCGTGCCTCATCATTAATTTGCAATAATGACTGATAATGTTCTTACAATCTGTTTTATAGCATGTTATTTCTACGTAATAGGCACAGTAAATATTGAGTTTACTTGATTATTCACTTTACTTTCCCAGATGGGCTAAACGTTATATATATATATATATATAACAACATGGAAACCAACAAAAAACCAACAATCAGAAGCATGTGGTGTGTTTTATTTATAGCTGCAATGTTTGGTAAGAAATACAAAGTTTTAAAGTAACCTGGTGTCTTATTATTCGCTTTGTTACAATGTGCTATAATTTTAAATGGTTTTCTTAAAAATGATTCTTACTTTCCGCTTTACAAGACAGTTATAGCAAAAATAAGAGGACAAATATACCTAAGGAGCAATCCAAAAAACCTAATCCATTAGACAAACAAAACCCGGAAAGACAAATGAACAACCACATGCACAACAAATAAACACTGAAAACTATAAAAATGAATAACACGAACTCCTATAAAAACCAGGAGTGAACTCAGGTGCTCCGGAAGGATAAGATGTCCCTGCTCCGTATACGGCACCCGTCGTGAAGTTCAACAAAGTCAATCTAGTGGAAGTTACAAAACAATGGAGGTACATGAAATGTTACGACAGTGGGAACAGGTCCAACATCATCTAAGATATTGGAACAATATAACGGTCAATCAATTCGTGATGACGACCGTAACATTTCCTAAGTGATGACATCAACTTATTCCTGATAAAACCCTGGTGAAGAAGCTTTTGTGACAGCAGTAAGCCTCTTTGTTGAAAGTCCTGGTAACTCAAGCATGCCCTTGTATATCGGATAAGCTGAGAAACGTAGACGCCATATCCAGGCGATGCTGGTATATTGCTACTCAAGAAGGGAAAGTTAAATATAGGAAAGTCGACGTCATCACGTTTGTCATAAAGTTTCATCTTCATATGTCCTTCTTTGTCGTGAACGTCGAAACATTAAAACCAACAGTCTCATTTGAAAGAATAGATATGGAACAACTCACCCAGCTGTATAAAGTTAAAATTTTCTTTTTCTGGAAAGTTTCCAGAAAGAAACACCGATTTCGTGTTTTTTCGAACGGACAATTGAAGGGCAAATGGTCCAGATTATCATGGAAATTGGTTCATTTATGTTGTTTTTTTTTAGTTTACGAATTATGGTGAACATAATCAAGGCCATTAATAGAGTTTTCTTTTTCATATTTTGGGTGATTTTTGTCAATTTCGTTATTTTTCGAAAAGTTCGTGAAATGACGCCATAATCAATAGTAACAAATTTTTTGCACTTGATTTGAATTGATTTAGCATTGAGTTATTGCCTCATAAAACACCTTTGCTTAAAATAGACATAAACAGAGAAAAATTAAATCTCAATCATACATATTTTGTCTATGCGTTTCTTTTTTTGAAGAGTATATATAACGAAAAGTTAATTTAAAGGATTGGGCTAATTTCTTTTTGTTTTCACGTAGAAGCCCTTGAATGAAGTCTGCTGCATATGAGTACAGAAACAGATCGGCGGAGAGAGCAGCACGGTTTGTTACCATTGGAATGCCGATTTGTTGTTGAAAAATTCGACCGCCAAATTCAACAAATAGGTTGTCTATGAGAAAATCTAACATGTTTGTATTTTCATCTTCAGAATACTTTTTGTCAGAATCAGAGTGGTTCTTAACGAAATAAGATATTTATACCTGCGTGTTCCATTTTTCTTGAAAACACATTAATGAGCTAGTTGTTTCAATCAATATTTTAATTGAGAATGTGGTGTGGTAGTGTAGAGTGTAGAGAATTCGAATGTAATTACACTGTTGCATGTAGCCAAAGGTTTAGATATTATAGCAATTTTTTTTCAGTTTTTAAGGATCTATATCTGATTGACACCATGAATGGCTAAACTGTTCGTATTCCTGGAGAAATTTGAAATACATTCACTTCACTAATACAAATTTGTAATCAATCAATATAAGTATATAAATAGAAACTACAAATAACTATTACTAATACATTTTTAATGTGCATACATGGGATCCAAAAGAATTAATGATTATTTTACTCATAGAACATTTATTTAGTTCAGGGTTTGTTTTTTTGTCAGAGAATAATATGTGGATGCTCAATAGCTTTTGGGGCCAAAGAGGGTCTTACGTGACTTGAACCCAAGCTACGGCTTTTAGCTTAGTATCAAGATAGTGTGTTTATGCACATTTGCTTTTGAAATTTGGATTCTGTCCCGGAAGATAAAAAAATTGGTAAACGAAAATGGGAGAAAAGTCAAACTTTTCTGTATTTTCGGCTTCTGCAATTATTATATAGTAACATTTTTTTTTACATTTTATATATAGTGTGATGACACAGAACACACATATTAGTTATGGATTTTGAATTAGGTAGATTATTGGGAGGCTGACAAACCTGATCTTTAAACATAGAAAAAACAAACAAATTTGTACAGCTTCAACAAACAAAAACAGAAATAAGATAGAACAATTGAAATTCAGAACACTGCAGGTATGCTGATGAAATAAACAAGAAAGAGGAAGAACGTATTTGCCAACCATAATACACAATTCGGTTTTAATTTCCATGGTAGTACTACACAAGACGATGTTTTACATAAGACGATCTTTAAGTAAACTTAACAATAAAGCCCCCAAGAAATCCCGTTTAGCTGTTGCAGATATTTTGGTGTACGGTCGGGGTAATCGGATAAAACTCTGAAAGATGATCACATAAAGACAATAACGTTGCAGCCAAGTTTTATTAGCCCCCGCCCCCTTTTTTGCTATGCAGTTTTTCTAATCGCGTTATAAATTAGTCCAAATTATTGTGAATTTTTTTTGTTTGAAATCGTGTTAAGTTGTCCCAATTTTTGACGCACTTTTGATATTTTTTTTTCAAATCGCGTTAAGTTGGGCCCAAATTTTGAGGCACTTAAACAAAAATTTCAAATCGCGTTAAGTTGGTACCAGATTTTGACGCACTCTGAAAATTGTTTTCAAATCGCCTTAATTTTGTCCACATTTTTTATGCACTCTGAACAAATTTTTCAAATTGCCTCAAGTTGATCCTAAGTTTTAACGCACTAAATATTTCAAATCACGTTAAGTTAGTACTTATTTTTGATGCACTTCGAAAATTAAAAAAAAAAATTAAGTGTGGCTCGAGTTTTGACTTACTACTGGATAACTTTATTACCGGCCTCGGGGCAAATATCAGAATCCGAAACCCTTAGGTATAGATTATTCTTATAGTGTTCATGTACCACCAGTTGTCATGTTCCTACCTCAAATACTGTAAGAATAGTTCGATGCAATTACTCTTTTTCCTTTTAGAACTCTTTTAGGATCTTCGACTACGCTCACATGTCACGTGGAAATTCCTATTGATAGAATCTGCTTGATTCAAAAGGCTACTACTTCAGAACATTTTACTAATTACTGGATGAAAAATGAAAGCGGAGTTTAATCCAAGAAACTTAAATGCGCATATACCGTAATTCTAATCATATGGGTCGTTTTTGAAAGAAATATATCTACAGATGATATAAAGAACTTAAATCCCCATGCCTAAAGTGATAGAGAGGACAAATATACCTAAAGAGCAACCAAAAAACAGTTTAACGTCACAAGATAATACTACGGATGCACGCACTGATGTTGATAACAACGATATCCTCGTCTGAAAGTGCTGGAATAAATATTTCACCGAAAACTCTACAAATTGGCAGACAAAATGAGGTCTGAAGAAAGCAGTCAAGATCAGACAACCATAATTCTCCACAATAATCATCAAAAAGTGTTGGAATAATTATTTCAAAGTGCGTCAAGATGCTTCTGTTTAACGCACTTTGATTTTTTTCTTCAATTTTTGTTGAGTTGGTGCAAATTGTTGATGCCCTTTGAATTTTTTTTCAAAGTGCATGATTATTTCAAAGTGGTTTGTACCATCCCATTTTCAAGATCTCAACATTACCATTAATGTTTTCCTATCTTAAAATAGTAATACGTAATTTATATCATTTACCACTTTTCGGTGTGTAGTTTTTTAATTCATACAAGTGTATCGGTTTTCATAAGGTGAACTTCCTTTACAAATTTAAATATAGACCATATCATGTTCGTTGTAAATAATGTGGTTACACTTCGTCGGTTTAAATGTGAAATATTTGTTACTTACTCGTTGAACATAAGTTATAAAAGATCGCCATTTTGAATTGACATGGTAAGTTTAATCTATATATTGAAAAATTCTCTGCAAAATATGTTACATAAAAGATCAGAAAGTTAAATTTAAAAAATATTGTTAACTATATTCTGCAATTTTCCACAAAATGACTTATTAAATCATTACATTTTGAACATCCGATTTACTTTTATCGCATACATGTATAATGCGTTTTATATATAAAATTAACATCTTACTGCATTTGACGCTTAGCAGGATTTGAAGCTCTAGTCTGATCACGTGAAATAAACTCGAATTAATTGATTATCACTCCGAAGCACCTGATCTCACTTTCGTTTTTTAGGGAGATTTCAAGTTACTAGGAGCAATAAATATTATGAGATACCAATCACAATACACATCCCCCCCCCCTCGACTCATCTTATCTCTAGTAGAATTTGCAATTTTCTTTATACCTAAGAGTTTTAAGTCCTGATTATAGGAGGAAACTGAATCTAAACTCTGTGCTGATTGTTCACAGTTCAATGCAGTTAGATTGGCAGCAAAATGGTGCACAAATTGTGCAGAGGCTATTTGTATTTCTTGTGCCAAACTTCACCAAAAGTTCGTACCTCCACACAGTGTTCACGACATGGATCATGACAATGCATCTGTGGGTACAATTCTTCGAGAGTCGAAGTCCTGTGAAATCCATCCTGACGAAAAGGCTGCATTATTTTGCCACCATCATGATAAATTAATTTGCCGTTATTGTGTTACTCAATCTCATCAGAAATGTACTCAAATTTCTTCCGTCGATGATGTCTCAAAAAATGTAAGGTATGGGTCTGCACTGAGTGATCTCAATCAAAGAGTCGATGGTCTTCTGGAATATTTTGTGACCACAGCTGAAAATCTTAGAGCATCGTTATACAATATAGAAACTAAGAAGAAAAATATAAAAGAAACAATACGTAAATTTAAAGAAAGTCTTAACTTGTATCTTGACAAGATAGAAGATAATATTTATATGCAAATTGATGAAACGTGTGCTAAGTGTACGAAAATGACAAACGAACAATTGTCACAGATAAATGTCCTACATGATGAATTTGTCAACAGTCAAAAAGAAATGAAAGAATCAGAGGACTACGGTTCCGAAATTGAACTATTCCAGAAAATTAAAACGCTTGACATGAAAACTCATGAACAAGAAGAGAATAAACACAAATTAGAAACGACTCACGATTTTGACTTTTCTCCATCAGAAAATTTACTAAACTTTGATTCTCGTTTTCCAACATTAGGGGACATAACAGCAAAAAACATACGGTTAAAGCGGCGTCCAAAATCCCAAAAAGAACACCAGTGTCAAATAATGGCTTCTACACACGAACAATATATGCGATTAATATCATCAATCACTGCAGACAATATCAGTCATGACAAAAATATAACAGAAGCATGTTTTATTTCAAACGATGAAGTAATATTGGGTTGTGAAAATGAGAAAGAACTGTTTGTTTGTCAAGTAAACGGTACTAAACTGAATTCGATTAAATTAGACTATGAACCAACCCATATTGCAGTTTTTGATGATAATATATTACTAGTAACTAGTGAAGACGGTATTCATAAGTTAAATGTGCAAACATTAGAGACAAGTAGTGACGTTCTAAATTACACCAGGATCTTTGCCATCTCTTGTTCAAATCAGACTATTTGTATAGGTAGTCAAAAAAAGATCAGGTTAATAGATATTAACGGAGATATCATCAAGGAATTCAAAACAAGCTTTGATCCCCGGGATGTTTATTTGAGCAAAGATGGAGTTATTTATTGTTCTCCGTCGTCTTCCGTTAATCCTGTTATTTATGTCATGAACAACGAAGGGTATCTCCAGGAAATTTACCGGGGCGTACAAATTAAGAATTCCGTAGGGTTAGCTGTTGACGATGACGGCACTGTATACGTCGGTGGCAGTACTACAAATAGCATTTACAAGATATCACTTGATGGACAAGCAAGTGATAAAATCCTTAGCTCAGCTGATGGAATACGGAATCTTTCTGGGTTTGTTTATGAAAGGATATCAAATCGATTTTTAGTTTTGAACAATTTAGGAAAGGTTGCAAAAATATATGAGCTAAGCAAATAATATCATACAGGAACATGAACCAAGTTTAACATTTCAAATAAAGTACATGAAATATACATTTCAGCTTTCAAATTCAGAAATTTCAACTGGAAGTCAATGTTGTTTTCTCTCTCTCCCTCTCTCTCTTTAAATTCAAAGAACAGAGCTAACAAGTTACTTACTGTTGACAAATCTTTAGGTTAAATGCCAAAATTGACTGATATCAATGTGATTTTGTTTTGTTTTAGAATTCTTGGCTCTATTAACTAGATTTTTATGTGATGTGTGTAGATTTGAGAACTTAACTAGCAATATTTAAATACTGTGAATTCAGTTGTTTTAGTTGACATCAATTTTTCATGGATTGATTCAAAAATACGAATTCTTCGATTCTTAATTTCGTGGATTTAAAAAAAAATCTAATTGAAAGGAGGCCAGTAGTAAATGATCAAATTAGTTTGAATTTGAATCCAACACGTGCAATCAACGATAGTATTATTATATGTAGTGAGAGGGTCGTGCAGGGGAGATATGGACACGTGTCAACGAGAAAAAAAAATGTCACTCACGATGAACGAAAAATTTGCATTTTTCTCAATTTGCACGACAAACGCTAAATAACAAACTATCAGCACGGTCACATGGAAAATAAAAATTGCCAAAAACTTGCATGAAAGAAGCCCTGTACCGCCCTCTAATAACCATTGGTGGCCTGATCAAAACAGATAAAACATAAACAAAGAAATTATGTATTAATACATTGATAAATCATTAAAGCCTTATAAATACTTTACTATGAAATCCATAATTTGAAGTTTTAAATTATTTTCACTAAATTATAAAAACCCAAATCTCTTCCTTTAGCAAACTTAACTCATTCTTCCCTGTCAACATTGTTCATTATACTCATCCGTTTTAGATATATTTACCAAAGATCTAATGATGATATATTGCATTTTTAGGAAGGACCTCGAGTGTTTTATTTTCATTTTCTCTCTTGATAACACGATTGGAAATATATATGTATTTCGTTGTTATTTTAAATTCGTATATTTCGTTGTCCACAAAATTAACGAAAATTGGTGTACATAGAACAAAAACGTGTTTCACAGTACGAACGGTTTCATAAGTGGGTTTTATAATCATTTTTAAACTAAAAATATGATAACTCTTTAGTCAATATAACATATGTTAAATATAATTTAAGATCAATAAACGGATTTTTAGTATTAATAATTATTGTATTGTACAAATAAATATCTTCCAATAAAATTTTACAACATAATAATATATCATTCAATACTATACTTCCTCGAATTAGAAACAGTGTTGTAAAGGTGCCCATGAAGAACATGGTCATTCAGTTGCAGAAATTGAAAAAAAAACAACATTAAGATTAGTGCAATGTGAACGCTTATTCAATAGGATAAAAATATTTATATCGTTTTATAATTTCAAATATAAAACCGATTGGAAGCAATAAAAGTTTGATAATTGAGTTTTATAGAATGAATAATGAAAATTAAAACACATGAATGGGTTTTATAGTCATATTGAAAATTAAAACAAATAACGGTTTAGTCATATTTATATACATGTATAATCCGAACAAAGTCGGGAAAAGCAGAAGTGAAAATCTTGATTCAAATGACATCAAGTATTGCTTGTAGAACTTAGGACGAAACAAAGCAATCCTTTTAATGGTCATTTTTTTGGAAATAAACTTTGGGAAATTACCGAATTTGTTTATTTATGTCATGTCATTTCATTTTATCGTATTAGATAAACTATTTTTTTATTTAAATCATAGATTATCACAGATACATCTATATTATCGGAAAATATAAATTATAACATGACGTAATGTGTTTGCTTGCAATCAAATTTTACAAATTTCGATTCTCCATATGTAGCAGCACTTAAAGCCGAAATCGGAACGTCATTATTTTAAATCCCACGAAGGAAAAGTCACGATGGAGAAATATTAAAACTGCTTGGACTTTTTATGTTTCAAACTATAATAATTAAAAATCAATTTATAGTGTAAGAATTGTTTTTTTTTTTCAAAACTTAGTTAATTTTCTTTTCTTTAATTTTTATTTCTTGCTAAATTTTTGCTCAAATAATGTTACCTATAATGAAATATCCGAAATGAAATATTTATGGAATTTATATAAACGAGCCATGAAAGAAGCAGAGATGTGGGATTTACCGGAAATTTTTACCGGTTTATCAAGGATTACAAATCAGATGAATATGTCCCAGAATGTGCATATACTTTCCTACCCTGCACCGCTACAGTTTTATCCCTAATTTGTAAATACACACATAATTATAACATATCAAATGTAAGTTGTTAGAAATTACAAGATGGCGACCTTTGAAACACTAAATCATAAAATGGTACAAACTCTGGATTCGTCTTTAGCGTTGTTTCTGCTTTTCTTCTCCATTGTTACAAGTTTGTGTTGTAGATCACTGTTTTCTGTTTCTATTTGCTCTTTTTCTCTTTTTTCGTCCTGTTCGCTCTGTTTTGCGGCTAAGAGACTAGCCTTTAGTTTTGGTTTTTCTTCCTCGAGGATTTCTTTTTTTCTTTTTTCGTCCCGTTCTCTCTGTTTTGCGGCCAAGAGACTAGTCTTTAGTTTTGCTTTTTCTTCCTCGAGGATTTCTTTTTTTCTTTCTTCGTCCTGTTCTCTCTGTTTTGCGGCTAAAAGACTAGTGTTTAGTTTTGCTTTTTCTTTCTCAATGATTTCTTTTTCTTTTTCAATGATTTCTTTTGCTTTTCTTTCAGTCTATTCTCTCTGTTTTGCTGCTTCTAAGCTACGGTTTAGGTTAATTTTTTCCTCCTCGTTATACTGCAGTTTTTGTTCCACCTCTCGTAAATTCGCCTCAATTTTTTTTACTTCGCCTTCATCTTGATGCAATTTTTGTTTCACTTTGTCTAATTCGTCTTCTAGCTTCTGAATGTCATTTTCGTCTTGCTTCTTTGTCTGATTCATTGACTCTAATCTATTTTCTAATTGTTTTTGTTGTATTTTTCCAATTTGTTGTTCCTCAGTTGCTGCTTTCAGCGATTTATGGAGGAAATCTTTCGTTTTCTTGTTCTTCTCACTTTCTTTCTCCTTTTCTTTTAAATAATTTTCGGCCTTTATTCTGAGTACTTGTTCTCTTTTTAAGTTGTCTGTAAGATTCCTAATTTCCTCTGTTTTCCTATCTAACTCATTTCTGTGATAAATAACCTCCGCATCTAGATTTTGTCTTTTCTGCTCATTAAAGTTTTGCATCTGCAAAATACGTGTTTGCAAAGACAATTAAAATCTAATAATAATAAACATATTTCAAAAGCACCAGTTTTGAATCCAGGCTCTAAAATTTCCGTTTTCGATCTCTTTGGGCAAAATCTAAAAAAGATTGAATACATAGCAAACAAATATTCATAATATATAACAAAACGATGAATGGGTGATTTATTGTTTAACGTCTTTTGGCATTTATTAGGTCTATATCAGGACGTGTTGATGTGACATGAATATGCACACTACATTTTACAACGCGGAGACCCTGTGTTTAGGTTTGAATGTGCTAGTTCATGAGATAACAGTCCACATGACGTCACATCACATTATCGGACACAATATACCTACTCGAAGCCTACATGTCTTTTGCTGATACACCTGGATGCCGCTAGCTTAAAAACGTGGAAGCAGCAAATAGATATATTGTAACGGGCTTTCATGTAACGAAATACACGTAAAACTGTAAAGATTTTAAACTGTAAATTGGACGCACACTTTATTTAAAAACATTAAAGGCAAAGGTATTGATAAAATATTCAATTTGTTTTAATTGTTTTAGAAACTTTAAAGGTTAAGATTGCACCATTTATTGTTTCCTTAAGATCACATTGTTTCGAGTTGAAGATCATGGGAAATGAATGTATGTTTCACATACCTTAATCAAGTACTTGTCCCCTTATTCTGCGCATGTATTTTCGGTACTTTTCGAATGAATATTTAAAAATATCTAACCTTCTGCTAAGTTGCAAGGAAATGATTGGTTAAATGAGTACACGTGAAAACCTCGTATATTTAATATGGGGCAGTGGACATCTTGTTTTTTTTTAACACATGGTTTCCGCTAGAGTTATCTCTCTGTTATATTGTTTATTACTCTAAAGACGGCGAACGACAGCAGCTGGGCTGAAATTCTGTTGGTATTATTTGAATACTGTGCATGGCAAAGTAAATTTTTCCAAAACGTATGCACATATAGCAATGGTAATCATGATAATGAGCAACACAAAGAATATGGAGTACAATGCTCTGGAGGAGTGAGCATACATTTAAATCCTAAATCATGTATTATTTCTCGTTGCACAATGGTCATGCAGATACATTAAGAAGAAATTTAGGGAGCAACCATTTAATTTTTATAGGGATGGGGGCTAGGATCAAAACCAGCATTTTGTTAAAATAAAAAGACAGGATCACTTTAGATGTGAAAAAAATGTGTCAATTAGGACATTTTTGGGTTTAAATGAAAAATAAAAATTTAGGATATATTTGTTACAGAGTGTGTAGTTGATCTAATACGGTACACAGGGTGAGTAAATTTTGTACGGGGTTCGAGCTGCGCTTTCACCCCTTACGAAATTTACTAACCCCGTATATACCGTATTAGGTCAATTACACACTTTGTAACTAATAATAGTTTGCTTTGTTAATTATCAACCTTTGTTCCATTTTGCATCCGAGCAATTTTAGTGTGAATCAAGTCCGTCTGTGTAGTGTTTTTTTTTCTGAAAAATCTTTAAAACTGCTATGAAGCCATCCGTAAACGACTTTTTTGGCAAACTGAAACACTATTTTGATGAAATAATTTAGAATATTAATCTTTTCCCACTATTCTAGATCTGTTTTACTGATGCAATTCCTGATTTTCAAGTACAACGCCACCAATTTTCATTTCTGGGCGCAGAATAAAGGAACATTTTACAGTCTTACCACTTTATTGTTTACCAAATCAAGGGTAGGGTTTCTTTTTCAATAATTATCGGGAAACTGTATATCAATTTGATTCATCATCTTATTGTTTTTGAAAAGAATATTTATACTATGTCGTTTGCAAATATTTGTGTGTCTTTCTTGGTTATCAGTCTTTAATTTATTACGAAAACTGACTAAGGTGCACAGACATAGAGGACTGCAGTATAATTCCAATTGATTAATTAGCGAACTCGAAAGTGACGCTCAGATTCCGAA
This sequence comes from Mytilisepta virgata, assembly GCA_028015205.1. Lineage (NCBI taxonomy): Eukaryota > Metazoa > Mollusca > Bivalvia > Mytilida > Mytilidae > Mytilisepta > Mytilisepta virgata. The sequence goes on from CM051510.1 coordinate 4,694,355, forward strand.
TTTTAACTGTAATATATTCCATTATTTTTATTTCATGTGTTTTTGTTGAAATAATTAGAATTTTAATGAGTCAATCGAAAAATATGGTCTACCATTTGCCTATTTGTACTTTAGCAGCCCTGCCGCAAACCGGTCTCTTGCTTATGTTGAAACGCCATAAATCATTAAGTCATTTTTTACTCAAAATACTTCAGCTACACCAATTTACACAATTATTTGACAGGACGCAACGACTCGTCATTTTTTAGTTTCTTGAGTCTCTAGTTATTAAATACGTAATTTCAGTCTTTTGAGTGTTTTATGATTTTAATCATTGTTTATTACCAAATGAATCGTCTTTTAAAGTTTTTAGACATATGTTTGTATACCTTTTTAATTTATTTTTAAGTCATTTGTTTCTGGAAAGTATTGGCGAACTGTATTACTAAAAGTTAATTATAATTTATATAGTCTGTAAATAATTTGATTTGTTATTTATTTTTATATGAAGACCCAGTTGTAACTGCCTAATAAGGAACATTTTTGTTGAATCAGGGTTGGCTGACACATTCTGTAGGGCACGGTCCTGTGCTTTGTTTCAGTTGGCTCAGGAGTAGATGTCTTGTTCGGTTCGCATGTTATACAACACCAAAATTTCACTGAAGTATAAGAGTTTCTGTTCTACTGATAAGAAGTCGAATACCAAGTTCACTCTGGTAGGAGTTCTATTTGTAAGTATACAAAAACTCTACAATATTATTGTCTGTTGTTGAACACGCAACGTTCACCACTCGAGGCGACAACGCTACTGTTAGGCCACAGAAGATAAATATAACAAAACAAACTACCAATAGCAAAATTTTAATTAAACACTACCATGTAAGTATGTCCTGTACAAACAAGTAAGTTGTCATTTCCAGTTTAATTTAATTAAAAATATCTAGTCTCATTTCTTACATGAACACCATCGGTCAATCAAGCCATAGTGACGACTGTACCAAACCATTTGGGAGTAGTGGTGTCAACAAAGACTAGAAGGTTTAGCTTAGTGTTTAATATATCTTTGGCGAATTTGTTGCGAATTATTCTTAGACACTGCTGCGAAAGGTAATGCTAAATCCGTTGTTTCTAACCCTCTTGGTGTACGTACAAGTCTGGGTATGAAGCGGAAGTTGGTATGTTGCTGTGTTTATGCCCCGCCTGTGATTAAGGCCGGATTGTTTTTCGGTTTCTGCGTCCCTCCGTTGATCAGGTTAAACGTAGTTTTTGGAGTTATGGTATCATCTTGAAACTTTGTACATGGATCAATGGCGGGGCATGTAGTATCCACCGGACACAAATATACTTGTTTTTTAACTGCAAGTACTTTCGGAGATTTAAAATCTAGACTTTCAGATGTTTGAAGATTATCCTTCAGCACAACTGGTGAGTCCTAAATCGACGAAATGTGCACATTTTGTGCATCAAAAGGTAGTTTTCGGCAGAAAAGAATTTTATCATTCAGCATTGTAAAAGTAAATTCAGATTCTATAGACATGCAAAAAGAACTCTGGTAATTTCAAATTAAATACTCAAACTTGCATCAAAAGAAAAACACTGGTAATGTGGTGAGGAAACTAAAGTAGTTGGTGTAGAGGAGTGCAAGACGAGCTCTTTCAGGTCCTTATGCAATGTGTATTGATCATCTGTGAAATCAGAAAAAGTTATAAACACAATTGGAAATGGCCCTAAACATTTTTTATGTCTATCAAATACAGACAACGCATAAACATATTTTACCATTTCTAAGCAATGGGTCACTTCTTCTTGTTGTAATGGTCCTAGTAGGCACCCATTATCTCTTCTATACACTTTCCCTCTTGCTTCATATAGGAATTTTATATTCGTTCTTCTGCTAATGCTGATCTCTAACACATACAGGTCTTTAACTGAAAAATTCCTGACATTATAAATTACTATGTATATTTCTATTCTGTCTCCTATAATTGTTCATTGTGTTCTTGTCAAATTTTCTTTCTGGATTGTCCCATTTCTGAATACATCACATTCGTCCGTACGTTTTTTGTGTATTATAAATCATTACATGGCTGCTTTTTAAACGGGATCAGATTTTCTATGTTTTAGCCCCGGCTTGCAGTAAACGTCGACTTTTGATTGGCTATAAGGTGACGTCGGTTTAAAACCCATGCCCCGGTCTCGTTGTTAAATACCCTAGTTGCCACATTAAATGTGTTATGCGTGTTCTCTATGCATTAGTTGAAACATATCCATCTCGTATTGGAATCGAAATAAAAACACAAAACTCTGAGGTTGGTACCTTATTTACCATCTTTACCATGGAAAGAAAGTTATTTTAAATGCGTGATGAAACTGACGTCGCATGTTTCATTGCTTTTCGGTTGACAAACATATATTTACCAAAGAAGAGACATTTATAGCCATAGGTCGCACATCAGCACCAATTTACAGGCTTCGGCTCCACCTCAGAATGCACAGAGGTGCTTCAGGGTGGTACAATTTCATTGCCCACGCTATAAACGTAGATAACTGATAATGTTCACAATTCATTTTTTTTTGTGAAATATGACGGCACCACATACAGATTTGGTGTTGTTGAAGGCGAATTCTTAAGGGTTTCATGACAAAACTTTGAACCATGTTGATTTCAGAATTTGCCTGATCCTTGTTATGATTGTGTACATTTTTAGTACAGCAGTCAGGTTATGAAAAGTCTTATGTTCAGACCTGAGATGTTAAAGTTGCTTTAAATTAAAATTTAGCATCTCTGTTAAGTTGTTTAAAGATTTGACCATAAAATCGCACAGCAGAAGTAAAGAATACGATTGTATACTTATGAGACAGTATTTTCTAATATATAGTATCCAATGTTAAAAAGATACATATGGAGTAATAAAAGTATATTTCTGATGTGTACCCTCTTTAGGTCACTGGACTGAGAGAATAGATCCAAGACTAAACACTTCGAGAAAATACCCATGAAACATCCCGATTAAAAAACGCGAGAAAAGAGGAAATGAGGCTAACGATATCGGAACAAAAATCTTCAATAAAGTTTAATTCCCCTTAATACCAATATTACATTTAATCTTTCCTCGCCTAAGGTTTCTCATACGCATTCATTCCCTCTAATTTGACGATAACATTCTGTAAGCTCATCTACACCCGGCTGCTTTATTGAAAATCAATACCAGATGAAAAGGTAACATCTGCTCAGTTAAATGGACAGAATAAATATATATGATAATAAGACAAATCCTTACTAAGTTTAAAACAGGTGTGATATCCATACTAAATTAAAACACTTAGGTATGCACAACTATAATTTAAAAAATCTAGTTGGATATGCATATCAAGTTGTTAATAACAGACGATTGCTATCAAACACGCTATTTTGTGTTTTGAAATTACGTCCAATGGAGACACTTATGTGCAGGTATTATGAGCATGCCAATGGTAGATCTTTACTGTATCGTATTCTTGCAACATACATCGTAAGTCCCATTCGGATAGGCCGCGGCTCGGAGTAACATGTTGGGCGATGTATAATGAGATAGGTATGGGGGATGTTTGAAATCAAAATATACGTTGTACATCGACTTCAGTTCGGTTTATTTCGGTTCGTGTATAAAATCATTTGCTTGAATTGAAAACTCGACTCATTGGTGACTTGTTTTTCGTTATATTTACCTGGTTATACATTATTCTGTACATTTTTACTATGTTTGAACTTGAAAACTACTGCTAAAATTAGAGCATCACATCAATCAAATATTGTATCATCAGGAATGGGTACATTTAGTGCTGTATGCATATACTTGTAAAATGTATCGTAATTTTAAGGTACTTAATATTTCACATACCAGGACGTCTATCTTTTTTCACTACTTGGATAAACTCCACCTTATACTGCTCAAGTATTACTTGTGGCGTCAGATTTTTTCTCATTATAGAGCTGATGTTTCGATTCACGTGATCTCGTCTTTCATGGTCACACTTGATACCAACTACGCGACCTGTAATAATCATCAATTACCCTTAGTATATATGCGGTTCTAATTGTGGTGGAAGAGGGGGATGATCATGAGGAGGATCATCCGGAAGTGACGTCAACAGGAAAGGGAACTGAAAGTGACGTCACAGAACCGAAAGTCCCCGGACGTGTTTTGCGCAACCGGAAGTAGTGGATTTTCCTGCCATTTTCCAATTATTTACCTAAGGAAGTGACGTAAGTCATGTGGTGGTACCCGGATGTGCCATGCTTCACCAGAATTTAGATTTTCCCGTGCTTCTCGGTCGTCTCTGGGACTTTTATCGGTCTGTATACGGTAAGGGTCTCGCATCGAGTCTCCAGGGACTGATACTCTTACTGTTATATCGAATTCCGACAGTAATCGAAGTACAGAGAGGTGATTGGATTATCTCCGCTTATACCGCGCTTTTCCCCACGGATGATATTTTCTGTGAGGTGCAAAGGTAGGATTGGATTATGTCCCCTTACTTCCAAATGATGCTGTCACCATTAGATCAATGGATGGATTTACTTAGCAACCGCCTTAGCAACGGCGGTCCACTTCATTTTTCTATGATGCATTTCCTTTCTCATCTCGTACTCCATGCCGATCTTCGTTGCTCGTCGCTGTTCATCGCCCTCATGACCTTACTCGCGTGCTCATTTCAGTTTTTTGGGGCTACCCAGGTAACACAATGATGTTTTTAGAACGTTTTTAAAACGTTGTCAATAATGTTGTAAAAATATCGCATAAAAATATGAAAAAAATGTTAAAATGTATGGCGCAGTAAACAGCGGTTTAACGTTTTTTAAAACATTTTTCCAAATATTTTTAAAACATCGCCACAATATTTTTTACAATGATCTGAAAATGTGTAATATATATCATAAAAAACATTTTCTAAAATATCATTTAATGAAATGTTTTAAAAATATTTGAAAAACATTTTGATAACATTCATACAACATTTTAATAACATTTTTGTATTTCAAAACATCAGTTAAATGTTTACAGGATATCAAAATGTGAATATTTTTATTATATCATGTAAACATTTGTCTTAATTTTTCAATAAACATCTGAAAAACATTTTCTAGAAACTTTTAAATAACATTTTATAAAAAATGTTCTAAAAATATTTTTAAAACATTTGGTAACATTTTTATGACATTTTAAAAACATTTTCTGTACTTTAAAACATCAGTAAAATGTTTTTAGAATATTTATATGTCAATGTTATTTTGATATCATTTAAATATTTGTCATAAAAAAATCCAAAACATTTAATAAATATCCTGAAAACATTTCTCCCTTCAGCACAGCAAAATATTTTTAAAATGTTGTAAAAATGTTCCCATAACATTCTGAAAATATTTTTATTATATTTTCATACTTCAAAACATCAGTCCAATGTTTTTTTAATATCATAAACATTCTTACATAAAAGTTTGAAAAATATCCTCCCTACATTTTAAGATACCTTTGAGTGTGCAGATGACCATTTGGACATTTCAAATAAAATGTTCTACAATGTTCCAGTCAGACTGTAACGTTTATGTTATTCGGAAAGAATCTGTCTCATTTCCCAACTTTCTGCAAATGATTTTCTCTCATTGATATATTGTAACGTAATGTAAACAAATTCAAACAGCTACATTTTACCATGGGATATAAATGAAATGAAAACATATTTAGATTTAACTTTTATTTTTTCTGTTCAAATTGAAATTCAAACAAATTTTACAAATCTGTATTTACAATTTAGTCTCATCAATATTTCAAAAAAAGTTCATAATTTTATACATCCTCCTTCAACTGCTGCCTTGTTTGTTTCTTTTACTTCCTGTCTGCATCTGCAAAAATTGATTGAAAACATTTCAAAATAAAAATACAAATGCATTACACGCTTAGAAATTGTTATGACCTATGATCACAAAAATGTGATAACTACATGTACATGTCTACATTGATAAGCAGGCAATACAAAATTAAAATTTATTATAAAACTGAAAACAATCTATAAGACAGTACAAACAACTCCAAAGATTTCAGACTTTGACAGAAATGAGGATTTCAAAGCCTGTACTGCTCAACTGGGTGGGGTTATATCAAAAAAATTTCATTCTGAATGATGACTACTTAAGGATTAATTTTATGAAGCTTCAAGAAAGACAACTTGGTTGATGGCCTGATTTTAAATATGAAACAGGCCTCCATATACACCGTAACTGTCCAAGACTTCAGATAGGAGGAGAAAAACTATAATTCAGACACAAATGCTAAATGATTTGTTCAGTTGAAATAAAAATTTTGTTAAAATCAACTTACATAAAAACACTTTCCAGTATTATGCACAACTAATTCATTTTCTTTCTGTTCATCTGGTTGATCTTGCAATAGACACTCGGTCTTGTTCAAATTAATTTGTATCATAAAGCATTATCTGAAAATAGGATAAAAGCAATTTTCATTATTAAAAAATCAGGGATTTTTTTCTCCAACATTACACAGTACAAAGGTACCAGTATTCATAAAACAGTCAAATGTAAATTATTTTCACACTTTTTATTACTGAAAATGATTATTAAATGATTTATGTTAACGATCAAAATGCATTCAATTATGTATGTACATGTACGAATGAACATAAATGAGCTGAAGCACTGGATTAGTTACAGTTGTCTGACACTTCGACAGTCAAGTTTCACTGTAAATACTTTGAAGTTTTAAAACTTAAGCACAACAATCAGCTGGCAAATAATTCCTGTCTTTATTCTAATAATTTATCATTTAGACCCCAACAATTTTTTTCCCCTAATTGCAGTAAGCATTTTATGTCTAAAATTTCTTCCATGTAAAATAATTTCCAAAAATAAAACAAAGTTTTCTAACATAACATGTAAGATTGCCTTTTATTTTACAAATATTTAATAAATATCAAATTACCAAGTACTATTCTAACAGCTATCAACCTCCTTTCTATTGTTCTAAATGGTGGATTTATTTCTTACTCTTCTACTTGTTCATGGTTGGTCTGAAAAAGAAAATATAAGTATTAAAATCTTCCCCAAAAATACAATGTACATACACATGTAATATCTACCTCCAATCTGGAAAAAAGTATGACATCCCCAAGTTTTGTTTCAAAGACTTTGAACCATGTTGATTTTCTACATATACCAAAATGTTATTTGAAATGTGAATAATTGTAATAATCTCCAGAGATTTTCATCAACAAAATACGTGCCGTAGTGTGTGGGTCACACAGCGGACGACCTTCATACAATTTAGTCATATAGATTTATTCTATAGCCCTATTTGTTTTTAAATGAAAAGAGAAAAAAAACCCGACAGTGAGGATACTATTGGTGTGTAAGGAAACTCAATGAATAGACATTGGAATACTCTAACTGACCTAGAATAAGATAACAGTTCAATAATAACACCCCCCCCCCCCACCATTCTTTCACACCTCGACAAAATAAAATTGAGTTTAAACAGAGTCCAATCAACTCTACATTTACTGTACAGGTAGTTTTGTTTCCTGTTTTATTATATATGGCCAAAAGGTGCCACTCTGTCACCGTTTCAGTTGTTGATATAATTTCATCGACTGTCATTGGCCATGACCGTCGAGTGAATAAACAACACACAGAAAGCGATGTGTACAGAAAGAGTTCATTATCTTAGCTTATTTTCTTACCTAATGTTGTCACCAAAAGATAATAAACACGACTGATTTACTGATACTTGTAGAAATTAGGCGTCGTCTTCAACTTCAAATTTCTTTGTTTCAAACCGCGGAAATACACTTCCGGTCACTGGTTTCCAATGAATATTGTCGATTGTTTGCTAGCTGGTACAACAATCTGGAACCAGTTACATTTTAAAACCGAAAACCGAAAACCCAAACATTTACACCAACACGCCAAGGTCAGATATTTAAAAAAAAAAGTGTTATTGTACACCAAATCGATTTAACATGGCAATGGATATAGTTTTGCACACAGACATAAACAATGTTTTAAAAACATTATCTTAACGTTATGATAAACTATTTTTATCTGATATCCAGAGAATATTTTTCAAAAATGTTCTGAAAACGTTTTGCCAAAAATATTTTTACAATAAATTATCTTCTATTTCCGAATTAAAAAAATATTTTACCAGAATGTTTATTTCACATACAGAAAACATTAAATAAAAATATTTTTTGAAACATTATATTGATATTTGGAAAATATCATGAAAATATTTTAATAACATTTTAAATGAAATATTCTTAAAGCGTGAATCAATAATATTTATCATAAACATTAAAGAAATATTTTTTCCAAAATGTTTTTAGAATATTTGGGAAAATATTTTTACAGCAATTTATTTTCACATTTTAAAAATATTTCTATCAGAATATTGTATAAAAATGTTACCATAACATGAAACATAATGTTTTACAGACATTTTTCAAAAATATTTCTTCATGATATTTATTATACATTTTTAAAAAGATGTTTTTCAGATATTTTTGAAAAATGATTTTACAGAATGTTTATTTCATGTATAGAAAATGTTATATAAAAACCCTTTTCTCTAACATTTTATTGATATTCTTAAAATATCATGTTAAAACTAGAAAAATATTATAAAATATTTTTAAAACATTGAAATAAGATGTTCTTATAAAGTGATATAGTAATATTTATTTGAAACGTTTTAAAAATATTTTGGAAATGTTTCCGATCAATGTTTCAAGAGAACATTATAAAGATTATCCAAAAAAATATTTACATGACATCCTGAAAATATTATTTTGATAACATTATTGAAAAACATTTATCTGACCTTTTAAAAATATCACGAAAATGTTTTGTGCTACTTGGGTACTGGTCACTGTTTCCACTGCTGCTGCAGCTGCTGCTCCTGGTGCTTGTTGCTCTTCGTCATCGCTGTTCTTCTCTTGTTCGTCGCTGCTCTTCTCTTGTTCATTGCTGTTTTTCTCTTGCTCTTTGCTGTTCATCGCTGTTTTTCTCTCGCTCTGTTGCTCATCGCTGTTTTTCTCTCGCTCTTTGTTGCTCATCGCTGTTTTTTCTCTTGCTCTTTGTTGCTCATCGCTGTTTTTTCTCTTGCTCTTTGCTTCTAATCGCTGTTTTTCTCTTGCTCTTCTCTTGCTCAACGCTGTTTTTCTCTTGCTCTTTGCTGCTCATCGCTAATACTTTGGTGCTACTTGTCGCCGTTTTTGCTGCTGCTGCTGCTCCTGCTGCTTGTTGCTGTTTGTCTTCGCTACTCTTCTCTTGCTCATCGCCGTTTTTCTCTTGCTCCTTGCTGTTCATCGCTACGCATGATCTTACTCAAGTGCTGATTTCAGTTTTTTGGGCTACTTTTCACTTTTTCGCTGCTACTGCTGCTCTCCCTGCTTGTTGCTCTTCGTCATCGCTACTCTTCCCTTGCTCATCGCCGTTTTTCTCTTGCTCTTTGCTGTTCATCGCTAATCATGACCTTACTCCCGTTCTCATTTCGGTTTTTTTTTGTGCTACTAGTCGCTGTTTTCGTTGCTGCTGTTATTCCTGTTGCTTGTTGCGGTTCGTCATCGCTGCTCTTCTCTTGATCATCGCTGTTTTTCACTTGGTCATTGCTGTTCATCATAAGGCTGCATTAATCCTCAATTTTTTAAGGTCACTCTGCATTTCTCCAGGCTTGTGACTGACTATATATATATGTATAAACATAATATATAGGCTGCATAACTCTACTTTTTTTCAATTTTTATTTGATTTTTTTTTTTTTGCTGTTCCAATTCCTCCGTCACATATAGTCACGTAGTTGTTCAATACACGGTTAAGGAGATATTTTCGTTTTCTATGGCATACTCCCATGATTCTTTTGATATGTAGTCTTCCTCTCTGTCAAGTGTTTAGCAGTTTTCTTGATCTTTCCACGTACGGGGTCTTTATTCATGTCTTGATGCCAGGACATCAGTCCGAGGTGATACTTTCTGTATGAGTCAAACATGTTTCTATATGCTTTGAAGCGTGCCTTGTCTTCTTCCATTCCGGATTCGACTAGTTCGTTTACTTTTTGTGAGTATTCCGATTGATGTACTTCAAATGTTCTATTCAAAATGACATACCATGGAGGTTGTTAGCATTGCTCTTCGGAGTCTTCGTTAGACTCATTGTCACTATTTTATTCCTATTCCTCGTTATCGCCTGATGGTGGTGTCTGAGACCGAATCACTATTGTCTGGGATTCGATAGTAGAATGAGCTCCGGTCGTCCTGCAAGTGCTTTTGTTAGCTACAGTTCCTCAACGGCGTGTTGCTTCATACACACACGTTTGGCAAAGTTTTCGTTTCGAGATTGTTGCAGTTCAGATTTCACTTTTCTGATGAGGTCTCTATTACGTCTTGTCCACTCGTTGTCAATCCTTCTACACCACTTGCAAATATTCATGTTTTTGTAGAATTCCGCAAAACTCTTGTTCATTTGAAACTTTGTAAATTATTGTTTGGATCCACTTTGCTGGGTCCTCCACTTGTGTTGTCCATCCGTCTGGTACTAATCACATTGGTAGTATTTTCCTTTTCATTTTGCTTTGGTGTTAGAAGGATCCACAGGTATTAAATAACTAGCAGGGTTCCCGCTGTTTGTCACGCTTGCTTAGGTGAACCACCGATGTGGGGTACTGACCGAATAGAGTAGGGTTACGGGAAATACCTACGGTAAGGGTTAGAGGTAGGATTAGGGTTAAGGTTAGAGTTAGGTTAGGGTTAAAACTAGGGTTAGGGTTAGGGCTATTGTTGGGGTTAGGACTCGAGTTAGTGTTATGGTTAGGGCTGAAATCCGTAAACGTACGTTCCCGTCCGGAAAGACTCTGGAATTTTCGTTTCATTAGGGTGCTTTCTTTCAGTTCCGCGTTACTTGGACGCAGCCATCTGTGATGTCCAGCGTAACATCAAAGAGACCCAGAACATTCGTTCCCATCCAGAAAGACTCTAAAATTTCTGTTTCATAAGGTTGCTCTCTTTCAGGTCCGCATTACATGGCTGCAGCCATCTTCGATGTCCATCGTAACATCAACGAGACCAAGAGGTGATTTCTAACGAAACAGTAAGAATCCCATATTCTCCTCAGCACACCAGCAGCACGAACGAACAGCAACAACCAGCAGCAGCAGCAGCAGCAAAAACCCAAATGAGCACGAGAGCATGGTGCTCAGCCGCGATGAGCAGGATAGAACAGTACAGAGCAAGAGAAGAGCACCGATAAGCAGCAAACAACAATGACGAGCAGCGATGAGCAACAAACAACAATGACGAGCAGCGAACTGTGTGGTCTGAATGAATAGACAAAAGCAGTCTTCGTCACTATGACGCCAATGGAAAGCTCTGAACGAAAATATAATCAGAGGTTTTGTTTAATTTCGTAGGTTGTTTGAAGACGGTCAAACAACACAAACGTATCAATGGCATCGACAACGCCTCTCTTCGATTGATTGGTTCTTGCTAGATATTTAATACCTGTGGATCTTACTAACACCAAAGCAAAACCAGAAATGAAAAGGAAAATATTTCCAACAAAAGTGAAGAGAACCAAACGGCTGGAAAACACAAATTTGCGGACCCAGCAAAGTGGATCCAAACAAGAAATGTACAAAGTGTCAAATGAACAAGATCTTTGCGGAATTCTACAAACATATGAAAATCTGCCTGGATAAATGCGGGGTGGCTTTTCAAATGACCCGGATGTAAGGGTGCTCTCGCACAAATCCAATCTTTGACAAACGACAAGCGACCGCCAGTAGCAGCAGCAGCGAAAACAGCAACAAGAACCCCCAAAACTGAAATGTGCACGTGCGTATAATAATGATTACCGATGAACAGCAAAAAGCAAGAGTACCACAGCGGTGAGCAAGAGAACAACAGCGATGACGAACAGCAACAAGCAGCAGGAGAAGTAGCAGCAGCGAAAACAGCGACAAATATCCCCAAAGAACCAAAATGAGCACGCGAGTAGGGTCATGAGTAGCGATGAAGAGCAAAGAGCAAGAGAAAAACAGCGATGAGCAAGAGAAGAGCAGCGATGACGAACACCAACAAGCAGCAGGAGCAACAGCAGCAACGAAACCAGCAACAAGTTGCACCAAAAAAAACGAAATGAGCACGCGAGTAAGGTCATGAATAGAGATGAACAGGAAAGAGCAAGAGAACAACAGCGATAACAAACAGCAACAAGCAGCAGGAGAAGTAGCTGCAGCGAAAACAGCGACAAATATCCCCAAAGAACCGAAATGAGCACGCGAGTAGGGTCATGAGTAGCGATGAACAGCAACGAGCAAGAGAAAAACAGCGATGAACAAGAGAGGAGCAGCGATGAAGAACAGCAAAAAGCAGCAGGAGCAACAGCAGCAGCGAAAACAGCGACAAGTAGCACCAACAAAAAAACGAAATGAGCACGCGAGTAAGGCCATGATTAGCGATGAGCAACAAAGAGCAAGAGAAAAACAGCGATTAGCAAGGGAAGAGCAGCGATGACAAACAGCAGAAGCAGCAGGAGCAGCAGGAGCAGCAGTAGCAGCGAAAAAAGTGACAAGTAACCCCAAAAAATGAAATGAGCACGCGAATAAGGTCATGAGTAGCAATGAATAGCAAAGGGCAAGAGAAAAAACAGCGATGAGCAAGAGAAGAGCAGTGATGATGAACAGCAACAAAAAGCAGGAGCAGCAGCAACGAAAATGGCGACAAGTAGCCCAAAAAAACGAAATGAGCACGCGAGTATCCTCATGATTAGCGATGAACAGAAAAGAGCAAGAGAACAACAGCGATGAGCAGCAAAGAGCAAGAGAAAAACAGCGATGAGCAGCAAAAAGCAAGCGAAAAACAGCGAAGAGCAGCAAAAAGCAAGAGAAAAACAGAGATGAACAGCAAGGAGCAAGAGAAAAACAGCGATGAGCAAGAGAAGAGCGGCGTTGACGAACAGCAACAAGCACCAGGATCAGTAGCTGCAGCGAAAACAGTGACCAGTAGCCCAAAAAAAACTGAATTGAGCACGCGAGTAAGGTCATGAGTAGCGATGAACAGCGAGGAGCAGCGAAGAGCGGCATGGAGCAAGAGAAGAGAAACGAAGTGCATCATAGAGCAATGAAATGGACTGCCGTTGCTAAGGCGGTTGCTAAGGACGGACACCCCTCCATTGATCTAATGGTGTCAGCATCACTTGGAGGTAAGGGGACATAATCAAATCCTACCTTTGGACCTGACAGGAAACATCACCCGTGGGGAAAAGCGCGGAATAAGGGGAGATAATCGAATCAACTCTCTGTACATCGATTACTCTCGGACTTCGACATAACAGTGAGAGTATCGATCCCTAGAGACCCTTACCCTATACAGACCGATGAAAGACCCAGAGACGACCGAGAAGCACGGGAAAAATGGGAGATAATCCAATCTGAATTCTTGTGAAGCATGGCATATTTGGGTACCAACACGTGACTTCCGTAAGTAAACAATAGGAAAATGGGGGAAAACTCAATACTTCCTGTTGCGCGTGCGCGCAAACCACATCCCGGACTTCCGTTCCGGTGACGTCATTTCCGGTTGACGTCACTTTCGGATGATCCTCCCAATGATCCTATATCTCTTCCAGCACCTTAAATGCGAATTTAGAACCCCATATATAATACTAGAGTAGGCTAAAATGCCGCTAAGGGGTTCCTCTGGCACCCGCCAAGTGGAGAGGGATTAGTATAAGTTGGTACACAATGTATATCTTGTTTCCCATTCCACTAGAACTAAATAAATCAATTATCTTGTCTAAAATGACGTGTTATTTTCGCTTGATCAAAATTATCGATTTATTATGTCTGACGTCATAGTTAAAGTCACAATTCCGTTCTTTTAAAACTTACTAAACGAACTGTCAGAACTCGAAAATACTACAATTGTTTGGACTTTCTTGGCTCAGAAACACAATAAAATCAAACGAAAAGTAATTAAAATCGTCTTCACAGTTATTTTATTTACTTTTTTTTAATCATTTTCTATTTCTATTTCTACTTATCTTATTTTTGAAGCTGCTAAATCAAACAGATGTGCCATTTGAAAAGCCTTATAGAACAACTTATTTTGTTTATTATTTAAATCTTTACAAAATAATACAGTACAAAAAACATACAAAACACATTAGTACCACTTTTTTTACGTAATTTCTGTTTTTGTTTTTGTTTTGTTTTTTTAAATTAAAATTTAAATAATTCATGCATGTGTAATAGAGAGGACAAGTATACCTAAGGAACAAACCAAAAAACGCAATCCATTAGACAGACAAACCCGGGTACACAAATGAACAACCACAAGCACAACAAATAAACAGTGATAACTATAATAGAGTGAACAACACAAATTCCTATAAAATCCATAAGTGATTTTAGATTTTAACGTGACTGCTATGAATTATTTCTTTAACCTTAAACTCGAATATCACAAGTGTTCTACCCAACGACACCTAGCAAAAAAAAATGTTGTTACTTACACTTTTTCTGTTTTCAAGATTGCTTCTTCTGAAGCTTCAGATGACCCAATTGAACACAATTATGTTATAAACAATCCAATTATAAACTGTATTTACATATAGCTTCTTACGTTGTTACCAGTGGATTATCAGATTTCTCGAAACGAGAAAGTTCAATTACGGAGCTTCGGCGAAGGCTTAAAGTCCTGGCCAGTACGAATATATAACTACTCAAGTGAAGATGTTTCTAAGGAAATAATTCACACAAGTAAACCCGCCCATTTCTCCTATGAGGTATGTATACAAATTCGAAGTTATATGCATAGAAGTTCTTAACCTAAACAAACACTCATTTAGGTGTAAAGTACGTTGAAAGGTACCTTAAGTATATGTTGTGCCTACGAAATATCAAAATAAGCTCAAGCGCAACTATATCGGTCATAATTAGGCTAGGAAACTCTGTTTAGACTTATTGACTGGTTACCCAATTATCTTGTCCCGTTCATACCAGGCATTTATCGTACTTCGATAACTCTGTATTGATTATGGAACGCACCCATCGTTTTCACTTTAAAATACATTTCATTTGAAATAGGTAGTAACATTTCACATTTATAATATGAAATTTATCACCAATTATACAAACTGGCAAAAGTACATAACAACACGTGATAAAGGGTTATGGTGCAAGTTTTTTTTCCCCATTTTTTAAGCCCCTGATTTGATTTTTATCTGCGTAATTTTAATTACATATAAAGAAATTTGTTCTCGGTAATTAACATGCTGTGTTTTTCAGGTAATTATAACTAATTAACGATTTGACATGTATATTGTACCTTGACTGTCCGGATGTTTATTGTTCCAACCCTTAATTAAGGTACACAGGTACATTGTATGTATACAGGTTAACCGTTTGCTGACCAAAAACAGCGTGATTTCATTTTAACGCTAAATTTTTTTTATAGTTAATGCAGCATTTTAATAAAGGTGTGTGTGTGTAAGGGGGATCACAAAGAATGCAGAGATGAAATATAATTTAAAATGTCGGATAAGTAACATTTTAATTTATTTTAAATTAATAATTCTTTTTTTTTTGTATTTATATATTGTAAACATTTGACATATTATATAATTAATTCTATTTACTCGTATGAACGATATGTACTTTATTATGACAATTAAGGTAGAAGCTGATTGGGGTGGGCGCCATCTTGAATAATTTCACAACAATCGTAAAAAAATAACACATTTCAACCTTAATTGGAAGCAAGAAAAATGGGACACAAATAATTGGTCTTCATGATGATATTCTATCATATATTAACTTTATTTTATGGGGTTGGATGGTATGAAACATCAAAATTATTTTTTTGAAAATAAGTCCTTATTTTTCGCCATCTTGTAAAAATATATTGAACTTCGCTTGCTTGAATCAAATTCAGAAGCAAGCAATTCGTTATTTTCTTGGCGTCCATAAATTTGCATCGTCATTGGCAATGAACGGTGAAGTTGGTTGGGACGCAAAGGAACGACGATGGTGCAATATGGAACAAACTTGTATCAATGGACGACACTCGTATATGTAAACGCGTCTTCAATTGGGACTACGAAAAATCCACGAACAATTGGTCATCTGAGGTGAATAACACTATGTCAGTTATAGGAGTAGAGAGCAACTTTATTACAAAAAACACCTGCGATTTATTGATGTGCAAAACATTGCTAAAAGAAAAATGCTCCGCAGATTGACCGAAAGGTTTAACGAACTTTCCGAAACTACGAACATACAGGCTCATAAAATCTAAATACAGCTGTGAACATTACATTGAACTTAATCTTAGCCGTAACGAAAGGTCCATAATAACGCAAATCAGGTGTGGAATTCTTCCACTCAGGATAGAAACTGGTCGTTTTATTGGTGAAGATGAAAGTGACCGTTTGTGTAAAATGTGTAGTGATAACTGCGTGGAAAACGAATTTCATTTCCTCATAAACTGTAACTTTTACAACAATCTGCGACTGCAACATTTCTCACAAATAGACAATTTATGTATACTATCAAAAGAAGAACAGTCTAAATATGTACTATATCAACATCCGAGAAAAACTGCTAAATACCTATTGCAAGCTTTCAGTAAGAGAAAAAACTTTTTATATGAAAAATTTCGATAAAAATTTATTTATTTTGTTCGTCGTACCATTGACATTAATGTCTAACGTGACTTATAGACCCAAAGGGTCGGGTGTTCTAATTATTGCTTTTATATTTCACTGTATTATATCATATTTTGTGAAAAACACATGTCACTATAATAAATAATCAAATTGGAAGTAATTTCTTCAACATCAAAACTGTCAGAGGAACAATAAATTTTAAGAACTATGAATATAGATATTGGAACTAGGTCCAACTATATTTTAAACATTACAACAAGTGATCTATTTTGCGTAGAACAGGGCAGGGTCAGTAGTTTTATCGTAATATTCCATTGTCGTCTATGGCAAATGATCGACAAATTAGGCCTTGTATTAAAATAAAATTTGAAGAGACTTCCGATTAATTTAAACTGATAAAAAATATACCAAACAAATCAGAAATAAATGAAGTTTATCAAACTAGGTCCAACTTTATTTAAAAACAATATTCAATACACAAATCGACGTTAATTCCAACTTTCCCATTACTTCAATGCTAAATTATTGTCACTTCTATAACGAGTGGTTTGGTCACGTGATTACAAGACCGGGGAAGATGAATATGATATATTTAACTCTATAAAGACGGTAAATATCGCTTCCATATGCAATATTACATAGAAAATAATAAACAACGTGTTTATTTTGTTGATTTTTCGGTACAATGCACATTTATTAAAATTTCCCGATTAATAACTTTAAGGAGGGACATCAGTATTTTTACGGTTTTGAATTTTAATTGCACAATTCATCTGGTTTTACTGACGCTAATCTTAAATTGGTGTACATAGAGGTGAAGTGAATGGTACCCCTCATTTAACATGTGTAAACAAAGCAAATTGAAATCCCAATACCGTGTGCAAGTAATAACTGTACATCGTAAAAATGTCGGAGGATAAGTGGGCCATCAACCAAATATAACAGACACCATAAAGCTGGGGATCAGGAACTAAGTCACCCAAAAACCACCAGAACTAAATTGTTCATACATAGTATAAATCGAGGGCCATTTCTGCGTAAATCAAAGTCGTTCAACAAAACAAAATGTTTAATCTGCAAAATATAAAATTGTAAAAAAATTTATTCCGAAATATACGTACTATGAAAAACTGTAAAACAATTTGCAACGGATCCATATGAAAATTACAAACTAGAAATATTAAAATTACAACAACATAATTGTTAAATTAAACCACATTAGAATGTATGAAAATACATGTACTTATATCTACCGTATAATTCAAAGTCAATTAAACTTCAGTAAATAAAACAGTTAACACGGTACCTGCATCATCCGCCCTCCCCGATAATTAGACCGGTATTGCCGTGCTTGTTTTTCATGCAAGGCACATGTAATTTAAAAATTACTATAGAAGTGTAGTATAGCGTAATTTAAAGTTAATTTGAATATTAAAACAATTGAAATGCCAAAGCAAAACATGAATATTCACTACCTAAAATTCATAATTAGTAGCGCTAAAATAAAATATTCGTCGAATGAAATGAATATGAAATACATGTATGATGATGATATGAAACATGAAACATTTAAAATGAATGTGAAATATGATATGAAACACTGGTGACACATAAAACAACCATGGACAAAAACGTCAAGCCAAAATCCCGGTGACTAAAAAATCAAAACTAAAATATTATAACCCGTCGCTCTTGGATTAGTTTAAGGTACTGCATCAGGATCGGGTTTTCGTAGTAAGATTAAAAATGGTAATTTACGCCCCCCAAACGGAATTTATTACTAAGATCAAAGGAAGAAATATGCTAGGATATATCATGTCCCGGAACTTCTGCACACCGAAAGAAGAGTACGCTTACAATTGTTACCCACCCCTCCAGAAAAAAAAGAACCCAGACTCACGTGTGCCGCTTAAACGGTTCTTGGATCGTAGATAACTTCCTTCATGTCCCCTGTCATCAACAACCCCCCCCCCCCCCCCCAAAAAAAAAAATTGAATGTTTACCCCTTTAAATATTTCTGTTCATTTTCATATTCATTGTGTACTTTTCATTTAGTGTTATTGACTTAAGTGTAAATGCACGATGAGTTCCGTATTGCAACTTTCCTTAGTTAAGGTACTATTTAATTTAAGTCCTGTATGCCACTTAAGTTTTTTTCCTTTACTAGGGAAATTCTTAATGAAATCGTAGTCTGAGAAATAATTTTTTTGTTTCCTTTCCTAGAATATCATCATGAAGACCAATTCATTTCGTGTCCCATTTTTCTTGCTTCAAATTAAGGTTGAAATGTTGTATTTTTTACGATTGTTGTTAAATTATTCAAGATGGCGCCCATCCCAATCAGCTTCTACGTCAATATCGTTCATACGAGTAAACATGTAAAAAGAATTAATTATATATGTCAAATATTTCAAGTACAATATATAAATACCGAAACGGATAAATTATTAATTTAAAATAAATTTAAATATTACTTATCTGACATTTGAAATTATATATTTCATCTCTGTATTCAGATTTGTGACAACACCCTCTACACACACACGCTCGTTATGAAAATGCTGCATTAATTTTGAACAAATGTAGCAAATTAAATCAAATTTTTGGTCAGCAAACGGTTTAACTGTATAAAAAGGACAAATATGCCCAAGGAGCAATCAAAAAAACGTAATCCATTGGACAGACAAACCCGGGAAGACAAACGAACAACCACAAGCACAACAAATAAACACAGAAAACTAAAAACAATGAACAACACGAACTCCTATAAAAACCAGGAGTGAACCCATGTGCTCCGGAAGAGCAAGCAGTTCCTGCTCCGTATGCGACACCCGTCGTGAAGTTCAACAAAGTCAATCCGGTGGAAGTCACAAATCGGTGGAGGCACATGAAAGGTTACGACAGTGGGAACAGGTCCAACATCATCTTAGATATTGGAACACTGTAATGGTCAATCAATTCATGATGACGACCGTAAAATTTCTTAAGTGATGACATCAACTTATCCCTGATAAAACCCTGGTTAAGAAGTTTTTGTGACAGCAGTAATCCTCTTGTCGAAAGTCAGGGTAACTCACGCATGCCCTTGAAAATCGGATAAGCTGAGAAACGTAGACGCCATAGACAGGCGAAATGTTGCAATGTACCTTAATTAAGGGTTCCAACAATAAACATCAGGACAGTCAAGGTACAATATACATGTGAAATAGTTAATAAGTTATAATTACCTAATACATACAGCATGTTAATTGCGGAGAACACATTTCTTTACATGTAAATTTACTTCAGATAAAACTCAAATAAATTTTACAAAAAAAATCGCTTTTTGTGGCTCAAAAAAAAAAGAAACTTGCACCGTAACCTTTTATCACATGTAAATATGTACTTTTGCCAGTTTGTATAACTTGATTGATAAATTTCATATTGTTAATTATTGTCACAATTTAATATCTATGTGAAATGTTACTATATATTTCAAACGAAGAGCTTTTTAAAGTGGAGACGAGGAGTACGTGCTATAATCAATACAGAGTTATCGAAGTACGATAAATGCCTGGCATGAACGGGACCAGCACACGATAATTGGGTAACCAGTTGATAAGTCTAAACCTAACTTAATTATGACTGAAATAGTTGCATATGTGTTATTGACTTTAGCGTAAATGCACGATGAGTTCCGTATTGCAACTTTCCTCAGTTGAGGTACCATTTAAGTTAAGTCCTGCACACCACCACCTAAGTTTTTTTTCCTTTACTAAGGAAATTCTTAATGAAATCTTAGTCTGAGAAATACTTAAGTAATGAAGTTTTATGCATACGGCCCCGTATTTTAAATATCGAGATAAGGAGAAATCCGATTTAGTTTAAACCTAATTATTTATAGCGAATTGGAAAACAATTTGTACTAATTCATACGACATCTACAGGGATCGAATTTCGTCTTTAACCTGCCAAGTGTGTTGCTCTCCTTTAACACGGGACAGATCATGTCTGACCCCTTCTGACGGACTAGCATCTTTTATCGAGAGAAAAAATCTGATAATTCCCGAGTCATAACGTAAGAAGCTATTTCTTTAATTTTCAAAACGCTTTTAAAACTGGCCAACAACATCAAATTATCAGATCTTCTCGTCACTATAGTCACCAACATGTATTCATACAAACTTTAAATTGAAAAATATCCCATGCACATTTTACAATCATGAAGCAATCGGAATCAATACACACGTTTATTTAATACAATTCAACAACGACATTATTAGACTCGGTAAATAATGTCATTTGTCATTTAAACCGGAACTATTTTTTTTACTGACGAAAGTTGTATTACACAACAGTGACACGATGGCTGGCGGAAAGGAACAAGAAGAAAAATGCAGGTACAAGTTAAGAGGACGAACAAAGTCTAACAATACACATCTATATATGGAGTTGGACGCGGGAAATTAATCAGCATTAATTACAAATAAGTAATATGCTGTTGGCGTGGCCAATGATGGAAGCACATCAATAGCCCTGTCTAGAAACTCATTTCCGGTATCACGATTCTGACTCTAAAATTATATTTTGAAGCAAGTTATTACCCTTACTTTACTTACTTCCGTTTCGGCGAACAAAACAATTTCTAGCCTTAATATGTAGCACAATATGGCCATATACGCTTTTACAAATCAATTCACCTCGGATGGCATACTGGCTGCCCCCCATTAAACAAATACTTTTTTAAATGACCCATATGCTCCCATAGTGCTTGCTGCGCTCGCTAAAATACAAACCATCGTCATCGACACCAATAATGATTTTTCCATCTCCTTCTTCAGTGTTCAGAAATCCACAGACATATTGACACAGACTTCTTTTCTTCGAACTGTCTAAAAAAAGTCCAAACGGTTTCCCTGGCCGTTTCTGAACTCAAGTTTCCTCGATTCATCGCCAATATATTCACAAATTATATAAGTTCGTTTATTCACATGGTCTCCCATATCAATGGCATTTATAAAATTTCCACTAAAATTCATTGCGGTAATCGACTTGATTCATATTCATAACGCAAAGATTAAACAAACAGTATACAATGTGCATTTAAACAACAATCGGTTACTTAGAGACGATTGATTTACGCTTGACTTTCTAAAAATGGTTATATAATTGGCACAAACCAACCTTGACCTGATTACTTTATAATTTTATAATAACTTCATTCTCACATTAGTTTTTGTGTTTAGTTGTGTCAATAAGGTAAATGTTATATGGTAAAATTAATGTGTAGCTTTAAGTTCTTTTAAATTATTGTTAAGTAGGTTCAACTAACATGTAATTAGACTATTTTATAGAGGAATATTGCCTTTGAATATAAAAAAATTGTAACTGACAGACACTCAGCAGTTACAAAATACATGCAGACTGAATATTGGATAAAGACCATCTGTTTATGTTTTGTATGTGGCTAAATGTATGTATTCTCTACTTACGGATATTGGAGTTATCTCCCATATTCAGTAATCTTTCCAGAGAAATGTCTTGTATTTAAATTCAACGGCAACGAAATATGTGAAAAAATATATCCCAAAACATATACAGTATTTAATGACACCTATACATCATTGTTGACAATGGAAACAATTATGACTTGCATGTGGCATCCCAACATTAATTTAGTTTGTATAATAATGTCAGGTAAAGAAAATTACATAATTTCAACAATGATCACTTTCAGACATTTCAAAGAAATTAAAGTCTGCAGCACCAAGGTCTGATGGGAAGGACATCCGTCCATGGATCAGGTTTGTTTGTTTGTTAAGTTGGGGTTAAACGCCGTTTGCAGCACATTTGGCTATTTCGAGGCGGCCAGTTTTTATTGGTGGAGGAACCGGAGTACCCGGAGAGAACCACCGACCTTCGGTAGGAAAATTGGTAATACTTGTCATCATGGATCAGGTCAGTAGTGAACTATATTTATGGGAATTCATCATCAAGTGGTAAGGATGTGGGTTTGAAGAGTGCCAAATGGTTATCTACTATCAATCATGTGAGCAAAAAGCAGGAAGGGTGGATGGACGAATAGTTGTTTAACGTCTAGTGGCAGCCAGGTGCATATCAGGACGACAAGCAGGAAGGTCATTCGTCACTATATCCCAAATTTGAGCAGGCAGACATTAAATAGAAAGGACATTGGTTAGCAGAAGGTATGTCTTGTTTTAATTGTGCTTATCACGATCAATTTTATAAATACAAATAACACATGCTTTTTATATTGGAGTGTTGTTTTACCGACATAGACATAAATCATGATATGTTCTTAATATAATTTGTTATTTTCAAGAACTGTGTAAACATATTGCATTACCGGTACTTTTTGCATTTGTTAACGTTTAGAACAGTCTGCAGTGGGGCGACTAGAGTACATTTAATATGATTGCAAACATTAGATTTTTTTTTCTAATTTTTCATATATTTTTTTGAAGGTTCAGTGCAACACACACTTTTAGAAAGTGTTGTTGAAAGCAAACATCTACTCCAGGATGGGCCAAAACTGTCCCCTGTTTACCGACTTATTCCTTGGAAGTGTTTCGCTCAATCATTAATCTGAGAGCACGCATTTTTTTTTCTATGCTGCCATGTTAGCAAGGTAATATATGTAAATTGTTAAATGCATATAGCCTGAGGCAATATTTGAGGAACAATATTGCTAGTGACTGTCTCAATGTGTTATATACTAAGTAGGTCATATTTATTTATTTTCATACATCCGCACTCATTAAATAATTATCACAGTGAAATTTGACATTGAATTGCCATATTTTTTCCATTTCTATTCCAACTTAAAATAAATGAAAAAGGGTCATATATCATCAGATCAAGGAAACAGGTAACGATCTATTAGTAGTCTGAATACATAGGAAGCTTACTTTTCGAGCTCAGTGTTTACTAATCAGTTTTCAAGTTTAAGCAATCATAGGGACAAAACTGCATAAAACATTTAAATATTAAGCATATTTAAAACCAAAGTATTGTTCAGAAGGAAATGCTTGTTTTATCTTCTGCACAACGCATGGTGGTTGAGAGAGGTACCCACTAGAGATGTAAATAAAAACCCATAGTATACTATACTTAATTAGACGTTTAAATTCTGAAATTTATCCATTATTATATGAATATTTTTTACTATGTAAAAGTTTGGACAAATCAGGTTGCTATACCTTGTTTTCATACGTTATAAATATTTTGAAATAGGTAAACATAGAATTACCCCAAAAAAGGTTAAAATTACTCAAAGTCGGTAAAAAAGGACGCCAATTTTTAAATTTCTACAAACATATATATGAACAAAAATTTGAAAGGATAGGTCGAAAAAAGTAAATTTTTATTTATACAAAAATGTGAAAGTATAGGTCACAAAAGTAAATTATATTTATACAAAAAATTGAAGCAAATTTAGATCGAGATTGAATACTACTTTAATTATAAGTCAGCAGCATTACACAATGAGAAATAGCAAACACAATTTATTGATAGAAAAGGGAAGACATTTAAAAATTCATAGAGTAAAAAGAATATGCCTTACATTAAAGGATGAAGCTCATTTTATTTTATATTGTAAAAAAAAAATACTCCAAACTAAGAGATTACGTTTTAGAAAATGTAGTTAAAAAAATGCCAGATTTTAACTCATGACAAAAAAATGAGAAAATAAAATATCTTCTCTGCCCATCAGCTTTAAAAAAAAGTGGAATGCTTAGGGCCTTTTAAAACAGGCATTAGAACTGACGACAGGGAAATCTTGGTTGATATACTTATATTATTATATTTCAATATTTTTTTAGTTTTTTTTACCTCTATGGGATATGTTTTCCCTTGAGTTTAATTTTTGGGTTCTTTTTCATGTATGTTTTCTTTTATATATTTTTTTATATGTTTTTTATTGTTATATATGTTTACGTCACAAATCATTAACGATTTATACGACAATAAAATCATCCAATTTTATTTGTTTACCAAGTCTCTGCCAGATCCATCTAATGAAGCGTCTGTAGGCCATATATCTATATCGTCTGGAAAAAAATGTGAAATAATGTCAGTATTTTGGCATGAATGTATATACATGTACATGTATATAGATGTATTTTTTATTCTTATTTCTTATTTATTTAGGTAAAAAGCCAGAAACAGTTTTTACAATTTGTATAAAAGTTAATGATGCTAATAAAAGTTAATTGTGCATTAAAAATAATGAAAGCTACTTAAGTATTTCTACCGTTGATGTGAACCAAATTGTTTGTACTTCTTAGGTTTTGTATTGATCAGAAACCAACTTTCTTGTCTTCTTGTTGTTTGTTGAATCTCAAACACCCAATAATTTTAATGGTAATACCTAACTTTTCGAGTTTGTTGGTATCTCAGTTGGGTGGCAATTGTGTCATTTACATATTTGATATTAGTTTAACAAGACGTACTTATGATTGGTTTATTGTCATCAAAGGGCCCGACATTCTCTATATACTCGTCCCTGCTATACTCGTGCATTCAGACATGCAAGACATGGCGATTCAGGCAGTTATCAATGAATATCTGGTGTTCTGTTATACATTGTAATTTATCTTGATGCATGTGGTAATTCACTGCAGACATGTCAGTAAAAGAGATACACTCATCTGTGCTTGCCATAAAGATGCAGCATCCATAAGCAATAATTTATAATATGGGTTTGGTTAAGAAATCATTGATTTTTATTCACAAGATACAGAAATAGTTCTGTATTATTTGTTTAAGCGTGTGAGTGAATTACGGCATCGGGAATTCTACAATATCTTTTGCTTTTACATTTACATTATAAGTGCTGCAACCCTTTGCATTTACACCAAAATTTCCGCTAGTTTAAATAAAAATTTAGACGAAATCAAACAAGCAAATCCGAGACAGTGTTGGAAGACTATTAATATGCGCATTAAAAATGACAGGCCTGCTCATAATGTCCCACCTTTGAGAGATCCGAATAATAATTATAACCTAGCATGTGACGGTACCGAGAAGTCTGAGATTTTGAACAAATATTTTTGTTCTATCGCTTATTTGGAGAATCCGGATAAGGTTTTACCTGTCTTTAACGATCGCTGTGTTGATCTTCTGTCAATGATTGTAGTTAGTGAACAGGATGTGCTCGATATAATGTCCAGGCCTGATGTAAATAAAGCAGTGGGGCCTGATATCATAAGCAACAAAATGTTACTTGCGGTCAGAAATCAAATTTCAAAACCATTATGTTTATTACATAATAGATCATTACGAGATAAAATATTCCAGGACCAGTGGAAAATTGCACATGTTATTTCATTATTCAAAAGTGGTGATAAATCTTTGCCCTCAAACTATAGACCAGTCTCTTTATTGTCTTGTGTTAGCAAACTTCTCGAAAAAATATTTTTCAAAAACATGTTTAACCATTTGCATTCACATAACCTATTATATAAGTTTCAGTCGGGAATTATTCCCGGATATTCTACTACACACCAGTTATTTGAGTTATATAACAATATTATTATGGCTTTAAACGACAAGCAAGTGACTGGTTTAACTTTTGTGGATATAAGCAAAGCTTTTGATACAGTTTGGATCTTTTATATAAACTTACAAAATATGGAATTAATAGGGATTTACTATGTTGGTTAAAAAGTTACCTAACGGGACAGTCTCAAAGAGTGGTTTTAAAAGATTCATTATCCACATTAGGCTACTTAAAGGCTGGTGTGCCCCAGGGGTCGGTACTTGTCCGCTATTGTTTATAGTCTATATTTATGACATAGCGGATGATCTAAGTGGGTTCAGTAGACTTTTTGCTGATGACACATCTATTGGACATTCAGCATCAGATGTTACAACTCTTAAACCTTTAATAAATATTTATTTAGATAATTTACAAAAATGGTCTGATAAATGGACGCTAAAATTTAATCCTAATAAAAAATATATAATGATTTGTAGTACTAGAAATATACAGAACAACTTTTCTTTTGATTTTGGTGGGGTTTCAATAGCTACTGTAGACACACATAAACATTTAGGTATAATTTTTAGTAACAACTGTAAATAGAATTAACATATTGATAACTTGATAGAGAGGTCGTCAAAACATGTAAACGTACTGAGGATTTCAGACTAAAGAGGGAATATCTTGAAAAGATTTAAATGACTTTTATTAGTCCTATTTTTGAATATTCATCTGAAGTCTGGGACAACTGTGGGCAAATTAATTGCGAACGGTTGGAAAAGATTCAGATAGAAGCGGCACGTATAGTTACCAGATTACCATGCTATGCTAGTATTAACTCCATTTATAGAGAGACGGGATGGGAGAAATTACGTGTAAGAAGGGAAGTTGAAGAATTAACGATGTTTTATAAAATTGTGACATTTTGCTCATGACACATCTATTGGACATTCAGCATCAGATGTTACAACTCTTAAACCTTTAATAAATATTTATTTAGATAATTTAAAAAATGGTCTGATAAATGAACGCTAAAATTTAATCCTAATAAAACATATATAATGATTTTTAGTACTAGAAATATACAGAACAACCTTTCTTTTGATTTTGGTGGGGTTTCAATAGCTACTGTAGACACACATAAACATTTAGGTATAATTTTTAGTAACGACTGTAAATGGAATTAACATATTGATAACTTGATAGAGAGGACGTCAAAACATGTAAACGTACTGAGGATTTCAAACTAAAGAGGGAATATCTTGAAAAGATTTAAATGACTTTTATTAGTCCTATTTTTGAATATTCATCTGAAGTCTGGGACAACTGTGGGCAAATTAATTGCGAACGGTTGGAAAAGATTCAGATAGAAGCGGCACGTATAGTTACCGGATTACCATGTTATGCTAGTATTAACTCCATTTATAGAGAGACGGGATGGGAGAAATTACGTGTAAGAATGGAAGTTGAAAAATTAACGATGTGTTATAAAATTGTGAACAACCAGACACCAGATTATTTACAAGAATTGGTTCCTCTGTATGTATCGGACACTTCTAATTATAACCTCCGAAATAGACAAAATATTAATATACCATTAAACCGTCTGTCAATTTATCAACAGTCGTTTATTCCATCATGTATTAATTTATGGAATAAACTAGATATAAATATTCGTAAAAATCCTACTTTCTTATCTTTCAAGGTAAAATTGCAACAAATGTATTATCATAATGTTAAACCACCTAGATACTATTTTTATGGAGATAGACTATTTTCTATTTTACATTCAAGGCTTCGCAACAAGTGCAGTGCACTTAGTGCTGATTTAAACAAGACTAATTTAGTACAGGATGCATATTGTATATGCGGTTATATGAGTGAAAGTGTAGAACACTATCTATTATATTGTAATAATTTTAGAGTGCAAAGAAGTGTTATGCTTAATGAGCTGAGCCACTTAGATACTCCCGTTAAAATTGATTTGCTACTGTTTGGTAATGATAACTTAGATTTAAATGACAATTTAGTTATAGTTTCTACAGTACGTAAATATATAAAAGAAACGAAATGTTTCTCATTATGTTACCAACCTTGCTATTTAATGTATTTATTTACAACAGTACAAACGTTGCAAAGTTCGAATAATCCACTTTTTGTTCACCACGGTTTTAAGAATGTTTCGTCTCAGTGGATTTCAATAATTGATTATACAAAGAATACTTGTACTTACAAAAAACCTATATTCTTTTGATCGCTTTATCAGCATATTTAACGTCATAATTTAAAATCCGTAAATATATTACACTATTGTTTATGTACATAAAACACAGGTGATAAATGTCCTTAAAAAATTCACGTCATTAGGTGTTTTCCAATTGGTATAAAACTTTGAGTTGTTCGATTTAAAAAAAACTAAATAATTAAAAAGTTTATTTTCCATTGAGACGTTCTATTACCTTCTATTATTTTCTTGTTCAGAAACAAATATTACCGTTATTTATTCAAATACTTTTCATTCCTTCATACTTATTAGGAAATTATAAATGTATGTAATGTGAAATATAAATATTATGTATAATCATGTCTATTACGGAGAAGACGGCTCTAAGTTGAAAAACTTGTGTCTAATCCAATTGTTTTATACAATAAAACATATTTAAATTAAATTTACACGAAAGAAACCCCTAACCACCAGTTTTGGAAAGCCTTTTATCTGCTTGAAGTAACAAAAGTTGAAGCTCAGATGTATTATTCTCTGCTAGGTTCAGAACTTTTTGGACAAATTGATCGTGCTGATCATCAACTGAGTAAATGACCGATGCTTGCCATGTTTACACTATTACATCAACTAAGTAAATGACCAAATGTGTTCTCAAACACATCAGATGTATATCTTTGGCAACTTATTAAAACAATTGACCCCAAAAAAATTTACAGTTAAAAGGTGTTCAAGAAGAGTTGAATTCAAAAATGTTTTCCTTAAGGTTACTAAAATGTATTACCGAAGTTACCAATATTCAAAAAGTAAAAAACAATAGATGTACGAAATTCAAGTCCAGCTGGTGTAAACATGGCCAGCATTGATGATCAGCACGATCAATTTGACCAAAAAGTTCTGAACCTAGCAGAGAATAATTCATCTGAGCTTCAACTTTTGTTACTTGAAGCAGTTTCCACAAAATGACTAGTAAAATCATTACATTTTTAACATCCGATTTACTTTTACCGCACACATGTATAATGCATTTTATATATAAAATTAACATCCTACTGCATTTGACGCTTAGCAGGATTTGAAGCTCTAATCTGATCACGTGAAATATACTCGAAGTAATTGCTTATCATTCCGAAGCACCTGATCTCACTTTCGTTTTTTTAGGGAGATTTCAAGTTACTAGGAGCAATAAATATTATGAGATACCAATCACAATACACATTTCCTCTACTCATCTTATCTCTAGTATTATCGTATTTCCCCATGCCTATATCGACCTGCTGAGGCCTTCACAATTTCCCGTATTTCGGCACTGTGACGTCGTAAAGAGTTGACCCGACCGTAATATGAGCTGACCCCAATATATCAGCGACGTCATAATGTTTGACCCAACATTGACCCGAATATATCAAGAAAACATCCGGTTATAGGCAGATGGCCATTGAAAAGTTAGAAATTCCGTTAAGAATGCTAGTTAACAATACGATAAATTTATCATCAAGTTTTCTTCACACAAATATTGTAAAATATAAGCCGCTCGACACAATATAAAGCTTTTTAGCTCGTTCACTACGCTCACTCGCCGAAAAAGCTTCACCATTGGGTCTCACGGCTGATATTTTACGATATACGTTTGCAGAAAACCTGATTAATATGTACAAATTTGCAATTTTCTATATACCTAAAAGTTAAAATGCTTTTCGAACAAAATTTACAAGTTTTAAGTCCTGATTATAGGAGGAAACTGAATATAAACTCTGTGCTGATTGTTCACAGTTCAATGCAGATAGATTGGCAGTAAAATGGTGCACAAATTGTGCAGAGGGTATTTGTATTTCTTGTGCCAAACTTCACCAACAGTTCGTACCTCCACACAATGTTCACGACATGGATTATGACAATGCATCTGTGGGTACAATTCTTCGAGTGTCGAAGTCCTGTGAAATCCATCCTGATAAAAAGGCTGCATTATTTTGCCACCAACATGATAAATTAATTTGCCGTTATTGTGTTACTCAATCTCATCAGAAATGTACACAAATTTCTTCCGTCGATGATGTCTCTAAAAATGTAAGGTATGGGTCTGCACTGAGTGATCTCAATCAAAGAGTCGATGGTCTTTTGGAATATTTTGTGACCACAGCTGAAAATCTTAGAGCATCGTTATGCAATATAGAAACTAAGAAGAACAATATAAAAGAAACAATATGTAAATTTAAAGAAGGCCTTAACTTGTATCTTGACAAGATAGAAGATAATATTTATATGCAAATTGATGAAACGTGTGCTAAGTGTACGGAAATGACAAACGAACAATTGTCACAGATAAATGTCCTACATGATGAATTTGTCAACAGTCAAAAAGAAATGAAAAAATCAGAGGACGACGGTTCCGAAATTGAACTATTCCAGAAAATTAAAACGCTTGACATGAAAACGCATGAACAAGAAGAGAATAAACACAAATTAGAAACGACTTACGACTTTGACTTTTCTCCATCAGAAAATTTACTAAACTTTGATTCTCGTTTTCCATCATTAGGGGACATAACAGCAAAAAGATTACGGTTAAAGCGGCGTTCAAAGTCTTAAAAAGAACACCAGTGTCAAATAATGGCTTCTACACACGAACAATCTATGCGATTGACATCATCAATCACTGCAGACAATATCAGTCATGACAAACATATAACAGAAGCATGTTTTATTTCAAACGATGAAGTAATCTTGAGTTGTGAAAATGAGAAAGAACTGTTTGTTTGTCAAGTAGACGGTACTAAACTGAATTCGATTAAATTAGACTATGAACCAACCCATATTGCAGTTTTTGATTATAATTTATTACTAGTAACTAGTGAAGATGGTATTCATAAGTTAAATGTGCAACATTAGAGACAAGTAATTACGTTCTAAATTACACCAGGATCTTTGTCATCTCTTGTTCAAATCAGATTATCTGTATAGGTAGTCATAAAAAGATCAGGTTAATAGATATTAACGGGTATATCATCAAGGAATTCAAAACTAGCTTTGATCCCCGGGATGTTTATTTGAGCAAAGATGGCGTTATTTATTGTTCTCCGTCGTCTTCCGTTAATCCTGTTATTTGTGTCATAAACAACGAAGGAAACTGCCAGGAATTTTATCGGGACGTACAAATTAAGAATTCCGTAGGGTTAGATGTTGACGATGACCGCACTGTATACGTTGGTGGCAGTAAAACAAAAAGCATTTACAAGATATCACTTGATGGACAAGCAAGTGATACAATCCTTAGCTCAGCTGATGGAAAACAGAATCTTTCTGGGTTTATTTATGAAAGGATATCAATCGATTTTTAGTTTTGAACAATTTAGGAAAGATTGCACAAATATATGAGCTAAGCAAATAATTACCATAAAGGAACATAGAATTCTTAGCTCTATTAACTAAATGTGTATATGATGTGTGTAGATCTGATTTTATTTGTACAATACTCGGAACAATTATTGTAAAATATTTTAATGAAACAGAGACCTAAGCACTTAACTAGCAATATTTAAATACTGTGAATTCAGTTATTTTAGTTGACATCAATTTTTCATGGATTGATTCAAAAATACAAATTCGTCGATTCTCTATTTCGTGGATTTAAAAAAAATATAAATTCAAATGAGGCCAGTACTTAATGATGAAAATAGTTTGAAATTGAATGCAAGATAAATCCAACACGTGCAATCAACGATAGTATTATTATATGAACTAATGAGAAGGGAATATGGTCACGTGTGAACGAGAAATATAAATGTCACTCACGATGAACGAACAAAACAATGCATTTTCCACGAAAACGCTAAATAACAACCTATCAGCATGGTCACACGGAAAATAAATATTGCCAGAAACGTTGAACGAAAGAAAAACAAAGAACCATTCTGCTGGCCAAGATAAAACATATTCAAAGAAATTACGTATTATCTACATTAATAAATCATTAAAACCTTATAAATATTTTACTCTGAAATCGTTTCAATCATTTGAAGTATTTTTTAAATTATTTTCAATGAAAAGGACAAATATACCTAAGGAGCAATAAAAAAAAACGTAATCCATTGGACAGACAAATGAACAACCACAAGTACAGCAAATAAATACGGAAAACTAAAAAACCATGAACAACACGAACTCCTATAAAAGCCAGGTGTGAACCCAGGTGGTCCGGAAGGGTCAACAGTTCCTGCTCCGTATACGGTACCTGTCATGAAATTCAGCAGTCAATCCGTTGGAAATCACAAATCTTTAGAGGTAATTATCCAAGCCCAAATCTCTTCCTGTAGCAAACTAAACTCATTCTTCCCTCTCAAAATTGTCAATTATACTCATCCAGTTTAGATATATTTACTAAAGCTCAAATGATGATATTGCATTCCTGGAAAGGACATCGAGTGTTTCGTTTTCATTTCCTCTTGATAACACGATA
Organism: Mytilisepta virgata; assembly: GCA_028015205.1. Taxonomy (NCBI): domain Eukaryota; kingdom Metazoa; phylum Mollusca; class Bivalvia; order Mytilida; family Mytilidae; genus Mytilisepta; species Mytilisepta virgata. The sequence continues at coordinate 4,727,209 of CM051510.1, forward strand.
GAAAATATATGTATTTGGTAGTGCTTTTAGATTCGTATATTTCGCTGTCCACGAAATCAACGAAAATTGGTGTACATAGAACAAAAACGTGTTTCACAGTACGAACGGTTTCATAAGTGGGTTTTATAATAATTTTTAAGCTAAAAATATGATAACTCTTTAGTCAATATAACATATGTTAAATACAATTTTAGATCAATAAACGGATTTTTAGTATTAATAATTTAAATTTTATTGAACAAATAAATATCTTCCAATAAAATTTTACAAAATAGTAATATATCATTCAATACTAAACTTCCTCGAATTACAAACAGTGTTGTAAAGGTGCACATAAAGAACATGATCATTCAATTGCAAAAATTGAAAAAAACAACATTAAGACTAGTGCAATGTGAACGCTTATTCAATAGAATAAAAATATTGATATCGTTTTATAATTTCAAATATAAAACCGATTGGAAGCAATAAAAGTTTGATAATTGAGTTTTATAGAATGAATAATGAAAATTAAAAAACATGAATGGGTTTTATAGTCATATTGAAAATTAAAACAAATAACGGTTTAGGCACATTTATATACATGTATAATGGGAACAAAGTCTGGAAAAGCAGAAGTGAAAATCTTGATTCAAATGACATTAAGAATTGCTTGTAGAACTTAGGACGAAACACAACAATCCTTTTAATGGTCACTTTGATGGAAATAAATTTTGGGCAATTACCGAATTTGTTTATTTATGTCAAGACATTTCATTTCATTTAAACTATTTTTTTATTTAAATCATAGAATTATCACAGATACATGTAAAACATATATGTATACATCTATATTATCGGAAAATATAAATTATAACATGACGTAATGTGTTTGCTTGCAATGAAATTTTACAAATTTTGATTCTCCATATGTAGCAGCACTTGAAGCCGAAATCGGAAGGCCATTATTTCAAATCCCACGAAGAAAAAGTCAGGATGGAGAAATATTAAAACTGCTTGGACTTTTTATGTTTCAAAATGTATATATTAAAAATCAATTTATAGTGTAAGAATTGTTTTTTTTCAAAAATTAGTTAATTTTCTTTTCTTTAATTTTTATTTCTTGCTAAATTTTTCCTCAAATAATGTTACCTATAATGAAATATCCGACATGAAATATTTATGGATTTTATTTAAACGAGCCTTGAAACAAGCAGAGATGCGGGATTTACCGGAAATTTTTACCGGTTTATCAAGGATTACAAATCAGATGAATATGTCCCAGAATGTGCATATACTTTCCTATCCTGCACCGATACAGTTTTATCCCTAATTTGTAAATAAACACATAATTATAACATATCAAATGTAAGTTGTTAGAACATTACAAGATGGCGACCTTTGAAACACTAAATCATAAAATGGTACAAACTCCGGATTCGTCTTTAGCGTTGTTTCTGCTTTTCTTCTCCATTGTTACAAGCTTGTGTTGTAGATCACTGTTTTCTGATTCTATTTGCTCTTTTTCTCTTTTTTCGTCCTGTTCTCTCTGTTTGGCGGCTAAGAGACTAGTCTTTAGTTTTGCTTTTTCTTCCTCGAGGATTTCTTTTTTTCTTTTTTCGTCCCGTTCTCTCTGTTTTGCGGCCAAGAGACTAGTCTTTAGTTTTGCTTTTTCTTCCTCGAGGATTTCTTTTTTTCTTTCTTCGTCCTGTTCTCTCTGTTTTGCGGCTAAAAGACTAGTGTTTAGTTTTGCTTTTTCTTTCTCAATGATTTCTTTTTCTTTTTCAATGATTTCTTTTGCTTTTCTTTCAGTCTCTTCTCTCTGTTTTGCTGCTTCTAAGCTACGGTTCAGGTTCATTTTTTCCTCCTCGTTATACTGCAGTTTTTGTTCCACCTCTCGTAAATTCGCCTCAATTTTTTCTACTTCGCCTTCATCTTGATGCAATTTTTGTTTCACTTTGTTCAATTCGTCCTCTAGCTTCTGAATGTCATTTTCGTCTTGCTTCTTTGTCTGATTCATTGACTCTAGTCTATTTTCTAATTGTTTTTGTTTTATTTTTCCAATTTGTTGTTCCTCAGTTGCTGCTTTCAGCGATTTATGGAGAAAATCTTTCGTTCTCTTGTTCTTCTCACTTTCTTTCTCCTTTTGTTTTAAATCATTTTCGGCCTTTATTCTGAGTACTTGTTCTCTTTTTAATTTGTCTGTAAGATTCCTAATTTCCTCTGTTTTCCTTTCTAACTCATTTCTATGATAAATAACCTCCGCATCTAGATTTTGTCTTTTCTGCTCATTAAAGTTTTGCATCTGCAAAATACGTGTTTGGAAAAAAAATTAAAATCTAATAATAATAAACATATTTCAAAAGCACCAGTTTTGAATCCAGGCTCTAAAATTTCCGTTTTCAATCTCTTTGGGCAAAATCTAAAAAAGATTGAATACATAGCAAACAAATATTCATAATAAATAACAAAACGATGGATGGGTGATTTATTGTTTTACGTCTTTTGGCATTTATTAGGTCCATATCAGGACGTGTTGATGTGACATGAATATGCACACTACTTTTTACAACGCGGAGACCCTGTGTTGAGTTTTGAATATGCTAGTTCATGAGATAACAGTCCACATGACGTCACATCACATTATCGGACACAATATACATACTCGAGGCCTACATGTCTTTTGCTGATACACCTGGATGCCGCTAGCTTAAAAACGTGGAAGGAGCAAGTAGATATATTTTAACGGGCTTTCATGTAACGGACGCACACTTTATTTAAAAACATTAAAGGCAAAGGTATTTATAAAATAATCAATTTGTTTTAATTGTTTTAGAAACTTTAAAGCTTAAGATTGCACCATTTATTGTTTCCTTAAGATCACATTGTTTCGAGTTGAAGATCATGGGAAATGAATTTATATTTCACATACCTTAATCAAGTACTTGTCCCCTTATTCTGCGCATGTATTTTCGGTACTTTTCGAATGAATATTTAAAAATATCTAACCTCCTGCTAAGTTGCAAGGAAATGATTGGTTAAATGAGTACAGGTGAAAACCTCGTATATTTAATATGGGGCAGTTGACATCTTGTTTTTTTAACACATGGTTTCCGCTAGAGTTATCTCTCTGTTATATTGTTTATTACTCTAAAGACGGCAAACGACAGCAGCTGGGCTGAAATTCTGTTTGTATTATTTGAATACTGTGCATAGTAAAGTAAATTTTGCCAACACGTATGCACATATAGCAATGGTAATCATGATAATGAGCAACACAAAGAATATGGAGTAAAATGCTCTGGAGGTGTGAGCATACATTTAAATCCTAAATCATGTATTATTTCTCGTTGCACAATGGTCATGCAGATACATTAAGAAGAAATTTAGGGAGCAACCATTTAATTTTTATAGGGATGGGGGGCTAGGATCAAAACCAGCATTTTGTTAAAATAAAAAGACAGGATCACTTTAGATGTGAAAAAAATGTGTCAATTAGGACATTTTTGGGTTTAAATGAAAAATACAAATTTAGGATATATTCGTTACAGAGTGTGTAGTTGATCTAATACGGTATACAGGGTGAGTAAATTTTGTACGGGGTTCCGAGCTGCGCTTTCACCCCGTACGAAATTTACTAACCCCGTATATACCGTATTAGGTCAACTACAAACTGTGTAACTAATAATAGTTTGCTTTGTTAATTATCAACCTTTGTTCCATTTTGCATCCGAGAAGTTTTAGTGTGAATCAAGTCCGTCTGTGTAGTGTTTTTTTTCTGAAAAATCTTTAAAACTGCTATGAATCCATCCGTAAACGTCTTTTTTTTTGGCAAACTGAAACACTATTTTGATGAAATAATTTAGAATATTAATCTTTTCCCACTATTCTACATCTGTTTTTACTGATGCAATTTCTGATTTTCAAGTACAACGCCACCAATTTTCATTTCTGGGAACATTTTACAGTCTTACCATTTTATTGTTTACCAAATCAAGGGTAGGTTTTTTTTTTAATTATCGGGAAACAGTATATAAATTTGATTCATCATCTTATTGTTTTCAAAACGAATATTTATACTATGTCGTTTGCAAATATTTGTGTGTCTTTCTTGGTTACCAGTCTTTAATTTATCACGAAAACTGATTAAGGTGCGCAGACATAGAGGACTGCAGTATAATTCCAATCCATTATTTTTATTTCATGTGTTTTTGTTGAAATAATTAGAATTGTAATGGGTCAGTCGTAAAATATAGTCCACCATTTGCATTTTTTTACTTTAGCAGCCCTGCCGCAAACCGGTCTCTTGCTTATGTTGTTAACGCCATGAATCGTTGTCATATTTTACTCAAAATACTTCAGCTAGACCAATTTACACAATTATTTGACAGGACGCAACGACTCGTCATTTTTTAGTTTCTTCCGTCTCTAGTTATTAAATACGTAATTTCAGTCTTTTGAGTGTTTTATGATTTTAATCATTGTTTATTACCAAATGAATCGTCTTTTAAAGTTTTTAAAGTGTTTGTATACCTTTTTAATTTATTTTTAAGTAATTAGTTTCTGGAAAGTATTGGCGAACTATATTACTAAAAGTTAATTATATTTTATATAGTCTATAAATAATTTGATTTGTTATTTATTTTTATATGAAGACCCAGTTGTAACTGCCTAATAAGGAACACTTTTGTTGCATCAGTGTTGGCTGACACATTCTGTAGTGCACGGTCCTGTGCTTTGTGTCAGTTGGCACAGAAGTAGATGTCTTGTCCGGTTCGCATGTTATACAACACCAAAATTTCACTGAAGTATAAGAGTTTCAGTTCTACTGATAAGAAGTCGAAGACCAAGTTCACTCTGGTAGGAGTTCTGTTAGTAAGTAGACAAAAACTCTACAATATTATTGTCTGTTGTTGAACACTCAACGTTCACCACTCGAGGCGAAAACGCTACTGTTAGGCCACAGAAGCTAAATATAAGAAAACAAACTACTAATAGCAAAATTTTAATTAAACACTACCATGTAAGTATGTCCTGTACAAACAAGTAAGTTGTCATTTCCAGTTTAATTTAATTAAAAATATCTAGTCTCATTTCTGACATGAACACTATCGGTCAATCAAGCCATAGTGACGACTGTACCAAACCATTTGGGAGTAGTGGTGTCAACAAAGACTAGAAGGTTTAGATCAGTGTTTAATATATCTTTGGCGAATTTGTTGCGAATTATTCTTAGACACTGCTGCGAAAGGTAACGCTAAATCCATTGTTTCTCACACTCCTGGTGTACGTACAAGTCTGGGTATGAAGCGGAAGTTGGTATGTTGTTGTGTTTATGCCTAGCCTGTGAGGAAGGCCGGATTGTTATCCGGTTTCTGCGTCCCTCCGTTGATCAGGTTAAAAGTAGTTTTTGGAGTTATGGTATCATCTTGAAACTTTGTACATGGATCAATGGCGGGGCATGTAGTATCCACCGGACACAAATATACTTGTTTTTAACTGCAAGTACTTTCGGAGATTTAAATTCTAGACTTCCAGATGTTTGAAGATTATCCTTTAGCACAACTGGTGAGTCCTAAATCGACGAAATATGCACATTTTGTGCATCAAAAGGTAGTTTTCGGCAGAAAAGAATTTTATCATTCAGTATTGTAAAAGCAAATTCAGATTCTATACACATGTAAAAATAACTCTGGTAATTTCAAATTAAATACTCAAACTTGCATCAAAAGAAAAACACTGGCAATGTGGTGAGGTTTTTAAAGTAGTTGGTGTAGAGGAGTGCAAGACGAGCTCTTTCAGGTCCTTATGCAATGTGTATTGATCATCTGTGAAATCCCAAAAAGCTATAAACACAATTGGAAAAGTGCCTTAAACATTTTTATCTCTATCAAATACAGACAGTGCATAAACATATTTTACCATTTCTAAGCAATGGGTCACTTCATCTGGTTGTAATGGTCCTAGTAGGCACCCATTATCTCTTCTATACACATTCCCTCTGGCTTTATATAGGAATTTTATATTCGTCTTCCTGTTAATGCTGATCTCTAACACATAACGGTCGTCCACTGAAAAATTCCTGATATTATAAATTACTATGTTTATTTCTATTCTGTCTCCTATAATTGTTCATTGTGTTCTTGTCAGATTTTCTTAGGTATTTATGTCCATTTCTGAATACATCACATTCGTCCGTAAATTTTTTGTGTATTATAACCAACAAAATTATTACATGGCTACTTTTTTAACGCAATCAGATTTTCTATGTTTTAGCCTCGGTTTGCAATAAACGTCGGCTGTTGATTAGCTATGAGGTGACGTCGGTTTAAAACTCATGCCTGTCTCGTTGTTAAGTACCCTAGTTACCACATTAAGTGTGTTATATCTGTTCTTTATGCATTAGTTGAAAACTATTCATACATGTGAACATTATTTTACTCAGGATAAAGAAGAAACAATTATTTCCAGTGACGTCAAAGCTATATATAAGGCCAAAACGTACCATTTTGAAGTAAATTGAAACAATAACAAAACACTCTCAGGTTGGTACCATATTTACCATCCTCGACATGGAAAGAAAGTCATTTTGAATGCGTGATGAAATTACGGCGCATGTATAATGCTGATGAGAGGTAATTCCTTGAAATGCGTCGTAAACAGCATAGCATAAATTTACTATATCTAATATTAGTATCTTTGGATTGTTATTTTGAAACTCCTGGGACGATGCCTCTGCATGGAGTTCCTAGGTCCCGCGGGTATTCGCCAACCCAGTCGAAAGACTTGTCTGACATGATTATTCATTGATTTGTTACAGAAATTACCAGTATTTAGCAAAATTCAAAAATAATAGAAATATTAAGGGTTCATTCCTTGTATCGCACATGGTAGATCTGAGCTGAAATTTGGCTTCCTATTTCGATATTTTCGGTTATGAGTACTTCTTGTTTAAAACAAGTTTGGTTTTTGGTCTTCCAAATATTTCGGTTTTAATGCTGCTGATGAGAGTTAACTCCTTGAAATGCGTCGTATACAGCATAGTATAAATTTACTATATCTAATATTAGTATCTTTGGATTGTTATTTGTATAGCCATAGGCATTGAGATTGTTCCGCACTTCAGCACCAATTTACAGCCATCGGCTCCACGTCAGAATGCACAGAAGTGCTTCCTGGTGATACAATTTCATTGCTCACGACTATAAACGTAGATATCTGATAAAGTTCACAGTTCATTGTTTTTTTCAGTGAAATATGACTGCACCACGTATAGATTTAGCGCTGTTGAACGCGAATTCTTAAGAGTTTTATTCCAAAACTTTGACACATGTTTATTTCAGAATTTGTTTGATCTTTTTGTGATTGTGCAACATTATTAGTGCAGCAGTCGGGTTATGAAAAGTGTCTTATGTTGAGACATGAGACGTTAAAGTTGCTTTAAATTAAAATTTAGCATCTCTGTTAAGTTTGTAAAGATTTTACCATAAAATCACATAGCAGAAGTAAATAATACGATTGTAGACTTATGAGGCAGTATTTTCTAATATATAGTATCCATGGAAAAAAAATATAGCTTATTTTGAAAAGCCCAAGACATAGGGAGTAATGAAAGTATATTTCTGATGTGTACCCTCTTCAGGTCACTGGACTGAGAGGGATGGGTCCATGACTAAACACTTCGAGAAGAGTCCAACGAAACATCGCGAATAAAAAACGCGAGATAAAGAGAAATAAAACTAACAATATCGAAACAAAAATCGTCAATACAGTTAAATTCCCCATAATACCAATATTACATTTAACCTTTCCTCGCCTAAGGTCTCTAATACGCATTCATTCCCTTTAATTTGACGATAACATTTTGTAAGCTCATCTACACCCGACTGCTTTGTTGAAAATCAATATCTGGTGAAAAGGTAACATCTGCTCACATAGATCTCAGTTAAATGGGTAGAATAAATAATAAGATAATAAGACAAATCCTTAATAAGATTAAAACATGTGTGATAAAAAAATCCAGTTGATATGCAAATCAAGTTGTTAATAACAGACGACTGCTATCAAAACAGGCTATTTTGTGTTTTGAAATTACGTCCAATGGAGACACTTATGTGCAAATATTACGAGAATGCCAATGGTAGGTCCTTACTCTTGCAACATACATTGTAAGTCCCGTTCGGATGAGTAATATGTTGTTCGATGCATAATGAGATAGGTGTAGGGGGTGTTTGAACTCAAAATATACTTTGTGCATCGACTTCAGTTCGGTTCGTTTCGGTTCGTTTATAAAATCATTTGTTTGAATCGAAAACTCGATTCATTGGTGACGTGTTCTACGTTATATTTACATGTTTATACATTATAATGTAATTTTTTTACTATGTTTGAACTTGAAAGCTACTGCTAAAATTAAAGCATCATATCAATCAAATATTGTATCAATCAGGAATGGGTACATTTAGTGCTGTATGCATATACTTGTAAAATGTATCATAATTTTAAGGTACTTAATATTTCACATACCAGGATATCCATTTTCATCGACTACTTGGATAAACTCCACCGTATACTGCTCAAGTATTACTTGTGGCGTTAGAAGTGTTCTCATTATAGTGCTGATCTTTTGGTTCAGTTTATCTCGTTTACAATGGTTACATTTGATACCAACTACGCGTCCTGTAATAATCATTCAATATCAATTCTAAAATGGCGTGCTATTTTCACTATATCAAAATTATCGAATAATTATGTCTTAAGTCATAGTCAAAGTCACAACACCATTCTTTTAAAATTTACTAAAGGAAATGTCAGAATTGGGAAATACTAAAATTGTTTGGACGGAAAAGTAAATAAAATGGTATTCAAATTTATTTTATTTTTTTATCGTTTTTTATTTAAGGAACGACTGTATTTTTTTCGGTCTATGAAAAATGACCGAGAGAAATAACCTCAATCACGTGGTGCACACTGTGTAGCAGGTTATTTGGAAGTTTTCACCATGTACATTGATGTTATTTCGAATAGACTGAAAACAAAATTACAGTCAAGCCTGATAATTTAATATCGACTGTTGTTTTGACGTCTAAAACTTTGGGATTTCCTTTCGTGATGTAATAGTAGAATAGAAAATTAAGTCTATGATATAATAGACGAAAAGATTTTTACTAATCAAATGACGCGTTACATCCAATATTACATTATTTCTATTTCTACTTATTTTTTAAGTTGCAAAATCAAAAGAGGTGATATTTGAAAAGCCTGATAGTACCGTTTCTTTTACTTAATTTCTATTTTTGTTTTTTCAATTAAAATTGAAATAATTCATGCAGTAGTATTAGATTTTACCACGGGTAACATTATATGCTTTAATTGTACCTTATATTAAAATCTCTTAACAAACGTATGGCTGCTAAAACTTATTTCTTCAATCTAAAACTTGAATATCATAAGTGTTCTGCCCCACGACACTTGACAAAAACGGAATGTGGTTACCAATACTTCCTCTGGCTTCTATTTGTGCTTCTTCTGAAGCTTTAAGATGATCCAATTGAATATAATTATGTTATAAACAATCCACATTGTTTCGAGTGGATTATCAGATTTCTCGAAATTAAAGGGATTAAAGTCCCGAGCCCTTATGCATTGAACTACTTAAGTCAAGAACGAAATGTCACAATAAGCTATATTTAATTCTTTAAAACGGTAAATATCGCACCCATATATACAATATTAAAAAGAAAATAATAAATAGCTTTTTTAATTTGTTGATTTTATGGAAATTGCACATTTATTAGCAAGGCACATCACTATTGTTACGGTTTTGAATTTTAATCGCATAATTCACCTGGTTTTTTTACACTCATCTTAAAGTGGTGTACATAGAGCTGAAGTGAATAGTACTCTATACTTGTACGATAATACCCCCAATGAAGCTATTGAAAAGGTGTACTCTAACCCTAGTTACACGGACATTTTCTGTGAAATATTTGAACTGCTATAAATAAACTAATGGACAAAGAATCCTGATTTTGTTTTTAGCAGTTAAAATATTTCACAAAAGGTGTTTGTGTAACTAAGATCAGAGTACTCTTTTTAAAACAAAACTTTTTAGTTTAGATAAACGTTTTAAACATTGAATAAGGAAGTAATGTCTGCTCAAATTTGTAAAAATTATTTAAAGAAATGTTTGATTTTCGGACAACTGATTTTTATTCTATAAAATAAAATTGTTTCATCTCCAAAATAACGGAATCGCTATTCTTATTATAGTGCCAATGTCCAAGGGGTTTCAAGAAGAAATCCAGATATTGTGAAATCATAATTTTACGCTAAATACAAACCCTAAAAATGAGCTCAAAAAAATTAATTTTCTTTTTCTCTTTTCTTTTTACATAAAACAATACCAATAAAATGGTCTATAGTTTTTTTTTATTATTTTCACATTATTTTACGATGTTTATTTTGAGTCATAATTAGTTTTACGGCCCTTTGCTCTATGTTGTAACCTTTTGTAAGTGACAGCCTCGGTGGTCTCGCGGTAGCGTACTCGCCCCCTTCCCCTAGTGCGGAAATTCGCGGGTCGATCCCCGGCCGGGTCAAACCAAAGACATTAAAATTGTTATTTTCTGCTTCTCCCCTGAGCACGCGGAATCTAAGAGTAAGAGCAAAGACTGGTCAGCTCGGAGTCAGTATAATGTGTCCGAGTGGGGTGTTATGTATTTCTGCGGACACTCACCTCATGAGCTAGCGCATTAAAAATCTGACTCAGCGTGTCGGTCTAGTACAAGCAGGGGTCATATTCATTATCATATATAAACATGTTCTCGTCCTGATATGCAACTGGTTGCCACTGGACGTTAAACAATAATTTCATCCATCTATCCATCCATCCTTTTGTAAGGCTCAACACAATCGCACGAATGCATAGTAACCAGAGAAAAATTATTTTGTTGTTTATATGAAATTCCGTAATTCTGTTCGCCGGTCTGACCTTTTCCTCTCCCCTTTATAAAATATTAGAACATTGTATTGGACGTCGAAAAGAGAGCCGTTATTTTGCTGAGTTGACAAAACTTATTTAAATTAAAAGTTTTACAGCGTATTCATTTTCAGGTGAATCAACTTAAAGTAGTATTCCTTTTTTGTAAAAAAAATAAAAATAATAAACAATACCTTACCAGAAAGTCACGTACTTCTACACGATATGTGCACCAGTGTTCACATATTTGCTATTTAGTTCGGAATTGTGTGCATTGTCGTACAAGTCACATACAATACAATGAGAACAAAAGAAGTGTCCTTTAAAAAATGAAAGTGAATACGTTTTATGTACTCGTACCCGGTCAAGGGAAGACCTGGGTACTCTTGCATAAAAGTATCCTTTAACGTCTTATAAAGGATACTTCGTTTGTTCTGATTGTACTGCATCTATTAGGTAAACAAAGCAAATTTAAATCCCAATATTATGTTTTAAAATATAACAACTGTACAACGTAAAAAATCCAAATAAAATATGATTATCCGTCGGTCTTGGATTGGTTTAAGATACTTCATAGGGATTGGGTGTTAGTATTAAGATTAAAAAGGTAATTTACGCCCCCAAACCGAATGGGGATTGGTGGGGGGTCAACAAATTTCTTTCCTTTGTGAAAATAAGACATGCTTTAACATATGGTTAAAAGGCAATACTTTATATTTCCTTAAATGAACTAGAAATACTGTTGCGTGCTTGTGTAACAGTTGATTCTTTCTCTTAAAGTAAGGAATATCCTATCATGTCCAGGAAGAAAAGTACCCTTACACCCCCCCCCCCCCGAAAAAAAACAACATCCAAAAAAAAACCAAAAAAAAACAAAAAACAAAAACAAACAAAAACAAAAACAACGCAGACTCACGAGAGCCGATAAAACGGTTTCAGGATTATAGATAACTTCCTAGCTACCCCCTGTTTTCCCCATCCCACAAAATGGAATGTTTGCTCCCTCTATAAATATTTCTGTTCAACGATGAGTTCCGTATTGCAACTTTCCTTAATCAAGGTATTACTTAAGTTTTTATCCTTTACTAAAGAAATTCCTAGTGAAATCTTAGTCTCAGAAACACTTAAGTTAAACAGTTTTATGCGATGATTTATCGGTCAAAGAAATGCTCATACAGTGCAACAAGTTTATTTCGGTATTTTGTGATACATTTTATTATGTATACCGGCCCCGTATTTTACCTGTCGAAATTAGAGAAATCCAATTTAGTTTAAACTTAATTATTATAGGGGATTGGGAAACAAGTTGTAATAATCTATACTAATTCCTCTCCACTTGTACCGGCATTTTAGCCTATTCTTTATCAACATCTACACGGGTCGAATTTCGTCTTTAACGTAAGGATTCTCTCCTTTAACACGAGACATACCATGTTTTTCCATTTCGGGCGGACTAGCATTTTTTATCTAGAGGAGAAATCCAATAATTCCCGAATAATAACGTGAGATGCTATTTTTCTAATATTCAAACGCTTTAAAAACCAGCCAACAGCATCCACTTCTCCCATAGTCTTCTTGTCACTATGGTCACCATCATGTATCCATGCAGATCTTATATTTAAAGTTATCCCATGCACACTTTACAATTATGAAACAATCATAATCAACACACATGTTTATTTAATATAATTTAATATAATTCAGCAACGTCATGGTTAAGCTCGGTAAATAATTTACATATGTCAGTTGTTATTGAAAGACAAATCCATCTTTGTTTTTGCGCATATAGCAGCGCAACGGTATGATGCCGTCGGCGGCTTATCACGTGCGGTTTTCGCGAACTTCTAACGTTTCGGAAGAATTATCAATCGTTGATCACCGGAAATAGAATCAATATCAAACCTAACAAATATACTTACTATATCTTCATTTATAATTTCGAATATTTATTCCGTTCATTTTTATATTTATTTGAGCACTTTATAGTATTTTACATGTTTTAATCAAAAAATTTTTTGATCCGTGAATTTATGAATGGCAGCATCTAATGGGAAACCCAATTATAACGTAACGTTATTCAACTCTAATCTTCATAACAATTATTGAAAAATGAATAAAAAAACATTTTCTTTTTTAAAATGTCATGACCTATAGTTTTTAACAGCTTATTCGTTAAAGGGTTTTATTTTCTTCCTCCATGCCAACTTAAAGAAAATTCTTAACGTCAGAATTGTTTATATGTCATTTTGTACAAAAAAGGTACGGCTATTTTATTACCGGGAAATTAAATAATATACTATTTTTCCAATTAGAGCAAAAATTATTAAATCAAAAACAAAATCTTGAAAAATAACAAATTATGATTCAACAGAGTAGCAATCCTTTGAAAATGACACGTTATTCTTAATGATTCGAAATGGAATATCATGAAAACAAGTCCGGTGACCACATTTGTTTCAACCAAATTTTGATCAGTATTACTTGAAATACCTTGGGGTCGATTTTAAAGAAATTCCTAACGTCAGAAGTGAATAGAGGGATTTGTCTTTAAACCGGAACTATTTTTTCTGGGGGAAGTTGTATTACACAACAGTGTCGGGATGGATGTCGGAAAGGAGGGTAAAAAAAACAAGGCATGTACAAGTCCAACAGTACACATATAATTACATTACAAAGTGGGGTTGGAAACGAGAAATTAATCAGAATCAATTACAAATAAGTAAAAAAACAAACCATCATCATTGACACCAATAAATATTTTTCCATCTCCTTCTTCAGTGTTCAGAAATCCAGATACATATTCACACAGGGTTCTTTTATTCTTGTTTTTCGAATGCACGTCCAAGAAATTGTTTAAACCTTTTCCATGTATATCTTTAAACTCAAGTTTCCTTGATTCACTGCCAATATATTCACCACGTTTATATCTTAATTCTTTATTTACACTGTCTTCCATATCTATGACATTTATAAAATTTCCACCAAAATTCATTAGCGGTAATCTTACTTTATTTATATTCATAAAACAATGATTACACAAAAGTATACAATATGCAATTAAACAACTATCGGTTACTAAGAGACGACTCACTTCCGATTGATTTTCTAAAAATGCTAAACAGTTCAGTATTATTTTACTGTTGATATTTATTAACATCAAACTGATGCTGGTATTTTAAACTATTGATTGACCGTAGAAGCCCCAGTTAACTTTACAATTAGAACTTCATTTTATATGACTTCGATGCAATGGAAAGTGTGAAATTATTTCACCCGGACCTCTTTGTATACATTTTACTTATTGAAAGTAATACTTCCCTTTCATAAAAAAAAATTGGCACAAAACAACCTTGACTTGGTTATTTTATGATGTCATAATAACCTAAGTGTCACATTAGCTTTTGTGTTTACTTTTGAAAGTAAGGTACCTTTAAATGTTATATGATACAATTAGTGTGTAGCCTTAAGTTATTTTAGATTATTGTTTAGTTTTATGAAGTAAAAGGTTCAACACACATGGAATAAGACTATTTTATAGAGGGGTGTTGCCTTTCAAAATAAAAACTTGTAACTGACAGACACTCAGCAGTTAAAAAAAGACTGGTTGAACATCAAGATAAAAACCATGCACCTGTTGATGTTTTTCATGCGGCTAAAGGTACGTATTCTCTACTTACGGATATTGGAGTTATCTCCCATATTCAGATATCTTTCCACAGAAATATCTTGTATTTAAACTAAACGGCAATTTGTTGTCTTTCTTGAAATATTCAGAAGGGCAAGGATTTCATCAGACAACTAAATATGTGAAAAAATATATCCCAAAAAATATCCAGTATTTAATGACATGTATACACCATTGTTGACAATGGATCAATTATGACTTGCATACTGCATTCCAAAATTAACTTAGCTTGCATTAATAATGTCAAGTAAAATTGCATAACTTTGACGGTTTTTTTGTGGGGTCCATGTTGTTCATATGATTTTAGTTTTTAATTGTAGTGCATGTATTGTTTTGGTCTCCGGAGTTTGTCAGTTGTTACGATTTTTCCCTCCTTCGAATATACCTTTGATATGTCCTGGCTTTACTTTGACAATGATCACTCTCAGGCATTTCAAAGAAATTAGAGGCTGCAGCAAAAACGTCTAGTGGGAAGGACATCCGTCAATGGATCAAGTCAGTAGTGAACTATATTTTTAGGATTTCGATCATCATCAAGTGGTATGAATGGCGGTTTGAAACGTTCCAAATGGCTATCTAATACCAACAACAAGCAGGACGGATGGATGATGGATAGGAGAATTGTTGTATAACGTCCAGTGGCAGCCAGGTGCATATCAGGACGACTAGCAGGAAGGTCATTCGTCACTATATCCCAACTTTGAGCGTGCAGACATTACACAGGAACGACAGTGGTTAGCAGAAGGTATGTAATTGTTTAATTGTGCTTATCATGATAAATTCTATAAACACAAATAACACATTCTTTTTATATCGGAATGCTGTTATACCGACACAGACCTAAATCATGATATGTTCTTAATATAATTTGTTATTTTCAAGAACTGTGTAAACATATTGCATTACCGGTACTTTTTGCATTTGTTAACATCTAGAACAGTCTGCAGACGGCGAAAAGAGTACATTTAATTTGATTGCAAAAATTGGATTTTTTCATACAATTTTTTTGCAGGTTCAGTGCAACGCACACTTTTTAAAGAGTGTTGTTGAAAGCAAACATCTACTCCAGGATGTGCCAAAGCTGTCCTTTTTTTAACGACTTATTCCTTGGACAAGTGTTCTGGACAATCACCTGAGAGCAGGCATTTTATTTATTTTCTATCCTGCCATGCTAGCAAGGTAATATATGTAAATTGTTAAATGCATATAGCATGAGGCAATATTTTAGGAACAATATTGTTAGTGATTATCCCCATGTGTTACATACTATGTCAGTTATATTGATTTATTTCCATACATCCTCACTCATTAAACAGTGAAATTTGACATTAAATTGCCATATTTTTTCCATTTCTATTCCAACTTAAAATAAATGAAAGGGGTCATATATCTCCAGATCAAGGAAATAGGTAACGATCTATGAGTAGTCTGAAAACATAGGAAGCTTACCTTTTGAGCTCAGTGTTTACTAATCATTTTTTCAAGTTTAAGCAATCATAGGGACAAAACTGCATAAAATCATCCAAATTTTATAGCTTACATTATAAAACATTGATGCACTTGATATCAGACGTTTACTTACGATATGGTTGTTGCTTTTAGACTATGTGTCTCTGATAAAGATGATAGTCATAGACAGAAGAAGAAGAGAATGTTGCAGCTATGAATCTGCCCGAGAGGACGTGAAGTTCTACCAGGAACACATGCCAGACCACGTTACTGCATCCATCGTTGGATATGATAAGAGTGAACATATTCGAAGACAGAGATCCAGTTTTCACAGGCATTAGATAAATCAAAGAACGACATTAAAATACAATTGAATATTTAATATATTTGTGTAGAATATAACACGGGTTATAATTTAATTATCAGTGTTTTTAATTTATATTTGTAAATATTAAATATTAAGCATATTTAAAACCACAGTATTATTCAGAAGGAAATGCTTGTTTTATCTTCTGCACAACACATGGTGGTTTAGAGAGGTACACTAGAGATGCAAATAAAAACCCATAGTATACTATACTTAATTAGACTATTACATTCTGAAATTAATCAATTATTATATGAATATGTTTTACTATGTAAAAGTTTGGACAAATCAGGTTGCTATACCTTGTTTTCATACGTTAAAACTATTTTGAAAAAGGTAAACATAAAATTACCCCAAAAAGATAAAAATTACTCAAAGTTGGTAAAAAAAGACGCCAATTTTTAAATTTCTACAGAAGTATATATGAACAAAAATTTGAAAGGATAGTTCACAAAAGTGAATTATATTTATACAAAAATTTGAAGCAAATTTAGATCGAAATTGAAAACTACTTTAATTAAAGTCAGCAACATTACAAAAATGAGAATTAGCAAACATAATTTATTGATAGAAAAGGGAAGACATTTAAAAATTCATAGAGTTAAAAGAATATGCCCATCCTGTAATACATTAAAGGATGAGGCTCATTTTATTTTATATTGTAAAAAAAATACTATAAACTGAGAGATTACCTTTTAGCAAATGTAGTTAAAAATATGCCAGATTTTAACTCATGGCAAAAACATGAGAAAATAAAATATCTTCTCTCCCTATCAACTTCAAAAGAAGTGGAATGCTGAGGGTCCTTTTTAAAATAGGCATCAGAACTGAGGACAGGGAACTCTTGGTTGATATATTTGTATTATTACAAGTTTGACCGTTTATATAAATATACGACGTGAATTATTTATAGGATAACTAATTCAAGAATTTGAATATCGAAAATATTCAACTCGTGACCGGACAACACTAATAATTCCCTCACGCGCACGAAATTAAATTTGTTAAGATTCGGTTAAAATAGAATATTGCTTTCCTGGATTTCTAAAATAGACGAAAATAACAATAAATACAGTTCAAAACAAAACTTTAAATTTGTTAAGTCTTCCACAGTCCGGGCCTCGAGTCGTTTCGCTATCTGATAGTTCATCATTTAGTCATGTTAGTCAGCTCAACAAAAAAGTACTTGAAAAAAAAGTATTTTTGATCATGAATACTGCTTGAACTGCATTCATATTAAAAAATATTTTGTGATTAAAAATAATCCTTTTTATTACACTTTTCATTGCAGTTTCCTATGCATACGATCTATAAATAGAAATATAAATGTACATACACACAGTTTTGTCTCAATTCATTGACGCGGACGTTATTGATCCACACCGTGTTGACCCACATCTTTGAAATGCCGATTCTTTAAATCACATAATTAGAATGGTTGACCTTTTGAATGTCGTTTTTTTTTCCAAGTTTTAAAATTTATTATGAATGAAATGAGGGATGAGTAGTGAAAAATAATAAAAACGGAACGACTATGATTCTAAAAACGGATGTTAGATATACTGTATATTTGGATTGATATAAATACATACAATGTTAAATTTTTGTCCAGTTTCCCATGTTAAATAATTAAAATGAGAAGGTATTTACCTTACAGCTTCATTTCCGGCGATGCTGAAATGTATAAATGATATAAAACAAGATAAGCGTCTTTGACCTACTCTATCTCTTTATTCGGATACTTGCGGATATCTTCTCAAAGTTAAACGGGGATATTAGAAAAGAACCGCGATAGAACCAAGAAGTTGGGTTCCTATAACCAAACAACCTGGATGTTGAACCAGTTACCATGGTTTCGAACCAAAGAACCCGGATAGAACCAAGATTCAGAACCAAAAGACCCGGATGGAACCAAGGTTTTGAACCACAGTGCCCAGATAGAACCTTATTGCATTCGGAAATCTCATGACTTTTTATACCTTTAACGTATTTTACAAATCATTTATTTATTTAGTATATTTATATATAATATTTGAATAATTTTTAGCTTTTTTTTACTTCTATGGGATATGTTTTCCCTTGAGTTTATTTTTGGGAGTCTTTTTCATGTGTGTTTTCTTTTATATATATGTTTATATGTTTTTTATTGTTTTATATGTTTACGTCACAAATCGTTAATGATTTATACGACAATAAAATTATTGAATTTTATTTGTTTACCAAGTCTCTGCCAGATCAATCTAATAAAGCGTCTGTAGGCCATATATCTATATCGTCTGGAAAAAAGTTTGAAATAATGTCAGTATCTGGGCTTGAATGTATATACACATGTTCATGTATATAGATGTATTTTTCATTCTAATTATTTATTTAATTAGGTAAAAAGCAAGAAACAGTTTTTTCAATTTGTATAAAAGTTAATGATGCTAATAATAGTTAATTGTGCATTAAAAATAATGAAAGCTACTTTAGTTATCTAAAGTTAACTTTTGAACAAATAATGTATACATGTATGTTTGTTTTGTGTTTAGTATTTCTACCGCTGATGTAAACCAAATCGTTTGTACTTATAAGGCTATGTATTGATCAGAAACCAACTTTCTTGTCTTCTTGTTGTTTGTTAAGCTCAAACCCCCAATAATTTCAATGGTAATCCCTAACACGAACAAGCACTTTTCGAGTTTGTTGGTATCTCAGTTGGGTGGCAATTGTGTCATTTACCTACATATTTGATATTATTTTAACAAGACGTACATATGAATTGGTTTATTGTCATCAAAGGGCCCGACATTCTCTATAAACATGTACACGTCCATGCTATAGTCGTACATGCAGACATGCAAGACATGGCGATTCAGGCAGTTATCAATGAAGATGTGGTGTTCTGTTATACATTCTAATTTATCTTGATGCATGTGGTAATTCACTGCAGACATGTCAGTAAAATAGATACACTCATCTGTGCTTGCCGTAGAGATGCAGCATCCATATGTACACGTATTAAAAGAAGCGTTGAATTTATAAACATTCGTATACTATCAAACCGTTAAAAAAACGTTAATTTGAGCACAGTTGTGAATCAAACAATATATTTACTTCGAAATTATTACTAAGACTTCATTTCTCAAAATTCCAGTTATACACTGTTATAAAGATGATGGATTGACAAGGTGTCCGATTAGGCATTACATACTTATGAAACCTTATTGACCATTGACAATCTCTGACCAAATTAATGTGACAATAAAATGAGTGATGTTAGAAACTTTCTAGAATATTACAATTTGAAATAATTCAAAAGAGGCATCAAAACTTGTGAAAGGATAACGTGGTATGATGAATTAAGACATAAATGCATTTTGGAATGTAACGAATTCATCTTAAAATCAATTTGTTAAATATACTATCTAAAGTTCAGAATATGAGTGTAATTTGTACAAAATTTAACTAAAATTCACTTACAACTTGTACAATAATTCACAATATGGGTTTGGTTAAAAACGGCATTGATTTTTATTTCATGACCACACAATCAACCTTATTAATAACATAAAAAAATAGTTCTGTATCATTTATTTGAGCGTGTTAGTGAATTATGGCAAGAGGAATTGTACAATATCTTTTGCTTTTTACATTTACTTTATAAGTGCTGCACCCCCTTTGCATTTACACGACAGAAACCCCTGACCACCAGTTTAGAAAGCCTTTTAACTGCTTCACGTAGCAAAGGTTGAAGCTCAGATTTATTATTCTCTTCTAGGTTCAGAACTTCTTGGACAAATTTATCATGCTGATCAACAATGCTGGCCATGTTTACACTATTACAGCAACTGAGTAAATGATCAAAAGAGTGTTCTCAAAAACATGGGATATATATCTTTGGCAACTTGTTAAAAGAATTGACCCCAAAATAATTGACAGTAAAAAGGTGTTCAAGAAGAGTTGAATTCAAAAATGTTTTCCTTAAGGCAATTAAAATGTATTACTGTTTCAAATATCTCAAAGGGCCATCATTTCTATCATATTTTGTTATCATATATCCTTACAAGGGAATTGATTTTTGAATTGGTTTTATTTATAGCTGCTATGGCTGGTAAGATATAAAATGTTTTAAAGTAACCTGGAGTTTTATTATTTGCTTTGTTACTATAATTTTAAATGGTTTTCTTAAAAATGTTTCTCACCTGCCGCTGTATAAGACAATTACATTCAAAATCCACGAATGGCTAAACCTTTCATATGCTCGGAGAGACTCTAGAAATACGTCCACGACACTGACAAAAATAAGTTGTCAATCAATATATATATATATATATATATATAAATAGAAGTATGATAAACAAATATACCCATAGAAATTACGATTACTAATACATTTTGGATGTGCATTTGAATATTCACAATTCACATTATCTTAACCCTTTCGCTTACAGGTATGTCTTATGTATAGTTCGGTGGAGATAAGATGACAAAATGTTGTGCATCATTGTGTAAAATTGATAAAAGGTGTTTATTAGTAGTGTAGGCTACTAAAAATGTGTCAAGAAATTCAAATTGCAAGGACGAAATCACCCCTTGTTAAATAATACAAAACATTGACGAGCAAATTCACGAAATTCTAAAATGGACAAATTGGTTAGCCAAAACCAGTTAAATGCAAAATATATATATTGATTGACAACTTATTTTTGTCAGTGTCGTGGACGTATTTCTAGAGTCTCTCCGAGCATATGAAAGGTTTAGCCATTCGTGGATTTTGAATGTAATTGTCTTATACAGCGGCAGGTGAGAAACATTTTTAAGAAAACCATTTAAAATTATAGTAACAAAGCAAATAATAAAACTCCAGGTTACTTTAAAACATTTTATATCTTACCACCGGGGTGGCATCATTATAGTACATCTTGCTTCATGTTTAGTACAGAACATTACAAATAGGTAGATGCTCAGGTAAATAAGTCATGATTATAAACAAATATTAAATGTTATGTCTTCGATAGACTGACGAATGATAATTAGTCTTATGGTTATTATATCAAATCCCTTACAAAGACTCTGAAGATGAACATATACAAAATATCTATTCTTTTTGATACAATGCTGCATGATTAAAGTTTTCTTATGCAGTATCCCCTTTCTTAAGTATTTTAACTTTCAAAATGCTTTGTATTCGTATCTAGAAATTGTTACATACAAGACATAATATAACGTTCTAAGATTGAAAAATTCACTATGATTGTTATTAGAGTTCTTGTCGAGCACATAACGCTCGCCTTGCTGAAGTAGAAAGCCAAGCCATTACAGATTATCTCAGATTGACTGTCTGGTCTCTTAATACAGGTACATATCGTTTCATTATTATTATTTACCTTTGGAGATTTGTGATTTTGAAAAATGCAAATAAAAAATCTTGTGATTGTTCCTTATTTTTAAAATGGTCCGGAATATCAAGTAAGCAATCCAAAAGGCTAAATTCATATTCACAGACAAGAAATGGAATACTAATGAACAAACAATAAAGATAACACAAATTCATAACAACTCAGATAATTAAATAAACAACAGCATGCAGAATCAGAGAAACACTCAATGTTTGAAACAGTTCCTTCACAAAATGCATTTCAGCAACCAGCATAGTGTTGTTTAAGGTTCAAATTCAGTAAAAACTGATTTTCGATATTACTACATGTATATTTGAATATTGGTTGTTTGTCTGAAAATAGGACGTGGAGGGGGGGGGGGGGGTGTTTTGATCATCCTGCAACAGGAGGAAGTTTGGTTCTTTGTTCAAGAGATTAAAGCGAATTGCCAAAAGAAAAGTTAAAAACAATACTTATCATATTGAATTTATATGAGGTCAACGAACAGAGACACCTTGCAAGAGATTACAACACAAATAAGACAACCTTGACTCATAATACCAATTGATACCAGATCAATAGTTAAGGAGAAAGGAGTATAAGATGGTCAAAGGTTGATTGGTATGCCATTCTTGACCTTTCCTATTATCATTTTTATGTTCATTTAAACATATAATATTTACAAAACCGATATCAACACGTGATCATTCTTTCCTAGAACGTTGTACATTTTTTACCAAACGACTGGTACCCTACAATGATAAGTTACATGTAAATGTATAACACAATAAATTAATGTTTTATTGAGTAACACCTGTAATCTCCTCTTATAATAACACAAATCCAAATACCCTCGTCACTATGTATGATTTTCTACATGTAAACTAATTTTCACTCTTATTAATATGTTGAATTTGACCTATAGGAAGCGATTATTGGTTAGGAGGTAGAGACGACCTTGTAGAAGGAACATGGGTGTGGTCATCAACTGACAAAGAGTTCACCTACTCGGATTGGTCACCACATGAACCCAATAATAAAGACGGAAATGAAAATTGCTTGGAGATGGATACTTACAATCAGTATCATTGGAATGACTATCCATGTAACAAGTCTCAACGGTTTATTTGTGAAAAAAGTACGTCTGTATTACCGTATGTATACATGTTAAAACATGTCTCAGTTACGCTTCGGTTAACATAATTTTTTTTTCGGGACGACCAATCGGTCCATGTACTGGCATATGACCTTCAGTGCAATGAACTATTTGCTAAAGTATGTTGCGGCGAACTGAGTCTCTCATTTTACGACAAATAGCAAGCGTTTGAATGCTTAATAAGTAACATTATTGAACAAATTCTAAAAACGGAAGTTATATTTTAAATATGATCAATAAGGCTTTCTCATTTAAGTTTTTTCATAACTTTTTAACTTAGTCCATTGTAACCATTGGTAGAAATTTTATGACTTTTACTAACCTTTCGAATAGCCAATTGTGCTGTAGGTAAGAAAAGATCAGTGAATTTAATTTATCTCTTAACAGTTCGCCGGTACATTTTCATTGTATTTTGTGAGTTCCTATTTACTCTTTTTCAAACTAGTTGATGTATGGCTCTAGTTTATTAATCTTTAAATGAAGATTGGACGGCATTGCACAATTGTACCTCAATATAACATTAAAGAGGTATCTAGAAGGTATGTCGAAGAATTTTAATAGAGATCGTAAAACTGATTGTTTTCACTTCTGAATTAGCAGCACGAAATAAATTGTAATTCATTCTTATTCCATTAACATTTTGTAGAGCATTAATATCAACAATGTTTAATTATTCTTAGGCCAATTAAAATCATGGGAGGAAAATATATTTATTATTGTTTTTCAGAACCCCAAAATAATAGGTATTAATGAAAAAAATTTACTTAAAGGCTAAACAATTGTTTTAAAATGTTATCAAAAGTGCAGGACTGAAAATTTCATAGATACAAACAGTCTATTTTTTTTAAATTACGTGCACAGTACTACCACCCTCCTCCCAAAGATTCAATGGTTGCTCCCTTACTTATGAAATATTGTCATTATACACATCAATACAAAATACACCAGCGCGCATATGTATATACATGTATTTATACCTTGTCGCAAATATCATGTATATACAGTACGTTCATCACAACGCAAATTCTTTAAAAACCGTTCTGTCCGAAACATTGCACTGCATAATACAGGATAATTGATAAAAACAAAACTATATCTAGTTACATCTACATGTATTCACCCGTGTACCCTTTAAAATAATGGGTCGTTCCAACTATAAACCGTTAGAAAGTTGAATTGTATACTGTATACCACAACACTTGAGGGGGGGGGGGGTAGGTATCGGATAAAACATATATATATGAGTATATAAAAGTTGCCGGTGGTTTTGGAGAACACTTTTACCTAATTTTTACAAACGTCTATTCCTAAAATTTTCGAAAAATATAGAATATGTAAGAGACTCAGTTCGTTGCAATGTGCTTTAAATATGGACTGACAAAGGGCCGGTGTGTGGACCATGTAAACTGAAATGGCCCTACCCATTGAAATGACAGAATTGGTTACTAATATGCAGTAAATGTTTATATGTGCGTGTGGGTTTGTGTGTATTTAGGTGTGACAGCGTCTCATTTGAGTATATATCAGGTCATTCGACTCTCACATGATGAGGTAAATGAGAGACGTTTCACGATAGGTCTAAATTAAAATTTATATTGCTGTATTTTAATTTAAATTATTCATCTTGAATAGTAAAAGAGAAACTCCTTAGTTTACACAAATTATAATATATCATCTTAGAAACTGCTGGTTTCATAGCTGATTAAATTCTTTCTTTTTTTCGCAGATATCAAGATACAGATTAGTTATGGGACGAAGCGGTCGGAGACAGAAATATAAAAGTATTTGAAAAAAGATTGTCCATTTGAACACCAAACAAGTGATGCAAAAAACTAACACCTCTAGCTAATTACAAATTTTGAAGACAAAATACACGAACGAATTTACGATAAGCGTTATGCGTTATAAATTTACGTGAACGGCGGTCATTTTATATGCATTTTATTCTTATAATTTTACTATTATTTACAGAGTTAAAACTTAATGTGATTGTATCTGTGTCCTGTGATATATATATTGTGTGTGAAATTGATCTATGTGTGTAATGAATTTGGAAATGGACCAAGGGGCTTCAATATTTATTCTCATGCCCGACTAAACCCTGCAACCTATATTTGATAACACGCAGTTTCAAGAAAGTATACACATGATAACACGCGTATGCGATTTAAAAATGCATGATCTGATATTTGATTATTTTTCTCATTTTCAGATTTCACATTTTCGTCATTTATGGACAAAGTGAATAAACTCATGGTATAAAATGTACACATGATGTTACAAAAACTTTTGTAAATGAACATTCATTTTTTCGGATTTTTCCCACAGTTAATCGTTTACGGATGATAGCTGGTCTAATAGGACATAAATAGGATTTGAAATAGGTGTTTTAGTTTGAGAGAACATATGAATAGTAAACAAATAAGCAAGAACAAAAATAGGTTCATCAGCTCATTTTAGGGCTATAAGGCCTTGAAAATTTGCAGGAAACGGGTTTTCTCTGGATTTGTCATTGTCTTTCCATTGACAACTTCAGATTTTCAAAGATGTATGAAAAAAAAGATTTCATACAATTTTGTCAAATACCATTTTTAGGTATATATGATTGAATTATAAAAGAAAAAGTGGGGGTTCATGGGCAAAAAATTTCATGTTTAAGAAATGGATAAAACCCGAGGATTCCGAAAATCTGACAAAAAGACCAAAACATGACCATCGAGCATCCTGAACAGCAATAACAGGAGTAGTTACCAATATTCAAAAATTGACAAACCATAGGTGTACGAAAATCAATTCACAGGGGCGGATACAAAATTTTTAAAAGGAGGCGTAACATTTATAAATGAAAAAAGAATTGTTGACGCTTTTATGCTAAAAAACCATATATATCGCTAAAAAATTAATTTTGACGGTCAAAGGCAAAAAAGGGGAGGGGTGGGTTTTGGGTTGTTATGGCAGCTACGTTCCCGTCTGGATCAGCCACCGAAGTCAATAATGTCACCAACTTAACACAATATAATGGACAAGATCTCTGCGTACGTGAACGATAGTGAGCTAGACCGAAATCACAAAGCTAAGAGTGCCATGAATAACAAAAAAATCATAGCCCTCACAGGAGCCCGAAAGGGGGAGATAGGTAGAATTTTGTTTTCCATCCTCAAGTCAGTCTGATCACCACCTTTGGTTGACTAAGATGTCAATCGGATCACAGATGCAGAGTAGTATCTAAAACTCGTTATGTTTATATTAGTATACATCTTCATTGCTTTGATTTTTATCTTCTTTGACTTCATATAAGGATCACCTCAAAATTATTCCTATAAATTTTTATCGGAACATTCCATCACAACGTACTTCAGTATACAATGTCATGTAATGTTGATATTTATTTTCTCGGTATACTATATCTTCCACATCAATTATTGGTAGAAAGAAGTAGACTTGTTTTATAAATATAAAAGAAAATTATAAAAAAAATAACGAATATTAAAAATAATTCAAATATGCCAGTACAAATTGGGACATTCGGTTCAATAGAAGTATTTTTCTTATCTACAACGTTTCCATATCCCTGTCATTAAAAATACTGAAACATCTGGATGATACAATGTCATATTTCTTTGGTATAAAACTAGTTTCTTCGAAATAAGTTGTGCCGATGGATATGGATTTTTGTATTTAGAATCTTATTTCGATCGAAACAGCTTTTATACCTTTGTAACTGTTTTAATAACTTTCACAAAAAGCTAAAACCGTCTAAGGACAGAGCTGTCAACGAGGGATATACAGCTTATTTGAAACATATTTTACAGTATTTAACAGTTATTCTAAGTATAAATTCGGGCTAGAATCTAAATACTAGCAACTTAGCTGGGGATACCCTAGGGGAATTGGTGTTCACGCACCAGAATCGGTGGGAAAATACTTAAATTTTTGATACTCATTTTGAAGCACAAGATGTGCACATTTCACCATTTTACGCCTCATCAGTTCTGCTCAAGGCCTGAAATGTTGAAAACCAAAACAACAGTCCAAAGAGTTAAAGCAAATTACAAAATACTAAAATGACCAAAAAGGCAAAACCAAAGCAGAGCTATGCATAAGATAAATACTCCTTAGTTTTCACAAATTTTACAATTTTTAATAGTGAAGTTTAGGTATTAATTTCGCGCTAGTATCGAAATACTAGTAACTGAATTGGCCATACCCTAAGGGACTTCGAGTCCAAAGCAGCGGCATCGACTCAGTTGTGAAAATGGAAATTATTGATACCAATTTTGATGAATATGATGTGTACATTCCGTTTATATTCCACTCACTGGTTGTGATGAAGGTTTACTGAATATGATGTGTACGTTTAGTTTATGTGCCACTGACTGGTTGTGCTGAAGGTTTACTTAATATGATGTGTACGCTCCGTTTATGTACTACTCACTGGTTGTGCTTAACGTTTATTTAATATGATGTCTACGTTCCGTTTATGTACTACTCACTGGTTGTGCTGAAGGTTTACTTAATATGATGTGTACGTTCCGTTTATGTACCACTGACTGGTTGTGATGAAGGTTTACTTAATATGATGTGTACATTTCGTTTATGTACCACTGACTGGTTGTGTTTAAGGTTTACTTAATTGAAAAATAAAACAACAATACAAATCTAACTAAAATTAGCCTGCGCACTTGCCCCTTATTTATACAATACAACAACATATTCCTTTATTGCCAAACAAAAGGCGCCCCTACGGGCATGGTTTATGTGTCGCGCGTGGTCAATTTGTTTTATATTTGACCAACGAACCAGTGTATTGAAGGTCATTAACAATTGACCTATCACTGGCAAATGGAGATAACCACAAAAATAATTTTGTTCTCTACCCGCTCTGCCGTTGCCAAAATTTCAATGTTTGTGAACGAGAATCCGAACAATACACAACTGTTTGTTCTCGTACATATTTTTTCCGGTGTTAATAATTCACCCTTTTGCCATGGGGATTCCTTGGTAGACTTGGAAACATTAATCTTCATATTATGAAATAAAAATCGCATGGAGGCTGCCATATATGTTATTTTACATTCGGAATTACTTTAGACGCTACAATAATACCATAAAATTGTATAGCCGCATAGCTGATTGGCTACAGCAAATTTGACACTAGACATGACCATCAATCGGCTGTAGTTATATCTCACACGAACGAACTAAAAGGTGGACTAATTTTAATCAGATTGATTGAAGAGCAAATTTAAATATACCAAAAGAGTAGGAGCCAAAACAGGATTTTAAAGGAGGGAGATACTAAATAGCAGTAAATTTTAAAGCAGCATTTGTCAAACTATCATAGAATACTTACAGCCTGTGTTAACTCTTCCCACAGAGTATTGCCAGGCCTTCGTATATAGTGTATTGTAATACCTCTGTTGTTTAACTCAAAACGTCGAGTTCATTATCAACATAAAAGTTGATTTTGACTATAATTGAAAGCTATCTTTAAAGCTTCTGATTTGAAACGCTGAAATAATGCATTACTAGAATTCTACTCTCTGTTTTAATGCGTGGTATGCGGCGTTGCATTTATTCGATGAGGATGATAAGGATATCCCTGTAACTCCTTAAAGATAAAGAAATCAAACTACAGCTATGGTTGGTCCCTTGTGTGTTTTGTTCCAGTTTTACATGGATACATTGTATACATGCATTTGTATCCGTTTCATGTCTCATCATTAATTTGCAATAATGACTGATAATGTTATCACAATCTTTTTTATAACATGTTATTTTTACGTTCAGTAAATATTGAGTTTACATGATTATTCATTTTATTCTAGTCTACTCTATATCTGGTAAGGTTATGGGATATATTATTAGTTTATTTCTCAGTATGATGTTCTCATGATTATATTTTTATTTCATCGTACCGACATCTTTTGGTCAGTGCCACAGTTTTCGTTGTGAATATTTTGGGTCAAATATTCCGATAAAAACAGACTACACAAATAGTGACCGATGACAAACAATGTTTCTACTGCATTTGGTTTGACGTGTTAAACAACAAAATGCATAACAGAAAAGGTCACCCAATCATGCAATTAGAGCAATCCAACATTCTCATGGCTTTAAATAACATACATTGTGTCTACTGACTAGTATATGGTTTGGCAACATGCGTTGTTTATGCTGTTGTTATTTTGATCCCTTACAAGGAATAGAAAAGAACGCAAAAGATTGTAGACTAGTACAGACAAATGATAGATAAGGGGGATGCGTGGGTACCCATAAAACCGGTTTAGCCGGTATATCAGGTCATGTGTAGTATCCCGAGTATTTGTTGTGTTCATGTTTGTGTTTGGTACTCTTTTATGTTATTTTATGTCCGGCGTTCTGTCAGTTCCGTTTCTTTGATTGACTTGCATGTCATTTTGACCCTTACTGCTATCAATTTTGTTATTTAGTATGCAGATAAATCCGCGGATGCATCAATTCGGTTGTAACCTTTGGGTTATTAAAGGCTGGTCTATGGGATATTGGCAATGCGACTTTATTTACCTTCGTCATTTTTCGTCTTTACACTTCTGGTGTGCTTTATTACACTTCTTTTATCTCACTCTAGAGACGAAGATTATCTTCTTGACCTTAATCCTATAAGAGATCTTATTTTCAAAACTAAGTTTGTTTTGTACAAATTTTTGAGGTTTAGAAACACGTGTTTTAGCAAAATTATGTGAGTTATTGTAAAATTTCACAATCAACATAAACATTGGTATCCATCTAATATAATACGCTATGAATTCTTTAGTCTTTAAAACAATTCTTCTTGCTACCAAATTTGTCATGGGGTCCCACTGCAATCAATAGTAATAAGAAAATGTTGTCGACAGTTTAACACTGAATTTTGACAGGTCTTTCTTATCTTATATAAATTAGATAAAACTTGGTCGTTCTGCCCAATACATTAAAAGTATTTCAGAAAACATTCGTTAAATATCAAAGTTTTACTTCTAAGTAAAGTCAAGAAATATAGAAGGGAAATTCGAAGGAGGGGGAAATCGAAACAACTGACCAATTTCGGATAACAACGAAGACAAAACCAAAACAATACATGCACTACAATTAAAAATTAAAACCATACGAACAACATTGACACCAACAAAAACACCGACAATCAGAAGCATGTGGTGTGTTTTATTTATAGCTTTGGTTGGTAAGAAATACAATGTTGTAAAGTAACCTGGAGTCTTATTATTCGCCTTGTTACAATATACTATAATTTTAAATGGTTTTCTTAAAAATGTTTCTCACCTTCCGCTGTATAAGACAATTATAGCAAAAAAGAGGACAAATATACCTAAGGAGCAATCCGACAAACGTAATCCATTAGACAAAACAAAACCCTGAAAGACAAATGAACAACCACAAGCACAACAAATAAACACTGAAAAGTAAACAACAATAAACAACAATAAACAACACAAACTCCTATAAAAACCAGGAGTGAACTCAGGTGCTCCGGGAGAGTAAGCTGTACCTGCTCCGTATACGGCACCCGTCGTGAACTTCAACAAAGTCAATCCGGTGGAAGTTACAGATCGGTGGAGGTACATGAAATGCTACGACAGTGGGGACAGGTTCAACATCATCTTAGATACTGAAACAATATAACGGTCAATCAATTCGTGATAACGACCGCAAAATTTCCTAACTGTTGACATCAATGTATCCCTGATAAAACCCTGGCTAAGAAGCTTTTGTGACAGCAGTAAGCCTCTTTGTCGAAAGTCATGGTAACTCACGCATGCCCTTGAATATCGGATAAGCTGAGAAACGTAGACGCCATATACAGGCGATGCTGGTATATTGCTACTCAATATGGGAATGTTAACAATAGGAAAGTCGAAGGATCACGTTTGTCATACAGTTTCGCCTTCAGATGTCACTCATTGTCTATTTCGAGAAGCAAATCCAAATAAGAAGCGGACATTGATGTATCTGTAGTTTCCTTAATTTCAAGTTCACTTGGGTAGATGAGATGTAGAAATTCTTGGAATTAATAGTTATTTAACAAAACATCATCTATATAACAAAAGGTAAAATTAAAGGATCGGGCTTGTTTCTTCTTTTTCTTCACGTAGAAGCCCTTGAATGAAGTCTGCTTCATATGAGTACAGAAACAGATCTGCGGGGAGAAGATCCCAGTTGGTTACCATTGGAATGCCGATTTTTGTTGAAAAATTCGTCCAATATTTTGCATATGAGAAAATCTAACATGTTTGTATTTTCATCTTCAGAATACTTTTTTTCAGAATCAGGGTGATTCTTAACGAAATAAGCATTTTCTCTACATAAAACTAGGAATTTATACCTGCATGTTCCGTTTTTCTTGAAAAAACATTGATATTTTAATTGAGAGTGTGGTATGGTAGTATAGAGTGTAGAAAAGTCGACTGTGATTACACTGTTGCATGTAGCCAAATATTTTGGTTTTAGATATTGTAGTAAAGTTTTCTAGGTTTTAAGGATCCACATCTGATTGACACCACGAATAGCTAAACTGTTCGTATTCTTTGAGAAAATTTGAAATACATTCACGGCACTAATACAAATTTGTAATCAATCAATATAAGTATATAAATAGAAACTACAAATAACTATTACTAATACATTTTTAATGTGCATACAAGGGATCCAAAAGAATTCATGATTATTTTACTCATAAAACATTTATTTAGGTTTGTTTTTTGTTACAGAATAATTGTAGATAATATGTGGATGCTCAATAGGTTTTGGATTTTTATCTATGGATTCAAAGAAGGGTCCAAAGACGGTCTTACGTGACTTGAACCCAAGCTACAGCTTTTATTTTAGTATCAAGATAGTGTGTTTATGCGCATTAGATTTTGAAATTTGGATTCTGTCCTGGAAGATACAAAAATTGGTAAACGAAAATGGGAGAAAAGTCAAACTGTTTTGT
The DNA here is from genome assembly GCA_028015205.1 of Mytilisepta virgata. NCBI lineage: Eukaryota > Metazoa > Mollusca > Bivalvia > Mytilida > Mytilidae > Mytilisepta > Mytilisepta virgata. Next base: position 4,759,154 of record CM051510.1, read on the forward strand.
ATTTTCGGCTTCTGCAATTATTATATAGTAACATTTTTTGTTACATTTTATATATAGTGTGATGACACAGAACACACATATTAGTTATGGATTTTGAATTAGGTAGATTATTGGGAGGCTGACATACCTGATCTTTAAACATAGAAAAAACAAACAAATTTGTACAGCTTCAACAAACAAAAACAGAAATAAGATAGAACAATTGAAATTCAGAACACTGCAGGTATGCTGATGAAATGAACAAGAAAGAGGAAAAACGTTTTTGCCGACCATAATACACAATTCGGTTTTAATTTCCATGGTAGTACTACACAAGACGATGTTTTACATAAGACGATCTTTAAGTAAACTTAACAATAGAGCCCCCAAGAAATCCCGTTTAGCTGTTGCAGATATTTTGGTGTACGGTCGGGGTAATCGGATAAAACTCTGAAAGATGATCACATAAAGACAATAACGTTGCAGCCAAGTTTTATTAGCCCCCGCCCCCTTTTTTGCTATACAGTTTTTCTAATCGCGTTATAAATTAGTCCAAATTATTGTGAATTTTTTTTGTTTGAAATCGTGTTAAGTTGTCCCAATTTTTGACGCACTTTTAATATTTTTTTTCAAATCGCGTTAAGTTTGGCCCAAATTTTGAGGCACTTAAACAAAAATTTCAAATCGCGTTAAGTTGGTACCAGATTTTGACGCACTCTGAAAATTGTTTTCAAATCGCCATAATTTTGTCCACATTTTTTATGCACTCTGAACAAATTTTTCAAATTGCCTCAAGTTGGTCCTAAGTTTTGACGCACTAAATATTTCAAATCACGTTAAGTTAGTACTTATTTTTGATGCACTTCGAAAATTAAAAAAAAATTAAGTGTGTCTCGAGTTTTGAGTTACTTCTGGATAACTTTATTACTGGCCTCGGGGCAAATATCAGAATCCGAAACCCTTAGGTATAGATTATTCTTATAGTGTTCATGTACCACCAGTTGTCATGTTCCTACCTCAAATACTGTAAGAAGAGTTCGATGCAATTACTATTTTTTCTTTTAGAACTCTTTTAGGATCTTGGACTACGCTCACATGTCACGTGGAAATTCCTATTGATAGAATCTGCTTGATTCAAAAGGCTACTACTTCAGAACATTTTACTAATTACTGGATGAAAAATGAAAGCGGAGTTTAATTCAAGAAACTTAAATGCCCAAATACCGTAATTCTAATCATATGGGTCGTTTTTGAAAGAAATATATCTACAGATGATATAAAGAATTTAAATCCCCATGCCTAAAGTGATAGAAAGGACAAATATACCTAAAGAGCAACCAAAAACAGTTTAACGTCACAAGATAATACTACGGATGCACGCACTGATGTTGATAACAACGATATCCTCATCTGAAAGTGCTGGAATAAATATTTCACCGAAAACTCTACAAATTGGCAGAAAAAATTAGGTCTGAAGAAAGCAGTCAAGATCAGACAACCATAATTCTCCACAATAATCATGAAAAAGTGTTGGAATAATTAGTTCAAAGTGCGTGAAGATGCTTCTGTTTAACGCACTTTGATTTTTTTCTTCAATTTTTGTTGAGTTGGTCCAAATTGTTGATGCCCTTTGAATTTTTTTCAAAGTGCGTGATTTTTTCAAAGTGGTTTGTACCATCCCATTTTTAAGATCTCAACATTACCATTTATGTTTTCCTATTTTAAAATAGTAATACGTAATTTATATCATTTACCACTTTTCGGTGTGTAGTTTTTTAATTCATACAAGTGTATCGGTTTTCATAAGGTGAACTTCCTTTACAAATTTAAATATAGACATATCATGTTCGTTGTAAATAATGTGGTTACACTTCGTCGGTTTAAATGTGAATTATTTGTTACTTACTCGTTGAACATAAGTTATAAAAGATCGCCATTTTGAATTGACATGGTAAGTTTAATCTATATATTGAAAAATTCTCTGCAAAATATGTTAAATAAAAGATCAGAAAGTTAAATTTAAAAAATATTGTTAACTATACTCTGCAATTTTCCACAAAATGACTTATTAAATCATTACATTTTGAACATCCGATTTACTTTTATCGCATACATGTATAATGCGTTTTATATATAAAATTAACATCTTACTGCATTTGACGCTTAGCAGGATTTGAAGCTCTAGTCTGATCACGTGAAATAAACTCGAATTAATTGATTATCACTCCGAAGCACCTGATCTCACTTTCGTTTTTTAGGGAGATTTCAAGTTACTAGCAGCAATAAATATTATGAGATACCAATCACAATACACATTTCCTCCCCCTCGACTCATCTTATCTCTAGTAGAATTTGCAATTTTCTTTATACCTAAAAGTTATAAGTCCTGATTATAGGAGGAAACTGAATCTAAACTCTGTGCTGATTGTTCACAGTTCAATGCAGTTAGATTGGCAGCAAAATGGTGCACAAATTGTGCAGAGGCTATTTGTATTTCTTGTGCCAAACTTCACCAAAAGTTCGTACCTCCACACAGTGTTCACGGCATGGATCATGACAATGCATCTGTGGGTACAATTCTTCGAGAGTCGAAGTCCTGTGAAATCCATCCTGACGAAAAGGCTGCATTATTTTGCCACCATCATGATAAATTAATTTGCCGTTATTGTGTTACTCAATCTCATCAGAAATGTACTCAAATTTCTTCCGTCGATGATGTCTCAAAAAATGTAAGGTATGGGTCTGCACTGAGTGATCTCAATCAAAGAGTCGATGGTCTTCTGGAATATTTTGTGACCACAGCTGAAAATCTTAGAGCATCGTTATGCAATATAGAAACTAAGAAGAAAAATATAAAAGAAACAATACGTAAATTTAAAGAAAGTCTTAACTCGTATCTTGACAAGATAGAAGATAATATTTATATGCAAATTGATGAAACGTGTGCTAAGTGTACGAAAATGACAAACGAACAATTGTCACAGATAAATGTCCTACATGATGAATTTGTCAACAGTCAAAAAGAAATGAAAGAATCAGAGGACTACGGTTCCGAAATTGAACTATTCCAGAAAATTAAAACGCTTGACATGAAAACTCATGAACAAGAAGAGAATAAACACAAATTAGAAACGACTCACGATTTTGACTTTTCTCCATCAGAAAATTTACTAAACTTTGATTCTCGTTTTCCAACATTAGGGGACATAACAGCAAAAAACATACGGTTAAAGCGGCGTCCAAAATCCCAAAAAGAACACCAGTGTCAAATAATGGCTTCTACACACGAACAATATATGCGATTAATATCATCAATCACTGCAGACAATATCAGTCATGACAAAAATATAACAGAAGCATGTTTTATTTCAAAGGATGAAGTAATCTTGGGTTGTGAAAATGAGAAAGAACTGTTTCTTTGTCAAGTAGACGGTACTAAACTGAATTCGATTAAATTAGACTATGAACCAATCCATATTGCAGTTTTTGATGATAATATATTACTAGTAACTAGTGAAGACGGTATTCATAAGTTAAATGTGCAAACATTAGAGACAAGTAGTGACGTTCTAAATTACACCAGGATCTTTGCCATCTCTTGTTCAAATCAGACTATTTGTATAGGTAGTCATAAAAAGATCAGGTTAATAGATATTAACGGAGATATCATCAAGGAATTCAAAACAAGCTTTGATCCCCGGGATGTTTATTTGAGCAAAGATGGAGTTATTTATTGTTCTCCGTCGTCTTCCGTTAATCCTGTTATTTATGTCATGAACAACGAAGGGTATCTCCAGGAAATTTACCGGGGCATACAAATTAAGAATTCCGTAGGGTTAGCTGTTGACGATGACGGCACTGTATACGTCGGTGGCAGTACTACAAATAGCATTTACAAGATATCACTTGATGGACAAGCAAGTGATACAATCCTTAGCTCAGCTGATGGAATACGGAATCTTTCTGGGTTTGTTTATGAAAGGATATCAAATCGATTTTTAGTTTTGAACAATTTAGGAAAGGTTGCAAAAATATATGAGCTAAGCAAATAATATCATACAGGAACATGAACCAAGTTTAACATTTCAAATAAAGTACATAAAATATACATTTCAGCTTTCAAATTCAGAAATTTCAACTGGATGTCAATTTTGTTTTCTCTCTCTCCCTCTCTCTTTAAATTCAAAGAACAGAGCTAACAAGTTACTTACTATTGACAAATCTTTAGGTTAAATGCCAAAATTGACTGATATCAATGTGATTTTGTTTTGTTTTAGAATTCTTGGCTCTATTAACTAGATTTTTATGTGATGTGTGTAGACTTGAGCACTTAACTAGCAATATTTAAATACTGTGAATTCGGTTGTTTTAGTTGACATCAATTTGTCATGGATTGATTCAAAAATACAAATTCTTCGATTCTTAATTTCGTGGATTTAAAAAAAATCTAATTGAAAGGAGGCCAGTAGTAAATGATCAAATTAGTTTGAATTTGAATCCAACACGTGCAATCAACGATAGTATTATTATATGTAGTGAGAGGGTCGTGCAGGGGAGATATGGACACGTGTGAACGAGAAATAAAAATGTCACTCACGATGAACGAAAAATTTGCATTTTTCTTAATTTGCACGACAAACGCTAAATAACAAACTATCAGCACGGTCACATGGAAAATAAAAATTGCCAAAAACTTGCATGAAAGAAGCCCTGTACCGCCCTCTAATAACCATTGGTGGCCTGATCAAAACAGACAAAACATAAACAAAGAAATTATGTATTAATACATTGATAAATCATTAAAGCCTTATAAATACTTTACTATGAAATCCATAATTTGAAGTTTTAAATTATTTTCACTAAATTATCAAAACCCAAATCTCTTCCTTTAGCAAACTTAACTCATTCTTCCCTGTCAACATTGTTCATTATACTCATCCGTTTTAGATATATTTACCAAAGATCTAATGATGATATTGCATTTTTAGGAAGGACCTCGAGTGTTTTATTTTCATTTTCTCTCTTGATAACACGATTGGAAATATATGTATTTCGTTGTTATTTTAAATTCGTATATTTCGTTGTCCATAAAATTAACGAAAATTGGTGTACATAGAACAAAAACGTGTTTCACAGTGGGTTTTATAATCATTTTTAAACTAAAAATATGATAACTCTTTAGTCAATATAACATATGTTAAATACAATTTAAGATCAATAAACGGATTTTTTAGTATTAATAATTTAAATTGTATTGTACAAATAAATATCGTCCAATAAAATTTTACTAAATAATAATATATCATTCAATACTATACTTCCTCGAATTACAAACATTGTTGTAAAGGTGCCCATGAAGAACATGGTCATTCAGTTGCAAAAATTGAAAAAAAAACAATAAGATTAGTGCAATGTGAACGCTTATTCAATAGGATAAAAATATTTATATCGTTTTATAATTTCAAATATAAAACCGATTGGAAGCAATAAAAGTTTGATAATTGAGTTTTATAGAATGAATAGTGAAAATTAAAACACATGAATGGGTTTTATAGTCATATTGAAAATTAAAACAAATAACGGTTTAGTCACATTTATATACATGTATAATCGGAACAAAGTCGGGAAAAGCAGAAGTGAAAATCTTGATTCAAATGACATCAAGTATTGCTTGTAGAACTTAGGACGAAACACAGCAATCCTTTTAATGGTCATTTTTTTGGAAATAAACTTTGGGAAATTACCGAATTTGTTTATTTATGTCATTTCATTTCATTTTATCGTATTAGATAAACTATTTTTTTATTTAAATCATAGATTATCACAGATACATGTAAAACATATATGTATACATCTATATTATCGGAAAATATAAATTATAACATGACGTAATGTGTTTGCTTGCAATCAAATTTTACAAATTTCGATTCTCCATATGTAGCAGCACTTGAAGCCGAAATCGGAACGTCATTATTTTAAATCCCACTAAGGAAAAGTCAGGATGGAGAAATATTAAAACTGCTTGGACTTTTTATGTTTCAAACTGTAATAATTAAAAATCAATTTATAGTGTAAGAATTGTTTTTTTTTTTTTTCAAAAATTAGTTAATTTTCTTTTCTTTAATTTTTATTTCTTGCTAAAGTTTTGCTCAAATAATGTTACCTATAATGAAATATCCGACATGAAATATTTATGGAATTTATATAAACGAGCCATGAAAGAAGCAGAGATGTGGGATTTACCCGAATTTTTTACCGGTTTATCAAGGATTACAAATCAGATGAATATGTCCCAGAATGTGCATATACTTTCCTACCCTGCACCGCTACAGTTTTATCCCTAATTTGTAAATACACACATAATTATAACATATCAAATGTAAGTTGTTAGAACATTACAAGATGGCGACCTTTGAAACACTAAATCATAAAATGGTACAAACTCTGGATTCGTCTTTAGCGTTGTTTCTGCTTTTCTTCTCCATTGTTACAAGTTTGTGTTGTAGATCACTGTTTTCTGTTTCTATTTGCTCTTTTTCTTTTTTATCGTCCTGTTCTCTCTGTTTTGCGGCTAAGAGACCAGCCTTTAGTTTTGCTTTTTCTTCCTCGAGGATTTCTTTTTTTCTTTTTTCGTCCCGTTCTCTCTGTTTTGCGGCCAAGAGACTAGTCTTTAGTTTTGCTTTTTCTTCCTCGAGGATTTCTTTTTTTTCTTCGTCCTGTTCTCTCTGTTTTGCGGCTAAAAGACTAGTGTTTAGTTTTGCTTTTTCTTTCTCAATGATTTCTTTTTCTTTTTCAATGATTTCTTTTACTTTTCTTTCAGTCTCTTCTCTCTCTTTTGCTGCTTCTAAGCTACGGTTTAGGTTCATTTTTTCCTCTTCGTTATACTGCAGTTTTTGTTCCACCTCTCGTAAATTCGCCTCAATTTTTTCTACTTCGCCTTCATCTTGATGCAATTTTTGTTTCACTTTGTTTAATTCGTCCTCTAGCTTTTGAATTTCATTTTCGTCTTGCTTTTTTGTCTGATTCATTGACTCTAATCTATTTTCTAATTGTTTTTGTTTTATTTTTCCAGTTTGTTGTTCCTCAGTTGCTGCTTTCAGCGATTTATGGAGGAAATCTTTCGTTTTCTTGTTCTTCTCACTTTCTTTCTCCTTTTCTTTTAAATCATTTTCGGTCTTTATTCTGAGTACTTGTTCTCTTTTTAATTTGTCTGTAAGATTCCTAATTTCCTCTGTTTTCCTATCTAACTCATTTCTGTGATAAATAACCTCCGCATTTAGATTTTGTCTTTTCTGCTCATTAAAGTTTTGCATCTGCAAAATACGTGTTTGCAAAGACATTTAAAATCTAATAATAATAAACATATTTCAAAAGCACCAGTTTTGAATCCAGGCTCAAAAAACGATGGATGGGTGATTTATTGTTTAACGTCTTTTGGCATATATTAGGTCTATATCAGGACGTGTTGATGTGACATGAATATGCACACTACTTTTTACAACTTTTCGATGAATATTTAAAAATATCTAACCTTCTGCTAAGTTGCAAGGAAATGATTGGTTAAAGGAGTACACGTGAAAACCTCGTATATTTAATATGGGGCAGTGGACATCTTGTTTTTTTTTTAACACATGGTTTCCGCTAGAGTTATCTCTCTGTTATATTGTTTATTACTCTAAAGACGGCGAACGACAGCAGCTGGGCTGAAATTCTGTTTGTATTATTTGAATACTGTGCATGGTAAAGTAAATTTGCCAAAACGTATGCACATATAGCAATGGTAATCATGATAATGAGCAACACAAAGAATATGGAGTGAAATGCTCTGGAGGAGTGAGCATACATTTAAATCCTAAATCATGTATTATTTCTCGTTGCACAATGGTCATGCAGATACATTAAGAAGAAATTTAGGGAGCAACCATTTAATTTTTATAGGGATGGGGGCTAGGATCAAAACCACCATTTTGTTAAAATAAAAAGTCAGGATCACTTTAGATGTGAAAAAAAAATTTGTCAATTAGGACATTTTTGGGTTTAAATGAAAAATAAAAATTTAGGATATATTTGTTACAGAGTGTGTAGTTGATCTAATACGGTACACAGGGTGAGTAAATTTTGTACGGGGTTCGAGCTGCGCTTTGACCCCGTACGAAATTTACTAACCCCGTATATACCGTATTAGGTCAAGTACACACTTTGTAACTAATAATAGTTTGCTTTGTTAATTATCAACCTTTGTTCCATTTTGCATCTGAGCAATTTTAGTGTGAATCCTGATTTTCAAGTACAACGCCACCAATTTTTATTTCTGGGCGCAGAATAAAGGAACATTTTACAGTCTGACCATTTTATTGTTTACCAAATCAAGGGTAGGGTTTTTTTCAATAATTATCGGGAAACTGTATATCAATTTGATTCATCATCTTATTGTTTTCGAAAAGAATATTTATACTATGTCGTTTGCAAATATTTGTGTGTCTTTCTTGGTTATCAGTCTTTAATTTATTACGAAAACTGACTAAGGTGCACAGACATAGAGGACTGCAGTATAATTCCAATTGATTAATTAGCGAACTCGAAAGTGACACTCAGATTCCGAATTTTAACTGTAATATATTCCATTATTTTTATTTCATGTGTTTTTGTTGAAATAATTAGAATTTTAATGAGTCAATCGTAAAATATAGTCTACCATTTGCATTTTTGTACTTTAGCAGCCCTGCCGCAAACCGGTCTCTTGCTTATGTTGAAACGCCATGAATCATTAAGTCATTTTTTACTCAAAATACTTCAGCTACACCAATTTACACAATTATTTGACAGGACGCAACGACTCGTAATTTTTTAGTTTCTTGAGTCTCTAGTTATTAAATACGTAATTTCAGTCTTTTGAGTGTTTTATGATTTTAATCATTGTTTATTACCAAATGAATCGTCTTTTAAAGTTTTTAGACATATGTTTGTATACCTTTTTAATTTATTTTTAAGTCATTTGTTTCTGGAAAGTATTGGCGAACTATATTACTAAAAGTTAATTATAATTTATATAGTCTGTAAATAATTTGATTTGTTATTTATTTTTATATGAAGACCCAGTTGTAACTGCCTAATAAGGAACATTTTTGTTGAATCAGTGTTGGCTGACACATTCTGTAGGGCACGGTCCTGTGCTTTGTGTCAGTTGGCTCAGGAGTAGATGTCTTGTTCGGTTCGCATGTTATACAACACCAAAATTTCACTGAAGTATAAGAGTTTCTGTTCTACTGATAAGAAGTCGAAGACCAAGTTCACTCTGGTAGGAGTTCTGTTAGTAAGTATACAAAAACTCTACAATATTATTGTCTGTTGTTGAACACGCAACGTTCACCACTCGAGGCGACAACGCTACTGTTAGGCCACAGAAGCTAATTATAACAAAACAAACTACCAATAGCAAAATTTTAATTAAACACTACCATGTAAGTATGTCCAGTACAAACAAGTAAGTTGTCATTTCCAGTTTAATTTAATTAAAAATATCTAGTCTCATTTCTGACATGAACACCATCGGTCAATCAAGAAATGTGCACATTTTGTGCATCAAAGGGTAGTTTTCGACAGAAAAGAATTTTATCATTCAGTATTGTAAAAGTAAATTCAGATTCTATAGACATGCAAAAAGAACTCTGGTAATTTCAAATTAAATACTCAAACTTGCATCAAAAGAAAAACACTGGTAATGTGGTGAGGAAACTAAAGTAGTTGGTGTAGAGGAGTGCAAGACGAGCTCTTTCAGGTCCTTATGCAATGTGTATTGATCATCTGTGAAATCAGAAAAAGTTATAAACACAATTGGAAATGGCCCTAAACATTTTTATGTCTATCAAATACAGCCAACGCATAAACATATTTTACCATTTCTAAGCAATGGGTCACTTCTTCTGGTTGTAATGGTCCTAGTAGGTATCCATTATCTCTTCTATACACTTTCCCTCTGACTTCATATAGGAATTTTATATTCGTTCTCCTGGTAATGCTGATCTCTAACACATACAGGTCTTTAACTGAAAAATTCCTGACATTATAAACTACTATGTATATTTCTATTCTGTCTCCTATAATTGTTCATTGTGTTCTTGTCAAATTTTCTTTCTGGATTGCTCCATTTCTGAATACATCACATTCGTCCTTACGTTTTTTGTGTATTATAAATCATTACATGGCTGCTTTTTAAACGCGATCAGATTTTCTATGTTTTAGCCCCGGCTTGCAGTAAACGTCGACTTTTGATTGGCTATAAGGTGACGTCGGTTTAAAACCCATGCCCCGGTCTCGTTGTTAAATACCCTAGTTGCCACATTAAATGTGTTATGCGTGTTCTCTATGCATTAGTTGAAACATATCCATCTCGTATTGGAATCGAAATAAAAACACAAAACTCTGAGGTTGGTACCTTATTTACCATCTTTACCATGGAAAGAAAGTTATTTTAAATGCGTGATGAAACTGACGTCGCATGTTTCATTGCTTTTCGGTTGACAAACATATATTTACCAAAGAAGAGACATTTATAGCCATAGGTCGCACATCAGCACCAATTTACAGGCTTCGGCTCCACCTCAGAATGCACAGAGGTGCTTCAGGGTGGTACAATTTCATTGCCCACGCTATAAACGTAGATAACTGATAATGTTCACAATTCATTTTTTTTGTGAAATATGACGGCACCACATACAGATTTGGTGTTGTTGAAGGCGAATTCTTAAGGGTTTCATGACAAAACTTTGAACCATGTTGATTTCAGAATTTGCCTGATCCTTGTTATGATTGTGTACATTTTTAGTACAGCAGTCAGGTTATGAAAAGTCTTATGTTCAGACCTGAGATGTTAAAGTTGCTTTAAATTAAAATTTAGCATCTCTGTTAAGTTGTTTAAAGATTTGACCATAAAATCGCACAGCAGAAGTAAAGAATACGATTGTATACTTATGAGACAGTATTTTCTAATATATAGTATCCAATGTTAAAAAGATACATATGGAGTAATAAAAGTATATTTCTGATGTGTACCCTCTTTAGGTCACTGGACTGAGAGAATAGATCCAAGACTAAACACTTCGAGAAAATACCCATGAAACATCCCGATTAAAAAACGCGAGAAAAGAGGAAATAAGGCTAACGATATCGGAACAAAAATCTTCAATAAAGTTTAATTCCCCTTAATACCAATATTACATTTAATCTTTCCTCGCCTAAAGTTTCTCATACGCATTCATTCCCTCTAATTTGACGATAACATTCTGTAAGCTCATCTACACCCGGCTGCTTTATTGAAAATCAATACCAGATGAAAAGGTAACATCTGCTCAGTTAAATGGAGAGAATAAATATATATGATAATAAGACAAATCCTTACTAAGTTTAAAACAGGTGTGATATCCATACTAAATTAAAACACTTAGGTATGCACAACTATAATTTAAAAAATCTAGTTGGATATGCATATCAAGTTGTTAATAACAGACGATTGCTATCAAACACGCTATTTTGTGTTTTGAAATTACGTCCAATGGAGACACTTATGTGCAGGTATTATGAGCATGCCAATGGTAGATCTTTACTGTATCGTATTCTTGCAACATACATCGTAAGTCCCATTCGGATAGGCCGCGGCTCGGAGTAACATGTTGGGCGATGTATAATGAGATAGGTATGGGGGATGTTTGAAATCAAAATATACGTTGTACATCGACTTCAGTTCGGTTTATTTCGGTTCGTGTATAAAATCATTTGCTTGAATTGAAAACTCGACTCATTGGTGACTTGTTTTTCGTTATATTTACCTGGTTATACATTATTCTGTACATTTTTACTATGTTTGAACTTGAAAACTACTGCTAAAATTAGAGCATCACATCAATCAAATATTGTATCATCAGGAATGGGTACATTTAGTGCTGTATGCATATACTTGTAAAATGTATCGTAATTTTAAGGTACTTAATATTTCACATACCAGGACGTCTATCTTTTTTCACTACTTGGATAAACTCCACCTTATACTGCTCAAGTATTACTTGTGGCGTCAGATTTTTTCTCATTATAGAGCTGATGTTTCGATTCACGTGATCTCGTCTTTCATGGTCACACTTGATACCAACTACGCGACCTGTAATAATCATCAATTACCCTTAGTATATATGCGGTTCTAATTGTGGTGGAAGAGGGGGATGATCATGAGGAGGATCATCCGGAAGTGACGTCAACAGGAAAGGGAACTGAAAGTGACGTCACAGAACCGAAAGTCCCCGGACGTGTTTTGCGCAACCGGAAGTAGTGGATTTTCCTGCCATTTTCCAATTATTTGCCTAAGGAAGTGACGTAAGTCATGTGGTGGTACCCGGATGTGCCATGCTTCACCAGAATTTAGATTTTCCCGTGCTTCTCGGTCGTCTCTGGGACTTTTATCGGTCTGTATACGGTAAGGGTCTCGCATCGAGTCTCCAGGGACTGATACTCTTACTGTTATATCGAATTCCGACAGTAATCGAAGTACAGAGAGGTGATTGGATTATCTCCGCTTATACCACGCTTTTCCCCACGGATGATATTTTCTGTGAGGTGCAAAGGTAGGATTGGATTATGTCCCCTTACTTCCAAATGATGCTGTCACCATTAGATCAATGGATGGATTTACTTAGCAACCGCCTTAGCAACGGCGGTCCACTTCATTTTTCTATGATGCATTTCCTTTCTCATCTCGTACTCCATGCCGATCTTCGTTGCTCGTCGCTGTTCATCGCTCTCATGACCTTACTCGCGTGCTCATTTCAGTTTTTTGGGGTTACTGGTCACTGTTTCCACTGCTGCTGCAGCTGCTGCTCCTGGTGCTTGTTGCTCTTCGTCATCGCTGTTCTTCTCTTGTTCGTCGCTGCTCTTCTCTTGTTCATTGCTGTTTTTCTCTTGCTCTTTGCTGTTCATCGCTGTTTTTCTCTCGCTCTGTTGCTCATCGCTGTTTTTCTCTCGCTCTTTGTTGCTCATCGCTGTTTTTTCTCTTGCTCTTTGTTGCTCATCGCTGTTTTTTCTCTCGCTCTTTGCTTCTAATCGCTGTCTTTCTCTTGCTCTTCTCTTGCTCAACGCTGTTTTTCTCTTGCTCTTTGCTGCTCATCGCTAATACTTTGGTGCTACTTGTCGCCGTTTTTGCTGCTGCTGCTGCTCCTGCTGCTTGTTGCTGTTTGTCTTCGCTACTCTTCTCTTGCTCATCGCCGTTTTTCTCTTGCTCCTTGCTGTTCATCGCTACGCATGATCTTACTCAAGTGCTGATTTCAGTTTTTTGGGCTACTTTTCACTTTTTCGCTGCTACTGCTGCTCTCCCTGCTTGTTGCTCTTCGTCATCGCTACTCTTCCCTTGCTCATCGCCGTTTTTCTCTTGCTCTTTGCTGTTCATCGCTAATCATGACCTTACTCCCGTTCTCATTTCGGTTTTTTTTTTGTGCTACTAGTCGCTGTTTTCGTTGCTGCTGTTATTCCTGTTGCTTGTTGCGGTTCGTCATCGCTGCTCTTCTCTTGATCATCGCTGTTTTTCACTTGGTCATTGCTGTTCATCATAAGGCTGCATTAATCCTCAATTTTTTAAGGTCACTCTGCATTTCTCCAGGCTTGTGACTGACTATATATATATGTATAAACATAATATATAGGCTGCATAACTCTCCTTTTTTTCAATTTTTATTTGATTTTTTTTTTTTTGCTGTTCCAATTCCTCCGTCACATAGAGTCACGTAGTTGTTCAATACACGGTTAAGGAGATATTTTCGTTTTCCTATGGCATACTCCCATGATTCTTTTGATATGTAGTCTTCCTCTCTGTCAAGTGTTTAGCAGTTTTCTTGATCTTTCCACGTACGGGGTCTTTATTCATGTCTTGATGCCAGGACATCAGTCCGAGGTGATACTTTCTGTATGAGTCAAACATGTTTCTATATGCTTTGAAGCGTGCCTTGTCTTCTTCCATTCCGGATTCGACTAGTTCGTTTACTTTTTGTGAGTATTCCGATTGATGTACTTCAAATGTTCTATTCAAAATGACATACCATGGAGGTTGTTAGCATTGCTCTTCGGAGTCTTCGTTAGACTCATTGTCACTATTTTATTCCTATTCCTCGTTATCGCCTGATGGTGGTGTCTGAGACCGAATCACTATTGTCTGGGATTCGATAGTAGAATGAGCTCCGGTCGTCCTGCAAGTGCTTTTATTAGCTACAGTTCCTCAACGGCGTGTTGCCTCATACACACACGTTTGGCAAAGTTTTCGTTTCGAGATTGTTGCAGTTCAGATTTCACTTTTCTGATGAGGTCTCTATTACGTCTTGTCCACTCGTTGTCAATCCTTCTACACCACTTGCAAATATTCATGTTTTTGTAGAATTCCGCAAAACTCTTGTTCATTTGAAACTTTGTAAATTATTGTTTGGATCCACTTTGCTGGGTCCTCCACTTGTGTTGTCCATCCGTCTGGTACTAATCACATTGGTAGTATTTTCCTTTTCATTTTGCTTTGGTGTTAGAAGGATCCACAGGTATTAAATAACTAGCAGGGTTCCCGCTGTTTGTCACGCTTGCTTAGGTGAACCACGGATGTGGGGTACTGACCGAATAGAGTAGGGTTACGGGAAATACCTACGGTAAGGGTTAGAGGTAGGATTAGGGTTAAGGTTAGAGTTAGGTTAGGGTTAAAACTAGGGTTAGGGTTAGGGCTATTGTTGGGGTTAGGACTCGAGTTAGTGTTATGGTTAGGGCTGAAATCCGTAAACGTACGTTCCCGTCCGGAAAGACTCTGGAATTTTCGTTTCATTAGGGTGCTTTCTTTCAGTTCCGCGTTACTTGGACGCAGCCATCTGTGATGTCCAGCGTAACATCAAAGAGACCCAGAACATTCGTTCCCATCCAGAAAGACTCTAAAATTTCTGTTTCATAAGGTTGCTCTCTTTCAGGTCCGCATTACATGGCTGCAGCCATCTTCGATGTCCATCGTAACATCAACGAGACCAAGAGGTGATTTCTAACGAAACAGTAAGAATCCCATATTCTCCTCAGCACACCAGCAGCACGAACGAACAGGAACAAGCAGCAGCAGCAGCAGCAGCAAAAACCCAAATGAGCACGAGAGCATGGTGCTCAGCCGCGATGAGCAGGATAGAACAGTACAGAGCAAGAGAAGAGCACCGATAAGCAGCAAACAACAATGACGAGCAGCGATGAGCAACAAACAACAATGACGAGCAGCGAACTGTGTGGTCTGAATGAATAGACAAAAGCAGTCTTCGTCACTATGACGCCAATGGAAAGCTCTGAACGAAAATATAATCAGAGGTTTTGTTTAATTTCGTAGGTTGTTTGAAGACGGTCAAACAACACAAACGTATCAATGGCATCGACAACGCCTCTCTTCGATTGATTGGTTCATGCTAGATATTTAATACCTGTGGATCTTACTAACACCAAAGCAAAACCAGAAATGAAAAGGAAAATATTTCCAACAAAAGTGAAGAGAACCAAACGGCTGGAAAACACAAATTTGCGGACCCAGCAAAGTGGATCCAAACAAGAAATGTACAAAGTGTCAAATGAACCAGAACTTTGCGGAATTCTACAAACATATGAAAATCTGCCTGGATAAATGCGGGGTGGCTTTTCAAATGACCCGGATGTAAGGGTGCTCTCGCACAAATCCAATCTTTGACAAACGACAAGCGACCGCCAGTAGCAGCAGCAGCGAAAACAGCAACAAGAACCCCCAAAACTGAAATGTGCACGTGCGTATAATAATGATTACCGATGAACAGCAAAAAGCAAGAGTACCACAGCGGTGAGCAAGAGAACAACAGCGATGACGAACAGCAACAAGCAGCAGGAGAAGTAGCAGCAGCGAAAACAGCGACAAATATCCCCAAAGAACCAAAATGAGCACGCGAGTAGGGTCAGAAGTAGCGATGAAGAGCAAAGAGCAAGAGAAAAACAGCGATGAGCAAGAGAAGAGCAGCGATGACGAACACCAACAAGCAGCAGGAGCAACAGCAGCAACGAAACCAGCAACAAGTTGCACCAAAAAAAAACGAAATGAGCACGCGAGTAAGGTCATGAATAGAGATGAACAGGAAAGAGCAAGAGAACAACAGCGATGACGAACAGCAACAAGCAGCAGGAGAAGTAGCTGCAGCGAAAACAGCGACAAATATCCCCAAAGAACCGAAATGAGCACGCGAGTAGGGTCATGAGAAGCGATGAACAGCAACGAGCAAGAGAAAAACAGCGATGAACAAGAGAGGAGCAGCGATGAAGAACAGCAAAAAGCAGCAGGAGCAACAGCAGCAGCGAAAACAGCGACAAGTAGCACCAACAAAAAAACGAAATGAGCACGCGAGTAAGGTCATGATTAGCGATGAGCAACAAAGAGCAAGAGAAAAACAGCGATTAGCAAGGGAAGAGCAGCGATGACAAACAGCAGAAGCAGCAGGAGCAGCAGGAGCAGCAGTAGCAGCGAAAAAAGTGACAAGTAACCCCAAAAAATGAAATGAGCACGCGAATAAGGTCATGAGTAGCAATGAATAGCAAAGGGCAAGAGAAAAAACAGCGATGAGCAAGAGAAGAGCAGTGATGATGAACAGCAACAAAAAGCAGGAGTAGCAGCAACGAAAATGGCGACAAGTAGCCCAAAAAAACGAAATGAGCACGCGAGTATCCTCATGATTAGCGATGAACAGAAAAGAGCAAGAGAACAACAGCGATGAGCAGCAAAGAGCAAGAGAAAAACAGCGATGAGCAGCAAAAAGCAAGCAAAAAACAGCGAAGAGCAGCAAAAAGCAAGAGAAAAACAGAGATGAACAGCAAGGAGCAAGAAAAAAACAGCGATGAGCAAGAGAAGAGCGGCGTTGACGAACAGCAACAAGCACCAGGATCAGTAGCAGCAGCGAAAACAGTGACCAGTAGCCCAAAAAAACTGAATTGAGCACGCGAGTAAGGTCATGAGTAGCGATGAACAGCGAGGAACAGCGAAGAGCGGCATGGAGCAAGAGAAGAGAAACGAAGTGCATCATAGAGCAATGAAATGGACTGCCGTTGCTAAGGCGGTTGCTAAGGACGGACACCCCTCCATTGATCTAATGGTGTCAGCATCACTTGGAGGTAAGGGGACATAATCAAATCCTACCTTTGGACCTGACAGGAAACATCACCCGTGGGGAAAAGCGCGGAATAAGGGGAGATAATCGAATCAACTCTCTGTACATCGATTACTCTCGGACTTCGACATAACAGTGAGAGTATCGATCCCTAGAGACCCTTACCCTATACAGACCGATGAAAGACCCAGAGACGACCGAGAAGCACGGGAAAAATGGGAGATAATCCAATCTGAATTCTTGTGAAGCATGGCATATTTGGGTACCAACACGTGACTTCCGTAAGTAAACAATAGGAAAATGGGGGAAACTCAATACTTCCTGTTGCGCGTGCGCGCAAACCACATCCCGGACTTCCGTTCCGGTGACGTCATTTCCGGTTGACGTCACTTTCGGATGATCCTCCCAATGATCCTATATCTCTTCCAGCACCTTAAATGCGAATTTAGAACCCCATATATAATACTAGAGTAGGCTAAAATGCCGCTAAGGGGTTCCTCTGGCACCCGCCAAGTGGAGAGGGATTAGTATAAGTTGGTACACAATGTATATCTTGTTTCCCATTCCACTAGAACTAAATAAATCAATTATCTTGTCTAAAATGACGTGTTATTTTCGCTTGATCAAAATTATCGATTTATTATGTCTGACGTCATAGTCAAAGTCACAATTCCGTTCTTTTAAAACTTACTAAACGAACTGTCAGAACTCGAAAATACTACAATTGTTTGGACTTTCTTGGCTCAGAAACACAATAAAATCAAACGAAAAGTAATTAAAATCGTCTTCACAGTTATTTTATTTACTTTTTTGGATCATTTTCTATTTCTATTTCTACTTATCTTATTTTTGAAGCTGCTAAATCAAACAGATGTGCCATTTGAAAAGCCTTATAGAACAACTTATTTTGTTTATTATTTAAATCTTTACAAAATAATACAGTACAAAAAAACATACAAAACACATTAGTACCACTTTTTTTACGTAATTTCTGTTTTTGTTTTTGTTTTGTTTTTTTAAATTAAAATTTAAATAATTCATGCATGTGTAATAGAGAGGACAAGTATACCTAAGGAACAAACCAAAAAACGCAATCCATTAGACAGACAAACCCGGGTACACAAATGAACAACCACAAGCACAACAAATAAACAGTGATAACTATAATAGAGTGAACAACACAAATTCCTATAAAATCCATAAGTGATTTTAGATTTTAACGTGACTGCTATGAATTATTTCTTTAACCTTAAACTCGAATATCACAAGTGTTCTACCCAACGACACCTAACAAAAAAAAATGTTGTTACTTACACTTTTTCTGTTTTCAAGATTGCTTCTTCTGAAGCTTCAGATGACCCAATTGAACACAATTATGTTATAAACAATCCAATTATAAACTGTATTTACATATAGCTTCTTACGTTGTTACCAGTGGATTATCAGATTTCTCGAAACGAGAAAGTTCAATTACGGAGCTTCGGCGAAGGCTTAAAGTCCTGGCCAGTACGAATATATAACTACTCAAGTGAAGATGTTTCTAAGGAAACAATTCACACAAGTAAACCCGCCCATTTCTCCTATGAGGTATGTATACAAATTCGAAGTTATATGCATAGAAGTTCTTAACCTAAACAAACACTCATTTAGGTGTAAAGTACGTTGAAAGGTACCTTAAGTATATGTTGTGCCTACGAAATATCAAAATAAGCTCAAGCGCAACTATATCGGTCATAATTAGGCTAGGAAACTCTGTTTAGACTTATTGACTGGTTACCCAATTATCTTGTCCCGTTCATACCAGGCATTTATCGTACTTCGATAACTCTGTATTGATTATAGAACGCACCCATCGTTTTCACTTTAAAATACATTTCATTTGAAATAGGTAGTAACATTTCACATTTATAATATGAAATTTATCACCAATTATACAAACTGGCAAAAGTACATAACAACACGTGATAAAGGGTTATGGTGCAAGTTTTTTTCCCCCATTTTTTAAGCCCCTGATTTGATTTTTATCTGCGTAATTTTAATTACATATAAAGAAATTTGTTCTCGGTAATTAACATGCTGTGTTTTTCAGGTAATTATAACTAATTAACGATTTGAAATGTATATTGTACCTTGACTGTCCGGATGTTTATTGTTCCAACCCTTAATTAAGGTACACAGGTACATTGTATGTACACATCCTGTAACGTAAAAGTTAACACTTCTAGCGTCCGTACATCGTAAGTACAGCGTCCGTACATCGTTTGTTTAGCGTCCGTACATCGTCCGTACAACGTCCGTAGATCGTCCGTACAACGTCCGTTCAGCGTCCGTACATCGTTCGTTCAGCGTCCGTACATCGTCCGTGCATCGTTTCGTTTATCGTTTGACTTAATGGTAAATCTCAGCGTTTGGTGTAAAACAGCGTTTAGCGTTTCGTTTAGCATATGGTATATGATATCGTGTATCGTATGGTAAATAGTACCGTTTAGCGTTTTATTTAGCGTATGGTACATCGTTTGGTAAATGGTATCGTTCATCGTTTCGTTTAGCGTTTGCTTCAGCGTACATCATTCGTTCAGCGTATCTAACGGTGATTGGTCGTTTAATATGGAGACCACGCCTCTTCTATGTGAAAACAAATTTTAGTCCCTCCCTTTTCATAGATAATAAAGAATGTATAGGTCACAGAATAAAAAATAGAGATAAATAATAATAATAATAATAATAATAATAATAATAATAATAATAATAATAAATTAATTAATTAATTAATCAATAATTTTAAAAGTCAACAAAAAATGAATATTATAGGCCTACGAATAATTATTTCACCTGAATGTTCTGCAAAATAAATTCATTATACATTAATTTAAGGTTTTAAATTTCAATAATATTTACAATTGTAAATATTTTTTTTTATATTTCATCGCTAGAATTTTTCGATTCTAGTTTTAAAAAAATAAGAAATGATTTAAACACTTTTTGCATTATTTATGAAAGAAATTTACGATTGTGTCCGAGTAAGTCATCAAAATAAGCACATCTTTTGCATAGAAACGGTCATCACAGAGTATTTATTGTTTAGAGGTACGAATTCTTTTATTATATGGTGGCGTATTCTTCAACAGTGTTTGGGAAAGTAGATTATTAAAAGTGTAAAGCCATATGTCATTCGTCGCTTCTTCGCACGTATATTTTAGTTTTAATTTTCATTATGCATGTACTTGTATGAGCAAAGCTTCCCTCACTGTAGGTATACAGGCATTGTTAAAAAAACTTTATTAGTTAAATGTAATTATCAGTTTAAGTACAACTTACACGAAGTAAAATGAACAGAGTCCAATTGACTTTATTTCTTTCTAGATATTAATATTATCAATGTTTATCATATATTTGGTACTAAATACAAGAGTTTTGAATATACCATAAAGCCCATGATGTTGGTCCTTATCTGACGTCTATGACGTCATACCCTTTATCGCATGGCTTACCCTATATCGCATACCCTTTATCGAATGGCTTACCCTTTATCACATAGCTATTTCCATTTGTTTTTGTATTTTTTTTTTGGGGGGGGGGTCAAATTTCAAAACATTTCATCCCCCCCCCATTTTTTAATATTTTTCCCAAAATATTTTCCCAAATCAATTCCATTTTTGGCAGTGGACTTTAATCTGGAAATTTGAAGTCCTCTGTTTAAATATATGATAAAGTGTATAAAACATGTTAAAATCTGTATCACATCCTGTATCAACCTCGACCAATATCAGCCCTCGGGTCAAGGCCCTTCTGGCTGATATTGGTTTCTCGGGTTGATACAGCATGTGATATAAATTTTAACATGTGTTATTCTCTATATATTAACAAAATTTAAAGAATGAATCTTTTCATCGGTACGTCTAAAAAACGCATAGACCAGGCTTAGTGCACTTAGCCCTTCAAAATGCACTTAGCTGAAATAGGAAGCTGAACCATTTGATTTTGTAACTGTTAAGCTTTTAGGTCCAGAGGGATAACCTGATGTGTGAACTTGATTTTATCAGTCACATATACATGTATATACATCATTGTACATATTCGGAATTGAAAACAATTTGTTCAATGAAATGTACCTGGTAGAAAAACAAATACCAAAAAGGAATCAAAAACCCATAGTAGGACAAAACGATTCATCAAAGGATACGGTTTCTTTTTTTCTCCAACATCGGAAAGTCACAAAATTCCTGACCCGTATAGTATACATATACATATAAATAACAAAGTAAAATATTTGTTAGACATTGTTTTCTAGTGTAACGAAAACAATTTTTAATAAATCAAATTTAGAACGACATGTATCTGAAATATGATTATTCATGATAAATTCCAATTTTCAAATTGTCCTAAAATAGTCACTATGTCAAAATAGTTGCCAGAGCTTCACTCATTGTTATATGTTGTAAAAACCTGGATATATGTACTCTAAATAAAGTAAAAGATAATTGTTTTCTTTCTTTTATCTTTTTTCTTATCGGCATTTAAATTAGGTGATTATAAAAGGTGACAAATTCCTTACCGGTCAGATAATTAATTACTCCAGGTGGTAATCTGACAGAATTCGGCACACGCTATGAAAAATCGTAAAACTTCATTATTTATGCAAATTCATAAACTACTTTGGATTTATTGGTTTTTTTTATCATATATATATATATATATATTTAAAAAGTGTAAAATTACAGACAAAAGTCATTTCAATTACAGCTAATTGGTTTTCAAAAGCTCAAGTGCACTAACCCGGGTTATATGGTGTTTATACGTACTACTTTTTAAAATAAAATATCTTTTAAATCAACCTTTTCTACTAAATTAGATAAAAAGCAATAAGCAGGGCGGTCTCAACGTATTTTATTGTTAGCTCAATAGAATAATTATTTTCATACAGAATAACCCAAAAAGGAATTGATATAAAGTAACTTGGAGCATAGATATTACAAATTACATGTTTTTGTCCCTTCGATTATTTGAAAATCGATTATTCTTTGTTTTCCATGCTAAAACATTGCTATGTAAATAAATAAAATGTGCAAAATATTTGTACTTTAATTGATGACTTTAGAGGACCCACATGTCATAATTGGGTAAGAGTTACATTGTACCCTGTCGCTATCGTTCGAAAGGTAGCTGACTACTGCTATTGTAGCAGTAATTGTCCAAAATATTCTAAAGGATGTAATAAAATGACCCGCGTTTAATTACAAGTTATACCTATATACCTGTAACGGAAGTTCAGGGGACCACCTAGTGTTTAACGATCGACAAATGTGATAATGATGTTGTATATAATCAATAAAATGTACAATAACCAACCAAGATGACACGTGTAAGGAAGCACTTCTGAGTGAATTTTAAATTCTACAGAAATAAACGTTCAATAACAAGAAAATATAAAATATTACAAAGTTTTTGTAGAATAATATATGATTATAAATGGGATAAAATATTCACTTTGAACATTTTTCAATAATAAAAGAGCAGTAAAAGACTATTTTGACAAATTTCAACACATTTCATTTATTTATATATTTTTCAAATAAAATTAGCAGTCCAGGCTATAGCAGAAAATCTAAAAATAATTTAGTTTTTTTTTTTTAAATGTGGTAAGAAATATTTTTTAATTTACAAATATTTATTTATTCATTCTTTTAAAAAATTTTATCCTTTGAATATCATGCATTCATACATGGAATATTTTAACTCAATTAAATTTGGATAGTTAAAAATTTTGTGCAAGTGCAAACTCATTAATTAAATTAATTTTAATATTCCCAAAGGCATTTCCATGTAATGCAATATGAACCGCTACAACCGATATATGCAAAATTAGTTCAATACACCGAATTATAATTTCACACCTGCTTGTTCTACAGGACAATGTATATTGTGCTACATTCACAAAACTTTGTATGTAAGTAAAAATGTATTTAATTTTTAGACTTAGTAAATGACAATAACCGGTAGCTGACATAAATCGCAATTCCGAATATTTATACATGCACGGAGAACATTTCAACATCTCTTTAATTTGTATCTCGCCGTGATATTGGCTGAAATATCGCCAGCTCGGCGTAAAACAATATTCAATCAATTAATTTGTATCAAGCATGATAATACAGCAATTGCTAATAATCTATTTTAAACAAAAACAATAAACAATAAACAATAAAAAAGAAACAGTAAAATATAAATTAATTAAAAGTTTTTTTTAAAATAAATTCTTGTCCCGCAAACAACTTCCATATATGGCAAACGCTAAAAATGACCTTATATGGAAAACGCAAAAATATAAAATATACGATAAACGATACGATGCACGATAAACCATACCATAAGGTGATCAAAACGATCAACGCTAAACGAAACGATGTACGATAAACCATACCATGCACGCTAAACGAAACGCTAAAGCATACGTTATACGCTAAAAGAGCGTTCATGGTATCGTTTATGGTTTAAGGCCATCGTCCGTACATCGTCCGTACATCGTTCGTTCAGCGTCCGTACATCGTCCGTACATCGTTCGTTCAGCGTACGTACATCGTCCGTTCATCGTTCGTTCAGCGTCCGTGAATCGTCCGTAAAACGTCCGTACATCGTTCGTTCATCGTTTGAGTTGTTAACTTTTACGTTACAGGATGTGTATACAGGTTAACCGTTTGCTGACCAAAAACAGCGTGATTTCATTTTAACGCTAAATTTTTTTTATAGTTAATGCAGCATTTTAATAAAGGTGTGTGTGTGTAAGGGGGATCACAAAGAATGCAGAGATGAAATATAATTTAAAATGTCGGATAAGTAACATTTTAATTTATTTTAAATTAATAATTCTTTTTTTTTTGTATTTATATATTGTAAACATTTGACATATTATATAATTAATTCTATTTACTCGTATGAACGATATGTACTTTATTATGACAATTAAGGTAGAAGCTGATTGGGGTGGGCGCCATCTTGAATAATTTCACAACAATCGTAAAAAAATAACACATTTCAACCTTAATTGGAAGCAAGAAAAATGGGACACAAATAATTGGTCTTCATGATGATATTCTATCATATATTAACTTTATTTTATGGGGTTGGATGGTATGAAACATCAAAATTATTTTTTTGAAAATAAGTCCTTATTTTTCGCCATCTTGTAAAAATATATTGAACTTCGCTTGCTTGAATCAAATTCAGAAGCAAGCAATTCGTTATTTTCTTGGCGTCCATAAATTTGCATCGTCATTGGCAATGAACGGTGAAGTTGGTTGGGACGCAAAGGAACGACGATGGTGCAATATGGAACAAACTTGTATCAATGGACGACACTCGTATATGTAAACGCGTCTTCAATTGGGACTACGAAAAATCCACGAACAATTGGTCATCTGAGATGAATAACACTATGTCAGTTATAGGAGTAGAGAGCAACTTTATTACAAAAAACACCTGCGATTTATTGATGTGCAAAACATTGCTAAAAGAAAAATGCTCCGCAGATTGACCGAAAGGTTTAACGAACTTTCCGAAACTACGAACATACAGGCTCATAAAATCTAAATACAGCTGTGAACATTACATTGAACTTAATCTTAGCCGTAACGAAAGGTCCATAATAACGCAAATCAGGTGTGGAATTCTTCCACTCAGGATAGAAACTGGTCGTTTTATTGGTGAAGATGAAAGTGACCGTTTGTGTAAAATGTGTAGTGATAACTGCGTGGAAAACGAATTTCATTTCCTCATAAACTGTAACTTTTACAACAATCTGCGACTGCAACATTTCTCACAAATAGACAATTTATGTATACTATCAAAAGAAGAACAGTCTAAATATGTACTATATCAACATCCGAGAAAAACTGCTAAATACCTATTGCAAGCTTTCAGTAAGAGAAAAAACTTTTTATATGAAAAATTTCGATAAAAATTTATTTATTTTGTTCGTCGTACCATTGACATTAATGTCTAACGTGACTTATAGACCCAAAGGGTCGGGTGTTCTAATTATTGCTTTTATATTTCACTGTATTATATCATATTTTGTGAAAAACACATGTCACTATAATAAATAATCAAATTGGAAGTAATTTCTTCAACATCAAAACTGTCAGAGGAACAATAAATTTTAAGAACTATGAATATAGATATTGGAACTAGGTCCAACTATATTTTAAACATTACAACAAGTGATCTATTTTGCGTAGAACAGGGCAGGGTCAGTAGTTTTATCGTAATATTCCATTGTCGTCTATGGCAAATGATCGACAAATTAGGCCTTGTATTAAAATAAAATTTGAAGAGACTTCCGATTAATTTAAACTGATAAAAAATATACCAAACAAATCAGAAATAAATGAAGTTTATCAAACTAGGTCCAACTTTATTTAAAAACAATATTCAATACACAAATCGACGTTAATTCCAACTTTCCCATTACTTCAATGCTAAATTATTGTCACTTCTATAACGAGTGGTTTGGTCACGTGATTACAAGACCGGGGAAGATGAATATGATATATTTAACTCTATAAAGACGGTAAATATCGCTTCCATATGCAATATTACATAGAAAATAATAAACAACGTGTTTATTTTGTTGATTTTTCGGTACAATGCACATTTATTAAAATTTCCCGATTAATAACTTTAAGGAGGAACATCAGTATTTTTACGGTTTTGAATTTTAATTGCACAATTCATCTGGTTTTACTGACGCTAATCTTAAATTGGTGTACATAGAGGTGAAGTGAATGGTATCCCTCATTTAACATGTGTAAACAAAGCAAATTGAAATCCCAATACCGTGTGCAAGTAATAACTGTACATCGTAAAAATGTCGGAGGATAAGTGGGCCATCAACCAAATATAACAGACACCATAAAGCTGGGGATCAGGAACTAAGTCACCCAAAAACCACCAGAACTAAATTGTTCATACATAGTATAAATCGAAGGCCATTTCTGCGTAAATCAAAGTCGTTCAACAAAACAAAATGTTTAATCTGCAAAATATAAAATTGTAAAAAAATTTATTCCGAAATATACGTACTATGAAAAACTGTAAAACAATTTGCAACGGATCCATATGAAAATTACAAACTAGAAATATTAAAATTACAACAACATAATTGTTAAATTAAACCACATTAGAATGTATGAAAATACATGTACTTATATCTACCGTATAATTCAAAGTCAATTAAACTTCAGTAAATAAAACAGTTAACACGGTACCTGCATCATCCGCCCTCCCTGATAATTAGACCGGTATTGCCGTGCTTGTTTTTCATGCAAGGCACATGTAATTTAAAAATTACTATAGAAGTGTAGTATAGCGTAATTTAAAGTTAATTTGAATATTAAAACAATTGAAATGCCAAAGCAAAACATGAATATTCACTACCTAAAATTCATAATTAGTAGCGCTAAAATAAAATATTCGTCGAATGAAATGAATATGAAATACATGTATGATGATGATATGAAACATGAAACATTTAAAATGAATGTGAAATATGATATGAAACACTGGTGACACATAAAACAACCATGGACAAAAACGTCAAGCCAAAATCCCGGTGACTAAAAAATCAAAACTAAAATATTATAACCCGTCGCTCTTGGATTAGTTTAAGGTACTGCATCAGGATCGGGTTTTCGTAGTAAGATTAAAAATGGTAATTTACGCCCCCCAAACGGAATTTATTACTAAGATCAAAGGAAGAAATATGCTAGGATATATCATGTCCCGGAACTTCTGCACACCGAAAGAAGAGTACGCTTACAATTGTTACCCACCCCTCCAGAAAAAAAAGAACCCAGACTCACGTGTGCCGCTTAAACGGTTCTTGGATCGTAGATAACTTCCTTCATGTCCCCTGTCATCAACAACCCCCCCCCCCCCCCCAAAAAAAAAATTGAATGTTTACCCCTTTAAATATTTCTGTTCATTTTCATATTCATTGTGTACTTTTCATTTAGTGTTATTGACTTAAGTGTAAATGCACGATGAGTTCCGTATTGCAACTTTCCTTAGTTAAGGTACTATTTAATTTAAGTCCTGTATGCCACTTAAGTTTTTTTCCTTTACTAGGGAAATTCTTAATGAAATCTTAGTCTGAGAAATAATTTTTGTTTCCTTTCCTAGAATATCATCATGAAGACCAATTCATTTCGTGTCCCATTTTTCTTGCTTCAAATTAAGGTTGAAATGTTGTATTTTTTACGATTGTTGTTAAATTATTCAAGATGGCGCCCATCCCAATCAGCTTCTACGTCAATATCGTTCATACGAGTAAACATGTAAAAAGAATTAATTATATATGTCAAATATTTCAAGTACAATATATAAATACCGAAACGGATAAATTATTAATTTAAAATAAATTTAAATATTACTTATCTGACATTTGAAATTATATATTTCATCTCTGTATTCAGATTTGTGACAACACCCTCTACACACACACGCTCTTTATGAAAATGCTGCATTAATTTTGAACAAATGTAGCAAATTAAATCAAATTTTTGGTCAGCAAACGGCTTAACTGTATAAAAAGGACAAATATGCCCAAGGAGCAATCAAAAAAACGTAATCCATTGGACAGACAAACCCGGGAAGACAAACGAACAACCACAAGCACAACAAATAAACACAGAAAACTAAAAACAATGAACAACACGAACTCCTATAAAAACCAGGAGTGAACCCATGTGCTCCGGAAGAGCAAGCAGTTCCTGCTCCGTATGCGACACCCGTCGTGAAGTTCAACAAAGTCAATCCGGTGGAAGTCACAAATCGGTGGAGGCACATGAAAGGTTACGACAGTGGGAACAGGTCCAACATCATCTTAGATATTGGAACACTGTAATGGTCAATCAATTCATGATGACGACCGTAAAATTTCTTAAGTGATGACATCAACTTATCCCTGATAAAACCCTGGTTAAGAAGTTTTTGTGACAGCAGTAATCCTCTTGTCGAAAGTCAGGGTAACTCACGCATGCCCTTGAAAATCGGATAAGCTGAGAAACGTAGACGCCATAGACAGGCGAAATGTTGCAATGTACCTTAATTAAGGGTTCCAACAATAAACATCAGGACAGTCAAGGTACAATATACATGTGAAATAGTTAATAAGTTATAATTACCTAATACATACAGCATGTTAATTGCGGAGAACACATTTCTTTACATGTAAATTTACTTCAGATAAAACTCAAATAAATTTTACAAAAAAAATCGCTTTTTGTGGCTCAAAAAAAAAAGAAACTTGCACCGTAACCTTTTATCACGTGTAAATATGTACTTTTGCCAGTTTGTATAACTTGATTGATAAATTTCATATTGTTAATTATTGTCACAATTTAATATCTATGTGAAATGTTACTATATATTTCAAACGAAAAGCTTTTTAAAGTGGAGACGAGGAGTACGTGCTATAATCAATACAGAGTTATCGAAGTACGATAAATGCCTGGCATGAACGGGACCAGCACACGATAATTGGGTAACCAGTTGATAAGTCTAAACCTAACTTAATTATGACTGAAATAGTTGCATATGTGTTATTGACTTTAGCGTAAATGCACGATGAGTTCCGTATTGCAACTTTCCTCAGTTGAGGTACCATTTAAGTTAAGTCCTGCATACCACCACCTAAGTTTTTTTTCCTTTACTAAGGAAATTCTTAATGAAATCTTAGTCTGAGAAATACTTAAGTAATGAAGTTTTATGCATACGGCCCCGTATTTTAAATATCGAGATAAGGAGAAATCCGATTTAGTTTAAACCTAATTATTTATAGCGAATTGGAAAACAATTTGTACTAATTCATACGACATCTACAGGGATCGAATTTCGTCTTTAACCTGCCAAGTGTGTTGCTCTCCTTTAACACGGGACAGATCATGTCTGACCCCTTCTGACGGACTAGCATCTTTTATCGAGAGAAAAAATCTGATAATTCCCGAGTCATAACGTAAGAAGCTATTTCTTTAATTTTCAAAACGCTTTTAAAACTGGCCAACAACATCAAATTATCAGATCTTCTCGTCACTATAGTCACCAGCATGTATTCATACAAACTTTAAATTGAAAAATATCCCATGCACATTTTACAATCATGAAGCAATCGGAATCAATACACACGTTTATTTAATACAATTCAACAACGACATTATTAGACTCGGTAAATAATGTCATTTGTCATTTAAACCGGAACTTTTTTTTTTACTGACGAAAGTTGTATTACACAACAGTGACACGATGGCTGGCGGAAAGGAACAAGAAGAAAAATGCAGGTACAAGTTAAGAGGACGAACAAAGTCTAACAATACACATCTATATATGGAGTTGGACGCGGGAAATTAATCACCATTAATTACAAATAAGTAATATGCTGTTGGCGTGGCCAATGATGGAAGCACATCAATAGCCCTGTCTAGAAACTCATTTCCGGTATCACGATTCTGACTCTAAAATTATATTTTGAAGCAAGTTATTACCCTTACTTTACTTACTTCCGTTTCGGCGAACAAAACAATTTCTAGCCTTAATATGTAGCACAATATGGCCATATACGCTTTTACAAATCAATTCACCTCGGATGGCATACTGGCTGCCCCCCATTAAACAAATACTTTTTTAAATGACCCATATGCTCCCATAGTGCTTGCTGCGCTCGCTAAAATACAAACCATCGTCATCGACACCAATAATGATTTTTCCATCTCCTTCTTCAGTGTTCAGAAATCCACAGACATATTGACACAGACTTCTTTTCTTCGAACTGTCTAAAAAAAGTCCAAACGGTTTCCCTGGCCGTTTCTGAACTCAAGTTTCCTCGATTCATCGCCAATATATTCACAAAATATATAAGTTCGTTTATTCACATGGTCTCCCATATCAATGGCATTTATAAAATTTCCACTAAAATTCATTGGGGTAATCGACTTGATTCATATTCATAACGCAAAGATTAAACAAACAGTATACAATGTGCATTTAAACAACAATCGGTTACTTAGAGACGATTGATTTACGCTTGACTTTCTAAAAATGGTTATATAATTGGCACAAACCGACCTTGACCTGATTACTTTATAATTTTATAATAACTTCATTCTCACATTAGTTTTTGTGTTTAGTTGTGTCAATAAGGTACCTTTAAATGTTATATGGTAAAATTAATGTGTAGCTTTAAGTTCTTTTAAATTATTGTTAAGTAGGTTCAACTAACATGTAATTAGACTATTTTATAGAGGAATATTGCCTTTGAATATAAAAAAATTGTAACTGACAGACACTCAGCAGTTACAAAATACATGCAGACTGAATATTGGATAAAGACCATCTGTTTATGTTTTGTATGTGGCTAAATGTATGTATTCTGTACTTACGGATATTGGAGTTATCTCCCATATTCAGTAATCTTTCCAGAGAAATGTCTTGTATTTAAATTCAACGGCAACGAAATATGTGAAAAAATATATCCCAAAACATATACAGTATTTAATGACACCTATACATCATTGTTGACAATGGAAACAATTATGACTTGCATGTGGCATCCCAACATTAATTTAGTTTGTATAATAATGTCAGGTAAAGAAAATTACATAATTTCAACAATGATCACTTTCAGACATTTCAAAGAAATTAAAGTCTGCAGCACCAAGGTCTGATGGGAAGGACATCCGTCCATGGATCAGGTTTGTTTGTTTGTTAAGTTGGGGTTAAACGCCGTTTGCAGCACATTTGGCTATTTCGAGGCGGCCAGTTTTTATTGGTGGAGGAACCGGAGTACCCGGAGAGAACCACCGACCTTCGGTAGGAAAATTGGTAATACTTGTCATCATGGATCAGGTCAGTAGTGAACTATATTTATGGGAATTCATCATCAAGTGGTAAGGATGTGGGTTTGAAGAGTGCCAAATGGTTATCTACTATCAATCATGTGAGCAAAAAGCAGGAAGGGTGGATGGACGAATAGTTGTTTAACGTCTAGTGGCAGCCAGGTGCATATCAGGACGACAAGCAGGAAGGTCATTCGTCACTATATCCCAAATTTGAGCAGGCAGACATTAAATAGAAAGGACATTGGTTAGCAGAAGGTATGTCTTGTTTTAATTGTGCTTATCACGATCAATTTTATAAATACAAATAACACATGCTTTTTATATTGGAGTGTTGTTTTACCGACATAGACATAAATCATGATATGTTCTTAATATAATTTGTTATTTTCAAGAACTGTGTAAACATATTGCATTACCGGTACTTTTTGCATTTGTTAACGTTTAGAACAGTCTGCAGTGGGGCGACTAGAGTACATTTAATATGATTGCAAACATTAGATTTTTTTTTCTAATTTTTCATATATTTTTTTGAAGGTTCAGTGCAACACACACTTTTAGAAAGTGTTGTTGAAAGCAAACATCTACTCCAGGATGGGCCAAAACTGTCCCCTGTTTACCGACTTATTCCTTGGAAGTGTTTCGCTCAATCATTAATCTGAGAGCACGCATTTTTTTTTCTATGCTGCCATGTTAGCAAGGTAATATATGTAAATTGTTAAATGCATATAGCCTGAGGCAATATTTGAGGAACAATATTGCTAGTGACTGTCTCAATGTGTTATATACTAAGTAGGTCATATTTATTTATTTTCATACATCCGCACTCATTAAATAATTATCACAGTGAAATTTGACATTGAATTGCCATATTTTTTCCATTTCTATTCCAACTTAAAATAAATGAAAAAGGGTCATATATCATCAGATCAAGGAAACAGGTAACGATCTATTAGTAGTCTGAATACATAGGAAGCTTACTTTTCGAGCTCAGTGTTTACTAATCAGTTTTCAAGTTTAAGCAATCATAGGGACAAAACTGCATAAAACATTTAAATATTAAGCATATTTAAAACCAAAGTATTGTTCAGAAGGAAATGCTTGTTTTATCTTCTGCACAACGCATGGTGGTTGAGAGAGGTACCCACTAGAGATGTAAATAAAAACCCATAGTATACTATACTTAATTAGACGTTTAAATTCTGAAATTTATCCATTATTATATGAATATTTTTTACTATGTAAAAGTTTGGACAAATCAGGTTGCTATACCTTGTTTTCATACGTTATAAATATTTTGAAATAGGTAAACATAGAATTACCCCAAAAAAGGTTAAAATTACTCAAAATCGGTAAAAAAGGACGCCAATTTTTAAATTTCTACAAACATATATATGAACAAAAATTTGAAAGGATAGGTCGAAAAAAGTAAATTTTTATTTATACAAAAATGTGAAAGTATAGGTCACAAAAGTAAATTATATTTATACAAAAAATTGAAGCAAATTTAGATCGAGATTGAATACTACTTTAATTATAAGTCAGCAGCATTACACAATGAGAAATAGCAAACACAATTTATTGATAGAAAAGGGAAGACATTTAAAAATTCATAGAGTAAAAAGAATATGCCTTACATTAAAGGATGAAGCTCATTTTATTTTATATTGTAAAAAAAAAATGCTCCAAACTAAGAGATTACGTTTTAGAAAACGTAGTTAAAAAAATGCCAGATTTTAACTCATGACAAAAAAATGAGAAAATAAAATATCTTCTCTGCCCATCAGCTTTAAAAAAAAGTGGAATGCTTAGGGCCTTTTAAAACAGGCATTAGAACTGACGACAGGGAAATCTTGGTTGATATACTTATATTATTATATTTCAATATTTTTTTAGTTTTTTTTACCTCTATGGGATATGTTTTCCCTTGAGTTTAATTTTTGGGTTCTTTTTCATGTATGTTTTCTTTTATATATTTTTTTATATGTTTTTTATTGTTATATATGTTTACGTCACAAATCATTAACGATTTATACGACAATAAAATCATCCAATTTTATTTGTTTACCAAGTCTCTGCCAGATCCATCTAATGAAGCGTCTGTAGGCCATATATCTATATCGTCTGGAAAAAAATGTGAAATAATGTCAGTATTTTGGCATGAATGTATATACATGTACATGTATATAGATGTATTTTTTATTCTTATTTCTTATTTATTTAGGTAAAAAGCCAGAAACAGTTTTTACAATTTGTATAAAAGTTAATGATGCTAATAAAAGTTAATTGTGCATTAAAAATAATGAAAGCTACTTAAGTATTTCTACCGTTGATGTGAACCAAATTGTTTGTACTTCTTAGGTTTTGTATTGATCAGAAACCAACTTTCTTGTCTTCTTGTTGTTTGTTGAATCTCAAACACCCAATAATTTTAATGGTAATACCTAACTTTTCGAGTTTGTTGGTATCTCAGTTGGGTGGCAATTGTGTCATTTACATATTTGATATTAGTTTAACAAGACGTACTTATGATTGGTTTATTGTCATCAAAGGGCCCGACATTCTCTATATACTCGTCCCTGCTATACTCGTGCATTCAGACATGCAAGACATGGCGATTCAGGCAGTTATCAATGAATATCTGGTGTTCTGTTATACATTGTAATTTATCTTGATGCATGTGGTAATTCACTGCAGACATGTCAGTAAAAGAGATACACTCATCTGTGCTTGCCATAAAGATGCAGCATCCATAAGCAATAATTTATAATATGGGTTTGGTTAAGAAATCATTGATTTTTATTCACAAGATACAGAAATAGTTCTGTATTATTTGTTTAAGCGTGTGAGTGAATTACGGCATCGGGAATTCTACAATATCTTTTGCTTTTACATTTACATTATAAGTGCTGCAACCCTTTGCATTTACACCAAAATTTCCGCTAGTTTAAATAAAAATTTAGACGAAATCAAACAAGCAAATCCGAGACAGTGTTGGAAGACTATTAATATGCGCATTAAAAATGACAGGCCTGCTCATAATGTCCCACCTTTGAGAGATCCGAATAATAATTATAACCTAGCATGTGACGGTACCGAGAAGTCTGAGATTTTGAACAAATATTTTTGTTCTATCGCTTATTTGGAGAATCCGGATAAGGTTTTACCTGTCTTTAACGATCGCTGTGTTGATCTTCTGTCAATGATTGTAGTTAGTGTACAGGATGTGCTCGATATAATGTCCAGGCCTGATGTAAATAAAGCAGTGGGGCCTGATATCATAAGCAACAAAATGTTACTTGCGGTCAGAAATCAAATTTCAAAACCATTATGTTTATTACATAATAGATCATTACGAGATAAAATATTCCAGGACCAGTGGAAAATTGCACATGTTATTTCATTATTCAAAAGTGGTGATAAATCTTTGCCCTCAAACTATAGACCAGTCTCTTTATTGTCTTGTGTTAGCAAACTTCTCGAAAAAATATTTTTCAAAAACATGTTTAACCATTTGCATTCACATAACCTATTATATAAGTTTCAGTCGGGATTTATTCCCGGATATTCTACTACACACCAGTTATTTGAGTTATATAACAATATTATTATGGCTTTAAACGACAAGCAAGTGACTGGTTTAACTTTTGTGGATATAAGCAAAGCTTTTGATACAGTTTGGATCTTTTATATAAACTTACAAAATATGGAATTAATAGGGATTTACTATGTTGGTTAAAAAGTTACCTAACGGGACAGTCTCAAAGAGTGGTTTTAAAAGATTCATTATCCACATTAGGCTACTTAAAGGCTGGTGTGCCCCAGGGGTCGGTACTTGTCCGCTATTGTTTATAGTCTATATTTATGACATAGCGGATGATCTAAGTGGGTTCAGTAGACTTTTTGCTGATGACACATCTATTGGACATTCAGCATCAGATGTTACAACTCTTAAACCTTTAATAAATATTTATTTAGATAATTTACAAAAATGGTCTGATAAATGGACGCTAAAATTTAATCCTAATAAAAAATATATAATGATTTGTAGTACTAGAAATATACAGAACAACTTTTCTTTTGATTTTGGTGGGGTTTCAATAGCTACTGTAGACACACATAAACATTTAGGTATAATTTTTAGTAACAATTGTAAATAGAATTAACATATTGATAACTTGATAGAGAGGTCGCCAAAACATGTAAACGTACTGAGGATTTCAAACTAAAGAGGGAATATTTTGAAAAGATTTAAATGACTTTTATTAGTCCTATTTTTGAATATTCATCTGAAGTCTGGGACAACTGTGGGCAAATTAATTGCGAACGGTTGGAAAAGATTCAGATAGAAGCGGCACGTATAGTTACCAGATTACCATGCTATGCTAGTATTAACTCCATTTATAGAGAGACGGGATGGGAGAAATTACGTGTAAGAAGGGAAGTTGAAGAATTAACGATGTTTTATAAAATTGTGACATTTTACTCATGACACATCTATTGGACATTCAGCATCAGATGTTACAACTCTTAAACCTTTAATAAATATTTATTTAGATAATTTAAAAAATGGTCTGATAAATGAACGCTAAAATTTAATCCTAATAAAACATATATAATGATTTTTAGTACTAGAAATATACAGAACAACCTTTCTTTTGATTTTGGTGGGGTTTCAATAGCTACTGTAGACACACATAAACATTTAGGTATAATTTTTAGTAACGACTGTAAATGGAATTAACATATTGATAACTTGATAGAGAGGACGTCAAAACATGTAAACGTACTGAGGATTTCAAACTAAAGAGGGAATATCTTGAAAAGATTTAAATGACTTTTATTAGTCCTATTTTTGAATATTCATCTGAAGTCTGGGACAACTGTGGGCAAATTAATTGCGAACGGTTGGAAAAGATTCAGATAGAAGCGGCACGTATAGTTACCGGATTACCATGTTATGCTAGTATTAACTCCATTTATAGAGAGACGGGATGGGAGAAATTACGTGTAAGAATGGAAGTTGAAGAATTAACGATGTATTATAAAATTGTGAACAACCAGACACCAGATTATTTACAAGAATTGGTTCCTCTGTATGTATCGGACACTTCTAATTATAACCTCCGAAATAGACAAAATATTAATATACCATTAAACCGTCTGTCAATTTATCAACAGTCGTTTATTCCATCATGTATTAATTTATGGAATAAACTAGATATAAATATTCGTAAAAATCCTACTTTCTTATCTTTCAAGGTAAAATTGCAACAAATGTATTATCATAATGTTAAACCACCTAGATACTATTTTTATGGAGATAGACTATTTTCTATTTTACATTCAAGGCTTCGCAACAAGTGCAGTGCACTTAGTGCTGATTTAAACAAGACTAATTTAGTACAGGATGCATATTGTATATGCGGTTATATGAGTGAAAGTGTAGAACACTATCTATTATATTGTAATAATTTTAGAGTGCAAAGAAGTGTTATGCTTAATGAGCTGACCCACTTAGATACTCCCGTTAAAATTGATTTGCTACTGTTTGGTAATGATAACTTAGATTTAAATGACAATTTAGTTATAGTTTCTACAGTACGTAAATATATAAAAGAAACGAAATGTTTCTCATTATGTTACCAACCTTGCTATTTAATGTATTTATTTACAACAGTACAAACGTTGCAAAGTTCGAATAATCCACTTTTTGTTCACCACGGTTTTAAGAATGTTTCGTCTCAGTGGATTTCAATAATTGATTATACAAAGAATACTTGTACTTACAAAAAACCTATATTCTTTTGATCGCTTTATCAGCATATTTAACGCCATAATTTAAAATCCGTAAATATATTACACTATTGTTTATGTACATAAAACACAGGTGATAAATGTCCTTAAAAAATTCACGTCATTAGGTGTTTTCCAATTGGTATAAAACTTTGAGTTGTTCGATTTAAAAAAAACTAAATAATTAAAAAGTTTATTTTCCATTGAGACGTTCTATTACCTTCTATTATTTTCTTGTTCAGAAACAAATATTACCGTTATTTATTCAAATACTTTTCATTCCTTCATACTTATTAGGAAATTATAAATGTATGTAATGTGAAATATAAATATTATGTATAATCATGTCTATTACGGAGAAGACGGCTCTAAGTTGAAAAACTTGTGTCTAATCCAATTGTTTTATACAATAAAACATATTTAAATTAAATTTACACGAAAGAAACCCCTAACCACCAGTTTTGGAAAGCCTTTTATCTGCTTGAAGTAACAAAAGTTGAAGCTCAGATGTATTATTCTCTGCTAGGTTCAGAACTTTTTGGACAAATTGATCGTGCTGATCATCAACTGAGTAAATGACCGATGCTTGCCAGGTTTACACTATTACATCAACTGAGTAAATGGCCGATGCTTGCCATGTTTACACTATTACATCAACTAAGTAAATGACCAAATGTGTTCTCAAACACATCAGATGTATATCTTTGGCAACTTATTAAAACAATTGACCCCAAAAAAATTTACAGTTAAAAGGTGTTCAAGAAGAGTTGAATTCAAAAATGTTTTCCTTAAGGTTACTAAAATGTATTACCGAAGTTACCAATATTCAAAAAGTAAAAAACAATAGATGTACGAAATTCAAGTCCAGCTGGTGTAAACATGGCCAGCATTGATGATCAGCACGATCAATTTGACCAAAAAGTTCTGAACCTAGCAGAGAATAATTCATCTGAGCTTCAACTTTTGTTACTTGAAGCAGTTTCCACAAAATGACTAGTAAAATCATTACATTTTTAACATCCGATTTACTTTTACCGCACACATGTATAATGCATTTTATAGATAAAATTAACATCCTACTGCATTTGACGCTTAGCAGGATTTGAAACTCTAATCTGATCACGTGAAATATACTCGAAGTAATTGCTTATCATTCCGAAGCACCTGATCTCACTTTCGTTTTTTTAGGGAGATTTCAAGTTACTAGGAGCAATAAATATTATGAGATACCAATCACAATACACATTTCCTCTACTCATCTTATCTCTAGTATTATGTATTTCCCCATGCCTATATCGACCTGCTGAGGCCTTCACAATTTCCCGTATTTCGGCACTGTGACGTCGTAAAGAGTTGACCCGACCGTAATATGAGCTGACCCCAATATATCAGCGACGTCATAATGTTTGACCCAACATTGACCCGAATATATCAAGAAAACATCCGGTTATAGGCAGATGGCCATTGAAAAGTTAGAAATTCCGTTAAGAATGCTAGTTAACAATACGATAAATTTATCATCAAGTTTTCTTCACACAAATATTGTAAAATATAAGCCGCTCGACACAATATGAAGCTTTTTAGCTCGTTCACTACGCTCACTCGCCGAAAAAGCTTCACCATTGGGTCTCACGGCTGATATTTTACGATATACGTTTGCAGAAAACCTGATTAATATGTACGAATTTGCAATTTTCTATATACCTAAAAGTTAAAATGCTTTTCGAACAAAATTTACAAGTTTTAAGTCCTGATTATAGGAGGAAACTGAATATAAACTCTGTGCTGATTGTTCACAGTTCAATGCAGATAGATTGGCAGTAAAATGGTGCACAAATTGTGCAGAGGGTATTTGTATTTCTTGTGCCAAACTTCACCAACAGTTCGTACCTCCACACAATGTTCACGACATGGATTATGACAATGCATCTGTGGGTACAATTCTTCGAGTGTCGAAGTCCTGTGAAATCCATCCTGATAAAAAGGCTGCATTATTTTGCCACCAACATGATAAATTAATTTGCCGTTATTGTGTTACTCAATCTCATCAGAAATGTACACAAATTTCTTCCGTCGATGATGTCTCTAAAAATGTAAGGTATGGGTCTGCACTGAGTGATCTCAATCAAAGAGTCGATGGTCTTTTGGAATATTTTGTGACCACAGCTGAAAATCTTAGAGCATCGTTATGCAATATAGAAACTAAGAAGAACAATATAAAAGAAACAATATGTAAATTTAAAGAAGGCCTTAACTTGTATCTTGACAAGATAGAAGATAATATTTATATGCAAATTGATGAAACGTGTGCTAAGTGTACGGAAATGACAAACGAACAATTGTCACAGATAAATGTCCTACATGATGAATTTGTCAACAGTCAAAAAGAAATGAAAAAATCAGAGGACGACGGTTCCGAAATTGAACTATTCCAGAAAATTAAAACGCTTGACATGAAAACGCATGAACAAGAAGAGAATAAACACAAATTAGAAACGACTCACGACTTTGACTTTTCTCCATCAGAAAATTTACTTAACTTTGATTCTCGTTTTCCATCATTAGGGGACATAACAGCAAAAAGATTACGGTTAAAGCGGCGTTCAAAGTCTTAAAAAGAACACCAGTGTCAAATAATGGCTTCTACACACGAACAATCTATGCGATTGACATCATCAATCACTGCAGACAATATCAGTCATGACAAACATATAACAGAAGCATGTTTTATTTCAAACGATGAAGTAATCTTGA
Source organism: Mytilisepta virgata (assembly GCA_028015205.1). Lineage (NCBI taxonomy): Eukaryota > Metazoa > Mollusca > Bivalvia > Mytilida > Mytilidae > Mytilisepta > Mytilisepta virgata. Next base: position 4,798,731 of record CM051510.1, read on the forward strand.
GTTGTGAAAATGAGAAAGAACTGTTTGTTTGTCAAGTAGACGGTACTAAACTGAATTCGATTAAATTAGACTATGAACCAACCCATATTGCAGTTTTTGATTATAATTTATTACTAGTAACTAGTGAAGATGGTATTCATAAGTTAAATGTGCAACATTAGAGACAAGTAATTACGTTCTAAATTACACCAGGATCTTTGTCATCTCTTGTTCAAATCAGATTATCTGTATAGGTAGTCATAAAAAGATCAGGTTAATAGATATTAACGGGTATATCATCAAGGAATTCAAAACTAGCTTTGATCCCCGGGATGTTTATTTGAGCAAAGATGGCGTTATTTATTGTTCTCCGTCGTCTTCCGTTAATCCTGTTATTTGTGTCATAAACAACGAAGGAAACTGCCAGGAATTTTATCGGGACGTACAAATTAAGAATTCCGTAGGGTTAGATGTTGACGATGACCGCACTGTATACGTTGGTGGCAGTAAAACAAAAAGCATTTACAAGATATCACTTGATGGACAAGCAAGTGATACAATCCTTAGCTCAGCTGATGGAAAACAGAATCTTTCTGGGTTTGTTTATGAAAGGATATCAATCGATTTTTAGTTTTGAACAATTTAGGAAAGATTGCACAAATATATGAGCTAAGCAAATAATTACCATAAAGGAACATAGAATTCTTAGCTCTATTAACTAAATGTGCATATGATGTGTGTAGATCTGATTTTATTTGTACAATACTCGGAACAATTATTGTAAAATATTTTAATGAAACAGAGACCTAAGCATTTAACTAGCAATATTTAAATACTGTGAATTCAGTTATTTTAGTTGACATCAATTTTTCATGGATTGATTCAAAAATACAAATTCGTCGATTCTCTATTTCGTGGATTTAAAAAAAATATAAATTCAAATGAGGCCAGTACTTAATGATGAAAATAGTTTGAAATTGAATGCAAGATAAATCCAACACGTGCAATCAACGATAGTATTATTATATGAACTAATGAGAAGGGAATATGGTCACGTGTGAACGAGAAATATAAATGTCACTCACGATGAACGAAAAAAACAATGCATTTTCCACGAAAACGCTAAATAACAACCTATCAGCATGGTCACACGGAAAATAAATATTGCCAGAAACGTTGAACGAAAGAAAAACAAAGAACCATTCTGCTGGCCAAGATAAAACATATTCAAAGAAATTACGTATTATCTACATTAATAAATCATTAAAACCTTATAAATATTTTACTCTGAAATCGTTTCAATCATTTGAAGTATTTTTTAAATTATTTTCAATGAAAAGGACAAATATACCTAAGGAGCAATAAAAAAAAACGTAATCCATTGGACAGACAAATGAACAACCACAAGTACAGCAAATAAATACGGAAAACTAAAAAACCATGAACAACACGAACTCCTATAAAAGCCAGGTGTGAACCCAGGTGGTCCGGAAGGGTCAACAGTTCCTGCTCCGTATACGGTACCTGTCATGAAATTCAGCAGTCAATCCGTTGGAAATCACAAATCTTTAGAGGTAATTATCCAAGCCCAAATCTCTTCCTGTAGCAAACTAAACTCATTCTTCCCTCTCAAAATTGTCAATTATACTCATCCGGTTTAGATATATTTACTAAAGCTCAAATGATGATATTGCATTCCTGGAAAGGACATCGAGTGTTTCGTTTTCATTTCCTCTTGATAACATGATAGAAAATATATGTATTTGGTAGTGCTTTTAGATTCGTATATTTCGCTGTCCACGAAATCAACGAAAATTGGTGTACATAGAACAAAAACGTGTTTCACAGTACGAACGGTTTCATAAGTGGGTTTTATAATAATTTTTAAGCTAAAAATATGATAACTCTTTAGTCAATATAACATATGTTAAATACAATTTTAGATCAATAAACGGATTTTTAGTATTAATAATTTAAATTTTATTGAACAAATAAATATCTTCCAATAAAATTTTACAAAATAGTAATATATCATTCAATACTAAACTTCCTCGAATTACAAACAGTGTTGTAAAGGTGCACATAAAGAACATGATCATTCAATTGCAAAAATTGAAAAAAACAACATTAAGACTAGTGCAATGTGAACGCTTATTCAATAGAATAAAAATATTTATATCGTTTTATAATTTCAAATATAAAACCGATTGGAAGCAATAAAAGTTTGATAATTGAGTTTTATAGAATGAATAATGAAAATTAAAAAACATGAATGGGTTTTATAGTCATATTGAAAATTAAAACAAATAACGGTTTAGGCACATTTATATACATGTATAATGGGAACAAAGTCTGGAAAAGCAGAAGTGAAAATCTTGATTCAAATGACATTAAGAATTGCTTGTAGAACTTAGGACGAAACACAACAATCCTTTTAATGGTCACTTTGATGGAAATAAATTTTGGGCAATTACCGAATTTGTTTATTTATGTCAAGACATTTCATTTCATTTAAACTATTTTTTTATTTAAATCATAGAATTATCACAGATACATGTAAAACATATATGTATACATCTATATTATCGGAAAATATAAATTATAACATGACGTAATGTGTTTGCTTGCAATGAAATTTTACAAATTTTGATTCTCCATATGTAGCAGCACTTGAAGCCGAAATCGGAAGGCCATTATTTCAAATCCCACGAAGAAAAAGTCAGGATGGAGAAATATTAAAACTGCTTGGACTTTTTATGTTTCAAAATGTATATATTAGAAATCAATTTATAGTGTAAGAATTGTTTTTTTTCAAAAATTAGTTAATTTTCTTTTCTTTAATTTTTATTTCTTGCTAAATTTTTCCTCAAATAATGTTACCTATAATGAAATATCCGACATGAAATATTTATGGATTTTATTTAAACGAGCCTTGAAACAAGCAGAGATGCGGGATTTACCGGAAATCTTTACCGGTTTATCAAGGATTACAAATCAGATGAATATGTCCCAGAATGTGCATATACTTTCCTATCCTGCACCGATACAGTTTTATCCCTAATTTGTAAATAAACACATAATTATAACATATCAAATGTAAGTTGTTAGAACATTACAAGATGGCGACCTTTGAAACACTAAATCATAAAATGGTACAAACTCCGGATTCGTCTTTAGCGTTGTTTCTGCTTTTCTTCTCCATTGTTACAAGCTTGTGTTGTAGATCACTGTTTTCTGATTCTATTTGCTCTTTTTCTCTTTTTTCGTCCTGTTCTCTCTGTTTGGCGGCTAAGAGACTAGTCTTTAGTTTTGCTTTTTCTTCCTCGAGGATTTCTTTTTTTCTTTTTTCGTCCCGTTCTCTCTGTTTTGCGGCCAAGAGACTAGTCTTTAGTTTTGCTTTTTCTTCCTCGAGGATTTCTTTTTTTCTTTCTTCGTCCTGTTCTCTCTGTTTTGCGGCTAAAAGACTAGTGTTTAGTTTTGCTTTTTCTTTCTCAATGATTTCTTTTTCTTTTTCAATGATTTCTTTTGCTTTTCTTTCAGTCTCTTCTCTCTGTTTTGCTGCTTCTAAGCTACGGTTCAGGTTCATTTTTTCCTCCTCGTTATACTGCAGTTTTTGTTCCACCTCTCGTAAATTCGCCTCAATTTTTTCTACTTCGCCTTCATCTTGATGCAATTTTTGTTTCACTTTGTTCAATTCGTCCTCTAGCTTCTGAATGTCATTTTCGTCTTGCTTCTTTGTCTGATTCATTGACTCTAGTCTATTTTCTAATTGTTTTTGTTTTATTTTTCCAATTTGTTGTTCCTCAGTTGCTGCTTTCAGCGATTTATGGAGAAAATCTTTCGTTCTCTTGTTCTTCTCACTTTCTTTCTCCTTTTGTTTTAAATCATTTTCGGCCTTTATTCTGAGTACTTGTTCTCTTTTTAATTTGTCTGTAAGATTCCTAATTTCCTCTGTTTTCCTTTCTAACTCATTTCTATGATAAATAACCTCCGCATCTAGATTTTGTCTTTTCTGCTCATTAAAGTTTTGCATCTGCAAAATACGTGTTTGGAAAAAAAATTAAAATCTAATAATAATAAACATATTTCAAAAGCACCAGTTTTGAATCCAGGCTCTAAAATTTCCGTTTTCAATCTCTTTGGGCAAAATCTAAAAAAGATTGAATACATAGCAAACAAATATTCATAATAAATAACAAAACGATGGATGGGTGATTTATTGTTTTACGTCTTTTGGCATTTATTAGGTCCATATCAGGACGTGTTGATGTGACATGAATATGCACACTACTTTTTACAACGCGGAGACCCTGTGTTGAGTTTTGAATATGCTAGTTCATGAGATAACAGTCCACATGACGTCACATCACATTATCGGACACAATATACATACTCGAGGCCTACATGTCTTTTGCTGATACACCTGGATGCCGCTAGCTTAAAAACGTGGAAGGAGCAAGTAGATATATTTTAACGGGCTTTCATGTAACGGACGCACACTTTATTTAAAAACATTAAAGGCAAAGGTATTTATAAAATAATCAATTTGTTTTAATTGTTTTAGAAACTTTAAAGCTTAAGATTGCACCATTTATTGTTTCCTTAAGATCACATTGTTTCGAGTTGAAGATCATGGGAAATGAATTTATATTTCACATACCTTAATCAAGTACTTGTCCCCTTATTCTGCGCATGTATTTTCGGTACTTTTCGAATGAATATTTAAAAATATCTAACCTCCTGCTAAGTTGCAAGGAAATGATTGGTTAAATGAGTACAGGTGAAAACCTCGTATATTTAATATGGGGCAGTTGACATCTTGTTTTTTTAACACATGGTTTCCGCTAGAGTTATCTCTCTGTTATATTGTTTATTACTCTAAAGACGGCAAACGACAGCAGCTGGGCTGAAATTCTGTTTGTATTATTTGAATACTGTGCATAGTAAAGTAAATTTTGCCAACACGTATGCACATATAGCAATGGTAATCATGATAATGAGCAACACAAAGAATATGGAGTAAAATGCTCTGGAGGTGTGAGCATACATTTAAATCCTAAATCATGTATTATTTCTCGTTGCACAATGGTCATGCAGATACATTAAGAAGAAATTTAGGGAGCAACCATTTAATTTTTATAGGGATGGGGGGCTAGGATCAAAACCAGCATTTTGTTAAAATAAAAAGACAGGATCACTTTAGATGTGAAAAAAATGTGTCAATTAGGACATTTTTGGGTTTAAATGAAAAATACAAATTTAGGATATATTCGTTACAGAGTGTGTAGTTGATCTAATACGGTATACAGGGTGAGTAAATTTTGTACGGGGTTCCGAGCTGCGCTTTCACCCCGTACGAAATTTACTAACCCCGTATATACCGTATTAGGTCAACTACAAACTGTGTAACTAATAATAGTTTGCTTTGTTAATTATCAACCTTTGTTCCATTTTGCATCCGAGAAGTTTTAGTGTGAATCAAGTCCGTCTGTGTAGTGTTTTTTTTCTGAAAAATCTTTAAAACTGCTATGAATCCATCCGTAAACGTCTTTTTTTTTGGCAAACTGAAACACTATTTTGATGAAATAATTTAGAATATTAATCTTTTCCCACTATTCTACATCTGTTTTTACTGATGCAATTTCTGATTTTCAAGTACAACGCCACCAATTTTCATTTCTGGGAACATTTTACAGTCTTACCATTTTATTGTTTACCAAATCAAGGGTAGGTTTTTTTTTTAATTATCGGGAAACAGTATATAAATTTGATTCATCATCTTATTGTTTTCAAAACGAATATTTATACTATGTCGTTTGCAAATATTTGTGTGTCTTTCTTGGTTACCAGTCTTTAATTTATCACGAAAACTGATTAAGGTGCGCAGACATAGAGGACTGCAGTATAATTCCAATCCATTATTTTTATTTCATGTGTTTTTGTTGAAATAATTAGAATTGTAATGGGTCAGTCGTAAAATATAGTCCACCATTTGCATTTTTTTACTTTAGCAGCCCTGCCGCAAACCGGTCTCTTGCTTATGTTGTTAACGCCATGAATCGTTGTCATATTTTACTCAAAATACTTCAGCTAGACCAATTTACACAATTATTTGACAGGACGCAACGACTCGTCATTTTTTAGTTTCTTCCGTCTCTAGTTATTAAATACGTAATTTCAGTCTTTTGAGTGTTTTATGATTTTAATCATTGTTTATTACCAAATGAATCGTCTTTTAAAGTTTTTAAAGTGTTTGTATACCTTTTTAATTTATTTTTAAGTAATTAGTTTCTGGAAAGTATTGGCGAACTATATTACTAAAAGTTAATTATATTTTATATAGTCTATAAATAATTTGATTTGTTATTTATTTTTATATGAAGACCCAGTTGTAACTGCCTAATAAGGAACACTTTTGTTGCATCAGTGTTGGCTGACACATTCTGTAGTGCACGGTCCTGTGCTTTGTGTCAGTTGGCACAGAAGTAGATGTCTTGTCCGGTTCGCATGTTATACAACACCAAAATTTCACTGAAGTATAAGAGTTTCAGTTCTACTGATAAGAAGTCGAAGACCAAGTTCACTCTGGTAGGAGTTCTGTTAGTAAGTAGACAAAAACTCTACAATATTATTGTCTGTTGTTGAACACTCAACGTTCACCACTCGAGGCGAAAACGCTACTGTTAGGCCACAGAAGCTAAATATAAGAAAACAAACTACTAATAGCAAAATTTTAATTAAACACTACCATGTAAGTATGTCCTGTACAAACAAGTAAGTTGTCATTTCCAGTTTAATTTAATTAAAAATATCTAGTCTCATTTCTGACATGAACACTATCGGTCAATCAAGCCATAGTGACGACTGTACCAAACCATTTGGGAGTAGTGGTGTCAACAAAGACTAGAAGGTTTAGATCAGTGTTTAATATATCTTTGGCGAATTTGTTGCGAATTATTCTTAGACACTGCTGCGAAAGGTAACGCTAAATCCATTGTTTCTCACACTCCTGGTGTACGTACAAGTCTGGGTATGAAGCGGAAGTTGGTATGTTGTTGTGTTTATGCCTAGCCTGTGAGGAAGGCCGGATTGTTATCCGGTTTCTGCGTCCCTCCGTTGATCAGGTTAAAAGTAGTTTTTGGAGTTATGGTATCATCTTGAAACTTTGTACATGGATCAATGGCGGGGCATGTAGTATCCACCGGACACAAATATACTTGTTTTTAACTGCAAGTACTTTCGGAGATTTAAATTCTAGACTTCCAGATGTTTGAAGATTATCCTTTAGCACAACTGGTGAGTCCTAAATCGACGAAATATGCACATTTTGTGCATCAAAAGGTAGTTTTCGGCAGAAAAGAATTTTATCATTCAGTATTGTAAAAGCAAATTCAGATTCTATACACATGTAAAAATAACTCTGGTAATTTCAAATTAAATACTCAAACTTGCATCAAAAGAAAAACACTGGCAATGTGGTGAGGTTTTTAAAGTAGTTGGTGTAGAGGAGTGCAAGACGAGCTCTTTCAGGTCCTTATGCAATGTGTATTGATCATCTGTGAAATCCGAAAAAGCTATAAACACAATTGGAAAAGTGCCTTAAACATTTTTATCTCTATCAAATACAGACAGTGCATAAACATATTTTACCATTTCTAAGCAATGGGTCACTTCATCTGGTTGTAATGGTCCTAGTAGGCACCCATTATCTCTCCTATACACATTCCCTCTGGCTTTATATAGGAATTTTATATTCGTCTTCCTGTTAATGCTGATCTCTAACACATAACGGTCGTCCACTGAAAAATTCCTGATATTATAAATTACTATGTTTATTTCTATTCTGTCTCCTATAATTGTTCATTGTGTTCTTGTCAGATTTTCTTAGGTATTTATGTCCATTTCTGAATACATCACATTCGTCCGTAAATTTTTTGTGTATTATAACCAACAAAATTATTACATGGCTACTTTTTTAACGCAATCAGATTTTCTATGTTTTAGCCTCGGTTTGCAATAAACGTCGGCTGTTGATTAGCTATGAGGTGACGTCGGTTTAAAACTCATGCCTGTCTCGTTGTTAAGTACCCTAGTTACCACATTAAGTGTGTTATATCTGTTCTTTATGCATTAGTTGAAAACTATTCATACATGTGAACATTATTTTACTCAGGATAAAGAAGAAACAATTATTTCCAGTGACGTCAAAGCTATATATAAGGCCAAAACGTACCATTTTGAAGTAAATTGAAACAATAACAAAACACTCTCAGGTTGGTACCATATTTACCATCCTCGACATGGAAAGAAAGTCATTTTGAATGCGTGATGAAATTACGGCGCATGTATAATGCTGATGAGAGGTAATTCCTTGAAATGCGTCGTAAACAGCATAGCATAAATTTACTATATCTAATATTAGTATCTTTGGATTGTTATTTTGAAACTCCTGGGACGATGCCTCTGCATGGAGTTCCTAGGTCCCGCGGGTATTCGCCAACCCAGTCGAAAGACTTGTCTGACATGATTATTCATTGATTTGTTACAGAAATTACCAGTATTTAGCAAAATTCAAAAATAATAGAAATATTAAGGGTTCATTCCTTGTATCGCACATGGTAGATCTGAGCTGAAATTTGGCTTTCTATTTCGATATTTTCGGTTATGAGTACTTCTTGTTTAAAACAAGTTTGGTTTTTGGTCTTCCAAATATTTCGGTTTTAATGCTGCTGATGAGAGTTAACTCCTTGAAATGCGTCGTATACAGCATAGTATAAATTTACTATATCTAATATTAGTATCTTTGGATTGTTATTTGTATAGCCATAGGCATTGAGATTGTTCCGCACTTCAGCACCAATTTACAGCCATCGGCTCCACGTCAGAATGCACAGAAGTGCTTCCTGGTGATACAATTTCATTGCTCACGACTATAAACGTAGATATCTGATAAAGTTCACAGTTCATTGTTTTTTTCAGTGAAATATGACTGCACCACGTATAGATTTAGCGCTGTTGAACGCGAATTCTTAAGAGTTTTATTCCAAAACTTTGACACATGTTTATTTCAGAATTTGTTTGATCTTTTTGTGATTGTGCAACATTATTAGTGTAGCAGTCGGGTTATGAAAAGTGTCTTATGTTGAGACATGAGACGTTAAAGTTGCTTTAAATTAAAATTTAGCATCTCTGTTAAGTTTGTAAAGATTTTACCATAAAATCACATAGCAGAAGTAAATAATACGATTGTAGACTTATGAGGCAGTATTTTCTAATATATAGTATCCATGGAAAAAAAATATAGCTTATTTTGAAAAGCCCAAGACATAGGGAGTAATGAAAGTATATTTCTGATGTGTACCCTCTTCAGGTCACTGGACTGAGAGGGATGGGTCCATGACTAAACACTTCGAGAAGAGTCCAACGAAACATCGCGAATAAAAAACGCGAGATAAAGAGAAATAAAACTAACAATATCGAAACAAAAATCGTCAATACAGTTAAATTCCCCATAATACCAATATTACATTTAACCTTTCCTCGCCTAAGGTCTCTAATACGCATTCATTCCCTTTAATTTGACGATAACATTTTGTAAGCTCATCTACACCCGACTGCTTTGTTGAAAATCAATATCTGGTGAAAAGGTAACATCTGCTCACATAGATCTCAGTTAAATGGGTAGAATAAATAATAAGATAATAAGACAAATCCTTAATAAGATTAAAACATGTGTGATAAAAAAATCCAGTTGATATGCAAATCAAGTTGTTAATAACAGACGACTGCTATCAAAACAGGCTATTTTGTGTTTTGAAATTACGTCCAATGGAGACACTTATGTGCAAATATTACGAGAATGCCAATGGTAGGTCCTTACTCTTGCAACATACATTGTAAGTCCCGTTCGGATGAGTAATATGTTGTTCGATGCATAATGAGATAGGTGTAGGGGGTGTTTGAACTCAAAATATACTTTGTGCATCGACTTCAGTTCGGTTCGTTTCGGTTCGTTTATAAAATCATTTGTTTGAATCGAAAACTCGATTCATTGGTGACGTGTTCTACGTTATATTTACATGTTTATACATTATAATGTAATTTTTTTACTATGTTTGAACTTGAAAGCTACTGCTAAAATTAAAGCATCATATCAATCAAATATTGTATCAATCAGGAATGGGTACATTTAGTGCTGTATGCATATACTTGTAAAATGTATCATAATTTTAAGGTACTTAATATTTCACATACCAGGATATCCATTTTCATCGACTACTTGGATAAACTCCACCGTATACTGCTCAAGTATTACTTGTGGCGTTAGAAGTGTTCTCATTATAGTGCTGATCTTTTGGTTCAGTTTATCTCGTTTACAATGGTTACATTTGATACCAACTACGCGTCCTGTAATAATCATTCAATATCAATTCTAAAATGGCGTGCTATTTTCACTATATCAAAATTATCGAATAATTATGTCTTAAGTCATAGTCAAAGTCACAACACCATTCTTTTAAAATTTACTAAAGGAAATGTCAGAATTGGGAAATACTAAAATTGTTTGGACGGAAAAGTAAATAAAATGGTATTCAAATTTATTTTATTTTTTTTATCGTTTTTTATTTAAGGAACGACTGTATTTTTTTCGGTCTATGAAAAATGACCGAGAGAAATAACCTCAATCACGTGGTGCACACTGCGTAGCAGGTTATTTGGAAGTTTTCACCATGTACATTGATGTTATTTCGAATAGACTGAAAACAAAATTACAGTCAAGCCTGATAATTTAATATCGACTGTTGTTTTGACGTCTAAAACTTTGGGATTTCCTTTCGTGATGTAATAGTAGAATAGAAAATTAAGTCTATGATATAATAGACGAAAAGATTTTTACTAATCAAATGACGCGTTACATCCAATATTACATTATTTCTATTTCTACTTATTTTTTAAGTTGCAAAATCAAAAGAGGTGATATTTGAAAAGCCTGATAGTACCGTTTCTTTTACTTAATTTCTATTTTTGTTTTTTCAATTAAAATTGAAATAATTCATGCAGTAGTATTAGATTTTACCACGGGTAACATTATATGCTTTAATTGTACCTTATATTAAAATCTCTTAACAAACGTATGGCTGCTATAACTTATTTCTTCAATCTAAAACTTGAATATCATAAGTGTTCTGCCCCACGAAACTTGACAAAAACGGAATGTGGTTACCAATACTTCCTCTGGCTTCTATTTGTGCTTCTTCTGAAGCTTTAAGATGATCCAATTGAATATAATTATGTTATAAACAATCCACATTGTTTCGAGTGGATTATCAGATTTCTCGAAATTAAAGGGATTAAAGTCCCGAGCCCTTATGCATTGAACTACTTAAGTCAAGAACGAAATGTCACAATAAGCTATATTTAATTCTTTAAAACGGTAAATATCGCACCCATATATACAATATTAAAAAGAAAATAATAAATAGCTTTTTTAATTTGTTGATTTTATGGAAATTGCACATTTATTAGCAAGGGACATCACTATTGTTACGGTTTTGAATTTTAATCGCATAATTCACCTGGTTTTTTTACACTCATCTTAAAGTGGTGTACATAGAGCTGAAGTGAATAGTACTCTATACTTGTACGATAATACCCCCAATGAAGCTATTGAAAAGGTGTACTCTAACCCTAGTTACACGGACATTTTCTGTGAAATATTTGAACTGCTATAAATAAACTAATGGACAAAGAATCCTGATTTTGTTTTTAGCAGTTAAAATATTTCACAAAAGGTGTTTGTGTAACTAAGATCAGAGTACTCTTTTTAAAACAAAACTTTTTAGTTTAGATAAACGTTTTAAACATTGAATAAGGAAGTAATGTCTGCTCAAATTTGTAAAAATTATTTAAAGAAATGTTTGATTTTCGGACAACTGATTTTTATTCTATAAAATAAAATTGTTTCATCTCCAAAATAACGGAATCGCTATTCTTATTATAGTGTCAATGTCCAAGGGGTTTCAAGAAGAAATCCAGATATTGTGAAATCATAATTTTACGCTAAATACAAACCCTAAAAATGAGCTCAAAAAAATTAATTTTCTTTTTCTCTTTTCTTTTTACATAAAACAATACCAATAAAATGGTCTATAGTTTTTTTTTTATTATTTTCACATTATTTTACGATGTTTATTTTGAGTCATAATTAGTTTTACGGCCCTTTGCTCTATGTTGTAACCTTTTGTAAGTGACAGCCTCGGTGGTCTCGCGGTAGCGTACTCGCCCCCTTCCCCTAGTGCGGAAATTCGCGGGTCGATCCCCGGCCGGGTCAAACCAAAGACATTAAAATTGTTATTTTCTGCTTCTCCCCTGAGCACGCGGAATCTAAGAGTAAGAGCAAAGACTGGTCAGCTCGGAGTCAGTATAATGTGTCCGAGTGGGGTGTTATGTATTTCTGCGGACACTCACCTCATGAGCTAGCGCATTAAAAATCTGACTCAGCGTGTCGGTCTAGTACAAGCAGGGGTCATATTCATTATCATATATAAACATGTTCTCGTCCTGATATGCAACTGGTTGCCACTGGACGTTAAACAATAATTTCATCCATCTATCCATCCATCCTTTTGTAAGGCTCAACACAATCGCACGAATGCATAGTAACCAGAGAAAAATTATTTTGTTGTTTATATGAAATTCCGTAATTCTGTTCGCCGGTCTGACCTTTTCCTCTCCCCTTTATAAAATATTAGAACATTGTATTGGACGTCGAAAAGAGAGCTGTTATTTTGCTGAGTTGACAAAACTTATTTAAATTAAAAGTTTTACAGCGTATTCATTTTCAGGTGAATCAACTTAAAGTAGTATTCCTTTTTTGTAAAAAAAAAAAAAATAATAAACAATACCTTACCAGAAAGTCACGTACTTCTACACGATATGTGCACCAGTGTTCACATATTTGCTATTTAGTTCGGAATTGTGTGCATTGTCGTACAAGTCACATACAATACAATGAGAACAAAAGAAGTGTCCTTTAAAAGATGAAAGTGAATACGTTTTATGTACTCGTACCCGGTCAAGGGAAGACCTGGGTACTCTTGCATAAAAGTATCCTTTAACGTCTTATAAAGGATACTTCGTTTGTTCTGATTGTACTGCATCTATTAGGTAAACAAAGCAAATTTAAATCCCAATATTATGTTTTAAAATATAAAAGTAACAACTGTACAACGTAAAAAATCCAAATAAAATATGATTATCCGTCGGTCTTGGATTGGTTTAAGATACTTCATAGGGATTGGGTGTTAGTATTAAGATTAAAAAGGTAATTTACGCCCCCAAACCGAATGGGGATTGGTGGGGGGTCAACAAATTTCTTTCCTTTGTGAAAATAAGACATGCTTTAACATATGGTTAAAAGGCAATACTTTATATTTCCTTAAATGAACTAGAAATACTGTTGCGTGCTTGTGTAACAGTTGATTCTTTCTCTTAAAGTAAGGAATATCCTATCATGTCCAGGAAGAAAAGTACCCTTACACCCCCCCCCCCCCCCCGAAAAAAAACAACATCCAAAAAAAAACCAAAAAAAAACAAAAAACAAAAAAAAACAAAAACAAAAACAACGCAGACTCACGAGAGCCGATAAAACGGTTTCAGGATTATAGATAACTTCCTAGCTACCCCCTGTTTTCCCCATCCCACAAAATGGAATGTTTGCTCCCTCTATAAATATTTCTGTTCAACGATGAGTTCCGTATTGCAACTTTCCTTAATCAAGGTATTACTTAAGTTTTTATCCTTTACTAAAGAAATTCCTAGTGAAATCTTAGTCTGAGAAACACTTAAGTTAAACAGTTTTATGCGATGATTTATCGGTCAAAGAAATGGCCATACAGTGCAACAAGTTTATTTCGGTATTTTGTGATACATTTTATTATGTATACCGGCCCCGTATTTTACCTGTCGAAATTAGAGAAATCCAATTTAGTTTAAACTTAATTATTATAGGGGATTGGGAAACAAGTTGTAATAATCTATACTAATTCCTCTCCACTTGTACCGGCATTTTAGCCTATTCTTTATCAACATCTACACGGGTCGAATTTCGTCTTTAACGTAAGGATTCTCTCCTTTAACACGAGACATACCATGTTTTTCCATTTCGGGCGGACTAGCATTTTTTATCTAGAGGAGAAATCCAATAATTCCCGAATAATAACGTGAGATGCTATTTTTCTAATATTCAAACGCTTTAAAAACCAGCCAACAGCATCCACTTCTCCCATAGTCTTCTTGTCACTATGGTCACCATCATGTATCCATGCAGATCTTATATTTAAAGTTATCCCATGCACACTTTACAATTATGAAACAATCATAATCAACACACATGTTTATTTAATATAATTTAATATAATTCAGCAACGTCATGGTTAAGCTCCGTAAATAATTTACATATGTCAGTTGTTATTGAAAGACAAATCCATCTTTGTTTTTGCGCATATAGCAGCGCAACGGTATGATGCCGTCGGCGGCTTATCACGTGCGGTTTTCGCGAACTTCTAACGTTTCGGAAGAATTATCAATCGTTGATCACCGGAAATAGAATCAATATCAAACCTAACAAATATACTTACTATATCTTCATTTATAATTTCGAATATTTATTCCGTTCATTTTTATATTTATTTGAGCTCTTTATAGTATTTTACATGTTTTAATCAAAAAATTTTTTGATCCGTGAATTTATGAATGGCAGCATCTAATGGGAAACCCAATTATAACGTAACGTTATTCAACTCTAATCTTCATAACAATTATTGAAAAATGAATAAAAAAACATTTTCTTTTTTAAAATGTCATGACCTATAGTTTTTAACAGCTTATTCGTTAAAGGGTTTTATTTTTTTCCTCCATGCCAACTTAAAGAAAATTCTTAACGTCAGAATTGTTTATATATCATTTTGTACAAAAAAGGTACGGCTATTTTATTACCGGGAAATTAAATAATATACTATTTTTCCAATTAGAGCAAAAATTATTAAATCAAAAACAAAATCTTGAAAAATAACAAATTATGATTCAACAGAGTAGCAATCCTTTGAAAATGACACGTTATTCTTAATGATTCGAAATGGAATATCATGAAAACAAGTCCGGTGACCACATTTGTTTCAACCAAATTTTGATCAGTATTACTTGAAATACCTTGGGGTCGATTTTAAAGAAATTCCTAACGTCAGAAGTGAATAGAGGGATTTGTCTTTAAACCGGAACTATTTTTTCTGGGGGAAGTTGTATTACACAACAGTGTCGGGATGGATGTCGGAAAGGAGGGTAAAAAAACAAGGCATGTACAAGTCCAACAGTACACATATAATTACATTACAAAGTGGGGTTGGAAACGAGAAATTAATCAGAATCAATTACAAATAAGTAAAAAAACAAACCATCATCATTGACGCCAATAAATATTTTTCCATCTCCTTCTTCAGTGTTCATAAATCCACATACATATTCACACAGGGTTCTTTTATTCTTGTTTTTCGAATGCACGTCCAAGAAATTGTTTAAACCTTTTCCATGTATATCTTTAAACTCAAGTTTCCTTGATTCACTGCCAATATATTCACCACGTTTATATCTTAATTCTTTATTTACACTGTCTTCCATATCTATGACATTTATAAAATTTCCACCAAAATTCATTAGCGGTAATCTTACTTTATTTATATTCATAAAACAATGATTACACAAAAGTATACAATATGCAATTAAACAACTATCGGTTACTAAGAGACAACTCACTTCCGATTGATTTTCTAAAAATGCTAAACAGTTCAGTATTATTTTACTGTTGATATTTATTAACATCAAACTGATGCTGGTATTTTAAACTATTGATTGACCGTAGAAGCCCCAGTTAACTTTACAATTAGAACTTCATTTTATATGACTTCGATGCAATGGAAAGTGTGAAATTATTTCACCCGGACCTCTTTGTATACATTTTACTTATTGAAAGTAATACTTCCCTTTCATAAAAAAAAAATTGGCACAAAACAACCTTGACTTGGTTATTTTATGATGTCATAATAACCTAAGTGTCACATTAGCTTTTGTGTTTACTTTTGAAAATAAGGTACCTTTAAATGTTATATGATACAATTAGTGTGTAGCCTTAAGTTATTTTAGATTATTGTTTAGTTTTATGAAGTAAAAGGTTCAACACACATGGAATAAGACTATTTTATAGAGGGGTGTTGCCTTTCAAAATAAAAACTTGTAACTGACAGACACTCAGCAGTTAAAAAAAGACTGGCTGAACATCAAGATAAAAACCATGCACCTGTTGATGTTTTTCATGCGGCTAAAGGTACGTATTCTCTACTTACGGATATTGGAGTTATCTCCCATATTCAGATATCTTTCCACAGAAATATCTTGTATTTAAACTAAACGGCAATTTGTTGTCTTTCTTGAAATATTCAGAAGGGCAAGGATTTCATCAGACAACTAAATATGTGAAAAAATATATCCCAAAAAATATCCAGTATTTAATGACATGTATACACCATTGTTGACAATGGATCAATTATGACTTGCATACTGCATTCCAAAATTAACTTAGCTTGCATTAATAATGTCAAGTAAAATTGCATAACTTTGACGGTTTTTTTGTGGGGTCCATGTTGTTCATATGATTTTAGTTTTTAATTGTAGTGCATGTATTGTTTTGGTCTCCGGAGTTTGTCAGTTGTTACGATTTTTCCCTCCTTCGAATATACCTTTGATATGTCCTGGCTTTACTTTGACAATGATCACTCTCAGGCATTTCAAAGAAATTAGAGGCTGCAGCAAAAACGTCTAGTGGGAAGGACATCCGTCAATGGATCAAGTCAGTAGTGAACTATATTTTTAGGATTTCGATCATCATCAAGTGGTATGAATGGCGGTTTGAAACGTTCCAAATGGCTATCTAATACCAACAACAAGCAGGACGGATGGATGATGGATAGGAGAATTGTTGTATAACGTCCAGTGGCAGCCAGGTGCATATCAGGACGACTAGCAGGAAGGTCATTCGTCACTATATCCCAACTTTGAGCGTGCAGACATTACACAGGAACGACAGTGGTTAGCAGAAGGTATGTAATTGTTTAATTGTGCTTATCATGATAAATTCTATAAACACAAATAACACATTCTTTTTATATCGGAATGCTGTTATACCGACACAGACCTAAATCATGATATGTTCTTAATATAATTTGTTATTTTCAAGAACTGTGTAAACATATTGCATTACCGGTACTTTTTGCATTTGTTAACATCTAGAACAGTCTGCAGACGGCGAAAAGAGTACATTTAATTTGATTGCAAAAATTGGATTTTTTCATACAATTTTTTTGCAGGTTCAGTGCAACGCACACTTTTTAAAGAGTGTTGTTGAAAGCAAACATCTACTCCAGGATGTGCCAAAGCTGTCCTTTTTTTAACGACTTATTCCTTGGACAAGTGTTCCGGACAATCACCTGAGAGCAGGCATTTTATTTATTTTCTATCCTGCCATGCTAGCAAGGTAATATATGTAAATTGTTAAATGCATATAGCATGAGGCAATATTTTAGGAACAATATTGTTAGTGATTATCCCCATGTGTTACATACTATGTCAGTTATATTGATTTATTTCCATACATCCTCACTCATTAAACAGTGAAATTTGACATTAAATTGCCATATTTTTTCCATTTCTATTCCAACTTAAAATAAATGAAAGGGGTCATATATCTCCAGATCAAGGAAATAGGTAACGATCTATGAGTAGTCTGAAAACATATGAAGCTTACCTTTTGAGCTCAGTGTTTACTAATCATTTTTTCAAGTTTAAGCAATCATAGGGGCAAAACTGCATAAAATCATCCAAATTTTATAGCTTACATTATAAAACATTGATGCACTTGATATCAGACGTTTACTTACGATATGGTTGTTGCTTTTAGACTATGTGTCTCTGATAAAGATGATAGTCATAGACAGAAGAAGAAGAGAATGTTGCAGCTATGAATCTGCCCGAGAGGACGTGAAGTTCTACCAGGAACACATGCCAGACCACGTTACTGCATCCATCGTTGAATATGATAAGAGTGAACATATTCGAAGACAGAGATCCAGTTTTCACAGGCATTAGATAAATCAAAGAACGACATTAAAATACAATTGAATATTTAATATATTTGTGTAGAATATAACACGGGTTATAATTTAATTATCAGTGTTTTTAATTTATATTTGTAAATATTAAATATTAAGCATATTTAAAACCACAGTATTATTCAGAAGGAAATGCTTGTTTTATCTTCTGCACAACACATGGTGGTTTAGAGAGGTACACTAGAGATGCAAATAAAAACCCATAGTATACTATACTTAATTAGACTATTACATTCTGAAATTAATCCATTATTATATGAATATGTTTTACTATGTAAAAGTTTGGACAAATCAGGTTGCTATACCTTGTTTTCATACGTTAAAACTATTTTGAAAAAGGTAAACATAAAATTACCCCAAAAAGATAAAAATTACTCAAAGTTGGTAAAAAAAGACGCCAATTTTTAAATTTCTACAGAAGTATATATGAACAAAAATTTGAAAGGATAGTTCACAAAAGTGAATTATATTTATACAAAAATTTGAAGCAAATTTAGATCGAAATTGAAAACTACTTTAATTAAAGTCAGCAACATTACAAAAATGAGAATTAGCAAACATAATTTATTGATAGAAAAGGGAAGACATTTAAAAATTCATAGAGTTAAAAGAATATGCCCATCCTGTAATACATTAAAGGATGAGGCTCATTTTATTTTATATTGTAAAAAAAATACTATAAACTGAGAGATTACCTTTTAGCAAATGTAGTTAAAAATATGCCAGATTTTAACTCATGGCAAAAACATGAGAAAATAAAATATCTTCTCTCCCTATCAACTTCAAAAGAAGTGGAATGCTGAGGGTCCTTTTTAAAATAGGCATCAGAACTGAGGACAGGGAACTCTTGGTTGATATATTTGTATTATTACAAGTTTGACCGTTTATATAAATATACGACGTGAATTATTTATAGGATAACTAATTCAAGAATTTTAATATCGAAAATATTCAACTCGTGACCGGACAACACTAATAATTCCCTCACGCGCACGAAATTAAATTTGTTAAGATTCGGTTAAAATAGAATATTGCTTTCCTGGATTTCTAAAATAGACGAAAATAACAATAAATACAGTTCAAAACAAAACTTTAAATTTGTTAAGTCTTCCACAGTCCGGGCCTCGAGTCGTTTCGCTATCTGATAGTTCATCATTTAGTCATGTTAGTCAGCTCAACAAAAAAGTACTTGAAAAAAAAGTATTTTTGATCATGAATACTGCTTGAACTGCATTCATATTAAAAAATATTTTGTGATTAAAAATAATCCTTTTTATTACACTTTTCATTGCAGTTTCCTATGCATACGATCTATAAATAGAAATATAAATGTACATACACACAGTTTTGTCTCAATTCATTGACGCGGACGTTATTGATCCACACCGTGTTGACCCACATCTTTGAAATGCCGATTCTTTAAATCACATAATTAGAATGGTTGACCTTTTGAATGTCGTTTTTTTTTTCCAAGTTTTAAAATTTATTATGAATGAAATGAGGGATGAGTAGTGAAAAATAATAAAAACGGAACGACTATGATTCTAAAAACGGATGTTAGATATACTGTATATTTGGATTGATATAAATACATACAATGTTAAATTTTTGTCCAGTTTCCCATGTTAAATAATTAAAATGAGAAGGTATTTACCTTACAGCTTCATTTCCGGCGATGCTGAAATGTATAAATGATATAAAACAAGATAAGCGTCTTTGACCTACTCTATCTCTTTATTCGGATACTTGCGGATATCTTCTCAAAGTTAAACGGGGATATTAGAAAAGAACCGCGATAGAACCAAGAAGTTGGGTTCCTATAACCAAACAACCTGGATGTTGAACCAGTTACCATGGTTTCGAACTAAAGAACCCGGATAGAACCAAGATTCAGAACCAAAAGACCCGGATGGAACCAAGGTTTTGAACCACAGTGCCCAGATAGAACCTTATTGCATTCGGAAATCTCATGACTTTTTATACCTTTAACGTATTTTACAAATCATTTATTTATTTAGTATATTTATATATAATATTTGAATAATTTTTAGCTTTTTTTTACTTCTATGGGATATGTTTTCCCTTGAGTTTATTTTTGGGAGTCTTTTTCATGTGTGTTTTCTTTTATATATATGTTTATATGTTTTTTATTGTTTTATATGTTTACGTCACAAATCGTTAATGATTTATACGACAATAAAATTATTGAATTTTATTTGTTTACCAAGTCTCTGCCAGATCAATCTAATAAAGCGTCTGTAGGCCATATATCTATATCGTCTGGAAAAAAGTTTGAAATAATGTCAGTATCTGGGCTTGAATGTATATACACATGTTCATGTATATAGATGTATTTTTCATTCTAATTATTTATTTAATTAGGTAAAAAGCAAGAAACAGTTTTTTCAATTTGTATAAAAGTTAATGATGCTAATAATAGTTAATTGTGCATTAAAAATAATGAAAGCTACTTTAGTTATCTAAAGTTAACTTTTGAACAAATAATGTATACATGTATGTTTGTTTTGTGTTTAGTATTTCTACCGCTGATGTAAACCAAATCGTTTGTACTTATAAGGCTATGTATTGATCAGAAACCAA
This sequence comes from Mytilisepta virgata, assembly GCA_028015205.1. NCBI lineage: Eukaryota > Metazoa > Mollusca > Bivalvia > Mytilida > Mytilidae > Mytilisepta > Mytilisepta virgata. The sequence continues at coordinate 4,819,529 of CM051510.1, forward strand.
CTTTCTTGTCTTCTTGTTGTTTGTTAAGCTCAAACCCCCAATAATTTCAATGGTAATCCCTAACACGAACAAGCACTTTTCGAGTTTGTTGGTATCTCAGTTGGGTGGCAATTGTGTCATTTACCTACATATTTGATATTATTTTAACAAGACGTACATATGAATTGGTTTATTGTCATCAAAGGGCCCGACATTCTCTATAAACCTGTACACGTCCATGCTATAGTCGTACATGCAGACATGCAAGACATGGCGATTCAGGCAGTTATCAATGAAGATGTGGTGTTCTGTTATACATTGTAATTTATCTTGATGCATGTGGTAATTCACTGCAGACATGTCAGTAAAATAGATACACTCATCTGTGCTTGCCATAGAGATGCAGCATCCATATGTACACGTATCAAAAGAAGCGTTGAATTTATAAACATTCGTATACTATCAAACCGTTAAAAAAACGTTAATTTGAGCACAGTTGTGAATCAAACAATATATTTACTTCGAAATTATTACTAAGACTTCATTTCTCAAAATTCCAGTTATACACTGTTATAAAGATGATGGATTGACAAGGTGTCCGATTAGGCATTACATACTTATGAAACCTTATTGACCATTGACAATCTCTGACCAAATTAATGTGACAATAAAATGAGTGATGTTAGAAACTTTCTAGAATATTACAATTTGAAATAATTCAAAAGAGGCATCAAAACTTGTGAAAGGATAACGTGGTATGATGAATTAAGACATAAATGCATTTTGGAATGTAACGAATTCATCTTAAAATCAATTTGTTAAATATACTATCAAAAGTTCAGAATATGAGTGTAATTTGTACAAAATTTAACTAAAATTCACTTACAACTTGTACAATAATTCACAATATGGGGTTTGGTTAAAAACGGCATTGATTTTTATTTCATGACCACACAATCAACCTTATTAATAACATAAAAAAATAGTTCTGTATCATTTATTTGAGCGTGTTAGTGAATTATGGCAAGAGGAATTGTACAATATCTTTTGCTTTTTACATTTACTTTATAAGTGCTGCACCCCCTTTGCATTTACACGACAGAAACCCCTGACCACCAGTTTAGAAAGCCTTTTAACTGCTTCACGTAGCAAAGGTTGAAGCTCAGATTTATTATTCTCTTCTAGGTTCAGAACTTCTTGGACAAATTTATCATGCTGATCAACAATGCTGGCCATGTTTACACTATTACAGCAACTGAGTAAATGATCAAAAGAGTGTTCTCAAAAACATGGGATGTATATCTTTGGCAACTTGTTAAAAGAATTGACCCCAAAATAATTGACAGTAAAAAGGTGTTCAAGAAGAGTTGAATTCAAAAATGTTTTCCTTAAGGCAATTAAAATGTATTACTGTTTCAAATATCTCAAAGGGCCATCATTTCTATCATATTTTGTTATCATATATCCTTACAAGGGAATTGATTTTTGAATTGGTTTTATTTATAGCTGCTATGGCTGGTAAGATATAAAATGTTTTAAAGTAACCTGGAGTTTTATTATTTGCTTTGTTACTATAATTTTAAATGGTTTTCTTAAAAATGTTTCTCACCTGCCGCTGTATAAGACAATTACATTCAAAATGGCTACGAATGGCTAAACCTTTCATATGCTCGGAGAGACTCTAGAAATACGTCCACGACACTGACAAAAATAAGTTGTCAATCAATATATATATATATATATATATAAATAGAAGTATGATAAACAAATATACCCATAGAAATTACGATTACTAATACATTTTTTATGTGCATTTGAATATTCACAATTCACATTATCTTAACCCTTTCGCTTACAGGTATGTCTTATGTATAGTTCGGTGGAGAGAAGATGACAAAATGTTGTGCATCATTGTGTAAAATTGATAAAAGGTGTTTATTAGTAGTGAAGGCTACTAAAATTGTGTCAGGAAATTCAAATTGCAAGGACGAAATCACCCCTTGTTAAATAATACAAAACATTGACGAGCAAATTCACGAAATTCCAAAATGGACAAATTGGTTAGCCAAAACCAGTTAAATTGAAAGCTATATTTGAATAAGATGCAATCCTCAATGAGTTGTGTTTTTTTAGCTTTATGTCATGCAGGATGCCCACCGGAGTGGCATCATTATAGTACATCTTGCTTCATGTTTAGTACAGAACATTACAAATAGGTAGATGCTCAGGTAAATAAGTCATGATTATAAACAAATATTAAATGTTATGTCTTCGATAGACTGACGAATGATAATTAGTCTTATGGTTATTATATCAAATCCCTTACAAAAGACTCTGAAGATGGACATATACAAAATTTCTATTCTTTTTGATACAATGCTGCATGATTAAGGTTTTCTTATGCATTAACCCCTTTCTTAATAATTCTAATTTTCACAATGCTTTGTAATTCGTATCTCGAAATTGTTACATACATGACATAATATTAAGTTCTAAGATTTAAAAATTCACTATGATTGTTATTAGAGTTCTTGTCGAGCACATAACGCTCGCCTTGCTGAAGTAGAAACCCAAGCCGTTACAGATTATCTCAGATTGACTGTCTGGTCTCTTAATACAGGTACATATCGTTTCATTATTATTATTTACCTTCGGAGATTTGTGATTTTGAAAAAGGCAAATACAAATCTTGTGATTGTTCCTTATTTTTAAAATGGTCCAGAATATCAAGTAAGCAATCCAAAAGGCTTAATTCATATTCACAGACAAGAAATGGATTACTAATGAACAAACAATAAAGATAACACAAATTCATTACAACTTAGATAATTAAATAAACATCAGCATGCAGAATCAGAGAAACACTAAATGTTTGAAAGAGTTCCTCCACAAAATGTATTTCAGCAACCAGCATAGTGTTGTTTAAGGTTCAAATTTAGTAACAGCTTATTTTCGATGTTACTACATGTAAATTTGAATATTGGTTGTTTGTCTGAAAATAGGACGTGGACGGGGGGGGGGGGGGGGGGGGGGTGATCATCCTGCAACAGGGGGAAATTTGGTTCTTTGTTCAAGAGATTAAAGCCTATTGCCAAAAGAAAAGGAAAATAATACTTATCATATTGAATTTAAATGACGTCAACGAACAAAGATAATCTTCAAGAGTTCACAACGCAAATAAGACAACCTTGACACATAATATCAATTGATTAGCAGAAAGGAGTATAAGATAGTCAAAGGTTGATTGGTGTGTCATTGTTGCCCTTTCCTGTTATCCATATTGTTGTTCATTTAAAACTATAACATTTACAAAACCGATATCAACATGTTATCATTCTCTCCTAGAAATCACAAAATGCATTTCAGCAACCAGCATAGTGTTGTTTAAGATTCAAGTTTAGTAAAAACTATTTTTCGATTTAAACACATGTATATTTGAATATTGGTTGTTTGTCTGAAAATAGGACGTGGGGGGGGGGGGGGTGTTTTGATCACGCTGGAACAGGAGTAAGTTTGGTTCTTTGTTCGAGAGTTTAAAGCGAATTGCCAAAAAAGGAAAAAAACAATAATTATCATATTTAATTTAAATTATGTCAACGAACAGAGACACCTTGCAAGAGATTACAACACAAATAGGACAACCTTGACTCATAATATCAATTGATACCAGATAAGGAGAAAGGAGTATAAGATGGTCGAAGGTTGATTGATATGCCATTGTTGACCTTTCCTATTATCCATTTTGTTGTTCATTTAAACATATAATATTTACAAAACCGATATCAACATGTGATCATTCTTTCCAAGAACGTTGTACATTTTTTACCAAATGACTGGTACCCTACAATGATAAGTTATATGTATATGTATAACACAACAAATTAATGTTTTATTGAGTAACACCTGTTATCTCCTCTTATAATAACACGAATCCAAATACCCTCGTCACTATGTATGATTTTCTACATGTAAACTAATTTCCACTGTTATTAATGTGTGAATTTGACCTATAGGAAGCGATTATTGGTTAGGAGGTAGAGATGACCTTGTAGAAGGAACATGGGTGTGGTCATCAACTGACAAAGAGTTCACCTACTCGGATTGGTCACCACATGAACCCAATAATAAAGACGGAAATGAAAATTGCTTGGAGATGGATGCTTACAATCAGTATCATTGGAATGACTATCCATGTAACAAGTCTCAACGGTTTATTTGTGAAAAAAGGTACGTCTGTATTACCGTATGTATATAGGTTAAAACATGTCTCAGTTACGCTTCGGTTAACATAATTTTTTTTCGGGACGACCAATCGGTCCAAGTACTGGCATATGACCCTCAGTGCAATAAACTGTTTGCTGAAGTACGTTGCAGCGAACTGAGTCTCTCATTTTATGATAAATAGCAAGCGTTTGAATGGTTAATGAGTAACATTATTGAACAAATTCTAAAAACGGAAGTTACCGGCAATATATTTTAAATATGATCAATAAGGCTTTCCCACTTAAGTTTTTTCCTAACTTTTTAACTTAGTCCATTTTAACCATTGGGAGAAATTTTATGACCTTTACTAACCTTTCGAATAGTCCATTGTGCTGTAGGTAAGAAAACATCAGTGAATTTGATTTATCTCTTAACAGTTCGCCGGTACATTTTCATTGTATTTTGTGAGTTCCTATTTACTCTTTTTCAAACTAGTTGAAGTATGGCCCTAGTTTATTAATCTTTAAATGAAGATTGGACGGCATTGCACAATTGTACCTCAATATGACATTAAAGAGGTATCTAGAAGGTATGTCGAAGAATGTTAATAGAGATCGTAAAACTGATTGTTTTCACTTCTGAATTAGCAGCACGAAATAAATTGTAATTCATTCTTATTCCATTAACATTTTGTAGAGCAATAATATCATAAATGTTTAATTATTCGTAGGCCAATTAAAATCATGGGAGGAAAATATATTTTGTATTTTTTTTCAGAACCTCCAAAAAATAGGTATTAATGAAATAAATGTACTTAAAGGCTAAACAATGGTTTTAAAAATGTTATCAAAAGTGCACGACTGAAAATTTCATAGATACAAACAGTGTATCTTTTTCTAATTAAGTGCACAGTACTACCAAAAGTTTGATGGGTTTTGCGAAAAAATGTCCAGGATCTAGGGTCACTTTCTTGCGCCTACCACGTACCACCCTCCCCCCAAAAATTCAATGGTTGCACCCTTACTTATGAAATATTGTCATTATACACATCATTAAAAAAAAACAACAGCGTGCATATGTATATACATGTATTTATTCCTTGTCGCAAATATCATGTATATACGGTACGTTCATCACAACACAAATTCTTTAAAAACCGTTCTGTCCGAAACATTGCACTGCATAATACAGGATAATTGATAAAAACAAAACTATAACTATTGCATTGGAAATTTGTCAGCGTAGTTACATGTACATGTATTCACCCGTGTACCTTTTAAAATAATGGGTCGTTCCTACTTTAAACCGTTAGAAAGTTGAATTGTATACTGTACCACAACACTTTGGGGGGGGGGGGGGGGGGGTATGGGATGAAACAAAAATATGTAAAAGTTACCGGTAGTTTTGGAGAACACTTTTACCTATTTTTTACAAACGTCTATTCCTCAAATTTTCGAAAAATATAGAATATGTAAGAGACTCAGTTCGTTGCAATGTGCTTTAAATATGGACTGACAAAGGGCCGGTGTGTGGACCATGTAAACTGAAATGACCCGAGCCATTGAAATGACAGAACTGTTTACTAATATGCAGTAAATGTTTATATGTGCGTGTGGGTTTGTGTGTATTTAGGTGTGACAGCGTCTCATTTGAGTATATATCAGGTCATTCAACTCTCACATGATGTGGTAAATGAGAGACGTTTCATGATTGGTCTAAATTAAATTTTATATAGCTGTATTTTAATTTCAATTATTCATCTTGAATAGTAAAAGGGAAACTTCTTAGTTTACACAAATTATAATATATCATCTTAGAAACTGCTGGTTTCATAGCTGATTAAATTCTTTCTTTTTTTCGCAGATATCAAGATACAGATTAGTTATGGGACGAAGCGGTCGAAGACAGGAATATAAAAGTATTTGAAAAAAGATTGTCCATTTGAACACCAAACAAGTGATGCAAAAAACCAACATCTCTAGCTAATTACAAATTTTGAAGACAAAATACACGAACGAATTTACGATAACCATTATGCGTTATAAATTTACGTGAACGGCGGTCATATTATATATATATTTTATTCTTATAATTTTACTATTATTTACAGAGTTAAAACTTAATGTGACTGTATCTGTGTCCTGTGATATATATACTGTGTGTGAAATTGATCTCTGTGTGTAATGAATCTGGAAATGGACCAATGGGCTTCAATATTTATTCGTATGCCCGACTAAACCCTGCAACATATATTTGATAACACGCGGTTTCAAGAAAGTATACACATGATAACACGCGTATGCGATTTAAAAATGAAAAATAAATGGAAATGGTGAGCTGTCAAAAGGGCGTAAGACGACTAAAATGTATAAAATACACCAGTCGAATAAAACCAAATATAAAATCGTAAAAAACAACAACAAACTAAAAAGTAAAAAGTAAAAAATACTCAACGTTTCGACCAATATGGTCTTGATCACGAGTGTGAAAATAAAAAATAAATATAAATAGGTGTTGACTCTTTGAAACCCAGAGCAAGATGCATGATCTGATATTTGATTATTTTTCTCATTTTCAGATTTCACATTTTCGTCATTTATAGACAAAGTGAATAAACGCACGGTATAAAATGTACACATGATGTTACAAAACTTTCTGTAAATGAACATTCATTTTTTTTCGGATTTTTCCCACAGTTAATCGTTTACGGATGATCGCTTGTCTAATAGGAAATAAATAGGATTTGAAATAGGTGTTTTAGTTTGAGAGAACATATGAATAGTAAACAAATAAGCAAGAAAAAAATATAGGTTCATGAGCTCATTTAAGAGCTATAAGGCCTTGAAAATTTGCAGTAAATGGGTTTTACCTGGATTTTTCTTTGTCTTTGCATTGACAACTTCAGATTCTCAAAGATGTATGAAAAAATAAAAAGGATTTCATAGAATTTTGTCAAATACCATTTTAAGGTATATATGATTGAATTATAAAAGAAAAAGTGGGGGTTCATGGGCAAAAAATTTCATGTTTAAGAAATGGATAAAACCCGATGATTCCAAAAATCTGACAAAAAGACCAAAACATGACCAGCGAGCATCTTGAACAGCAATAACAGGAGTAGTTACCAATATTCAAAAATTGAAAAACAATAGGTGTACGAAAATCAATTCACAGGGGCGGATACACAATTTTTTAAAGGAGGCGTAAAATTTATAATTGAAAAAAGAATTGTTGACGCTTTTATGCTAAAGAATCATATATATCGCTAAAAAAAATTTTGACGATCAAAGACAAAAAAGAGGAGGGGTAGGTTTTGGGTTGTTATGCCAACTACGTCCCCGTCTGGATCAGCCACCGAAGTCAATAATGTCACCAAGTTAACACAATATAATGCACAAGATCTCTGCGTGCGTGAGCGTGAGCGATAGTGAGCTAGACCTAAATCACAAAGCTAAGAGTGTCATGGATAACAAAAAAAAATCATAGCCCTCACAGGAGCCCGAAAGGGGGAGATAGGTAGAATTTTGTTTTCCATCCTCAAGTCAGTCTGATCACCACCTTTGGTTGACTAATATGTCAATCGGATCACAGATGCAGAGTAGCATCTAAAACTCTCGTTCATTATGTTTATATTAGTATACATCTTCATTGCTTTCATTTTTATCTTCTTTGACTTCATATAACGATCACCTCAAAATTCTTCCTAGAATTTTTTATCGGTACATTCCATAACAACGTACTTCAGTATACAATGTCATATAATGTTGATATTTATTTTCCCGGTATACTATATCTTCCACATAAATTATTGGTAGAAAGAAGTAGATTTGTTTTATCAATAGAAAAGAAAATTATTAAAAAAAATTAACGAATATTAAAAATAATTCAAATATGCCAGTACAAGTCGAGACATGCGGTTCAATAGAACTATTTTTCTTATCTACAACGTTTCCATATCCCTGTCATTAAAAATACTGAAACATCTGGATGACACAATGTCATATTTCTTTGGTATAAATCTAGTTTCTTCGAAATAAGTTGTGTCGATAGATATAGATTTTTTGTATTTAGAATCTTATTTCGATCGAAACAGCTTTTATACCTTTGTAACTGTTTTAATAACTTTCACAAAAAGCTAAAACCGTCTAAGGACAGAGCTGTCAACGAGGGATATACAGCTTATTTGAAACAGATTTTATAGTATTTAACAGTTATTCTAAGTATAAATTCGGGCTAGAATCTAAATACTAGCAACTGAGCTGGGGATACCCTATTGGAATTGGTGTTCACGGCACCGGAATCGACTCAAGTGGGAAATAATTAAATTTTTGATACTCATTTTGAAGCACAAGATGTGCACATTTCACTATTTTACGCCTCATCAGTTCTGCTCAAGGCCTGAAATGTTGAAAACCAAAATAACTGTCCAAAGAGTGAAGAGCAAATTACAAAATACTAAAATGACCAAAAAAGGCAAAACCAAAGCAGAGCTATGCATAAGATAAATACTCCTTAGTTTTCACAAATTTTACAATTTTTAATAGTGAAGTTTAGGTATTAATTTCGCGCTAGTATCGAAATACTAGTAACTGAATTGGCCATACACTAATGGACTTCGAGTCCAAAGCAGCGGCATCGACTCAGTTGTGAAAATGGAAATTATTGATACCAATTTTGATGAATATGATGTGTACATTCCGTTTATGTACCACTCACTGGTTGTGCTGAAGGTTTACTTAATATGATGTGTACGCTCCGTTTATGCACCACCCACTGGTTGTACTTATTGTTTATTTAATATGATGTCTACGTTCCGTTTATGTACTACTCGCTGGTTGTGCTGAAGGTTTACTTAATATGATGTGTACGTTCCGTTTATGTACCACTGACTGGTTATGCTGAAGGGTTACTTAATATGATGTGTACATTCCGTTTATGTACTACTCACTGGTTGTGCTGAAGGTTTACTTAATATGATGTGTACGTTCCGTTTATGTACCACTGACTGGTTATGCTGAAGGTTTACTTAATATGATGTGTACATTCCGTTTATGTACCACTGACTGGTTATGCTGAAGGTTTACTTAATATGATGTGTACATTCCGTTTATGTACCACTGACTGGTTATGCTGAAGGTTTACTTAATATGATGTGTACATTCCGTTTATGTACCACTGACTGGTTGTGATTAAGGTTTACTTAATATGATGTGTACATTCCGTTTATGTACCACTCAGTGGTTGTGCTTAAGGTTTACTTAATATGATGTGTACGTTCCGTTTATGTACCACTGACTGGTTGTGATTAAGGTTTACTTAATATGATGTGTACATTCCGTTTATGTACCACTCAGTGGTTGTGCTTAAGGTTTACTTAATATGATGTGTACGTTCCGTTTGTGTACCACTCACTGATTGTGTTTAAAGTTTACTTAATTGAAAAATAAAACAACAATACAGATATAACTAAAATTAGCCTGCGCACTTGCCCCTTATTTATACAATACAACAACATATTCCTTTATTGCCAAATAAAAGGCGCCCTTACGGGCATAGTTTATGTGTCGCGCGTTGTCAATTTGTTTTATATTTCACCAACGAACCAGTGTATTGAAGGTCATTAACAATTGACCTATCACTGGCAAATGGAGAAACCCACAAAAATAATTTTGTTCTCTACCCGCTCTGCCGTTGCAAAAATTTCAATGTGAACGAGAATCCGAACAATACACAACTGTTTGTTCTCGTACATATTTTTTCCGGTGTTAATAATTCACCCTTTTGCCATGGGGATTCTTGGTAGACTTGGAAACATTAATCTTCATATTATGAAATAAAAATCGCATGGAGGCTGCCATATATGTTATTTAACATTCGGAACTACTTTAGACTACCATAAAATTGTATAGCCGCATAGCTGATTGGCTACAGCAAATTTGACACTAGACATGACCATCAATCGGCTGTAGTTATATCTCACACAAACGAACTAAAAGGAGGACTAATTTTAATCAGATTGATTGAAGAGCAAATTTAAATACACCAAAACAGTAGGAACCAAAACAGGACTATAAAGGAGGGAGATACTAAATAGCAGTAAATTTTAAAGCAGCATTTTTCAAACTATCATAGAATACTTACAGCCTGTGTTAACTCTTCCCACCGAGTATTGCCAGGCCTTCGTATATAGTGTATTGTAATACCTCTGCTGTTTAACTCAAAACGTCGAGTTCATTATCAACATAAAAGTTGATTTTGATTATTAAAGCTTCTGATTTGAAACACTGAAATAATGCATTACTAGAATTCTACTCTCTGTTCTAATGCGTGTTATGCGGCGTTGCATATATTCGATGAGGATGATAAGGATATCTCTGTAACTCCTTAAAGATAAAGAAATCAAACTACAGCTATGGTTGGTCCCTTGTGTGTTTTGTTCTAGTTTTACATGGATACATTGTATACATGCATTTGTATCCGTTTCGTGTCTCATCATTAATTTGCAATAATGACCGATAATGTTATCACAATCTTTTTTATAACATGTTATTTCTACGTACAGTAAATATTGAGTTTACATGATTATTCATTTTATTCTAGTCTACTCTATATCTGGTAAGGTTATGGGATATATTTTTACTTTATTTCTCAGTATGCTGTTCTAATGATTATATTTTTATTTCATCGTACGGACATTTCTTGGTCAGTGCCACAGTTTTCGTTGTGAATATTTTGGGTCAAATATTCCGATAAAAACAGACTATACAAATAGTGACCGATGACAAACAATGTTTCTACTGCATTTGGTTTGACGTGTTAAACAACAAAATGCATAACAGAAAAAGGTCATCCAATCAATTAGAGCAACCCAACCTTCTCATTATTTCTGTTATGGCTTTAAATAACATACATTGTGTCTACTGACTAGTATATGGTTTGGCAACATGCGTTGTTTATGCTGTTGTTATTTTGATCCCTTACAATGAATAAAAAAGAACGCAAAAGATTGTAGACTAGTACAGACAAATGATAGATAAGGGGGATTTCTGGGTACCCATAAAACCGGTTTAGCCGGTTTATCAGGTCATGTGTAGTATCCCGAATATTTGTTGTGTTCATGTTTGTGTTTGGTACTCTTTTATGTTATTTAATCCGGCGTTCTGTCAGTTCGGTTGCTTTGATTGACTTGCATGTCATTTTGACCCTTCCTGTTATCAATTTTGTTATTTAGTATGCAGCTAAATCCGCGGATGCATCAATTCGGTTGTAACCTTTGGGTTATTAAAGGCTGGTCTATGGGATATTGGCAATGCGACTTTATTTACCTTCGTCATTTTTCGTCTTTACACTTCTGGTGTGCTTTATTACACTTCTTTTGTCTCACTCTAGAGACGAAGATTATCTTCTTGACCTTAATCCTATAAGAGATCTTATTTTCAAATAAGTTTTTTTTGTACAAATTATTGAGGTTTAGAAACACGTGTTTTAGCAAAATTATGTGAGTTATTGTAAACTTTCACAATCAACATAAACATTAGTATCCATCTAATATAATACGCTATGAATTCTTTAGTCTTTAAAACAATTCTTCTTGCTACCAAATTTGTCATGGGGTCCCACTGCAATCAATAGTAATAAGAAAATGTTGTCGACAGTTTAACACTGAATTTTGACAGGTCTTTCTTATCTTATTTAAATTAGATAAAACTTGGTCGTTCTGCGCAATACATTAAAAGTATTTCAGAAAACATTCGTTAAATATCAAAATGTTACTTCTAAGTAAAGTCAAGAAATATAGAAGGGAAATTCGAAGGAGGGGGAAATCGAAACAACTGACCAATTTCGGATAACAACGAAGACAAAACCAAAACAATACATGCACTACAATTAAAAATTAAAACTATATGAACAACATTGACACCAACAAAAACACCGACAATCAGAAGCATGTGGTGTGTTTTATTTATAGCTTTGGTTGGTAAGAAATACAATGTTTTAAAGTAACCTGGAGTCTTATTACTCGCCTTGTTACAATGTACTATAATTTTAAATGGTTTTCTTAAAAATGTTTCTCACCTTCCGCTGTATAAGACAGTTATAGCAAAAAAAGAGGACAAATATACCTAAGGAGCAATCCGACAAACGTAATCCATTAGACAAACAAAACCCGGAATGACAAATGAACAACCACAAGCACAACAAATAAACACAGAAAAGTAAAAAACAATAAACAACACAAACTCCTATAAAAACCAGGAGTGAACTCAGGTGCTCCGGGAGAGTAAGCTGTACCTGCTCCGTATACGGCACCCGTCGTGAACTTCAACAAAGTCAATCCGGTGGAAGTTACAGATCGGTGGAGGTACATGAAATGCTACGACAGTGGGAACAGGTCCAACATCGTCTTAGATACTGGAACAATATAACGGTCAATCAATTCGTGATAACGACGGTAAAATTTCCTAAGTGTTGACATCAATGTATCCCTGATAAAACCCTGGTTAAGAAGCTTTTGTGACAGCAGTAAGCCTCTTTGTCGAAAGTCATGGTAACTCACGCATGCCCTTGAATATCGGATAAGCTGAGAAACGTAGACGCCATATACAGGCGATGCTGGTATATTGCTACTCAATATGGGAATGTTAACAATAGGAAAGTCGAAGGATCACGTTTGTCATAAAGTTTCGCCTTCAGATGTCCCTCATTGTCTATTTTGAGAAGCAAATCCAAATAAGAAGCCTACATTGATGTATCTGTAGTTTCCTTAATTTCAAGTTTACTGAGGTAGATGAGATGTAGAAATTCTTGGAATTAATCGTTGTTTAACAACACATCATCTATATAACAAAAGGTAAAATTAAAGGATCGGGCTTGTTTCTTCTTTTTCTTCATGTAGAAGCCCTTGAATGAAGTCTGCTTCATATGAGTACAGAAACAGATCTGCGGGGAGAGGATCCCAGTTGGTTACCATTGGAATGCCGATTTTTGTTGAAAAATTCGTCCGCCAATATTTTGTATATCAGAAAATCTTCAGAATACTTTTTTTTCAGAATCAGGGTGGTTCTTAACGAACTAAGCATTTTCTCTACCTAAAACTAGAAATTTATACCTGCATGTTCCGTTTGTCTTGACAAAACATTGATGAAGTAGTTGTTTCAATCGATATTTTAATTGAGAGTGTGGTATGGTAGTATAGAGTGTAGAGAAGTCGACTGTGATTACACTGTTGCATGTAGCCAAATATTTTGGTTTTAGATATTGTAGTAAAGTTTTCTAGGTTTTAAGGATCCACATCTGATTGGCACCACGAATGGCTAAACTGATCGTATTCTTTGAGAAAATTTGAAATACATTCAAGGCACTAATACAAATTTGTAATCAATCAATATAAGTATATAAATAGAAACTACAAATAACCATTACTAATACATTTTTAATGTGCATACAAGGGATCCTAAAGAATTAATGATTATTTTACTCATAGAACATTTATTTAGTTCAGGGTTTATTTTTTGTTATAGATTAATTGTAGATAATATGTGGATGCTCAATAGGTTTTGGATTTTTATCTGTGGATTCAAAGAAAGGACCAAAGACGGTCTTACGTGACTTGAACCCAAGCTACAGCTTTTAGTTTAGTATCAAGATAGTGTGTTTATGCACATTAGCTTTTGAAATTTGGATTCTGTCCTGGAAGATAAAAAAATTGGTAAAAGAAAATGGGAGAAAAGTCAAACTGTTCTGTATTTTTGGCATCTGCAATTATCATATAGTAACGTTTTTTTTACATTTTATATATGGTGTGATGACACAGAACACAGATATTTATTTTGAATTTCGAATTAGGTAGATTTGTGGGAGGCTCTCATACCTGATCTTTAAAAATAGAAAAAAAACAAACAAATTTGTATAGCTTCAACAAAACAAAAAAAAAAACAAAAAACAGAAATAAGATAGAACAATTGAAATTCAGAACACTGCAGGTATGCTGATGAAATAAACAAGAAAGAGGAAGAACGTATTTGCCAACCATAATACACAATTTGGTTTTAATGTCCATGGTAGTACTACACAAGACCTTTTACACAAGACGATCTTTAAGTAAACTTAACTATAGAGCCCAAAGGAAATCCCGTTTGGCTGTTGCAGATATCTTGGTGTACGGTCTGGGTAATCGGATAAAACTCTGAAAGATGATCACATAAAGAAAATAACGTTGCAGTTTTATTACCCCTACCCCCTTTTTTGTTATAAAGTTTTTTCAAATCGCGTTAGAAATTAGTCCGAATTATTGTTACACTTTGTGAATTTTTTTTTGAAGTCGCGTAAACTTGGTCTCAATTTTTGACGCACTTTGTAATTATTTTTTTTTCAAATCGCGTTACGTTTTGTCCAAATTTTGAGGCACTTAAACAGAAATTTCAATTTGCGTTAAGTTGGTACCAGATTTTGACGCGCTTTGAGTTTTTTATTTCAAATAGCCTTTATTTGGTCCACATTTTTTATGCACTCTGAACAAATTTTTCAAATTGCCTGAAGTTGGTTCTAAGTTTTGATGCACTAAATATTTCAAATCACGTTAAGTTGGTACTTATTTTGACGCACTTAGAAAATTTAAAAAAAAATAAGTTGGTATCGATTTTTGACTTACTACTGGAAAACTGTATTACTGTCGTCAGGGCAAATATTAGAATTCGAAACCCTTAAGTATAGATTACTCTTATAGTGTTCATGTACCACCAATTGTCATGTTCTTACCTCAAATACTGTAAGACGAGTTCGATGCAATCAATCTTTCCTTTTTGAACTCTTTTAGGATCTTGGGCTATGGTCACATGTCACGTGGAAATTCCTATTGATAGAATCTGCTTGATTCAAAAGGCTACTACTTCATAAAATTTTACTAATTACTGGATGAAAAATGAAAGCGGAGTTTAACCCAAGAAACTTAAATGCCCAAATACAGCAATCCTTATCTTGTGGGTCGTTTTTTAAAACAATATATCTACAGGTGATATAAAGAATTTAAATCCCTATGTCTAAAGTGATAGAGAGGACAAATATACCTAAAGAGCAAAAAAAAAAAAAAACGTTTTGACATTACAAGATAATACTATGGATGCATGCACTGATAAGGATAACAACGATATCCTCATCTGAACGTCCTGGAATAAATATTTCACCGAAAACTCTACAAATTGGCAGAAAAAATTAGGTCTGAAGAAAGCAGACAAGATCAGATAACCATAATTCTCCACAAAAAGAGTTCGAATAATTATTCCAAAGTGCGGCAAGATGCTTCTGCTTAACGCACTTTGAATCTTTTTCTTCAAATTTTGTTGAGTTGGTCCAAATTGTTGACGCCCTTTGAATTTTTTTTCAAAGTGCTTGATTTTTTCAAAGTGGGTTGTACATTACCATTTATGTTTTCCTATTTTAAAATAGTAATACGTAATTTATATCATTTACCACTTTTCGGTGTGTAGTTTCTTAATTCATACAAGTGTATCGGTTTTCATCCGGTGAACTTCCTTTACAAATTTAAATAGAGACCATATCATTTTCATTGAAAATAATGTGGTTACACTTTGTCGGTTTAAATGTGAAATATTTGTTACTTCCTCGTTTAACCTAAGTTATAAAAGATCACCATTTTAAATTAACATGGTAAGTTTAATCTATATATTAAAAAATTCTCTGCAAAATATGTTAAATAAAAGATCCGAAAGTTAAATTAAAAAAATATATTGTTAACTATACTCTGCAATTTTCCACAAAATGACTAATCAAGTCATTACATTTTTAACATCCGATTTACTTTTATCGCATACATGTATAATGCGTTTTATATATAAAATTAACATCTTACTGCATTTGACGCTTAGCAGGATTTGAAGCTCTAGTCTGATCACGTGAAATAAACTCGAAGTAATTGATTATCACTCGGGAGCACCTGATCTCACTTTCGTTTTTTAGGGAGATTTCAAGTTAGTAGGAGCAATTAATATTATGAGATACCAATCACAATACACTTTTCCTCACCCTCGACTCATCTTATCTCTAGTAGAATTTGCAATTTTCTATATACCTAAAAGTTTTAAGTCCTGATTATAGGTGGAAACTTAATCTAAACTCTGTGCTGATTGTTCACAGTTGAAGGCAGATAGATTGGCAGTAAAATGGTGCACAAATTGTGCAGAGGCTATTTGTATTTCTTGTGCCAAACTTCACCAAAAGTTCGTACCTCCACACAGTGTTCACGACATGGATTATGACAATGCATCTGTGGGTACAATTCTTCGAGAGTCGAAGTCCTGTGAAATCCATCCTGATGAAAAGGCTGCATTGTTTTGCCACCAGCATGATAAATTAGTTTGCCGTTATTGTGTTACTCAATCTCATCAGAAATGTACTCAAATTTCTTCCGTCGATGATGTCTCTAAAAATGTAAGGTATGGTTCTGCACTGAGTGATCTCAATCAAAGAGTCGATGGTCTTCTGGAATATTTTGTGACCACAGCTGAAAATCTTAGAGCATCGTTATGCAATATAGAAACTAAGAAGAAAAATATAAAAGAAACAATACGTAAATTTAAAGAAAGTCTTAACTTGTATCTTGACAAGATAGAAGATAATATTTATATGCAAATTGATGAAACGTGTGCTAAGTGTACGGAAATGACAAACGAACAATTGTCGCAGATAAATGTCCTACATGATGAATTTCTCAACAGTCAAAAGGAAATAAAAGAATCTGAGGACGACGGTTCCGAAATTGAACTATTTCAGAAAATTAAAACGCTTGACATGGAAACTCATGAACAAGAAGAAAATAAACACAAATTAGAAACGACTCACGACTTTGACTTTTCTCCATCAGAAAATTTACTTAACTTTGATTCTCGTTTTCCATCATTAGGGGAAATAACAGCGAAAAGCATACGGTTAGAGCGGCGTTCAAAATCTCCAAAAAAACACCAGTGTCAAAGAATGGCTTCTACACACGAACAATCTATGCGATTAATATCATCAATCAACGCAGACAATATCAGTCATGACAAAAATATAACAGAAGCATGTTTTATTTCAAACGATGAAGTAATCTTGGGTTGTGAAAATGAGAAAGAACTGTTTGTTTGTCAGGTAGACGGTACTAAACTGAATTCGATTAAATTAGACTATGAACCAATCCATATTGCAGTTTTTGATTATAATATATTACTAGTAACTAGTGAAGATGGTATTCATAAGTTAAATGTGCAAACATTAGAGACAAGTAGTGACGTTCTAAATTACACCAGGATCTTTGTCATCTCTTGACTATTTGTATAGGTGTCATAAAAAAATCAGGTTAATAGATATTAACAGGGATATCATCAAGGAATTCAAAAATAGCTTTGATCCCGGGGATGTTTATTTGAGCAAATATGGAATTATTTATTGTTCTCCGTCGTCTACCGTTAATCCTGTTATTTGTGTCATGAACAACGAATGGTATCTCCAGGAATTTTACCGGGGCGTACAAATTAAGAATTCCGTAGGATTAGCTGTTGACGATGACGGCACTGTATACGTTGGTGGTAGTACTACAAACAGAATTTACAAGATATCACTTGATGGACAAACAAGTGATACAATCCTTAGCTCAGCTGATGGAATACGGAATCTTTCTGGGTTTGTTTTTGAAAGGATATCAAATCGATTTTTAGTTTTGAACAATTTAGGAAAGGTTGCAAAAATATATGAGCTAAGCAAATAATATCATACAGGAACATGAACCAAGTTTCACCTTTCAAATAAGGACCTGAACTATAAATTTCAGCTTTCAAATTCAGAAATTTCAACTGCATGTCAATGTTGTTTTTTTCTCTCTCTCTCTCTCTCTCTCTTTAAATTTAAAGAACAGAGCTAACAAGTTACTTACTATTGACAAATCTTTAGGTTAAATGCCAAAATTGACTGATATCAATGTGATTTTGTTTTGTTTTAGAATTCTTGGCTCTATTAACTAGATTGTTATGTGATGTGTGTAGATTTGAGCACTTAACTAGCAATATTTAAATACTGTGAATTCAGTTGTTTTAGTTGACACCAATTTGTCATGGATTGATTCAAAAATACAAATTCGTCGATTCTTAATTTCGTGGATTTAAAAAAAAAATTAATTGAAATGAGGCCAGTAGTAAATGATCAAAATCAAAACAAGAAACAAGAAAGAAATCAAAGCTGCTATGAATGAAATAGAAATTTTTGGATCATTTTCTGGGTTAACTTTGAATAAAAATAAAACAGAGGGTATATGGATAGGAAAACTGAAAAATAGTAAAGATAAGATAGCTGGGATTAATTGGACAAACAAACCAGTCAAAGCATTGGGAATATATTTTGGTCATAACAGAGAAGAATGTGAAAAATTAAACTGGGAGAATAAAATTGAAAAAATGAATAAATTATTTCACTTATGGGGGAAACTTAATTTAACTTTAATCGGGAAAATTCTTATTATAAAAACATTAGTTTTACCACTTTGTACATTTTTGGCAAGCGCCTGTACAGTTCCGGAGAAATTCAGAAAAGAAATAGAAAGTAAATGTTATAAATACATCTGGGATGGTAAACCAGATAAGGTTAAAAGAAATACCATGATAAAGTCAAACGAAGCAGGGGGGTTACAAATGATCGACATACAAAGTTATTTTATGTCTCTAAAAGCATCTTGGGTAAGTAAACTCATTAGTAATGATATTTCAAACTGGAAGTTGATTCCATTAAAATTTCTCAACGTGGTTGGTACTAATTGGCTAATTTTTAAGATGAATATTGAAAAGAAGAAAATTCTAGAATATATTAAACATATCCCTGAATTTTATAGAGAAGTATTTAAATGTTGGGTAATATCAGGCGGTGGACAGACAAAAAAAACCTACCAACTTCACAGAAGTAGGGAAACAGGTAATTTGGGGGAACAAACTGATTAAGTTTGAAAATAAAACTATTATTTTTGAAAATTGGATTAAGAGTAACTTGATATTTGTCAATGATATTATAGATGACACTGGTAATATATCTCAACATTTTATTATGGAAAGATTAGACTGCAAGAATAATTGGATTGCAGAAATAAATATTTTAAACAAAGCCATCCCAAAAGACTGGCTTCAGATGTTACAGTCTGCAAGTTCTATAAAAAGTATTGTAAATATTTTTAGACAGAAACTAATCTGGAAAGGTAATTACATTGAGGCTTCAAGCATTTCAACAAATATATTATATAAGTCAATTTGTAAAGATAAAACTGAACCATCAATTGGTGTTAGCAAATGGATGCGCATTTTACATATTAATGAGAACCATAGTATTAACCAACTATATGTGTTCTTGTTTCATTATTAAGAAGAAAATAAGTTAAAAATATATAGATGGAAACTTTTACAATTCATATTACCAACAAAGCAATTATTGTTTAAAAGGAAACAGAAGAATGACAGTTTATGTAACGTGGGTAACAAAGAAGAAGATTATAACCACTTTTTTATTTCTTGTCGATTTTTCGAAAATTTTTGGAAAAGCATTTATGAGTTAATGATAAAATCAAATTTAAATTTTAGAGTATCATTAAAGCAATTAGTCTTTAGATGTAAAATTTTTGACAAAAATTATTTTGGTCTGAATTATTTCCTAACAATCTTAGGTTTTTCTATATACAAATCGTATTATGTATCTAATCAGAAATTGACAAAGGTAAATGTTTATCAAATTTTTGTTCGAGAATACATAAAAAGATATAACGAAAACAGTACAATGAAACTTAATCCATTACTGAAGTCACTAAAAAGAAGTTAAGACGATTGATAGAATAAAACATAATGTATTAAATGTTGTACAATTGTATTTCAAGAACTTTATACATATTATTATAATACATACATATATATCAGAAGCTGATTACTAACCTGGGTAATCAGTGGAATATAACAGGATGCATCAAGAAAAGCTTGGTTTCTTGGTGTAACAATGTAACAAGCATATTTGGTGAATAAATATATAATGTTGTTTAAAAAAAAATACTTTGAAATTGAATGCAAGATAAATCCAACACGTGCAATCAACGATAGTATTATTATATGTAATGAGAGGGTGGTGCAAGGGAGATATGGACACGTGTGAACGAGAAATAAAAATGTCTCTCACGATGAACGAAAAATTTGCATTTTCCTTAATTTGCACGACAAACGCTAAATAACAAACTATCAGCACGGTCACATGGAAAATAAAAATTGCCAAAAACTTGCACGAAAGAACCCCTGTACCGCCCTCTAATAACATTGGTGGCCTGATCAAAACAGATAAAACAGAAAGAAAGAAATTACGTATTAATACATTGATAAATCATTAAAACCTTATAAATACTTTACTATGAAATCCATCATTTGAAGTATGTTTTAAATTATTTTCACTATATTATCAAAGCCCAAATCTCTTCCTTTAGGAAACTTAACTCATTCTTCCCTGTCAACATTGTTCATTATACTCATCCGTTTTAGATATATTTACCAAAGATCTAATGATGATATTGCAGTTTTAGGAAGGACCTCTAGTGTTTTATTTTCATTTTCTCTATTGATAACACGATTGGAAATATATGTATTTCGTTGTTATTTTAAATTTGTATATTTCGTTGTCCACAAAATTAACGAAAATTGGTGTACAAAGAAAAAACGCGTTTCGCATTATAAATTCAATTATAAGCACTAACAGTTTAATAAGTGGGTTTTATAATCATTTTGAAACTAAAAATATGATAACTCTTTAGTCAATATAACATATGTTAAATATAATTTAAGATCAATAAACGGATTTTTAGTATTGATAATTTAAACTATATTGTACAAATAAATATATTCCAATAAAATCTAAAAAAAATAGTAATATATCATTCAATACTATACTTACTCGACAAACAGTGTTGCAAAGGTGCACATGAAGAACATGGTCATTCAGTTGCAAACATTGAAAAAAAAATTAAGATTAGTGCAATGTGAAAGCTTATTCAATAGAATAAAAATATAAAACAGATTGAAAGCAACAAAAGTTTGATAATTGAGTTTTATAGAATGAATAATGAAAATTATAAAACACATAAATCGGTTTTATAGTCATACTGAAAATCAAAACAAATAACGGTTAAGTCACATTTATATACATGTATAAGAGGAACAAAGCTGGGAAAAGCAGTAGTGAAAATCTTGATTCCAATGACATCACATACGCTTTGTAGAACTTAGGTCGAAACACAATCCTTGTAATAATCATTTTGATGGAAATAAACTTTGGGAATTACCTAATTTGTTTATTTATTTCATTTCATTTCATTTTTTTTTGTATTTAAATCCTACATATTTGAATCATATTACGTTTGTTTTGCTAATATGCAAAGTATCCGTTCAGTGTTCAAATACCATTTTTCAAAATGATTGTCGTCATCGTCTTAAACCATTTATCTTTCTCACTGGAGAATCACGTGGTTTGTAACGTAAAATATATGTATCTTATAATTGTTTCCCGCATTCAAAAATTGCCATTTTGAATTGACACTGTACGAAAAAAACATATACGAACATTTATCGTATCTGATATATTTTTTGTGCTTGTCCTGATGACTTGATTTACTTATATGAAGTATCAATTTGACCAATGTGGAAAGATATGATATAGTATTATTCAATTGTAGTACTTAGAAGCAGTGCAACCATTAACACATATATATATATATAAGCATATCTTTCAACTAAGTAAATGCATTTTAATACTACGATTTACAATTACAACCTGATTCAAAAGTACATAGAATTATCACAGATACATGTAAAACATATATGTATATATCTATATTATCGGAAAATATAAATTATAACATGACGTTATGTGTTTGCTTGCAATCAAAGTTGACACATTTCCATTCTCCATATGTAGCAAGCACCTGACGCCGAAATCGGAACGCCATTCTTTTAAATCCCAGGAAGGAAAAGTCAGGAAGGAGAAATTCTACAACTGCTTAGACTTTTGTCAAAATGTAATAATTAAAAATCAATTGATAGTGTAAGAGTTGTTTTTTTTCAAAAATTAATTAATTTTCTTTTCCTTAATTTTTATCCCTTGCTAAATTTCTGCTCAAATAATGTTACCTATAATGAAATCTCCGACATGAAATATTTATGGATTTTATTTAAACGAGCCATGAAACAAGCAGAGATGCGGGATTTACCGGAAATTTTCACTGGTTTATCAAGGATTACAAATCGGATGAATATGTCCCAGAATGTGCATTTACTTTCTAACCTGCAATGATACAGTTTTATCATTAATTTGGAAATACACACATGATTATGACATATCAAATGTAATTTTTTAGAACATTAGAAGATGACGACCTTTAAAACACTAAATCATGAAATGGTACAAACTCTCGATTCGTCTTTAGCGTTTTTTCTGCTTTTCTTCTCCATTGCTACCAGCTTGTGTTGTAGATCAATGTTTTCTGTTTCTATTTGCTCTTTTTCTCTTTTTTCCTCCTGTTCTCTCTGTTTTGCAGCAAAGAGACTAGTCTTTAGTCTTGCTTGTTCTTCCTCGAGGATTTCTTTTTCGCTTTTTTCGTCCTGTTCTCTCTGTTTTGCGGATAAAAGACTAGTTTCTAGTTTTGCTTTTTCTTTTTCAATTATTTCTTTTTCTTTCTCAATGAATTCTTTTTCTTTCTCAATGATTTCTTTTTCTTTTCTTTCAGTCTCTTCTCTCTGTTTTGCTGCTTGTAAGCTACGTTTCAGGTTGATTTTTTCCTCCTCATTATACTGCAGTTTTTCTTCCACCTCTCGTAAATTCGCCTCAATTTTTTCTACTTCGCCTTCATCTTGATGCAATTTTTGTTTCACTTTTTTTAATTCGTCCTTTAGTTTCTGCATGTCATTTTCGTCTTGCTTCTTTGTCTGATTCATTGACTCTAATCTATTTTCTAATTCATTTTGTTTTATTTTTCCAAGTCGTTGTTCCTCAGTTGCTGCTTTCAGCGATTTATTGAGGAAATCTTTGGTTTTCTTGTTCTCCTCACTTTCTTTCTCCTTTTCTTCTAAATCATTTTCGGCTTTTTTTCTGAGTACTTGTTCTCTTTTTAATTTGCCTGTAAGATTCCTAATTTCCTCTGTTTTCCTATCTAACTCATTTCTGTGATAAATAACCTCCGCTTCTAGATTTTGTCTTTTCTGCTTGTTAATGTTTTGCAACTGCAAAATACGTGTGTGCAAAGACAATTAAAATCTAATAAAAATAAAGATATTTTAAAAGGACCAGTTCTGAATCCAGGCTCTAAAATTTCCGTTTTCAAGCTCTTTAGGCAAAATATAAAAAAGATTGAATAAATAGCAAACAAATATTTATAATATATAACAAAAAGAGAGATGGGTGATTTATTGTTTAACGTCTTTTGGCATTTATTACGTCCATATCAGGACGTGTTAATGTTACATGAATATGAACCCTAATTTGTACTACGCGGGACCCTGTGTAGAATTTTCAATGTGCTATTTCATGGGATAACAGTCCACCTGACGTCATATCACATTATCCGGACACAATATACCTACTCGAAGGCTACATGTCCTTTGCTGTTATACCTAGATGCCGCTAGCTTAACGCGGACGCAGCAAATAGATATACTGTGACGGGCTTTCATGTAACGGATTACACGTAAAACTGTAAATATTTTAAACTGTAAATTTGACGCACACTTTATTTAAAAACATTAAAGGCAAAAGTATTTATAAAATATTAAATTTCTTTTAATTGTTTGAGAAAGTTTAAATGTTAAGATTGCATCATTTATTGTTTCGTTGAGACGACATTGTTTCGAGTTGAAGATCATGGGAAATCAATTTATCTTTTACATACATTAATCAAGTACTTGTCGCCTTATTCTGCGCATTTTTTTCGGTACTTTCCAAATGAATTTTTAGAAATATCTTACCTCCTGCTAAATTGCAAGCATATGATTGGTTAAACGTGTACACGGGAAAACCCTGTATATCTAATATGGGGCAGTTGATATCTTGTTGTTTTTTTTAAACAAGGTTTCCGCTACGGTTATCTCTCTTTTATATTGTTTATTACTACAAAGACTCTGGAGGAGTGAGCATACATTTAAATCCTAAATCATGTATTATTTCTCGTTGTACAGTGGTCATGCAGGAATTTAGGGAGCAACAATTTGTTTTTATGGGGATGGGTGCTAGGATCAAACCAGAATTTTGTGAACATAAAAAGACAGGATCACTTTAGATGTGAAAAAAATGTGTCAATCACTAAATTTTTGGGTTCAAATGAAAATAAAAATTTAGGACGCAATAGCAGCCGAAAAAAGCCAGGACCAAAATTTCGACGAAAAAATAGGCAGGATCATACATTTGATCCTTGCCCTCCCCTCCCGGTCTGAGCAAAGGGTTATTATTGTTAAAAATGCAGTTGGTAAGATATATTCGTTACAGAGTGTGTAGTTGACCTAATACGGTATATACGGGTAAGTCAATTTTGTACTGGGTTCTAACTGCGCTTTCAACCCGTACGAAATTTAGTAACCCCGTATATACGTTATTAGGTAAACTACACGCTCTGTAAATAATAATATTTTGCTTTGTTCATTATCAACCTTTGTTCCATATTTTATTCAAGTAATTTTAGTGTGAATCAAATCCGTTTGTGTAATGTTTTTTCTGCAAATCTTTAAAAATGCTATGAATCCATCTTTTTGGCAAACTGAAACACTACTTTGATGAAATAATTTAGAATATTAATCTTTTCTTACTATTCTACATCTGTTTTTACTGATGTAATTTTAATTTCTGAGCCAGGTGCGCATAATTTAGGAACATTTGACAGTCTTACCATTTTATTGTTTACCAAATCAAGAGGTATGTTTTTTTCAATAATTATCGGGAAACTGTATATCAATTTGAATTCATCTTCTTATTGTTTTCAAAAAGAATATTTATACTATGTCGTTAAATATTTTGTGTGTCTTTCTTGGTATCGGTCTTTAATTTATTATGAAAACTGACTAAAGTGCGCAGACATAGAGGAATGCAATACAATTCCAATTGATTAATTAGCGAACTCGAAAGTGACGCTCAGGCAAATTTCACTCTGGTACGAGTTCTGTTAGTTGGTAGAGAAAAACGATACGATATTATTGTCTGTTGTTGAACACGCAACGTTCACCACTCGAGGCGAAAACCTACTGTTAGGCCACAGAAGCTAAATATAACAAAACAAACTACCAACAGACAAATTTTAATTAAACACTACCATGTAAGTATGTCCTGTACAAACAAGTAAGTTGTCATTTCCAGTTTAATTTAATTAAAAATATCTAGTCTCATTTCTGACATGAACACCATCGGTCAATCAAGCCATAGTGACGACTGTACCAAACCATTTGGGAGTAGTAGTGTCAACAAAGACTAGAAGGTTTAGCTCAGTGTTTAATATATCTTTGGCGAATTTGTTGCGAATTATTCCTAGACACTGCTGCGAAAGGTAACGCTAAATCCATTGTTTCTCACACTCTTGGTGTACTTACAAGTCTGGGTATGAAGCGGAAGTTGGTATGTTGCTGTGTTTATGCCCCGCCTGTGAGGAAGGCCGGATTGTTGTTCGGTTTCTGCGTCCTTCCGTTGATCATGTTAAAAGTAGTTTTTGGAGTTATGGTATCATCTTGAAACTTTGTACATGGATCAATGGTGGGACATGTAGTATCCACCGGACACAAATATACTTGTATTTTAACTGCAAGTACTTTGGGAGATTTAAAATCTAGACTTTCAGATTTTTGAAGATTATCCTTCAGCACAACTGGTGAGTCCTAAATCGACGAAATGTGCACATTTTGTGCATCAAAAGGTAGTTTTCGGCAGAAAAGAATTTTATAATTCAGTATTGTAAAAGCAAATTCAGATTCTATACACATGTAAAAAGAACTCTGGTAATTTCAAACTAAATACTCAAACTTGCATCAAAAGAAAAACACTGGCAATGTGGTGAGGAAATTAAAGTAGTTGGTGTAGAGGAGTGCAAGACGAGCTCTTTCAGGTCCTTATGCAATGTGTATTGATCAACTGTGAAATCAGAAAAAGTTATAAACACAATTGGAAATGGCCCTAAACATTTTTATGTCTATCAAATACAGACAACGCATAAACATATTTTACCATTTCTAAGCAATGGGTCAATTCTTCTGATGGTAATGGTCCTAGTAGGCACCCATTATCTCTTCTATACACTTTCCCTCTGGCTTCATATAGGAATTTTATATTCGTTCTCCTGGTAATGCTGATCTCTAACACATACAGGTCTTTAACTGAAAAATTCCTGATATTATAGATTACTAAGTATATTTCTATTCTGTCTTCTATAATTGTTCATTGTGTTCTTGTCAAATTTTCTTTCTGGATTGCTATTTGTGTATTTTTCTCCATTTCTGAATACATCACATTCGTCCGTACGTTTTTTTTTTTGTATTGTAAATCATTACATGGCTGCTTTTTAAATGCGATCAGATTTTCTATGTTTTAGCCCCGGCTTGCAGTAAACGTCGACTTTTGATTGGCTATAAAGTGACGTCAGTTTAAATCCCATGCCCCGGTCTCGTTGTTAAGTACCCTAGTTGCCACATTAAATGTGTTATGCGTGTTCTCTATGCATTAGTTGAAACATATTCGTACATGTGAACGTTATTTTGCTCAGGATAAAGAAGACAGATTAATTTCCAGTGACGTCAAAACTATATATAAGGACAAAACGTACCATTTGGCAGAAAATTGAAATAACGCCCTATGATCCATCTCGTATTGGAATCGAAATAAAAACACAAAACTCTGAGGTTGGTACCTTATTTACCATCCTCGACATGGAAAGAAAGTTATTTTAAATGCGTGATGAAACTGACGTCGCATGTTTCATTGCTTTTTGGTTGACAAACATATATTTACCAAAGAAGAGACATTTATAGC
The DNA here is from genome assembly GCA_028015205.1 of Mytilisepta virgata. NCBI lineage: Eukaryota > Metazoa > Mollusca > Bivalvia > Mytilida > Mytilidae > Mytilisepta > Mytilisepta virgata. The sequence goes on from CM051510.1 coordinate 4,846,762, forward strand.
CATAGGTCGCACTTCAGCACCAATTTACAGCCTTCGGTTCCACCTCAGAATGCACAGAGGTGCTTCAGGGTGGTACAATTTCATTGCCCACGCTATAAACATAGATAACTGATAATGTTCACAACTCATTTTTTTTTCATTGAAATATGACGGCACCACATACAGATTTGGTGTTGTTGAAGGCGAATTCTTAAGGGTTTAATGACAAAACTTTGAACCATGTTGATTTCAAAATTTGCCTGATCCTTGTTATGATTGTGTACATTATTAGTACAGCAGTCAGGTTATGAAAAGTCTTATGTTCAGACCTGAGATGTTAACGTTGCTGCTTTAAATTAAAATTTAGCATCTCTGTTAAGTTTTTTAAAGATTTGACCATAAAATCGCACAGCAGAAGTAAAGAATACGATTGTAGACTTATGAGACAGTATTTTCTAATATATAGTATCCATTGTAAAAAAAGATACATATGGAGTAATGAAAGTATATTTCTGATGTGTACCCTCTTTAGGTCACTGGACTGAGAGGAAGGATCCAAGACTAAATACTTCGAGAAAATATCCATTAAACATCCCGATTAAAAAACGCGAGAAAAGAGGAAATAAGGCTAACGATATCGGAACAAAAATCTTCAATAAAGTTTAATTCCCCTTAATACCAATATTACATTTAATCTTTCCTCGCCTAAGGTTTCTCATACGCATTTATTCTGTCTAATTTGTCGATAACATTCTGTAAGCTCGTCTACACCCGGCTGCTTTATTGAAAATCAATACCAGATGAAAAGGTAACATCTGCTCAGTTAAATGTACAGAATAAATATATATGATAATAAGACAAATCCTTACTAAGTTTAAAACAGGTGTGATATCCATACTAAATTAAAACACTTAGGTATGCACAACTATAATTTAAAAAATCCAGTCGGATATGCAGATCAAGTTGTTAGTAACAGACGATTGCTATCAAACACGCTATTTTGTGTTTTGAAATTATGTCCAATGGAGACACTTATGTGCAGGTATTCTGAGCATGCCAATGGTAGATCTTTACTGTATCGTATTCTTGCAACATACATCGTAAGTCCCGTTCGGATAGGCAGCTGTACGGAGTAACATGTTGGGCGATGCATAATGAGATAGGTATGGGGGATGTTTGAAATCAAAATATACTTTGTGCATCGACTTCATTTCGGTTTATTTCGGTTCGTGTATAAAATCATTTGTTTGAATTGAAAACTCGACTCATTGGTGACTTTATTTCGTTGTATTTACCTGGTTATACATTATTCTGTACAGTTTTACTATGTTTGAACTTGAAAACTACTGCTAAAATTAGAGCATCACATCAATCAAATATTGTATCATGAGGAATGGGTACATTTAGTGCTGTATGCATATACTTGTAAAATGTATCGTAATTTCAAGGTACTTAATATTTCACATACCAGGATATCCATTTTCATTGACTACTTGGATAAACTCCACCTTATACTGCTCAAGTAATACTTGTGGCGTCAGATGTTTTCTCATTATAGTGCTGATGTTTCGATTCAGTTGATCTCGTCTTTCATGGTCACACTTGATACCAACTACGCGACCTGTAATAATCATCAATTACCCTTAGCACATTAAAGAGTAAGTAGTATATATGCGGTTCTAATTGTGGTGGAAGAGGTGGATGATCATGAGGAGGATCATCCGGAAGTGACGTCAACAGGAAAGGGAACTGAAAGTGACGTCACAGAACCGAAAGTCCTCGGAAGTGTTTTGCGCAACCCGAAGTAGTGGATTTTCCTGCCATTTTCCAATTATTTACCTACGGAAGTGACGTAAGTCATGTGGTGGTACCCCGATGTGCCATGCTTCACCAGAATTTAGATTGGATTGACTTTCCTTTTCCCGTGCTTCTCGGTCGTCTCTGGGACTTTTATCGGGCTGTATACGGTAAGGGTCTCGCATCGAGTCTCCAGGGACTGATACTCTTACTGTTATGTCGAAGTCCGAGAGTAATCGAAGTACAGACAGGTGGTTGGATTATCTCCCCTTATACCGCGTTTTCCCCACAGATTATATTTTCTGTGAGTTGCAAAGGTAGGATTGGATTATGTCCCCTTACCTCCAAATGATGCTGTCACCATTAGATCAATGGATGGGTTTACTTAGCAACCGCCTTAGCAACGGCGGCCAATTTCATTTCTCTATGATGCACTTCCTTTCTCATCTCTTACTCCATGCCGCTCTTCGTTGCTCGTCGCTGTTCATCGCTACTCATGACCTTACTCGCGTGAACATTTCAGTTTTTTGGGGCTACTGGTCACTGTTTCCACTGCTGCTGCAGCTGCTACTCCTGGTGCCTGTAGCTCTTCGTCATCGCTGTTCTTCTCTTGTTCATCGCTGCTCTTCTCTTGCTCATTGCTGTTTTTCTCTTGCTCTTTGCTGTTCATCGCTGTTTTTCTCTCGCTCTGTTGCTCATCGCTGTTTTTCTCTCGCTCTTTGTTGCTCATCGCTGTTTTTTCTCTTGCTCTTTGTGGTTCGTCGCTGTTTTTTCTCTTGCTCTTTGCTTCTTATCGCTGTTTGCTGTTCGCAAACCACGATTATACTCAGTGCTCATTTCAGTTTTGGGGCTACTTGACGCTGTTTTCGCTGCTGCTGCTAGTGGTGGTCGATTGTCGTGAGTCATAGTTTGGATCGGTGCGAGAGCACCCATACATCCGGGTCCTTTGAAAGGCCACTCTGCATTTATCTAGCCTTGTGAATGGCAATCATAAGGCTGCATTAATCCTTCTCAATTTTTTAAGGTCACCCTGCATTTCTCCAGGCTTGTGACTGACTATATACATATATATGTATAAACATGATATACAGGCTGCATAACTCTCCTTCCCTTTTTTTCAATTTTTATTTGATTTTTTTTTTTTTGCTGTTTTTCGTTAATATATTCCAATTCCTCTGTCACAAAGAGTCATTGATGTCTTCAAAAGGTGGTGGGTCGTAGTTGTTCAATACACGGTTAAGGAGATATTTGCATTTTTCTATGGCATATTCCCATGATTCTTTTGATATGTAGTCTTCCTCTCTGTCAAGTGTTTAGCCGTTTTCTTGATCTTTCCACGTACGGGGTCTTTATTCATGTCTTGATGCCAGGGCATCAGTCCGAGGTGATACTTTCGTATTTCGTCTCTGTATGAGTCAAACATGTTTCTATATGCTTCGAAGCATGCCTTGTCTTCTTCCATTCCGGATTCGACTAGTTCGTTTACTTTCTGTGAGTATTCCGATTTATGTACTTCAAATGTTCTATTTAAAATGACATCCAATGGAGGTTGTTATGATTGCTCTTCGGAGTCTTCGTTGGACTCATTGTCACTATTTTATTCCTATTCCTCGTTATCGCCTGATGGTGGTGTCTGAGACTGAATCACTATTGTCTGGGATTCGATAGTAGAATGAGCTCCGGTCGTCCTGCAAGTGCTTTTATTAGTTACAGTTCCTCAACGGCGTGTTGCTTCATACACACACGTTTGGCAAAGTTTTCGTTTCGAGATTATTGCAGTTCAGATTTCACTTTTCTGATGAGGTCTCTATTACGTCTTATCCACTCGTTGTCAATCCTTCTACACCACTTGCAGATATTCATGTTTTTGTGAATTCCGCAAAGCTCTTGTTCATTTGACACTTTGTAAATTTCTTGTTTGGATCCACTTTGCTGGGTCCTCCACTTGTGTTGTCCATCCGTCTGGTTCTAATCACATTGGTAGTATTGTCCTTTTCATTTCTGGTTTTGCTTTGATGTTAGAAAGATCCACAGGTATTAAATAACTAGGAGGTTTCCCGCTGTTTGTCACGCTTGCGTAGGTGAACCACCGATGTGGGGTACTGACCGATTAGAGTAGGGATACGGGAAAGACCTTCGATAAGGGTTAGAGGTAGGATTAGGGTTAAGGTTAGAGTTAGGTTAGGGTTAAAACTAGGGTTAGGGTCATTGTTGGGCTTAGGACTCGAGTTAGGGTTTTGGTTAGGTTTCTCTCTTTCAGGTCCGCATTACATGGCTGCAGCCATCTTCGATGTTCATCGTAACATCAACGAGACCAAGAGGTGATTTATAACGAAACAGTAAAAATCCCATATTCTCCTCAGCACACCAGCAGCACGAACGAACAGCAACAAGCAGCAGCAGCAGCAGCAGCAAAAACCCAAATGAGCACGAGAGCATGGTGCTAAGCAGCGATGAGCAGGATAGAACAGTACAGAGCAAGAGAAGAGCAGCGATGAGCAGCAAAGAACAATGACGAGCAACGATGAGCAACAAACAACAATGACGAGCAGCAAACTGTGTGGTCTGAATGAATAGACAAAGGCAGTCTTTGTCACTATGACGCCAACGGAAAGCTTTTAACGAAAATATAATCAGAGGTTTTGTTTAATTTCGTAGGTTGTTCGAAGACGGTCAAACAACACAAACGTATCAATGGCATCGAAAACGCCTCTCCTCGATTGATTGGTTTCTGCTAGATATTTAATACCTGTGAATCTTACTAACACCAAAGCAAAACCAGAAATGAAAAGGAAAATATTTTCAACAAAAGTGAAGAGAACCAAACGGCTGGAAAACACAAATTTGCGGACCCAGCAGAGTGGATCCAAACAAGAAATGTACAAAGTGTCAAATGAACAAGATCTTTGCGGAATTCTACAAACATATGAATATCTGCCTGAATAAATGGGGAGTGGCCTTTCAAATGACCCGGATGTAAGGATGCTCTCGCACAAATCCAATCTTTGACAAACGACAAGCGACCGCCAGTAGCAGCAGCAGCGAAAACAGCAACAAGAACCCCCAAAACTGAAATTTGCACGTGCGTCTAATAATAATCACCGATGAACAGCAAATAGCAAGAGAAACACAGCGGGGAGCAAGAGAACAACAGCGATGACGAACAGCAACAAGCAGCACGAGAAGTAGCAGCAGCGAAAACAGCGACAAATATCCCCAAAGAACCGAAATGAGCACGCGAGTAGGGTCATGAGTAGCGACGAACAGCAAAGAGCAAGAGAAAAACAGCGATGAGCAAGAGAAGAGCAGCGATGTCGAACAGCAAAAAGCAGCAGGAGCAACAGCAGCAGCGAAAACAGCGACAAGTTGCGCCAAAAAAAAAATGAAATGAGCACGCGAGTAAGGTCATGAATAGAGATGAACAGCAAAGAGCAAGAGAAAAATAGCGATGAACAAGAGAAGAGCAGCGATGACGAACAGCAACAAGCAGCAGGAGCAACAGCAGTAGCGAAAACAGCGACAAGTAGCACCAAAAAAAAAAAAAAAAAAGAAATGCGCACGCGAGTAAGGTCATGATTAGCGATGAGCAGCAAAGAGCAAGAGAAAAACAGCGATTAGCAAGGGAAGAGCAGCGATGACAAACAGCAGGAGCAGCAGCAGCAGCGTAAAAAAGTGACAAGTAACCCCAAAAAATGAAATGAGCACGCGAGTAAGGTCATGAGTAGCAATGAATAGCAAAGGGCAAGAGAAAAAACAGTGATGAGCAAGAGAAGAGCAGTGATGACGAACAGCAACAAAAAGCAGGAGCAGCAGCAACGAAAACGGCGACAAGTAGCCCAAAAAAACGAAATGAGCACGCGAGTATCGTCATGATTAGCGATGAGCAGTAAAGAGCAAGAGAACAACAGCGATGAGCAGCAAAGAGCAAGAGAAAAACAGAGATGAACAGCAAGGAGCAAGAGAAAAACAGCGATGAGCAAGAGAAGAGTGGCATTGACGAACAGCAACAAGCACCAGGAGCAGAAGCAGCAGCGAAAACAGTGACCAGTAGCCCAAAAAAACTGAATTGAGCACGCGAGTAAGGTCATGAGGAGCGATGAACAGCGAGGAGCAGCGAAGAGCGGCACGGAGCAAGAGAAGAGAAACGAAATGCGTCATAGAGCAATGAAATGGACTGTCGTTGCTAAGGCGGTTGCTAAGGACGGACACCCTCCATTGATCTAATTATGTCAGCATCACTTGGAGATAAGGGGACATAATCAAATCCTACCTTTGGACCTCACAGAAAACATCACCTGTAAGGAAAAGCGCGGAATAAGGGGAGATAATCCAATCAACTCTCTGTACTTCGATTACTCTCGGACTTCGACATAACAGTGAGAGTATCAATCCCTAGAGACTCAATGCGAGACCCTTACCCTATACAAACCGATGAAAGACCCAGAGACGACCGAGAAGCACGGGAAAACTGGGAAATAATCCAATCTGAATTCTGAAGAAGCATGGCAGATCCGGGTACCAAAACGCGACTTCAGTAAGTAAACAATAGGAAAATGGGGGAAAACTCAATACTTCCTGTTGCGCGTGCGCGCAATCCACATCCCGGACTTTCGTTCCGGTGACGTCATTTCCGGTTGACGTCACTTTCGGATGATCCTCCTAATGATCCTATATCTCTTCCAGCACATTAAATGCGGCTTTAGAACCCCATATATAATACTAGAGTAGGATAAAATGCCGCTAAGGGGTTCCTCTCGCACCCGAAAAGTGGAGAGGGATTAGTATAAGTTGGTACACAATATATATCTTGTTTCCCATTCCACTAGAAATAAATAAGTTTAAACTAATTAATTGTCTTGTCTAAAATGACGTGTTATTTTCGCTTGATCAAAATTATCGATTTATTATGTCTGACGCCATAGTAAAAGTCACAATTCCTTTATTTTAAAACTTACTAAACGAACTGTCAGAACGTGAAAATACTACAATTGTTTGGACTTTCTTGGCTCAGAGACACTATTAAATCAAACGAAAAGTAATTCAAATCGTCTTCACAGTTATTTTATTTACTTTTTTTAATCATTTTCTATTTGTATTTCTACTTATCTTATTTTTGAAGGTGCTAAATCAAACAGATGTGCCATTTGAAAAGCCTTATAGTTCAACAATTTTTGTTTATTATTTAAATCTTTACAAAATAATACAGTACAAAAAAAAACATACAAAACACATTAGTACCACTTCTTTTACGTAATTTCTGTTTTTGTTTTTGTTTTGTTTTTTTAAATTAAAATTGAAATAATTCATGCATGTGTAATAGAGAGGACAAATATACCTAAGGCGTAAAGTCAAGAAATAATAAAGGGATATTCGAAGGAGAGAAAAATCGTTACAACTGACAAACTCCGGAGAACAACGAAGACAAGACCAAAACAATACAGAGCAAACCAAACCATTAGACAGACAAACCGGGGTACACAAATGAACAACCACAAGCACAACAAAAAAACAGTGATAACTATAATAGAGTGAACAACACAAATTCCTATAAAATCCATCAGTGATTTTAGATTTTAACATGGCTGCTATGAATTATTTCTTTAATCTTAAACTCGAATATCACAAGTGTTCTACCCAATGACATCTAACAAAAAAAATGTTGTTAAATACACTTCCTCTGGCTTCAAGATTGCTTCTTCTGAAGCTTCAGATGACCCAATTGAACATAATTATGTTATGAACAATCCAATTATAAACTGTATTTACATATAGCTTCTTACGTTGTTACCAGTGGATTACTCGAAACGAGAAAGTTCAATTACGGAGCTTCGGCGAAGGCTTAAAGTCCTGGGCCAGTACGAATATATAACTACTCAAGTGAAGATGTTTCTAAGGAAACAATTCACACAAGTAAACCCGCCCATTTCTCCTATGAGGTACAAATTCGAAGTTATATGCATAGAAGTTCTTAACCTAAACAAACACTCATTTAAGTGTAATGTACGTCGAAAGGTACCGTAAGTATATGTTGTGCCTACGAAATATCAAAATCAGCTCAAGCGCAACTATATCGGTCATAATTAGGCTAGGTAACTCTGTTTAGACTTATTTACTGGTTACCCAATTATCTTATACTGGTCCCGTTCATACAAGTTTATCGTACTTCGATAACTCTGTATTGATTATAGCACGCACCCATCGTCTTCACTTTAAAATACTTTTCATTTGAAATATGTAGTAACATTTCAAATTTATAATATGAAATTTATCACCAATTATACAAACTGGCAAAAGTACATAATAACACGTAATAAAGGGTTATGGTGCAAGTTTTTTTTTCCATTTTTTAAGCCCCTGATTTGATTTTTATCTGAGTAATTTTAATTCTATGTAAAAAAATTTGTTCTCGGTGATTAACATGCTATGTTTTTCAGGTAATTATAACTAATTAACGATTTGACATGTATATTGTACCTTGACTGTCCGGATGTTTATTGTTCCAACTCTTAATTAAGGTACACAGGTACATTGTATGTATACAGGTAAACCGTTTGCTGACCAAAAACAGCGTGATTTCATTTTAACGCTACATTTTTTTTATAGTTAATGCAGCATTTTAATAAAGGTGTGTGTGTGTAAGGTTGGGGGTCACAAAGAATGCAGAGATGAAATATAATTTCAAATGTTGGATAAGTAACATTTTAATTTATTTTAAATTAATAATTCTTTTTTTTTGTATTTATATATTGTAAAAATTTGACATATTATATAATTAATTCTATTTACTCGTATGAACGATATTAACTTTGTTATGACAATTAAGGTAGAAGCTAATTTGGGTGGGCGCCATCTTGAATAATTTCACAACAATCGTACAAAAATAACACATTTCAACCTTAATTGGAAGCAAGAAAAATGGGACACAGATAATTGGTCTTCATGATGATATTCTATCATATATTAACTTTATTTTATGGGGTTGGATGGTATGAAACATCAAAATTATTTTTTTGAAAATAAGTCCTTATTTTTCGCCATCTTGGAAAAATATATTGAACTTCGCTTGCTTGAATCAAATTCAGAACAAAGCAATTCGTTATTTTCTTGGCGTCCATAAATTTGCACCGTCATTGACAATAAACGGTGAAGTTGGTTGGGTGAACGCAAAGGAACGACGATGGTGCAATATGATAAGGTATTGGAACCAACTTGTATCAATGGACGACACTCGTATATGTAAATGCGTCTTTAATTGGGACTACGAAAAATCCAAGAACAATTTGTCATCTGAGGTGAATAACATTATGTCAGTTATAGGATTAAAGAGCAACTTTATTACAAAAAACACCTGCGATTTATTGATGTACAAAACATTGCTAAAAGAAAAATGCTCCGCAGATTGGCAGAAAGGTTTAACGAACTTTCCGAAACTACGAACATACAGGCTCATAAAATCTGAATACAGCTGTGAACATTATATTAAACTTAATCTTAACCGTAACGAAAGGTCAATAATAGCGCAACTCAGGTGTGGAATTCTTCCACTCTGGATAGAAACTGGTCGTTTTATTGGTGAAGATGAAAGTGACCGTTTGTGTAAAATGTGTAGTGATAACTGCGTGGAAAACGAATTTCATTTCCTCATAAACTGTAACTTTTACAACAATCTGCGACTGAAACATTTCTCACAAATAGACGATTTATGTATACTATCAAAAGAAGAACAAGTCTAAATATTTACTATGTCAACATCCGAGAAAAACTGCTAAATACCTATTGCAAGCTTTCAGTAAGAGAAACAACTTTTTATATGAAAACTTTCGATAAAAATTTATTTATTTTGTTCGTCGTACCATTTAAATTAATGTCTAAAGTGACTTATAGACTTAAATTGGTGTACATAGAGGTGAAGTGAATGGTACCCCTTATGTAACATGTGTAAACAAAACAAATTGAAATCCCAATACCGTGTGCAAGTAATAACTGTACATCGTAAAAATGTCGGAGGATAAATGGGCCGTCAACCAAATATTACAGACACCATCAAGCTGGGAATCAGGAACTAAGTCACCCAGAAACCACCAGAACTAAATTGTTTATACATAGTATAAATCGAGGGCCATTTCTGCGTAAATCAAAGTCGTCCAACAAAACAAAATGTTTATTCTGCAAAATACAAAATTGTAAAGAAATTTATTCCGAAATATACGGACTATGAAAAACTAAATTAATTTGCAATGGGACCATTTGAAAATTACAAACTAGAAATATTCAAATTACAACAATATGATTGTTAAATTAAACCACATTAGAATGTATGAAAATACATGCACTTATATCTACCGCATAATTCAAAGTCAATTAAACTTCAGTAAATAAAATAGTTAACACTGTACCTGCAGCGGCGACTCGCATCATCGGCCCTCCCTGATATTTAAACCGGTGTCGCCGCGCTTTTTATTTCATGCAAGGCACATGTAATTTAAAAAATACTATAGCAGTGTAGTATAGCGTAATTAAAATACCTAAAAAAAGTTAATTTGAATATTAAAACATCGTCAATTGAAATGCCAAAGCAAAACATGAATATTCACTACCTAAAATTCATAATTAGTAGCGCTAAAATAAAATATTCGTCGAATGAAATGAATATGAAATACATGTATGATGATATGAAACATGAAACACTAAATGAATATGAAATATGATATGAAACACTGATGACACATTGAACAACCATGGACAAAAACATCAAAGAAAAATCCCGGTAACTAAAAAATCAAAAATAAAATATGATAACCCGTCGGTCTTGGATTGGTTTAAGGTACTTCATCAGGATCAGGTGTTCGTGGTAAGATTAAAAGGGTAATTTACGAGAAACGGAATTTATTATTAAGACCAAAGGAAAAAATATGCTAGCATATATCATGTCCCGGACCTTCTGCACACCGGAAAAAAGTACGCTTACACTTGTGACCCCCGCCCCTCCAAAAAAAAAGAACCCAGACTCACAGGTGCCGCTCAAACTATTCTAGGATCGTATATAACTTATTTCCTGCCCCCTGTCATGAACAATCTCCCCGAAATTGAATGTTTACTCTCTTAAATATTTCTGTTCATTTTCATATACATTGTGTACTTTTCATTTTGTTATTGACTTAAGTGTAAATGCACGATGAGTTCCGTATTGCAACTTTCCTCGGTTAAGGTACTATTTAAGTTAAGTCCTGCATAACACTTAAGTTTTTTTCCCTTTACTAAGGATTTCTTAATGCAATTCTAGTCTGAGAAACACTTATGTAATGAAGTTTTATGCATACGTGCCCCGTATTTTAACTATCGAGATAGGGGAAATCCGATTTTGTTAAAACTTAATTATCTATAGCGAATTGGAAAACAATTTTTAATAATTCATACTGCTTGTAGCGGCATTTTAGATTTTTTTTTCGACATCTACAGGGATCGAATTTCGTCTTTAACCTGCTGATGGGGTTGCTCTCCTTTAACACGGAACAGACCATATCTTTTGTCGAGAGGGAAAATCCGATAATTCCCGAGTCATAAAGTAAGACGCTGTTTCTTTAATTTTCAAAACGCTTTAAAAACTGGCCAACAGCACCAAATTATCCCATCGTCTTCTCGTCACTATATTCACCAGCATGTATTCATGCAAACCTTAAATTGAAAAATATCCAATGCACACTTCACAGTCATGAAGCAATCATAATCAATACACACGTTTATTTAATACAATTCAACAACGACATTATTAAACTCGGTAAATAATGTCAGTTGTCATTTAAACCGGAACTATTTTTTTTCTGATGAACGTTGTATTACACAACAGTGTTACGATGGCTGGCGGAAGGAGCAAGAAGAAAAAGGCATGTACAAGTTAAGAGGAAGAAGAAAGTCTAACAATACACATCTATATAATTACATGACAAAGTGGAGTTGGAAACGGAAATTAATCAGCATTAATTACAAATAAGTAATTTGCTGTTGGCGTGGCCAATGATGCAAGCACAGAAATAGCCCTTTCCAGAAACTCATTTCCGGTATCACGATTCTGACTCTAGAATTATATTTTGAAGCAAGATATTTCCCTTACTTTACTTACATCCGTTTCCGGTGAACGAAACATTTTCTAGCCTCAGTATGTAGCACAATATGACCATATTCGCTTTAACAAATCAATTCACTTCGGATTGCATAATGACCGCCCCAATTAAACAAAGATTTTTCTAGATGACCCATATGCTCCCATAGTGCTTGTGCGCTCGCTAAAAAAAAACCATCATCATTGACACCAATAATAATTTGTCCATCTCCTTCTTCAGTGTTCAGAAATCAACAGACATATTCACACAGACTTATTTTCTTCGAATTGTCTAAGAAAAAGTCCAAACCATTTTCCTGGCCCTTTTTGAACTCACGTTTCCTCGATTCATCGTCAATATATTCACGAAGTGTATAAGTTTGTTTTTTCAAACGGTCTCCCATATCAATGGCATTTATAAAATTTTCATTAAAATTTATTGGCAGTAATCTAACTTGATTTATATTCATAACGCAAAGATTATACAATATGCATTTAAACATCCCGATGGTTACTCAGAGACGATTGACTTGATTTTTTTATGATGTTATAACACCAGTTTCACATTAGTTTTTGTGTTTAGTTTTGAAAATAATGTACCTTTAAATGTTATATGATAAAATATGACTGTAGCCTTAAGTTATTTTAGATTATTGTTTAGTCTTATGAAGTACATGGTTCAACGCGTATGGAATTAGACTACTTTATAGAGGGATTTTGCCTTTCAATATAAAAACTTGTAACTGACAGACACTCAGCAGTTAAAAAATACATGAAGGCTGAACATCAAGATAAAGACCACCTGTTAATGTTTTTCATGAAGGTATGTATTCTCTACTTACAGATAATGCAGTTATCTTTCCAGAGAAATATCTTGTATTTAAACTAAACGGCATTTTTTTTTCTTTCTTGAAATATTCAGATGGGCAAGGCCTTCATCAGACAACTATATAATATGTAAAAAAAATATCCGAAAACATATACAGTATTTAATGATATCTATACACCATTGTTGAAAATAGATACAATTATGACTTGCATATTGCATTCCAAAATTAACTTAGTTTGGGTTAATAATGTCAAGTAAAATTGCATAACTTTTTTGGTGGGGTCCATGTCGATATGTTTTTGGTTTTTAATTGTAGTACATGTATTGTTTTGGTCTTGTCTTCGTTGCTCTCCGGAGTTTGGCATTTGTTTCGATTTTCCCCTCCTTCGAATATACCTTTGATATTTCTTGGCTTTACTTTGACAATGATCACTTTCAGGCATTTCAAAGAAATTAGAGGTTGCAGCAAAAAAGTCTGATGGGAAGGACATCCGTCAATAGATGATGTCAGTAGTGAACTATATTTATGGGATTTCGATCATCATCAAGTGGTATGGAAGGCGGTTGGAAGAGTTCCAAACGGTTATCTAATACCAACAACAATCAGGAAGGATCGATGATGGATAGGAGAATTGTTGTATAAGTCCAGTGGCAGCCAGGTGAATATCAGGACGAAATTAGGAAGGTCATTCGTCACTATATCCAACTTTGAGCACACAGACATTACACAGGAACGACACACAAATAATACGTTTTTTTTTAATATTGGAATGTTGTTTTACCGACACAGACCTAAATCGTTATATGTTTTTAGTATAATTTGTTATTTTCAAAAACGTTGTAAAAATATTCCATTACTGATACTTTGCATTTGTTAACATCCAAAACAGTCGGCAGTGGGATGACAAGAGTACATTTGATTGCAAAAATTGGATTTGTTTTTCTAATTTTCCATACAAATTTATTTTTGCAGGTTCAATGCAACACTTACTTTTGAAGGGTGTTGTTGAAAGCAAACATCTACTCCAGGATGTGTCAAAGCTGTTCCCTGTTTACCAGAATTATTCCTTGGAAGTGTTTCGCTCAATCATTAACCACTTCGCACCTGAGAGCACGCATTGTTTCTATCCTGTCATACTAGCAAGGTAATATATGTTAATTGTTAAATGCATATAGTCTGATGCAATATTTGAGGAACAATATTGTTATTGACTGTCTCCATGTGTTAGATACTAAGTCAGTTATATTTATTTATTTTCATACATCTTCACTCATTAAATAATTATCACATTGAAATTTTATATTGAATAGCCATATTTTTATCCATTACTATTCCAACTTAAAATAAATGAAAAAGGGTCATATCTCATCAGATCAAGGAAAAAGGTAACGATCTATTAGTAGTCTGAATGCATTGGAAGCTTACTTTTTGAGCTCAATGTTTACTAATCAGTTTTCAAGTTTACGCAATCATAGGGACAAAACTGCATAAAATCATACACATTTGATAGCCTACATTATAAAGCATTGATGCACTTGATATCAGACTTTTACTTAAGATATTGTTATTGCTTTCAGACTATGTGTCTTTGATAAAGATGGTAGTCATAAACAGAAAAAGAAGAGAATGTTGCAGCTATGAATCTGCTCAAGAGGACGTGAAGTTCTTCTAAGAACACATGCCAGATCACGTTACCGCATCCGTCGTTGAATATGATAAGTGTGAACATATTCGAAGACAGAGATCCCGTTTTCACAGGCATTAGATAAATCAAAAAATGACATTAAAATACAATTGAATATTTAATATATTTGTGTAGAAAATAACACGGGTTATAATTTAATTATCAATGTTTTTAATTTATATTTGCAAATACTATATATTAGCATATGTAAAACCACAGTATAGTTCAGAAAGAAATGCTTGTTTTATCTTCTGCACAAGACATGGTGGTAATATTTTTCTGTTGAGAGAGTTATCCACTAGAAATGCAATTAAAAACCCATAGTATACTATACTTAATTAGACTATTACATTCTGAAATTAATCCATTATTATATGAATCTGTTTTTACTATGTAAAAGTTTGGACAAATTAGGTTGCTATAGGTTGATAAAACTCAAATAACTTTTACAAAAGAACAAACAAAATCGCTTTTTGTGACTTAAAAAACCTTGCCCTATAACCCTTTAACACGTGTAATTATGTACATTTACCAGTTTATATAAATCGCTGTATACATCTCTTCGCAGACAAACAGAAGAATTTTGGATTACGGAATTGGGTACCGCTGTGCCATATGGTTGCAATGATAAAATGGACAGCATTGGGAATCTTTCAAGCCCAAAATGCAGCGAAATCGATGTGATGAATATTTTCAATATAACTGCACGCCGTAAACGCAGTCATGGTCATCGACATTACACTTCGCCTATTGCCCATGACATCTCCTTAAATGCGTTATTGCCGTACATACATTTAGGACTACATCAAATTCGAACTTAACTTTATTCCATTCCTTTGTGTAAGCTTAGCTCGCTCCACAAAAAAGCAATGGAGCAACAAATCAAGAATTTTAATTCAGCTGAATACAAACCCGCTTCTGTGGTATCGGATATTGCTTCTCACAGATTATTCAAACCAGTTCGCATCCATAACAACGAATCTCACCAAAGGTCGTTCCGTAAAGTTAACTTTGTTAATAAAGGATTGGATGTTATAAATCTCAGCAATATCCTTCACCACAACACAGTAAAATCTAAAATTCCTCCATATTTCAAAGAACAAAATGTTCAACTTATTTCTTATTCTTATACAAAACTTATTGCAACTAAGATTTTTAATTACAAACGGGCATTGCGGGACCTTAATTTCGATGACCTCAAGTCTAAACCCCCTGACTGCTCCTGTTCGACATCTCCATTCAATTATAGTGCTGTGGGTCATGTTATCACTGGAGATATCAATCTAGTTGATAATCAAAAGCTAACAAATATGTTAGCTAAAGGCCCAAAATATCGAGAACCTCAGCCAATTAATTGGAAATATAATTTTAAATTACTTATGGATTCTGTAGAGGACTATGCCAGAAAATTGACTTCAAAGGAACAGAAACCTGCTGACACACTTTCAAAGTGGGTGAAGGCTATGAGGTCAATGATACAAATCCGAATTGAAAACCTCCAAGCGTCTATGAGCACTAAAGCTAAATCCATCTTTAAAGACTCTAAGATTGTTGAAAACTTGACTCCCCTCCATGACAAATATGTAGTTGTCCCAGCTGACAAACCCCCTAATAATATGGTTTTTGTCTGCAAGAACTATTATTTTGAGTGTCTTAGAAACGAATTGGGAATAGATAACACTGCGGGTAACCCAACTTATACACCGACCACACTCACTCAGCAGGAAATCCTTGATAACCACAAGACGGTTCTTCATTCCTTTGGCATTTGTACAAAGAGTGAAGAAATGGACCTTCCTGCTCTTTATTGGATTCCTAAACTACATAAGAATCCGTTTAAACAAAGGTACATTGCTGGGTCAGCTAATTGCTCTGCAAAACCTCTTTCAAACATTTTAACATTCATATTGACATGTATTAAAGGGGGCCTTCAGAATTACTGTTAAACATAATATTCCACCAGTGGCGTCAATCAGATGTGGATTCCTAAAAACTCAAAAAATTTACTTCAATATCTAAAATCAAAATATTTGGCTACATGCAACAGCATTAAAACATTCGACTTCTCTACACTCTACACTACACATTCTTAATTAAAAGATCGCTTAAAGCAACTAGTTCATCAATGTTTTTTCAAGAAAAATGGGACATGCAGGCATAAATTTCTTGTTCTAGGTAGAGAAAAGTTTTATTTCGTGTAGAGCCACTCTTATTCTGACAAAACGGATTCTGAAGATAAAATTACAAACATGTTAGATTTTCTCATAGACAACATATTCGTTGAATTTGGCGGTCTAATTTTTCAACAAACAATCGGCATTCCAATGGGAACCAACTGTGCTCCTCTCCTCGCGGATCTGTTTCTGAACTCATATGAAGCGGGCTTCATTCAAGGGTTACTACGTGAAAACAAAAAGAAACTAGCCCAATCCTTTGATTTACTTTTCCTGATATAGATGATGTGTTGTCGTTAAATAACGATAAATTCCAAGACCTTCTACATCTTATCTACCCCAGTGAGCTTGAAATGAAGGATACTACAGATACACCCGCTTCATATTTTGGATTTGTTTCTTGAAGTAGACTATGAGGGACATTTGAAGACACAACTTTATGGCAAACGTGATGACTTCAACTTTCCTATTGTTAATTTTTCCTTCTTGAGTAGCAATATACCAGCATCGCCTGCATATGGCGTCTACTTTTCTCAACTTTTCCGATTTTCAAGGGCATGCTTGAGTTACCCTGACTTTCGAGAAAGAGGATTACAGCTGTCACAAAAGTTTCTTAACCAGGGTTTTATCAGGGATAAGTTCATGTCACTTAGGAAATTTTACGCTCGTCATCACGAATTGATTGACTATTACACTGTTCCAATATCTAAGATGATGTTGGACCTGTTCCCAATGTTGTAACCTTTCCTGTGCCTCCACCGATTTGTGACTTCCCCAGGATTGACTTTGTTGAACTTCACGGCGGGTGCCGTATACGGAGCAGGAAATGCTTACCCTTCCGGAGCACCTGGTTCACTCCTGGTTTTATGGGAGTTCGTGTTGTTCATTGTTTTTAGTTTTCTGTGTTTATTTGTTGTGCTTGTGTTTGGTAATTTGTCCTCCCGTGGTGGCTGGATAACGTTTTTTTTATTGCTCCTTAGGTATATTTGTCCTTTTTTCATAGTGTTAATTATTGTCACAATTTCATATCCATGTGAAATTTTACTACATATTTCAAACGAAAAGTTTTTTTAAAGTGAAGACGAGGAGTACGTGGTATAATAAATACAGAGTTATCGAAGTACGATATATGCCTGGCATGAACGGGACCAGTACGCGATAATTTGGAACCAGTTGATAAGTCTGAACAGAGTTGCCTAACTTAATTATGAGTTGCTTTTGTTTTATTGACTTAAGTGTAAATACACGATGAGTTCCGTATTGCAACTTTCCTCAGTTAAGGCACTATTTAAGTTAAGTCCTGCATACCACTTAAGTTTTTTCCTTTACTAAGGAAATTCTTAATGAAATCTTAGTCTGCGAAATACTTAAGTAATGAAGTTTTATGCATACGGGACCCGTATTTCAAATATCGAGATAAGAGGATATCCGATTTAGTTTAAACTTAATTATTTATAGCGAATTGGAAAACTATTTGTACTAATTCGTACTACTTGTAGCGGTATTTTAGCCTATTCTTTTTCACAGGGATCGAATTTCGTCTTTAACCTGCGTGTTGCTCCCCTTTAACACGGGACAGGCCCATGTCTGACCCCTTCGGACGGACTTAGCATCTTTTATCGAGAGAAAAATTCCGATATTTAATTCCCGAGTAATAACGTAAGACGCTTTAGAAACTGGCCAACAACATCAAATTATCAGATCTTCTTCTTGTCACTAAAGTCACCAGCATGCAGTCATGCAAACCTTAAATTGAAAAATATCCCATGCACACTTTACAATCATGAAGCAATCATAATCAATACACACGTTTGTTTAATACAATTCAACAACGAAATTATTAAGCTCGGTAAATAATGTCATTTGTCATTTAAACCGGAACTATATTCTTTTCTGATGGAAGTTGTATTACACAACAGTGTTACGATGGCTGGTGGAAAGGAACAAGAATAAAAATGCATGTACAAGTGAAGAGGAAGACGAAAGCCTAACAATAAACATCTATATAATTACATGACAAAGTGGAGTTGGAAACGGTAATTAATCAGCATTAATTACAAATAAGTAATATGCTGTTGGCGTGGCCACTGATGAAAGCACAGTAATAGCCCTTTCCAGAAACTCATTTCCGGTATCACGATTCTAACTCAAAAATTATATTTTGAAGCAAGTTATTTCCCTTACTTTAGTCCCGATTCCGCTGAACAAAACATTTTCTAGCCCTAGTATGTAGCACAATATGGCCATGTTCGCTTTAAAAAATCAATTCACTTTGGATTGCATAACGGCTGCCCCCATTAAAAAAGACCTTTTCTTAATAACCCATATGCTCCCATATTGCTTCTGCGCTCGTTAAAATACAAACCGTCGTCATCGACACCAATAATGATTTGTCCATCTCCTTCTTCAGTGTTCAGAAATCCACAGACATATTCACACAGACTTCTTTTCTTCGAACTGTCTAAGAAAAAGTCCAAACCATTTCCCTGGCACTTTTTGAACTCACGTTTCCTCGATTCATCGCCAATATATTCACGAAGTGTATAAGTTCGGTTATTCACATGGTCTCCCATATCAATGGCATTTATAAAATTTCCATTAAAATTCATTAGCGGTAATCTAACTTGATTTATATTCATAATGCAAAGATTACACAAAAGTATACAATATGCGATTAAACAACCATCGGTTACTAAGAGACGACTGACTTCCGCTTGATTTTCTAAAAATGCTAAACAGTCCATTCTTATTTTACTGTTGCTATTTATAAACATCAAACTGATACCGGTATTTTAAACTATTGATTGACCGTAGAAGCGCCAGTTAACTTTACAATTAGAACTTCATTTTAGATGACTTCGATGCAATGGAAATTTTGAAATTATTTCACCCGGAACACTTTTGTATACATATTACTTATTGAAAGTAATACTTTAGAGACATTTTTTCTTACCTTTCATAAAAAAATTGGCACAAAACAACCTTGACTTGATTATTGTATGATGTTATCATAACACCAGTGTCATTAGTTTTTGTGTTTAGTTTTGACAATAAGGTACCTTTAAATATTATATGATCAAATTAGTGTGTAGCCTTAAGTTATTTTAGATTATTGTGTAGTTTTATGAAGTAAAAGATTCAACACACATGGAATAAGACTATTTTATAGAGGGATGTTGCCTTTAAATATAAAAACGTGTAACTGTCAGACACTCACCAGTTAAAAAATACATGAAGACTGACTGAGCATCAAGATAAAGACCACCTGTTGATGTTTTTCGTGCGGCTAAAGGTACGTATTCTCTACTTACGGATATTGGAGTTTTCTCCCATATTCAGTTTTTCATGCGGCTAAAGGTACGTATTCTCTACTTACGGAAATTGGAGTTATCTCCCATATTCAGTAATCTTTCCAGAGAAATATCTAAAGAGAAAGTATTTAAACTGAACGGCAATTTGTTTTTTTTTTCTTGAAATATTCAAATGGGATGGATGGATGAATTATTGTTTAACGTCCAGTGGCAACTAGGTGCATATCAGGACGAGAACATGTTGATATGACAATGAATATGATACCTGCTTTGTACTAGACCGACACGCTAAGTCGGATTTTTAATGTGCTAGCTCACGAGGTAACTATCCGCAGGAAGACATATCACCTCACTCGGACACATTATACTGACTCAGAGCCGACCAGTCTTTGCTCTTACTCCTAGATGCCGCGTTCTTGACGGAGAACCAGCAAATACCAATTTTAATGTCTTTGGTTTGACCGAACCGGGGATCGAACCCGCGACCTTCCGCATTCGGGGCGGGCACGCTACCACAAGACCACCGAGGCGGTTTATTCAGATGGGCAAGGCCTTCATCAAACTTCTAAATATGTGAAAAAATATATCCCAAAACATATCCAGTATTTAATGACATCTATACACCATTGTTGACAATGGATACAATTATTACTTGCATATTGCATTCCAAATTAACTAAGTTTGCATTAATAATGTCAAGTAAAATTGCATAACTTTGACGGTATTTTGGTGGGGTCCATGTTGTCCATATTTTTTTAGTTTTTAATTGTAGTGCATGTATTGTTTTGGTCTTATCTTCGTTGTTCTCCGGAGTTTGTCAGTTGTTACGATTTTTCCCTCCTTCGAATATACCTTTGATATGTCCTGGCTTTACTTTGACAATGATCACTTTCAGGCATTTCAAAGAAATTAGAGGCTGTAGCAAAAATATCTGGTGGGAAGGACATCAGTCAATGAATCAAGTCAGTAGTGAACTATATTTATGGGATTTCGATCATCATCAAGTGGTATGAATGGCGGTTTGAAGAGTTCCAAATGGTTATCTAATACCTTCAACAATCAGGAAGGATGGATGATGGATAGGAGAATTGTTGTATAACGTCCAGTGGCAGCCAGGTGCATATCAGGACGCCTAGCAGGAAGGTCATTGTCACTATATCCCAACTTTGAGCATGCAGACATTACACAGGAACGACAGTGGTTAGCAGAAGGTATGTATTTGTTTAATTGTGCTTATCATGATCAATTCTAAAAACACAAATAACACATTCTTTTTATATTGGAATGTTGTTTTACCGACACAGACCTAAATCATGATATATTCTTAATATAATTTGTTATTTTCAAGAAATTTGTAAACATATTGCATTACCGGTACTTTTTTCATTTGTTAACATCTAGAACAGTCTGTAGTGGGGCGACAAGAGTACATGTAATTTGATTGCAAACATTGGATTTTTTCATACAATTGTTTTGCAGGTTCAGTGCAACACACACTTTTTAAAGAGTGTTGTTGAAAGCAAACATCTACTTAAGGATGTGCCAAAGCTGTCCTCTTTTTAACGACTTATTCCTTGGAAGTGTTTTGGACAATCACCTGAGAGCAGGCATTTTATTTTTCTATCCTGCCATGCTAGCAAGGTAATATATATAAATTGTTAAATGCATATAGCCTGAGGCAATATTTTAGGAACAATATTGTTAGTGACTGTCTCCATGTGTTACATACTATGTCAGTTATATTTATTTATTTTCATACATCCTCACTCATTAAATAATTATCACATTGAAATTTGACATTGAATTGCCATATTTTTTTCCATTTCTATTCCAAATTAAAATAAATGAAAGGGGTCATATATCTCCAGATCAAGGAAATAGGTATCGATCTATTAGTAGTCTGAATACATAGGAAGCTTACTTTTTGAGCTCGGTGTTTACTAATCATTTGTTTCAAGTTTAAGCAAACATAGGGACAAAACTGCATAAAATCATCCAAATTTTATAGCTTACATTATAAAACATTGATGCACTTGATATCAAACGTTTACTTAAGATATGGTTGTTGCTTTTAGACTATGTGTCTCTGATAAAGATGATAGTCATAGACAGAAGAAGAAGAGAATGTTGCAGCTATGAATCTGCCCGACAGGACGTGAAGTTCTACAAAGAACACATGCCAGACCAAGTTACTGCATCCTTCATTGAATATGATAGTGTGAAAATATTCGAAAACAGAGATCCCGTTTTCACAGGCATTAGATAAATCAAAGAATGACATTAACAACAATTGAATATTTAATATATTTTTGTAGAAAATAACACGGGTTATAACTTAGTTATCAGTGTTTTTAATCTATATGTGTAAACATTTAAATATTAGCATATTTAAAACCACAGTATTGTTCAGAAGTAAATGCTTGTTTTATCTCCTGCACAACACATGACGGTAACACTGTTCTGTTGAGAGAGGTATCCACTAGAGATGTAAATAAAAACCCATAGTATACTATACTTAATTAGACGTTAAAATTCTGAAATTAATTCATTATTATATGAATATTTTTTACTATGTAAAAGTTTGGACAAATCAGGTTACTATACCTTGTTTTCATACGTTATAAATATTTTGAAATAGGTAAACATAGAATTACCCCAAAAAAGGTAAAAATTACTCAAATCGGTAAAAAAGGACGCCAATTTTTAAATTTCTACAAACATAAATATGAACAAAAATTTGAAAGGATAGGTCACAAAAGTAAATTATATTTATTCAAAACATTGAAGCAAATTTAGATCGAAATTGAATACTACTTTAATTATAAGTCAGCAGCATTACACAATGAGAATTAGCAAACACAATTTATTGATAGAAAAGGGAAGACATTTAAAAAATCATAGAGTAAAAAGAATATGCCCATCCTGTATTACATTAAAGGATGAAGCTCATTTTATTTTATATTGTAAAAAAATACTCCAAACTATGAGATTACGTTTTAGGAAATGTAGTTAAAAATATGCCAGATTTTAACTCATGACAAAAAAATGAGAAAATAAAATATATTCTCTGCCCATCAGCTTAAAAAAAAGTGGAATGCTTACGGTCCTTTTTAAAACAGGCATTAGAACTGAGGACAGGGAACTTTTGATTGATTTATTTATATTATTATATATGAATAATTTTTTTAGCTTTTTTTACTTCTATGGCATATGCTTTCCTTTGGGTTTATTTTTTTTTATTTTTCGTGTATGTTTTCTTTTATATATATGTTTATATGTTTTTATTGTTTTATATGTTTACGTTACAATTCGTTAATGATTTATACGACAATAAAATTATTCAATTTTATTTTTTTTACCAAGTGTCTGGCAGATCCATCTAATAAAGCGTCTGTAGGCCAGATATCTATATCGTCTGAAAAAAAAGTGTGAAATAATGTCGGTATCTTTGCATGTATATAAGTATTTTTCATCTAATTTTTTGTATAATTAGGTAAAAAACAGGAAACAGTTTTTTAAAATTTGTATAAAAGTTAATGATGCTAATAATAGTTACTTTGATTGTACATTAAGAATAATGAAAGCTACGTTAGTTATCTAAAGTTAACTTTTGAACAAATAAAGTATACATATATGTTTTTTTTTTGTGTGTAGTATTATTACTTCAACATTGATGTGTACCAAATTATATGTAGTTCTAAGGCTGTTTGTTGGTCAGAAACCAACTCGTCTTCTTATTGTTTGTTGAAGCTCAAACCACCAATAATTTGAATCGTAATCTCTAACTCAAACAAACAACTTTCGAGTTTATTGTTTTCTGGTTTGAGTGGCAATTGTGTTATTTAGTTACATATTTGATATAAGTTTAACAAGATGTACTCATTTATAGGTTCATTGTCATCAAAGGGTCCAACATTCTCTATATACTCGCACATGCACACATGCAAGACATGGCGGTTCAGGCAGTTATCAATGAATATCCGGTGTTCTGTTATGCATTGTAATTCATCTGGATGTATATATTTATAGTAAGGTAAATATCAACTCCGTTACAGGTTAATAATTCTGTTTACCTAAATGTCTAATCTAATATATATTTCGAGCATTATCAAGAAAGAAGAGAATTAAACGAAGAGACATATATGCATATATATATATATTTGATAACAAACGATTTCAGAAGCGTATACAGGAATCATACAGTGACGTAGCGACCGTGCGCTTTTCTAAAATTGAGGAAATTATTTCATTCGTCTTCTGAAAAGGACGTGGGCTAGAGTTTTGGCTCATTTTTCTTTACAGTTTAGGCCTAGGGGTTCCAGTGGAACTTTAATTAAAATATTGAAAATGACACTTGTTAAAAACTTAAATTGAAATTTAAGATGAAGTATTGTATAATTCGAGCATTAACATGTATATTTGATAACACGCGGTTTCAAGAAAGTATACACATGATAACACGCGTACGCGATTTAAAAATGCATATTTGATTATTTTTCTCATTTTCAGATTTCACATTTTAGTAATTTTTGGACAAGGTGAATAAACTCATGGTATAAATTGTATACATAAAGTGACACACATTTCTGTTAATGAACAGTACTTTTTCCGGCTTTTTTCCCACAGTGAATCTTTTGACAATATTCAAAAAGTGATAAACAATCATGTGTTCGAAATTCAAGTCCAGGGAAGGATCCATGGATTTTTTAAATAGGGTCTTAAAATGTATAATATAATTTTTTATTGACGATTTTAGGTTAACAAATCATATATATATCAATAAAAAATTGTTGTTTGCCGATCAAAGTCAATAATATCACCAAGTTAACCCAATTTTATTGACAAGAGTTCTGCATGTGCGAAAGATGGTGAGCTAGACCGAGATAACACATCTAAGGGTGCCATGGATAAAAAAAACCTTCGTAGCCATCACATGAGCTCCGAAAGGGAGAGATAGGTGTAAGCAACTTAGAATTTTTTTCCAAGCTCAAGTCAGTCTGAGCACCACCTTTGGTTGACTAGTATGTCAATCACAACACAGATGCAGAGTAGGATCTAAATATCTCGTCCATTATGTTTATATAAGTAGACATTTTCATTGCCTTTATTTTTATCTTCTTTGTCTTCATATAACGATCACCACAAAGTTCTTCCGATCAATTTCTATCGGAACACACCATCATTTTCTCCAGTTAAATTCCAGCTGATGTGACAACATACCAATTCTGTGTTTAATCTTGTTTTCTATGCGATATATATAACTTGTGAAAAACAAACGTCAAATTATGATTTGAACAAACATGGAGGTCTACATCACAAACTCAGGGATCGTGCTATTACTGTTTACATTTTTATTTGGTAAGTTATTGTTTATATTGACAATTCTGCCATTTTTGTTATGGAATTGTCTTTATTAGTGCATTATCGATCCTATAAGGAAGCTAATGTCGCGTCAATGGCGGATAGATTTCTGACAATTCTCGAGATACGAGGTTTTATTGAAAGGAAGAAAGATTTCTAAACATATTTTACTTTGTGTCATCAACGTTGCATTTAGCTTGACACATTAACTAATGATAAAAATTGTTTGTTTGTTCTTTAATAGATGACAACAGGTTGCAATTATGGAATTAATTTACAATACCTTTTGATCGGTCTTTTAGAAATAAATAAAAAAATTAGAATTTCACCGAGGGTAACATAATTTTTTTAAGCCAAACATGTACAGGGAAGCAACTTGAGTACACCATATTCGTTTTAATATGCAAGGCCTTGAAATCTTTTTTTTTTTTTTTTCATTACTGACAAAAAATAAAACAACAATTATTTATGCTAATTTTCTCTGTCTAGATACGTTAAAAATTAAATCAAATTTTATTAGCACCATAATTCAGTGACTCACATGCATAGAAATACACGAAGAGATTTAATTATACTTAGAAGTGTATGCCGCAACTGTCAAGTACATGTATACGGTAACAAAAAGTCGTAGCGGTTGCGATAGAGGGAAAGACGTTTAACTTCCCCTGTCCCAATACTTGCCTTCAATATTTATGAAATGCGCCAAGAAAAGGGAATTTTCTAAAATTAAATAAATTTCTGCTTTTTGAACTATTGTTTATATATTCTGTTGATTTTTTTTTAATAATAGATGGCCTCTAATTTTCAACAAAGATTATAATTCAAAAGTTCGAAACAAAATTGATATAGGACACGAGGTCAAAAGGTAATAGACCTCGTCAAATAAACAGCCACCATATTAAATTGAAATAGTGAAAAATGAGGACTGCACTGTCGCGAATATTGCCATTTCTTGTGCATTAATTGATTTCGTGTCACGATAATTTATATCATCCAAGAAATTTTAAAAACTCCATACTGTATAAGGTATATGTTGAAATAAATTCATTTCTTACTTTCCGATTTACAAGTACGTCTCGTTTTTCAAAATTATCGTATTTCCCTATGGCTATATCGACCTGCTGAGGCCTTCAGAATTTCCCGTATTTCAGCACTGTGACGTCATAAAGAGTTGACCCGACCCTAATATGAGCTGACCCGAATATATCAGCGACGTCATAATGTTTGACCCAACGTTGACCCGAATATATCAGGAAAACATCCGGTAGGCGGATGGCCATTGAAAAGTAAGAAATTCCATTAAGATTGCTAGTTAACAATACGATAAATTTATCATCAAGTTTTCTTCAAACAAATATTGTAAAATATAAGTCGCTCGACACAATATGAAGCTTTTTAGCTCGTTCGCTACGCTCACTCGCCGAAAAAGCTTCAAATTGTGTCTCGCGGCTGATATTTTACGATATACGTTTGCAGAAACCCTGATAATATGTACTTATCAGTTGACATTTTATTACGAATACGCTAATTAAATCGTAGTGGAGCTGCAGTCGGATAATGCATTAGGCTTGACAGTTTATAGCATCGGAAATCAATAAGTCTCTTAATAATAGATGTCGCGGAAAGTATAAACCTGCCAATTATTATTGACAATATTATTTTTTTCTCCCCGTGGGAAAAACGAAACCTGATATTTCTTTCGACAATGCGATGTTCATCAAACCCTTTAAGTTTAAATGTATAAAACTCGACACTTTACACGCTTCATCTGTATACAGACTGTAGTGGGAACACACTATTTTAAATTTATAAGAATTCTTTCGATAAATTTATAAAATAAAATCTGTCATTTTCCTCGGTTTGTAATTCAAGCTTGTTGATATTAGAAGGAATACATCTACTCAAGTGATGATTTTTGCAAAATATATCATTCTTGTCTCGACATAAAACCATGGAGAATACTGCCCAAATTAAGAATTAAGGTTACTTTCCAGTATCCTTATTTCTTTTGACTTATTATTGTGGATTTTAGAATTTGAAATAGTTGCCTATTTCCATCGTAATCTATGTGTACTATATACATGTAATGTATATGAGTGTTTAAATAGAAATTAAATGTATAATTATTTGTTAAGGTCGTGTTTTCTATCTGTAAAGGTAAAGAACTGGGACGATTTGTAAGCATTTTGTATAATGTTTTGGTATCGCCATGATCGAAGGACACACTCGCAAAAAATGGGGGGGGGGATTCATATTTACTCAGTTACAGCAAAAATATGATAATTTGGTACTGGCTGTCATTAATGTTGAATTAATGTCTCATAGACCCAAAGTGGCACCTTTCGGTGAAAACTTTCTTCCAAAGCTATATATTCAGATATTTTTATTTTTTTTACATATATCTTTATTCAGTAACCTAAATTGATAGGTGTTATTAGGAAACCTTAAGAGGACATACACACCGTATATTTTAAATAGTGTAACAGTTTAAAAATATTCAAATTCTTTTTAATTTGCTTTTTATAGGGCCGTCTCTAAGTCTGGACTGTATCACATGCGAATGGTCAGCAGGATCTGACACGGATGCAGGCTGTGTTGCAACCCCTTACAAAGAAAATTCCACAACATGTCCAGAGCCCGAAGGAAACCAAAATTATATTTGTCAGGTAAACCCATAGTTGAAACGATGTTAGAAACAGTACATATGATTTATTGATTGGCTGTTGCTTGCTTAACGTCCACTGGAAAATATTTCGTGATTCTTCAAGACGAGATCCAGTTCAACATTTTATGCAACAAAAAGGGAAACCGATATTGAATGCCACTGTAAAAGAATGGATGGTTGGGTTATGTCGGATAGTTTTGCTTTCTGTAGCAGCCATTAACCTATTATTTTTCTAAAAGTACAGATGTTGTATTTAGCGTGCAGGGAATGTGGCATTCTCAAAAACACGTTACCCGGAGTGGTTTGCAATCGTGATCTCATACGCCCATCCCCCCTCCAACGAGAGGTTCTTCCCATCCGTAGAAACCTAGAGTTCGTCTTGTAGTAAATCAAAACTGCATGGATTACAAAATTCATTGAGTTGAAGGGTCACAGTTAAGAAATAATCAATTATTATCAAAATTGTTCTTTTTTCTGTTCAAATTTAAAATATTTATTGTAAAAAACTAAGTTAAATGTAGATCAAGCAGATTCAAATGGGTTATCTTAATTAAACAAGACATTTTTAATTATTACAGACAAAAATTATATACAGATCAGCAATGAACAACCATTATTTAGCCAGTCTTTCTAGAAAATGTGAACTTGAACACGGGAAATGCGACAATCACTGCAATCCTGAATCTGGCCAGAACTGCTACTCGTGTTGTAACGCTAATAATAATTGCAACAGCCTACCGCTGTCGTCTGCTTTCTTACCAGCACACTTAGCATACAATATAACAAGTACGGCAGCACCGGAAGTATTCAGGACCGGAAGTTGTGTTATGAATTATTTAATTCTTGTTGGTGTGGGTATGGTATTAGTATAATATTTTTGTAACATGTATTATGTAATGTATATGTCTGTTATTTAGTTACAAGAGTTACTACTGTTTATTTATATTTGTAGATAAATTAAGTGTTGATCATGTGACTATTGTAATAGACTAAGAAGCGCACCAATCAAAATAGCCTTTTTAATTAGGAATTATTTTTGTATAATTAAAAACTTTATGTTACAAAAATAAGACACCCGAATTGTTAGAATAAAACTAATTAATATGTATTTTGTATTATTGCATTAATGAATATTTGTTTTTATTAAATACTTAAATGTGATAAAGACATGGAAAGAAGTCCTTTTTGAGATATGGAAGAAGAAAATGATACTGTTTTAGTTACCTTGCTACATTAAACATATCAAACCATTTTTTTTAAAACTTGTGAAAGCTGGATACTTGTCAACATACGAGCAAGTATTATATTATTTATCTAATGTTGTGTAACTGACTATCATAAAAAGACATTCGTGTTTTTTTTTTCTCTCATATTAACGGTCTCAGTTAGGTTATAAGGTGAAGAATTTGCATTGGTCAGTTGGTCTTTATTATTCCTTGCGTTTATATTTACAATTTCGGCTGTTTGGGGAAATTTCAGCTGCCTCATATAAAGTTGTTCTTCATTATTTATAATGCTTTTTTTTTTAATTTCGGTTGGTTTCGGGGGACATCGATTCCGTAATATACAGTTGAGATAACTAATTTTGGATACCCTGTATAAGAGTTTTGAGGTTTTTAGTTTAAAGTGTTATATTTGGCCTTCCATAATTTTTGTCATGAGCATACCTGATGTCGGCTTATCCAGAAATGCAGACAATTAGACAGGTATAATATATGCTGTATATATGCGAACTTATCTCATTACTTGGTGTCCGTCGTTATCGTTTACATTTTACAAAACACTTCCTTCTATGGAACTACTGACGGGATTTTCTCCAAACTTACTCCCAATTATCTTTGGGCCATCTAGTTTCTAAATTGTATCCGCTGTGTCCGCTTTCAATGGAGTATTCGTTAAATTGGTCTATTTGTCGGTTAAAGCTTAATTTAAAGTATAACGGGTACAGGGAGATAATAGTGACCTTCCTTCTTCGAATTAAGAAGCTCTACAAACACCAGCATTTGGACAAAGTCATACAAACACTCCTTACAGGAGCAATTGCCGTTTAAAGGTCATACATGACCATTTTTGCAGTTTTTGGCTCATACCTTGAAAACGATAATGGCTGCGAAACCGGGCTACATGGAAACATGTAAATCAATGTAGTTGAAATGTATAGAATCAAAAGGCCAAGGAGTTTTCATTGGGCGGAAGTTGTCAGATGACTATTTATGTGTGTTATGCCGACCTTTAAACATCAAAATTGACCCTTTTTGCAGTTTTTGACGAAAAATCCATAAAGGAAAACCTGAACTTCTTAAAAGGAAGAGAATCAAAGGGTTTACAGGTTTCCATTATCCATCAGGTCAAAGTCCTCAGATGAATCCATTTCTGTAGTTTGGCATTACATTTTGAAAACAATAATAGCTCGGGGACACTTTAAATTGTTGAAATCAAAAGGCTTAAGCAAGTCTCCATTTCATCAAAGATGTCAGATGACCCTTTACAATTCTTTGTTGCCCTAATTCAAGGGATCCCCACTCCGCTTTCCTCCACATAAATGATATCAAATAACGAAGCAGTTTCAAATTTTAGGATAACAATATGAAATTATTGCAGACTAATATAAACCAAACAAATATGAACTATATTTATATATTTATTTATATATTTAAATTGGCATTTATTTTGGCCACGGCAAATGTACAATACAAATGATAAGACAAAATCAATTAACAATAATCCAATTCAAGCCACCCTGAGAGCAGCGGTGGATCGAATTGAAATTAAACTGTTCAATGTAAAAGCTGTTTATCAATCCACCCTGAGATCAGCGGTGGACTGAATTATAATCAAAATGTCCAATGGGAAAAGTTTCATTCAATCCACCCTGTGAGCAGCGGTGGAATGAATTATAACTGAAAATGTCCACTAAATGAAATTTAACTGTTCGAAATTTATTATTTCATTCCACCCTGTGAGCAGCGATGGAACGTACAAAATGTCAAATTGGTGCGCGTAAGGCTACCTGTGCCGTAATTTGCCGTGACGAGTATATTGTCTTGTCAGAATTTGATAATATCGTGAACTGATCCTGTGATATCCACCAAATGATTGCTGTGTCAGATTAATACATCAGGCGTAGGATTCTAATTTTACACCAATCTACAATTATAAATCTAAACAACAGCAGTATCTATTCAAAACAAAAACTACATGAAAACTAAATACACTACGCATGCAAATGATATAAAAAGCAATATGATTGGGTAATCGGGAGGGTGGGTTAAGACAACAAAATTCAACAAATTCAAGAGCTATTCAATAATTAGCAAAAAGTAAAATTAATACACTTACATGAAAGGCGAACTTATCCCGGCCAAGCAATTTACCGCAATGATCAGCAATGCTGCTGCTGGCCGACAAAAATACCTTTATAATTTACATGTGCTTCACAAGCCAATCAAAATACAGAAAAAAACCACACCTCCCGCGCTGCAATAATGCAATTTATTTTACATTCATAAAATAAATTCAGTTATTGCAGACTAATATAAACCAAACAAATATGAACTATATTTATATATTTATTTATATATTTAAATTGGCATTTATTTTGGCCACGGCAAATGTACAATACAAATGATAAGACAAAATCAATTAACAATAATCCAATTCAAGCCACCCTGAGAGCAGCGGTGGATCGAATTGAAATTAAACTGTTCAATGTAAAAGCTGTTTATCAATCCACCCTGAGATCAGCGGTGGACTGAATTATAATCAAAATGTCCAATGGGAAAAGTTTCATTCAATCCACCCTGTGAGCAGCGGTGGAATGAATTATAACTGAAAATGTCCACTAAATGAAATTTAACTGTTCGAAATTTATTATTTCATTCCACCCTGTGAGCAGCGATGGAACGTACAAAATGTCAAATTGGTGCGCGTAAGGCTACCTGTGCCAAATGAACAGATAACAGAAACCCTGTTAACTGTTCACCGCCAAAGGTGGGGTAGCCAAATAAGCGCCTACAACAAAAAGCCGTGGCCAAAACTAAAACATTTGACAAAAATTCAAAAATACATGTCTGGATATACACGTTGCAACCCTCGAGTAATGGATTCAATTCCCCCACTTATAATGTTTAAGAAGATATCAGTGCCCAAGTCTGAAAGATGTACATTATCACTCAGAAACTGTTCTGCTCTATTAATTGAAATATCGGGATATTTTATGTATCCACCATTTAAATTGTTGACTACTACCTTAGCAACATAACTATTAACTCTTGCCCTAGATCTGTTTAGGTCCATACGTTTGTTAATTTTCCACAATGGACGAGGCAAAATCTGAGACCATACGATTTTTGTAGAAGGAAGTAATTTATTAATAACACTTAAATCCTGTGTAATTTTTTCCCGTAATGTCTTTGGTGAAATGCATTCCAAATCGTTTCCACCACAATGAATCAAAAGAATATCTGGTAGATCAGCAATACTCATCAAATGCTTCACTTTTCTAACCATCTCGTGCCACCTCATTCCACCTTTCCCTTGCCAAAATATGTCCGCATTGATACTTTCTTTTAAACCCAAATGGATACCTTCAGGTCTGGAGCGTGCAGCAATAAAGGCTCTTTTTATGATGGAGGAACCAATAATCCATATACAAACAGGCGTACCTAAAATACTTAAAACGTACTTTAGGATTTGTTAAGTAATTTAAGGTTTATACCAGTTTATGTCCAGGAATTCTTATGTAGGTCTGAAAAGCCCGAGATTTCCATCTGCCCATAATTTTTATATGTTCCTCGGATTCACCTTTAAGATGGTAAAAACTTGCTGCTCCTATGCGAAATGAATGCGATTTGTATAACTTAGTATTGACTCCTAGAAATGTCAACACTTTAGACAAAACTGCCGTAAATTGGTATCTTGTTAGTGGTTTACCCCCAAAATGACAGAAAAATGGGCCTTGTATGTGTGGCCTGTTCTCAAGATAGTTTCGTACATTAAGTAAAGGGCACACTTGACAACCTGTTTCTGGTATAATTATTGTTTTACCAATGCCTAACTGATCCGTTTTTGAAAAGGGGATTGTAAGTTTAATATGGTGTTTGTTTTCCACTATATTTATATGATTTGCATGAAAGACGCGACTTGTATCTCTTTCATTTCCTACTGTCAACTCTCCAACACGCAAAAACCCAAAGAATGCCAAACAAAAGGCGGCTCTAAACAACAGTGTCTCATAATGCGAGGTGCAGATAGCTGGCAAGGATTTAATAATGTTTTTTAGTAAATCAATTGTAATAGGAAGTCTAGTATCCTTTGTCGTTTTTAATCTTTTCATCCCTTCTAGCATTTTTTGAACCATAAAATTAGAAGTAATGTCTTTGTAACCCAAAAGCTTACATTTAAATCCCACTGCCGCCAAATATGTTCTTGTTGTACTAGCTGATTTACCAGTGAGAGATAGGTATGCCATAAATTGTGTTACATGGCAAAGAGGAGGGGGCCAAATTTGGATAAAGTTGTGAAGTTCTAAGAAATTCGAAAAGGCGTCTAGCCCTGTATTATAGGTTCCTCTTGTATTTGTAGAAATTGACGAATTTAACAATCTGCTAGTTTCACCCCTGAGAGCAGCGAGTGAAACTCGTGTGGAACAACTGCTGGTAACATGTCTGCTTGTGGTGCCAAACGTCTGAACTTTCTCCATTGCTTTCGAGAAATAGAATCAGCGATATTATTCAAATATCCAAAAATATGACAAGATTTGTATTGAAAATTATACGACATGGAAAACAATACTAACGCTCGTATTAAGACCATAACATTTTTGCTTTTTGAAGTTTGTTTGTTTATGACAGATACCAAGGCGTTGTTATCTGTCCTGAATAATATTTTCTTGTTCGAGAAATGTTTTCTCCAGATACACATTGCTAAAATGATAGGTACTAGCTCTAAAAATGTCAAATTTTTTATAATGTCAGACATAGTCCATTCCGTTGGCCACTGAAAGTATACCCAATGACCCTGAAAATATGCACCACAACCCAAACCTTCACTACCTGAACTATCTGTGAACAGCTCCAATGAGTCGTTACTAGACCACTCTATATCTTTAAATAAGCAAACCCCATTGAAGGACTCCAAAAATTTAACCCACATAGATAAATCCTCCCTGATAGATTCGGTAATTCGAATGAAGTGATGTGGCTTTTTTACATTTATAGTAGAGTCACAAAATCTTCTATTGAAGGCTCTAGATGAGCTAACGGCCCTTGTACAAAAATTCAGTGAACCGATTAACGACTGCATTTCCCTTAAAGTGACTTTTGTTTTTTGTAGAAAGTATCTCAGTGTGGCCATGAGATTGGAGATTTTGTCGTGTGGAATTTTTACCTTCATTTCTTTAGTGTTTATTTCCAACCCCAAAAATACTAAACACGTTGTTGGACCTACAGTTTTTTCCTCTGCCAATGGAACCCCTAAATCATGACAAATAGAACGAAATGTGTCCATTAATGTTATACAATCAGATGTGTCCTCTGCTCCAGCAAACAAGAAATCGTCCAAATAATGGACTATTGATGTTAAACCACTTTGGTGTTTGACCGCCCATTCCACAAAAGTAGAGAATTTTTCAAAGGTGGCACAAGACACTGAGCAGCCCATTGGCAAACATTTATCAATGTAGAATTTTCTTTGAAACTGAAACCCAAGTAAATGAAAATCAGAGGGGTTTATTCTTAATAACCGAAAAGCGCTTTTCACGTCCATTTTAGCGCATAAAACATCAGTTCCGAGTGATCTTATCATTTCGATAGCAGTATCAAAAGAGGTATACTGAACAGAACAAATCTCAGGATCAATGAAATCATTGACACTATTACCATTAGGATATGAAAGGTGTGTTATCAAGCGCCAGCCTCCATCTGATTTTCGGACAACCCCAATAGGGGACGTAATCAGATTAGAAAGTGGTGGTGACAAAAATGGACCTAAAATCCTGCCCAGTTTAATTTCTTTGTCAATTTTTTCTTGAACGTCAGCCGGATACATTTTTGCAGACACTAAGTTTTTACATGATCTTGGTAATCTTGGACCGCAATATCCTAAACAAAAACCCTTTTTAAACCCTTGTAACAAAAATTCAGCAGCCTTTTTATCGTGATAATGCAACAAAAGACTTTCAAGAGCTTGTATTTTAATTGGTGAATTTCCTAAATCCCATAAATGCTGGATTAAATCTTGGTCTTGGTCCTTGTCCGAACTCTCTAGGTTGACTGTACTGATGTCTGCCTTGAAATTGTTGGCTGGAAACTCTGTTGTATTCTCCGGTACTGCTTCCACCTGGGATTCTCGTTGGTATACGATCTCATCGTTACTGGCCATCTTAGCTGACTCTCTCGGCTTCTTAGACTTATCCACCACCTTTTTTGCTGTTTTACGTTTTGGCATGGTGTTAACTAAAACTCAAATTATTACAGTAAATTAGAGACACATTTTTTTTTTTTTTTTTTTTTTTTTTTTTTTTTTTTTTTTTTTTCCCTCGATAAATGATAATTGTAAATTATTGTTATCCGCGTAAGATTATACGTGTTTAAGATAGCCATGACTTGTCGCTTAAAAATAGAATGCCACATAACACTGGCGCCTATGCATCGTCCTGTTATATGTTTACTGTTACAAATTGATAAGAGATTAAATTTAAAGATCTAGGTTACCGGCCGCCGACAGAAATTTTTTGTTTTTGTTTTTCTCATTAACGTGTAGAGTGTGTTATTTTTAGCTGATTATCAGAATAGTGAACTGTTTCAAGGTTATTCACATTCTTACTAATCTGATTCACATGTTGGAAGCGTGAGAAAACGATCAATTAAGTACTACATAAAATAAATAATAACATTAATTATGAAATGAATGAAATTAAATATATACATACAGTTTGGATGGCACAATCACTAGGTCAAACAAATTGATAGAAGATATATAAATATATGTGAAAAATCATAAAGGTGACCAGCTCAATCAGCTTTTGACACACAGACATGAAACCATATTCGTCAACAGGCAATGTTCAATACATTTAATTTTCTTTGAATCAAACAATCGATCAACAATGCAAACAGTTCTAGGTGGCCGATGCCCAATTGGCGTGATGGCCCACCTCAACAACAATCTTGACTTAACAATATGTGTACAAATTGTATATACTTCAAACAATGTTCAATACATTTAATTTTCTTTTGAATCAAACAATCAATTCACAATCAACAATTCAAACAATTTTAGGTGGCCGATGCCCAATTGGCGTGATGGCCCACCTCAACAACAATCTTGACGTAACAATATGTGTACAAATTGTATATACTTCAAACAATGTTCAATACATTTAATTTTCTTTTGAATCAAACAATCAATTCACAATCAACAATTCAAACAATTTTAGGTGGCCGATGCCCAATTGGCGTGATGGCCCACCTCAACAACAATCTTGACGTAACAATATGTGTACAAATTTTATATACTTCAACCAATATTTATGTGGGTACGTGTACACAGTCGATATAAATGTAATTTCACGAATAAATAACTGAGAAAGTCATCAGATATAAAAATTTTCACTCCGCACAACTTTAATTAATTTAAGTTAATTTTATATTTCGTCGAGCAATCAGAAAGTTTCTTAAGACAACAAAATTCAACAAATTCAAGAGCTATTCAATAATTAGCAAAAAGTAAAATTAATACACTTACATGAAAGGCGAACTTATCCCGGCCAAGCAATTTACCGCAATGATCAGCAATGCTGCTGCTGGCCGACAAAAATACCTTTATAATTTACATGTGCTTCACAAGCCAATCAAAATACAGAAAAAAACCACACCTCCCGCGCTGCAATAATGCAATTTATTTTACATTCATAAAATAAATTCAGTTATATTGTTCATGTTCATATTAGCTTCTTTCTTGCAATTTGGATTTATATTTTTATAATAACATCTCCTATACATTGGCCTTAGCACCATTCTGTAGGTGGCCTATATGATTTCATGTGAGCTACGGGCTCCTAGGAGCCTCTTGTTTTTACCAGTATCTGTTGGTTTGAATGACATATTAGTGTAACATTATGGAATATTAGCTGTATTTGTATTATACATGTGACTAAGTGGATTTTTTTACAAATATGAAAGTGTTTTATGCACGTATCAGGTGCTAATCTTACTTTCTTTGATAAATACACTTCATTGGACATACAAAATGAAACCTTTTCAGAAATAAAAACACTCTAAAATTACATGCAGGTTTACTAGGAATCCTTTAAAAATGTGCATAGTCCCAATAAATCAATCAATAGAGAACCTGCTTAGACACTAAATCTACAGAAATCTTTTTAAAAGGACCAAATATAGATAAAATTAGATTCAAGTAGGAACCTAACCCTCAGAGTACATCAAACTGGAACTTGTGAAGAAGTTTAAATGCCAATCTAATTGAAATTCTACAGGTAACCAGCTTACATAAATTTAAAATGTCCAAATTCATAAGTAATTCAACAAGGAACCTATGTTAATAGATTATGTGTACACAGTAGACTGCCGTATTCCCAAACTATTTAAACATAGAACTATGTAAACAGTGAAGAATTTATTCCTTGCGAATTCATAACTTCTTTTACAGTTAGGTGCAGACATAACCTCTCACTAAGTTAACTTAGAGCAGTTCTGCTGATTGCTTTAGAACTGCTCTAAAATAGAATCATGACTGATTTAGAACAGAATCCTGACCGATTTCGACTGCTCTAAGCTGTCATGGTCAAAAACAGCTCTAACCTGTCATGGTCTAGAACAGTTCTAGTAACAGTCAGGATTTAGAATAAACAAGAAGTCCCGACTTAAAATTTCGGGAAAGTTGTTTGTAACACTATAACTAAAAATACCACACTGAAATAAGGCAGTCGTGGACCAGGACTGCTCTAATTCTTGACCAGGGCTGTTCTACTTCCTGCCCAGAGCTATTATTCTTCCTGACTGCTCTAAAGTTAACTGTACCTGCAAATCTGTGTAGAAGTTTCATTGAGGAACTGTAAACCGGAAAATGTTCATGTCATCTTTTTTTTTGTGATTTTGCAGGTAAAATAAACTTTACACTGTTTTAAATTCAAGAATACCGATCAAATTACAGAAATAAAGTAATGAAACAATCACTGCTTTTATTTTCCTGTTTCATCTATTATAAAAAAAAATATATATAACTGTCTTGACATTTACTGATTTATGGTATTTCTTAATGAATCTGTCTCATAAGTCTAACAGGGAACCAGTGTCTACTGTCTACAGTTCAAATCCCAAACTTAGTCAAAAATAAACTTAAGTAGACAGTATAAATCCTTGAAAACAAATTGAAAGATCTGAACAAGACTTGATGTTTCAATCAGTAGTTTTAATAAGGGGAGATAATGTGCAATGCCCATCGCTGTGGCGACGTAACAAAACTGTGCAATACCTTTGTGTAATAATCAATGCAATTACACAAATGAAGACATTTTAAATCTTATATTAATTCCACTTGGGACCTATACATATCACTGTCAGAAAACATTAATTTTTTTACCATTTATACTGATTTGGTATTGTTGTAAATTGTGCCATGTTACTTTTTGCCAATTTAGGTATGATACATTTTGTCATATTTTAAAATAAAAATTTGCCACGTGAAATTTGTTGATATATTTTTTTTATTTTTCAGTTGAACTTAGTAACAACCAAAGTTACTTAATATTTCATTTGCATTTTGCTTGAAAAGAGTTTTGCCTTTATCTCCAAATGAAAGCTTTGTATAGGTCAGTTTCATCAGTTTTATGCAGAAATATAAAACCTTGAATTTCTCAATGTATATGATAACAGAAGCTGTAAGTTTCAAGTCTGAAAGAAGTATATATATATATAAACTTCTTGGTGTTTTTTTTTAATTTTCAGTTGACTTTATTATATAAATGTAGATAATTTCATGATTGATTTTTTTTCACATCACAACTGCAGAAAACCTGTAAAACTAGAAATGTTCATTTACAGCCACATTGGTTGAGTGGTGTGGTTTGTTTGTCATATAAACTACCGTAATTTTTGGACTATAGGTTGATTTGATGTATAGGTCGAAGCACATTATCGTTGTATTAAAAGTAACAATAGGGGGTCAATTGGGGTTTATGAAAATTTTTAAAAGGAAATCTTAAAAAGGTTGATGCAGTGCATAGGTCGAGCCCAGTGCTTCAGAGGAAAAAGTATCGACATATACACTGAAAATTACGCTAATAAAGATGTTTATCCTATCAGCACTGCAGTTGCGGTTGTAAGTTAAAAACAACTGATGTCAAGATTAGTTCGATTTGGAACCTTAATTGACAAGAATTGATGGTACTCCACCAATAAAAACTGGCTTTCAGTATACAGCAAACTAGAGCCAAACAATTAACCAAAACTTACCTCAATTAGAACATGGGGAAAAAAGTCCATCCGAATTTTCAACTGTTGAAATTTGATTAATTCAGAAAGTTTGGGCATTATGAAGAAAATGGTATACAATGAATTACATAACAAATACTTGAAGGATTTAAAGAACCCCAATCTACTAATCAGGCACACTATGTATCCTTTTCTGGCAGCTTCTGCCCAGTTTGACAACTTTTTAAATAAATTTTGCAATACCAAATAACTGAAATCAGCCAAAAAACTGACTAAAAATCATCCCTGAATAACCTAACCCCGCCACTTTCTCCCTAATGTATACTTTTGTATGATTGAAAAAAAAAACAAAAACATACATGTTTAATATTTTAACCATTATTTATAATATATCATATTCAACATATCAACATTGAACTTTGTCACCCATCACTGAAATCTACTGATATTACAAGTATCACGTTCCATCTCTGTTCACAATCAGACCTTTCTCTCTGTCTCTACTGGATGCCACTTAAACACATGAACACAATGTCAGAGGTCAATTCAAGGTCAGTCGTCCTCATCATCTTCAGTTCGTGTAATGGCATCGCTGGCATTAACTACCAAGGCCAGATCCTGGTTGGAAGATTGCAGTCTTTCTCCTGTGATATCAGAGACATATAATGTGTATTAATCATACTAGTATTCTATGGATTGTTAGAATTGCTAGGCCCTATGTTAGAGGTTTTTACATATTCCAATTTCAAGATATGTTATGAAAGCAATAAGTTATGGATTAAGGATGCTCGGTGGTCATGTTTTGGTCTTTTTGTCAGATGTTTGGAATGCTCAGGTTTTAGCCATTTCTTAAACATGAAATTTTTTGCCCATAAACCCCCACTTTTTCTTTTATAATTCAATCATATATACCCAGTAAAATGGTATTTGACAAAATCTTATGAAATCCTTTTTATTTTTCACACATGTTTGAGAGACTGAAGTTGCAAATGCAAAGACAATGAAAAATCCAGAGAAAACCAATTTCCTGCAAATTTTTAAGGCCTTGTAGATCTAAAATGAGCAAATGAACCTATATTTTTTTCTTGCATATTTGTTTACTATTC
Organism: Mytilisepta virgata; assembly: GCA_028015205.1. Lineage (NCBI taxonomy): Eukaryota > Metazoa > Mollusca > Bivalvia > Mytilida > Mytilidae > Mytilisepta > Mytilisepta virgata. The sequence goes on from CM051510.1 coordinate 4,887,221, forward strand.
TTACGTTCTCTCAAATTAAAACACCAATTTCAAATCCTTTTTATTTCCTATTAGACCAGCGATTATCCTTAAATCCCCAGTATACATGTTTGTACATCAGAATAGAAACAGTAATGATATTTTTCAATATTTATGAACAAGATTTTTACTGTACAACCTACCATGATGTTACCTTAATTTTTCCTGAACGATGGTCGCTAAAATTGTTGATTTCATAATAAGTTAACAATAGACTTCCTCACCAATGTCCTTGACATTGATTACTACTGTCTGGACACCTCAGTTCGTAAAATGGATTTTTCAAAATTTGAATACCTTAATCAATGTGAATTGTCTAGTCAATTGGGTGAAAGATGCAATGAGATAAGTCGTAACTGAAACAATTGAAATTACCTAATTTTGTTCATTTCTTCCAGAGAAACTAAAAAAATTATGCCTATTGAATTTTCAAAGTAAAGGGGAGATAACTCATCCTATGAGATTTTATAAATTAAAGTCATGCAATTTGCACAAAGTGCATTAAAAATATTTAGGTCTGAGTTGATTATTTCAAATTAATGTTTTTTTTTTAATTTTCAAGTGCACTAATTTTTCTTTTGGAAATTCCCCATTTAGAATCAATTATGAGGTATAAAAACATAACCTTTATTTTATGCTTTCTCGGACAACACAATTATTAATTTTATTAAGGTATCTGGACCATAAATGACCACGTGATTATTCAAAAGTTCCCCGATGTTCCATACAACGCAACTGAAATGACCTCGGTAATTATCAACAAACTTCAGAAATGTCAATATAACTAACTTATTTTTACAGACTCTGCATATAAGCAACAAAGTGTGTTTCAACTTGAAAAAAATATATATACAAAATCCCAGTTTTAAATTGTTTGGTTCAGCCATTCACGGTCAAAACGAGATACAATTTTCGATCATTAACTGTTATGGTCCGGATACCTTAATAGAATATTTCACCCATAGGGGTCAAGCTATATAATCCTAGAATAAAGTCAATATGTGAACATGGATATAACATTAAGGTACAAATACATAATACAAACATAGAATCTAAGAAGATGTAACCGACGACGTGGACCTCATTTTTGCAATTCTAATGATTGCTTTATAAAGTCTACAAACAAAAGATTGTCTAATAATTCTTACGTTTAGACTTTCAAAATGTGAAAAATCCATTTTCTGAACTCATGTGTCCAGACAGTAATATTAATACTGTTTCTGTTTTCATTCTATATATGAACATGGTGGAAGAAAAGGAGCAGATTTTTTAATGCTGTTCTTCATTTAAAAGTCACAGTGATTCCTTTAATACAGAAAAATTCTGTACCCCAACAGTTCAGGATGATCTATGACACAAGTTAAACTGAGTGTTTAGTATAAGCAAACATGGTAACCTAAGAGTTTTGCTTAGGTTAAATACTATGAATAAAAGGTAACTTCCCTTTATGAATTTAAGTTTTAAAATTAGAAATGAGTTATCTCTCTTTCATCACAGCTAGATACTCATCTTTCATTTTCTAATGTTTCTGAGTCAAAATTTCAACTCTGGCCTAAAAAAATGGTTTTGCTTGGGTAACCTGACCCAAATATAAAATTTGATTCAATATAACTTCTTTTTTTTTGTAGTTATTAATTCCTATACAAAGAAAGATGATCAAAAAGAAAAAAACGACCAATTTTTAGGCATCACTTTAACCAAACAACAACTTTCCTTAGTCCTAAAAACATAACTGTCATGATTTCTATATAAACATGTAAACAATTCTGTTCATGGATATTTTCAATCCTTACTTATTAATTCAGCTATAGCTCTCTGTGTTCTTCTTTCCAATTTTTCCAATTTTTTAGCAACGTCTCTTTTCAAGTCCCAGTCTGGTTTTCTAGGGGCAATATTTATCAAGTCCTATAAATTTAAATTGCAGAATATTTAAAATTATATAAAAAAATTTCATCTATTTATCAGATTTTTTTCGGTGAATGAGATTTAATACTTAAAGAGATAAAAAGCTTTATACACTATATTTCATGTTACAAAAAACTCATGATTACTTTTCGCGAAATAAACTTTTAGCTTAAAAAATGGGTGTGACCTGGATATATTCAGGCCAATGTTTGGTCAAACAGTACAAAAATATTGATATTTTCAGATAAATCTAATGTTACTGAAGCTTATCCTTTTTTAAAAGAAGAAAAACTCCAAAATAAAATCTGTGCAGTTTTTCATACATTGGTACTTACCACCTCCTCTACAACTTCTTTGATCTTAGTGGCTTCTAATTGTTCCTTCACTTTCTCTGTCACTGTAAACATACATAATAATTATATCATAATTAGTCTAAAGACTAAGTTCTATTCATTCTCAAGCTGTAGATTTTTTGTATTCCAAATTCAGGGTTAGTAATTCTGTTTAATACAATGACAAACCGAAAAGATTTCAGAAAAATAATTTTTAAACATAATGTGTAAATCAAAGTAGAGTCAACAACCTGATTGTTGTTATATCACTTCGTACAAAATGTACAGTTAAAATAAACTTTTCAGTTCACTAGTGAATTACACGTATTTTCTTTCACTAAAAAATATCTGGAATTCACCATCCAAAGAGAAGTGACATATACCATTTACATGTGCATCAACTAAATGTAATAAGTATACAGTCAAAGTTTAACATGAACAATTTACATATATTATTAAGGATGATCGCTGGTCTAATAGGAAATAAATAGGATTTGAAATTGGTGCTTTAGTTTGAGAGAACACATGAATAGTAAACAAATAAGCAAGAAAAAAATATATGTTCATGTGCTCATTTTAGTGCTACAAGTCATTGAAAAATTGCATGAAATGGGTTTTCTCTGGATTTTTCCTCAACTTTGCATTGGCAACTTCAGTCTCTCAAAAATGTATGAAAAAATAAAAAGGATTTTATAAGATTTTGTAAATTACCAATTTACAGTATTTTTGATTGAATTATAAAAGAAAAAGTAGGGGTTCATGGGCAAAAAAAATCATGTTTAAGAAATGGATAAAACCTGAGGATTTCGAAAATCTGACGAAAAAACCAGAACATGACCAGCAAGCATCCTTACATATAACATTGATATAAACCCATTTACAGTCTGTGTTATACTTATAAGTTCATTATCTTTATCCTGATATCAAGCCATTTCTGGTCTGATAACAGGGGTAGAATAAACCTGAGTTGTATTAGGGTAATGACTAATAAAGTCTACTGGTACTTGTTTACATGAAGAGCATGGGTAGCATGTTAAATGTGATGACATTTAACACATTTTCACGACAGCTGGATTTCAAATTTAATGCATGTTTCGCATATAAAAGGACAATTTCATGATAAAGACATTACAAAGGCTTTGTCCGAAAATATAAAATTTATTTGGGATTTGAAACATGGGAAAAAGGCTCCCCCAAATAAAATATATACCAAAATGATAATGTATTTTATATTTATGATGATATTATATAAATTTATTGCACATATACTGAAATCAATACCAATGAGATAAATATGTACACGAAGCACAAGTCTTTGATTTTACTATCAAAGGGAAGAAACTCTTACCATCTTCAGGTTTTAATGTTGGTAAAGTTGATTCTTTCAAATTCTCATCTTTTGGCTTGTAGCTTCTAAAAACAGGTCTGAAAAAGATTAATTTAGTAAATCGTTACATTAACATCTATATTTTATAGGAAGTAAGATGTGAGAAAAAATGGACATGAAGTGAAGTTACAAAGACAGCACAAAGTCACTATATAACAAAACAAACATTTGTTTCTACCTGAATCAGTCACACAATCCATTAGGTCAAGAAAACAATATGTTCCAAACGTACATGTAATCTCTACAATGAAAAGTCACGCAACACTCGAATAAATTTACCTGGTATTTTCTTTGAGACAATTTACAAAATTAACAAATCACAAGGAATATTATACAGCAGTGTTATCTTTCTTGTAATTTTGCCGACTTCCGTCACAGCTACTGGACTTTGCAGCTGATTTAGCTAGAAACGAACATAACAGGGTTCTCACTAAGAATTTTTCAGAATGGTGAGTCCCAGCTAATTTTGATGAGTCCCAGGACTCATCGCCACTTTTTTAACGTACACTCCTGCATGATTTTGACCATGGTAGGCCTATTGTACTATTGTTAAAGTTTAATTAAAATCATGTGCTGCCTTAAGAATATAATTTGAAATTTCAAAAAAAAAAAAAAAAAAAAAAAAATGGACTTATGCAGTGGTGCTCCGAACTTGGAAGAAAATTTCTGTTACAGATATGAGCAAAAATCTTTTCACCTTTTGACACAACTTATTTATTATTGCCATTTTATTTTGTAATATTTATTTATGTATAATCTTTACTATTATTTTTTCTCAAACATACTCTTAAAATCCCCCAATTGACATTGTTTGAACACCTTAATAATCAATATTGACAAAATTTCCATTTGTGCATAGATAAGTCAAAATCCGCTAAATTTATTTTTAAATGAGGTCTGTAATAAACACTGTGGCCATTGAAAAATCACGAGAATTCCGACTGCCGCCATTTTTTTAGCTTACTTTTTGTCATTTCTTTCCCTTCCCCCCTTTGATCTCCAAGAAAACAAAAAAATGGCGGCTCAAGATTTTTAATGAAAATAACGGTCTTCAGACGCAGGTGATTAGATTTACATGCGTCCCAGGGACGCATGAGTTTGAAAGATGACGCGTCCAGTCAAATTTTAGCGCGTCCAGGACGCATGTATGCGCCTTAGCGAGAACCCTGTATAAATCACAGATTTATGAAACATAGATGATCACTGTTGCAAAAAATTGATGCAGACAATAAAGGCGAATATTTAACTAATTAATTAATGTATGACGGTCATATGGAAATGGCGTCCAAATGAAAATTAGGATGGGATTGCACAGGGAGGTGAGCGATGTAGGGAAGAGAGTTGCAAACGTCTCTCTTATACTGTGTCAACATAGGTAAACATACAGAAGGAGCCAAAATCCGGAAATCGGGATGGATGGATGAATTGTTGTTTAATGTCCAGTAGCAGCCAGGTGCATATCAGGACGAGAACATGTTGATATGATAATGAATATGATCCCTGCTTTGTACTAGACCGACACGCTGATCCGGATTTTTAATGTGCTAGCTCACAAGGTACCAGTCCGTAGGAAGACATATCACCCCACTCGGACACATTTTACTGACTCCAAGTCGACCGGTAGATCCTTACCCTTACTCCTAGATGCCATGTGCTTGGCAGAGAAGCAGCAAATACCAATTTTATGTCTCTGGTTTGACCCGGCCGGGGATTGAAGCCGTGACCTTCCGCACTCGAGACGAGCACGCTACTATGAGACTACCGAGGCGGTTCCAGAAATCGGGTAAAAATTCCATATCTTCTATAGGAATATATCAGGATAAAATTTGTCAAAATAAGGAAATCTGGCTAATTCCGGAAAAAATTTAGGTATGTGTCATTCGACAAAATTTGGAAATTTGATCACAGATATTTGGGGCATGGACCGCCCTTTTTGGGTACCAATGTAAAAAAAAATATAAATTTAAATTTTTTCCTATATTTACAATTTTCTAAATTATGTAGACATATAACAAGTCTCATAAACCCATTGCTAGCCGATTACAATACTTTTTGTAATATCCACATGAACCCCAACTGAAATGAAAAGTAGGTCATTCACAGAGGATAATTACCCTCTCCTTTTTCAGTTGGGGTTCATGTGGGTAGTATTAAAGGTATTGTAAATGGCTAGTTATGGGTTTTTGAGACTTGATATAGGACTAAAAAATTTAGAAAATTGTAAATAGTAAAAAAAAATTTTTTTCATTGGTGCCCAAAAAGAGGGTCCATGCCCCCAAATACCTGTGCATTTGATTTAAGCTATTATCTTGTGATATTGTGTTTATTTCTGTCATAAAATGTTGAATAATTAAAAAATAATATGACAATGAAGGTAGGGGGTATTGAAGAGAAAAGGGGGAGGCAGACGAAAAAGGGGGGAATGCAACACACTAAATGATAGTAAAATTAATTCCCCGGGTGCCTGTGCCTGTGGTCAGTCACAGTGTGTAGCTTATGACTTATGTTGTAAGTTTGATTTAAATTTACTTTGGTAATTTTTCTGAAGTTTCTGATTCGTTTTCATGACCATCAGATTCTCTTTGATGTTTTCCTCTCAAAGCTTTTAATCTTTCTTTCCGTTTCTGTGCTTCATCTGCTAAAGATCCAACATTAGACATATCAATTTATCAAAATATTTCAATGTGTCGATTGTGTACACCGAAAACAAGGGAGAGCATCGTGAGACAAACGCTCGAAGGAAATGGAACTACGGCCTCTCGGCCCAGATTTAAATCGGCCTTCCTTCGCTTAAATTTGGAGATACATTTAGGATTAGGGTTTCATTTGGTAAAGGTTAGGGTTTAACGTTAGGATTAGGGTTAGGGTAGTAAAGGATACCCAAATATAAAGTGAGACCCCTAAAGTAAATGAAAGTCATGGGACTACATCTGTTTCGACCATTTTGTTCTCCGGCATTTCCAAACGAACATTTCAAACACCTCTTAGTAGCTGAAAAGATTTTAAGTTATATACAAATCAAATTTCTTTTAATCTGTAATGTGAGTTTATTTATTTATTTTATTTATCCTAATTTTAAACCCCCGGGTTTAAACCGAAGAATTTTCAAATTTCAAATGTCAAATAGAGTCCAACAGTGGACTATCATCAAGACATAACAAGGAGCAAACAATAACATAAGATATACAATGAATACATGTCAAGTAGTAAAATCGAATAAAATTGGATTATTCCCCTTTGTATATTTATCTTCACGCATTATATATATATATATTCCAAATATGGCAATTTAACAAATATCAATAACTTTCCTTCACAAAATAAATATGATTTTTGTTGAAGTGGAAAAATATAATTAACAGGTTAAAATTATCGTTGACTTTCCTTCAAAGATTGGTTTAACTTGTAAATATTATATATTCAGATATCTTGATTTTACAAATATTAATATCATTACTACACGAAATAAATCTAAATGTTTCTAGGTCTGAAAGATGATAACGCTATTTTAAAAACCGTCTTATATAATATTTCTGACACCCTCTGAAAATACCTTAGCCTGAAAATTAGCCTAAGTAACACCAATAAATACCTAAAAGGTAGTACTCCAAAATACCTTTGGAAATGTTCACAACCGAAAACATTATTTTTCAAATATGTTGAACCTCTAAATCATGCCTTGTTTAAACATTCAGACTTTTATGAAATGATATGGATAAAACAGAATATAGGGGCAAACTGTAGTTGTTGTCTTATATCTCAAAAACTAAAGCATGAACAGGAAAACTGACGCGGTAGAACTGTTCATTAGGTCAAGATCTACGTGGCAAGATACTTTCAGACGAATCGGTCAACCATTTGTTGTGTTATTGCCCCTGAATTGTTAATTTTAAGGAATTTTTTGCAGTTTTAAGTTATAATCTTGAATATTATTATAGATGAAGAAAAATTGCATACTATCCCCCCCCTCTTTATATGTTATATTAACGGTGTAGCGTAAAATTTACAAGTCCGTAAAAAATGGCAGTTCCGTTTCCGGTTTCCGGTTTGTCTTTCGAATTTTACGCTGCTTACTGTAAATTTCGCAAGTCGTCGTAAAATTCACAAGCTAGTTAGAAACACAAACTATTCTGTTAATTTTAACATATATACAAAGGACTACAAACCGTTTACACAATATTGAATGAATTAGTACTTACTTAACTTATGAATGAATGAAATAAATTATAAATATGCTTGTGTCAGCTTTGAAAAACAAAAAACATCGGCGCTCAGGATCGCGGCGTTGTTTTGTTGGTTTTTTTTAAAGCTGCCACAATCCGTTTTCGATATAACATTGGAAGTCAGAAGCCTACAAATTTGTGATAAACAGCTCAAATTCCAAGATTTTTTGGGATTTTTGTTTTGTTTTGGGGGGAGGGGGACTGTTGGCGCTGTCCGAGGGATCTGCAAAATTAAAAATAAGCCAAGTCGTAAATTAACAGGTGTATGGAATATGGTAGAATTAAAATAGGTCTAGATTTATAACATTCTATGAAAAGTCGTGAATAAATCTAGAAGAAGAAAAATAATAACTTTGCTCAAAGCTACAATGAAAATGCAATACTGAATTGCTCAGCAACATACAGTAAAAGGCCTAAAAGGCATGAAATACTACAAAAAGTAATTATTATACCACACTATGTATTAATAAAGGGAAATAAAATACTTCTCGACATATTTTGTTCATTTATTGTCCAAAAATATACCAAATTCCATTAGAGTCACAAATCTTAGCCCTTAAAAATTGCAAGTCTCCCTATTGCTCTCCTTATGGCTTTCAAAATATCAATGTGTATGACCATTTTATGCTTCAGAAATTCATTATTATACCAAATTTGGTATTAATAAAAGAAATTTATATAATTCTTGAAAAACTTTGGTCAAATATTGTCCAAAAATATACCAAATTCCATCAGATTTACTTATCTTAAACAGTAAAAATTCCAAGTCTCTCCCTGGGTTTCAAAATATATATGTGTATAGACATGAAATGCACCAGAAATTAATTATTATACCACACTATGTACTGGTATTTATAAAGAAAATTAATATACTTCTCAATATGTTTTGGTCAAGCATCATCCAAAAATATACCATAATCCCATCAGAGTCAAATGAGGCCATAATAAATGCAAGTTTCCTCTTGTGTTTCAAAATATCAAGATGTTTGGATATGAAATGTTTCAGCAATTCATTATTAAACCCAGCTATGTATTAATAAAGGGAATTTATATACTTCTAAACATATTTTGGTCAATTATCATTCAAAATTATACCAAATTCCACCAGAGTTACAATTCTTAGGCCGTAAAAAATGCAAGTCTCCCCCTGGCTTTCAAAATATCAACATGTTTGGACATGAAATGTTTCAGAAATTCATTATTATGCACAACTATGTATTAAAAAAGGGAATTCATATATTTCTCAACATATTTTGGTCATTTATCATCCAAATATATACCAAATTCCACCTGAGTCAAAATTCTTAGGCCATAAAAAATGCAAGTCTCCCTTTGATTTTCAAAATATCAACATGTTTGGACATGAAATGTTTCAGAAATTCATCATTATACCTGACTATGTATTAATGAAGGTAATTCATATACTTCTCAACATATTTTGGTCATTTATCATCCAAATATATACCCAAGAAGAGACTTGCAATTTTTACGACCTAAGATTTTTAACTTGGGTGGGATTTGGAATATTTTTGAACAATAAATGACCAAAATATGTTGAGAAGTATACTAATTCCCTTTATTAATACATATGTGAGGTATAATAATTAATTTCTGAAGCATTTCACGTCCATACACCTAGAAACTTAGTGACTCAAGACTAGACTTGCAATTTTTACGGCCTAAGATTTGGAACTCTGATGGGATTTGGAATATTTTTGAACAATAAATGACCAAAATATGTTGAGAAGTATATTATTTCCCTTTATTAATATATAGTGAGGTATAATAATTAATTTCTGATGTTTTTTATGTCCATACATCTAAGTATTTTGAGACCCAAGGAAAGACTTGCAATTTTTACAGCCCAAGATTTGGAACTCTGATGGGATTTGGAATATTTTTGGACAATAAATGACCAAAATATGTTGAGAAGTATACTACTTCCCTTTATTAATACATAGTGAGGTATTATAATTAATTTTTGAAGCATTTCATGTCCATACACCTAGAAATTTAGTGACTCAAGAGGAGACTTGCAATTTTGTCGGGATAAGATATGTAATCTGTCAAGTATTAAATTTGTTCTAATATTTAGAAATTTCTATGGTTACTCATATAATTTGTTGAAAACCTTGCTTATATTATGTACTTATACCATACAAGACATTGTGTTCATTGAATTATTGAAATGTGGGGAAAAAAAATTAATATATGGTAAGAATACAGGAATTTCAATAGTGTTAATGTTTCATAGACAGTAAGGTATACTTTTTGCCATAAAGAAAACATTTTATCAGCAAATTTGATAAAATTTGGTAAAAAATTTGCAATTGTATTGTATTTAGGATATACAATATATCCTACAGTTTAGATAAAAGAATTGAAAATAATTATCCTTCTTGTTTTGACAAAACTGAGCAATTTAAGGCATTTCATGCATGAAGTCTGTCAAGTATTAAAACTGTTCTTAAATTTTGAAAGTTCTATGGTTTTTGACATAAATTGAAAAAAAACCTTGCTTATATTATGTACTTATACCATACAAGTTGCCAAGTTATTTGAATCATTGCAAATGTAAGAAAAAAACTTTTAATATACGACAAAAATACAGTAATTCCAATAGTGTTAATATTTCATAGACAGTAAGGTACAATGTGTGCTTTAAAGCAATTTTTTTGTGTAAATTTATAAAAATATGGTAATAAAAAATGTTGGTGTCCTATGTGTTATGAGAATGAGAAAAATTAAAATGTCCAATGAAATAGAGTAACCAAAAAAGTGTTTGTCCCCATGGCCTTTTGAACCGGTGTCAATTCCCTGATAAATTTTGCCCGGTCCCTAACTACAGTTTGATGGAGATATATTTAAAAGTGACGAAATCTGTATTAGAGTCAAAAGCTACATTTTACATAGCTCTTGAAGTTCATGAAAATGTATGCAATGCCCAAAATGCAAAAGAAGCCAAAAACAGCATGCTAGGTGGCTAACACGATGACATTAAGCAAATTGTGATGGCAGAAATGTTTTACATACAATTTCTTAATTGTGAAGTGTACACATGTACTACATTCAACTGGATACTTGTCACATAGTGTACATGATCCTTTCTTGGGTACAAGCAGAGATGGGGAAAGGAAAAAAATTTTTTTTTTTTAAGTTTATCCTATTATTGATATCACTTGATATATTTTTATTTCTGTGTCTGATAATTTAATTACCATTAATCAATTTATGTGTGAAATAACAGCTGTACTTGCCCAGGAACTGTATATGAAGTTATTATTATATGATCCCTGACTTGCCTTATTTTGGCCAAGTAAACAACTACAGTACAATCAATTAACATATTAAATTCTATTTTGACCACTATAAGACATAGCTATCAACAGTATTTTATTCATGTTTATAAAAGCCCTGATAATCTACAATTCTTTTAAATTACATCTATATAGACAGTACACATAAACAGGATAGTATTATATGATCCCTGACATAAATGAGTTCCCGCTTAGAAATTTTCCTATAAATTACATATAAAACCACAATTTTTCAAAATTTTGTCCTCAAGTTATTAAACATTCGGGAATTAATCTTGAGTTATTTCCTCAAATATTGGTTAAAAGTATATTTTCCTATCAATTGTTAATATAACGGAAACGGTTTGTGAAAGTGAAACTTCCAATTTTTACACAGGAAGTGGTTTGAATATTTGCACATGCGTGCTTGCATTTTTTACGGAACTTGCGATTTTTACGATACAACGGAAATTACTTGCGAATGTCACGTGACATTACCCTACTCCTTTTCTAAGATTGGATAATGAAATATTTTGCATTCTCGCAGATTTTGATTGTCAAATGGGTTTGCTGCACTGCTACTGTACAGATTTTGTCATATTGTACCCTAGTGACAATATCGATTTGTTTATAAACTCGGCGTTTTGTTCAATGTGGAAGCTCAATTCAATTAACAGAAACCATCTTACGTTGTACGTACACTTGTCAGGGGTGGTATGTATAATTTATATTTGTGACAAATATTTGGCATTAACTTTTGACTCGAACCACATCATCCGGGTTAACGGGGTACAACTACCAGAGAGTTCATTGGCGTTCTTAAAACCTTATTCATGTATTCAATTATTTGGTATGATAAGTTTTTCCCGTTTTTGTAACTTCTCTTGTTTTAGTTAATCAACAGCAAATAATAAATTCATAATAAAGTTTTTGGTGTTTAGAAGGGAAGAAACCAGGATGGTGTTTCGGCTTTTTGGTACAAATAAAGTGGTATTTAAGGGAATGCGATACAGTCGACAGATACCTCAACTGATTTATTGCTTAGATTTTAGCATATGGTCAATTCTTATACATACTTTTCATATACGCAAGGAAAAACATGCCACCATGTCTTATTTTCTAAAGATATTTAACCCTGATTTTCATATATTTTTGCCAGAGGCATTTCATTTTTTTCATTTTGTCAAAACGTTCTCAAAACACTGCATAATGTTGACTTCAAACGATGACTTCAGCGGTTCTTTTGTAAAATATTTCCAAATATATACACAGTGTTCTCTCATAAATTATTGGTGGCAAAGATAGATAAAATAATTTAAAAAATATGCAAATTTTGGTTAACTAAGGAATACTGATGATCATTTGATATCTTCAGATGATACTAGCAAAAACTCATCTTCTGATTTTTTCCTCAAATTTTAGTATAATTTGTTTGAAGTAATAGTCTCATGTTTGCAAGAAATAGAACAATTATGTAAATAAATAAATAAATTGATAATAAAATGCTATTGCAGCTCTTTGTGTTTCAAAAAAATAAAAAAGTATTAAATAAATAAAATAAATAAAAATATAAATAAATTAAAAACCAATTGTTCAGAGAACAATTGAAGGTCTTTCCACCTCAATTGCAGATTTGTTGATAAAAAAAATGAGGTTTAAAATGTAATTGTTGGTTTTAGAGCATAGCTAAACTTTCAGTGATTTCAAAGATATATGGTTCTATGTACTGAAATAAGGGAGGTATTATGCTACTTCCCGTATTACAAATATCACTTCTGGTTTGATACGATAGGTAATTTCACATTTTTTAAAAAAATATATGGACTGCTAGTTTGAATAACTAAGAAAAATGTTTATTTCTGGTTAACTAAATGTTTGTGATGAATTATACTGTTTTGCACTATAAACATCAAAAACGGCATTAATGTGACCTTATAAATTGACAATTCTAGACGTTTTCATGGGTTGTAACATTGTCACATTAATTAACATTCCAATATATCCAAAACGTCTAAAAACGTCTACAGAAATAATAACGTTGCCAGAAATGACGTCATCAAAAGTAGTGCCTGAATTTCACGCTTTCAATAGCTTTAATTGCTTTAAAAATCGGAAAAAAACTTATAAAGTGTGAAAAAATGCAAAATACGTAATAAAGGTCATGACCTTGACCTTTGACTTTGTGACCTTTTTCAAGGTCATTGGTCGTTGAGGTCATTTTAGAAGACCCCATGCCATTATTATGTACCATTGTCAAGTTATAAACGAAAAACCTTAAGTTTGAACGTTGTAGGCGCAATTACTCTCAAAAGATGACGTCATACAACTTGAACTCAAATGTAACAAAGTTACGCATCAATGTCCTAAACATTTCCACCATTACATTTCCTTGGCTATCCACAACCATTTCAGAGGAGTAGTGATAACAAGCAAATGTCAAATAATAGAACTTGACCTTGACCTTTGACCTTGATGCCAATTTGAAGGTTATCAATCCCTGATGTTAAAACAAAAGACCCCATGCCTTTATCATGTACCATTGTTGAGAAATAAACGAAAAACAAAAATTTAAACATTCTAGGGCAATTACGCCTATAAAATGACGTCATACAACTTTTTCTCAAATGTAACAAAGCTAGGTCTCAACGTCCTGAACATTTTCTCCATTACATTTTATCAGCTATCTTTTACCGTTTCAGAGGAGAAGCGATAACAAGCAATCTTGAATATAATTATAGATAAAGAAAAACTGCATACAGCAAAAATGTTCAACAAAGTAAGATCTTCAAATAAGTTAACATGACCAAAATCATTAATTGACCCCTTATAGGAGTTTTTGCCATTTCAAAACAGCGTCCGGCGTTTACTTTCCTTAAAGATCTTTTCCTCTGAAACCCCTGGGCCAATTAGGTCCAAACGTTTGTGGAATGGTCCTTGGGTGGCCCCCTTTCAAAATTATGTCCGGCATCCCCGACTTTCAACAAATATGACTGCTGTGACTAAAAATAGAAAAAGGGGGATGAATGTTTAAAATCTTCAATGAAACTACATGGCCGGTTGGAAATAAAGCTATCAGTAAAAGCCCTTACATTGTCCTTTTTCAGATTTGTGTCTGATGACCCGGACTATCAACCAAGATGACCACCACAGCAAAACTTAAGTTTAACATAGTACCTTATTTGAAAATTAATTTAAAAATCTTGCCTGAAACCACTGAGCCAATTAGAACTAAAGTTGGAAGCAATGGTCCTTAGATGGCCCTCTTTCATAATTTTGTCTTATGACCCAGACTATCAACCAAGATGGCCGCCATCCCACACGTTTTGTGAGATCTCAATCCCCCCTATACCTCTAGCCAATGTGGAATAAACAAATACACAGCGATATACATAGTAAAACTCAGTTCAAAAGATGGCAGAGTCCGATGTTTAAAAAGGTAACAGAAGAAACTAAGCAGAATGACAATGATCAATATATATTAACAAAGGACTACTAGCAGTTACTGACATGCCAGCTCCAGACTTCAATTAAACTGATCGAAAGTTTTCGTTTATATCGTATAGATAACCAGCCACATTCCCTCCCGTTAAGGGTTTGGTATCATACCATCATAAATTATACGAGAAGAACATAACACGTATCATGCCAACAACTGGTTTTAGAATAATGTGTTTATTTCCGATCCAAAGTCCCTATGAGTGAATCAAAATTAATTCCAAAAATGCCATCTTTAATGACTTGACAACAGTGTCGTAACTATATCCTATGTTGATAAGTCCGTTTAAAGGTTTGATTCGCTTTTCATGTGAATGACGACATTTTTGTGCTTTGTATAGAATATTACTATAAAAGATGGGATGTGAAATACCTGTCAGAACATAGAAGATGTTTGCAAGTTGATTTATATTTACGAATGAGGTCCTTGTACCGATGATACAATTTAGTAAACGTTTTGACAATTAAATTTGTGATATCGAAATCCCTGGCGTAATAATTTTTCAGTAATACATAGATTTTTTCGTTAAAATCAAATACGTTGTTACATACACGAGGGAATCGAACAAGTTGAGATATATTAACACCATGCGATGGTGCCAAGGGAAGTTCCCATCTAAAAACGGATAATTAACAATAGGAAATGAAAAATCATGTCCCTATCGTAAAGTGTAGTATTAAGCTTCCCTTTAGAGGTATAGATATCAAGATCCAGGAAAGGGTCGTGTCCATTGTTAGTATTAGCTTTATTTAAAGTAAGTTCACCAGGATAAATCTCTTTAGTGTACATACTGAAGTCGTCATTATTGACAGTCAAAATATCATCCAAATATCTAAAATTGTTATTAAATGTTTGTATCAATTTAAGATATATAGATTTCTTTTTTTATATTTTCTAATATCTTGGACGGATAATTAATCTTTTTTTTTTATCTGAAATAACAAATGCATCATTTTCTAAAAGTTTGAATGTTTATACGGGATAAACTTTAACAATTTAAGGCAATGTTTAGACTATAAACACATCAGGACAGCAACATAGTACAAAGTGCATGTCATTCAGGTTGTTAAATTTTACTTTAATTTGCTGTTAGCTTAAATCAGATGTGTGTGTTATCCAATGGGGTTTGGGTGTGTCTGGTATAATTTTTGAAAATCTGCTTTTCCGACAGTCAAACAAGCGTTTATCGTAAATTATTTGATTGTTTAAATCAATGGTAGAAGTGTTGATTAAAACGTGCATTTATTTTCCAAGTTAAAATCCTATTATTTTATTATTTTAACTTTTCCGAAATTTTGTTGTAAAAATATATGAAGTGTGTGGTTATCTGTTGAAAACATATGGAGTGTGTGTGTTATCCGTCGAAATTTTGGAACTGTTTCGAAGTTTTTGCAATAACTGCACGCTTTCTAGCAATACAAATTGTGTATTTTAAAACTAGACTGAGGTTATCTGATATTGGGTGCGCTACGTCAGTAATTAATTTTAATTGATATAAACAGGTAAATACGACCAATTATGATAGACTATTACATCCGATGTGTGTATATCCATCACGTGATCTTGACTGTAAACCCCCCCTCCCCCCTGTATACGTTATATTAACGGAAATTACGTGCGGATGTCAAGTGACATTACCCTACTCCTTTTCTAAGATTGGATAATGAAATATTTTGCATTCTTGCAGATTTTGATTGTTAAATGGGTCAATTCAATTAACACTCATCATCTTACATTGTACACTTGTCAGGGGTGGTATGTACATATTATCAGGTTTCCTGCAAACGTATATCGTAAAATATCAGCCGCGAGACACAATGTGAAGCTTTTTCGGCGAGTGAGTGTAGCGAACGAGCTAAAAAGCTTCATATTGTGTCGAGCGGCTTAAATTTTACAATATTTGTTTGAAGAAAACTTGATGATAAATTTATCGTATTGTTAACTAGCAATATTTCTTACTTTTCAATGGCCATCTGCCTATAACCGGATGGTTTCCTGATATATTCGGGTCAACGTTGGGTCAAACATTATGACGTCGCTGATATATTCGGGTCAGCTCATATTAGGGTCGGGTCAACTCTTTACGACGTCACAGTGCCGAAATACGGGAAATTGTGAAGCCCTCAGCAGGTCGATATAGGCATGGGGAAATACGATAAGTATAATTTATATTTGTGACAAATATTTGGCATTAACTTTTGACTCGAACCACATCATCCGGGTTAACGGGGTACAACTACCAGAGAGTTCATTGGCGTTCTTAAAACCTTATTCATGTATTCAATTATTTGGTATTATACATAAAGTTTTTCCCGTTTTTGTAGCTTCTCTTGGTTTAGTTAATCAACAGCAAATAATAATTTCATAATACAGTTTTTGATGTTTAGAAGGGAAGAAACCAGAATGGTGTTTCGGATTTTTGGTACAAATAAAGTGATATTTAAGTAACCTTTATTTGCATAAAATACACCCATATGGGTCAAAGCAAAACGATACAATAACACCTCAATATATATACATCACAATAGACATTAACACTAAGAACATGAATACAACAAACAGCTAACAATAAAAAAAATCTTTATAATTATAATATGAACTCTGACCAATGTGGACCCTATTTTCGTAGTGGCAATGACTAGGAAATGTGATACAGTCGACAGGTACCTCTACTGATGTTTTGCTTAAATTCTAGCATATGGTCAATTCTTATACATACTTTTCATATACGCAAGGAAAAACATGCCACCATGTCTTATTTTCTAAAGATATTTAACCCTGATTTTCATACAGTTTTGCAAAAGGCATTTAATTTTTCATTTTGTCAAAACTTTCTCGAAAGACTGCGTAATGTTGACTTAAAATGATGACTTCAGCGGTTCTATTGTAAAATATTTCCAAATATATACACAGTGTTCTCTCATAAATTATTGGTGGCTAAAAGATAGATAAAATAATTTAAAGAGTATGCAAATCTTGGTTAACAAAGGAATACTGATGATCATTTGATATCTTCTGATTTTTTTTCTTTAAATTTTAGTATAATTTGTTTGAAGTAATAGTCTCATGTTTGCAAGAAATCGGAGCCCATTTGCTTATTACAGAGATATTTGAGAAAAACATCAAATTTTAGGATGTTGGAAGAGATACTATGACGCATTGAGTATGATAACACGGCTTAGATACTATACTCTTTTGTATCCTTCTTTCTACGTGAAGGTCAAGCCATGCAATCAGACCTTTGTTTTTCTATATACAAAAAAAATTAAATTAAAATAAATAGAATAATTATGTAAATAAATAAATAAATAATTGATAATAAAATGCAATTGCAGCTCTTTGTGTTTAAAAAAGCATAAAATAAATAAATAAATAAAAAGATAAATAAATAAATTTGGAATTACTAAATGGAACAATTAGCCCATTATAAAATTAGCTGTGTAAAATCTTTGCTTCCTGGCAACTTAGTACTATGAAAATTGATTTGATCACATACATGACATATTCTATTCTGTTCTATTATTGAAATAAGAAAGAAAGGACAGGTAGTAAAATGTTAAGAACACATGTCCGAAATGAACAGACCAAAAATACACATCTAGTGGTTACCAAACTTTGTTTCAAATAATCTCAAAGACAGAATATTTCGTTACAGTCCATTTGTTTCTATGAATTGTGTTCCCTAGTTTTCCTAAAGTACTCCTGGCTATTATGAATTTGTTGTCCTAATTTAAACAAAACTTCAAGGTTGTAAATTCGTCACCGTTGAAACAATGAGTTAATTCAACCAACTGGAATTCTAACGGCGACAAAAACAAAAAATGCATGTTTGCTTTGAAATCATTTGAATAATTAAATGAAATTAATTTTACAATAAATACATCAATTAAATCTATAATAAGATATAATATGCAGTTTGTATGATATAACAGTTTGCAGAGCAACTCAACGTTACGTTCATTAGCCCTACGTCAATTTAAAATGTCACCATTTATTGACACGTGTATTTCACCTTGGTCACGATTCGTAAAGCAATTAAGAAATCAATTTAATAATGAATTAATTTTGTTTAATTAAGAACGCAAATGAGTAATTTATTAAAAATCAATTATTTACGCACCTTTATTTATTCGATAAGAGTAAGAGTTACCTCCCTTTGACCGTGATCAGCTGAGTGTTACGAACACAGAAACCCTTAAAAATACAAATTCAACAATTCAATAAACGAAATAAACAATTTACCTAAGGAACTATTAAGTACCAACCTGCGATGTACGATTTTATTTTACTTATTTTTTAAATATCCATTACAACTTTTGGTGTACTTTTTCTTATGTCTCAGAGTGGATTTTGCGACAACACATATTTTCATTTGTTCCCTGTTTATTTCTCAAGGACATTTTCTCCTATAAAGGTAAAAAGGATATATTCTGTGGAAGAAATAAATATTTGAACTGTATCTGGGTTATAGGCATATCCCCTTCACTAGTTTTACCACAAATCACTTTTGCCTTTCACCAGGATGATATTTTGACTAAACATTTCTTTTAAACGGCATCTACTTTTTTAGCTCAACTGGCCTAAAAGGCCGTGTGAGCTTTTCCCATCACTTGGCGTCCATCGTCCGTTGTCGTCCGGCTTAAACTTTTCCTTTTAAGATCTTGGGCCAATTGTGACCAAGCTTTGGTGGAATGGTTCTTGGGTGGCCTCCTTCCAAAATTGTGTCCGGCATCCCCGACTTCCAACCGACATGATGCTGTTTCTAAAAATCAAAAAAGGGGGAGAAATTTCAAAAATCTTCTTCTATGAAACTGAATGGCCAACTGGAACCAAACTTGGCAATAATGGTCCTTAGGTGGTTCTCTTTCAGAATTATGTCCGATAACCCGGAATGTTGAGCAGAACTTAGTTTAACATAGGACCCCATTGGAAAATTAATTTAAAAATCTTCTTGTCTGAAACCACTGAGCCCATTAGAACTAGACTTGGTATCAGTGGTTCTTAGATGGTCTTCGTTCAGAATTGTGTCCGATGACCCGGACTGTCAAACAAGATGGCCGCCACAGCCGAACTTAGTTTAACATAGGGACCTATGTGAAAATTTATTGAAAAATGTTTTGTCTAGATGAAACCACTTGATCAATTGGACCAAGACGTGGCAGCAATGGGCCTTAGGATGTCCTCTTTCAGAATTGTGTCCGATGACTCGGACTATGAACCTAAGATTTTATGGGAAAATTAATTTAAAAATATTCTTGTCTGAAACTAGTGAGACAATTGGAACTAAATTTGGCAGCAATGGTCCTAAGATGGTCTTCTTTTAGAATAGTGTCGATTACCCGACTGTCTTCCAAGATGGCTGCCACAGCGGAATATATTTTAACATAGTACCCTACGGGAAATTCACACTAAAACCTCCTCGTCTGGAACTACTGCATGAGCCAATTGGAACTAAACTAGACAGCAATGGTCCTTAGATGGTCCATTTTCAGAGTTGTGTCCGACTTCCCGGAATGACAAACAAGATGGCCGCCACAGCAGAGCTTAGTTTAACATCGGACCCTATGGGAAATTCATTTAACAATCTTAATTCTTGTCTGAAACCAGTGAGTCAGTGGGAACCAGACTTGGAAGCAATGGTCTTTAGATGGCCCTCTTTGAGAATGGTATCTAATGACCCAGACTGTCAACCAAGATGGCTGCCACAGCCTAACACATTTAACACAGAACCCTGTGGAAAAACCAACCAAAGAGATTGCTGTAGTTGAATTTGTAGTCCTGCTCAAGGTGACAAGTGAAATCCAGGTGAGCGATACAGGCTCTTGAGAGCACCTGGTTTCGTAGCAAACATCACCAAAGAGGAAAAATAATGTCATTCAATACGATATTTTTTAGAATCTTATAACCTAAGGAATTTCATGATTTAAATTCTTACTTCTCGTACGGGAATCCTTTCCCAATCCTAATTTTCAGGGATTAGCGGATTTTCAGATATTTTTTTTTCAAAATAATGTTCCGTCTTTTTTAAAGTAAATATTAGATCTACGGTCTTTTTGTGAGGATTAAATTTAGAAAGAGTGTTGATTTATTTACAAAACAAAACATATATTTTGGACATAAAAAAAAATGAATATTCTGATAATTTTGTTTTCAGCTTGACACCCATCGGCTAAATTCATATCATATCTATTACAATATATGTATATATGTCTTTTTATCTTTTTTTTTCATTTATTCTTTTTTTTTTTGGGCTGGGTTATGTTCATTTAGTATAGAGTATATATGCAGATCACTCTCTTTTTTCCTTGGTAGATTATTATGGTAGATACTTGCATGAATATGTGTTAATTTGGAGTTTAAGACGGACGCGTGACAACTTAGACAACATCACACAAAATGAACTTCCGTAAATACACCGCTTATTTAACCAAAATAATCTAAAACTTGATCATTCAACTTGATTGGTCAATTACCGGTCGAAATGAAATGGACATTGCATCAATTCCGTTTCATTACAATAATGTTCGTATCTTAACCTTCATTTATTGTCACTTGTGCTAAAAATGACATCAACAGGGGCTTTAGCAACCTACTATATTATACAAATGACAGAACAGATTTGAAACAAGTCATAATTCCGCATCAATTTACAATAACGCGATATTAAGCGAGATTGAAGTCAATTGCTCTGTCGTGTAATTGTTGTTATTTTTCCGAATAAGGAACATTATAAGTTACTTCATAATTGATCCCGAGCTTAATCTTCGATCAGGATCTGTAGCAATTAAAATAGCATTCTCTTTTGAATTGTCACTGTATTAAAATCCGCATGATAACTATTTGCTTATTAGCTGACAAATGGACTTGTGTTACGATCAATATTGGCAAATCACAGTCTAATACAAAGGATAATTAATTACGCTATTATTTTACGAAATGTATATTACCAACTTCGTAAATTCTGTTGAAAAATCCTAACTCTTTATTGAAGTGTTGATTAGACCGTCGAGTCTATACGAAGATGATTGTCTTAGCAAGATTTTCAGTTAAAACAAGCACATTCTGAACCTGCTATCCACATTACGTACTGTCCAACCAACGTTTACATTTCTCGTGGCCACATTGTTTGTAATCATATATATTGTATGGGTTTGGGTACCCATTAAACCGGTTTAATCTCGCCGCTGTTCAATGTCTGTGCCAAGTCAGACTATCATGACTCTCTGTTGTGTTTATGTTTATTTTTTATGTTTATTTATTTATTTTTTTTTTTTGCTATTTTATGTGATTAGTTTTGTTGTTTTGTCTGTTGGTTGGTTTTGATTGATTGGTATATCAAAGCTGACCTGTCCTGTTATCCATTGTTTGTTTATTAAAAAAAATGGTTAAAATAACAATTTTGTAATATTGGTGAAAATCGTGATTTTTAAGATCTCAAAATTTAAGGATGTCGATTTTAAGATTTTTGCGAAAATGCAAGTTTTCGGCATTAAATAACAACAGACCGACGGGACAAGTTTTTAAATCAGTTTGGATTATTGAACCTTTAGGTATATATAAAATGCACTGATTGTGTATAGTTTCATCTGTTGACTCGTATATTTACTATAGCCTGTTTCGTTTCGGAATATATGTGTTCTATGACTGTACTTTTTAAAGTTCTTATGTACATATAGCTAAGTTTTGTTTACACAAAACAAATTACTAATTATAATTTCGGAATTATTTTTGTGAAAGCAAACATTACCATTGCAGTAGGTTTTGGTCCGTGTATCACTTAACAATTTAATATTTTTAAAAGTTTTCAAATTTTTATTTTTTTTTCAATTTTGTATCAAAGTTTTAAAATATCAACATTTTAAAATTTTGAAAATTTGAAAATTTAACCAAATAATTGAAATTAAAGAAAGCTTGGTCTAAAAAAAAATTATATCCTACTATATTGGAAAAAAAATAAAATAAGGCTGGATATTGAACAAAAAATATGCAATATAGCATATATTAAAAAAAAACAATTTGTAGTTCAATATGTGTGTACAGAGTAAATCTAGAACATCTAGAAGGACGTTGAATACATTGTCAACTATATTTTAAAGAGCTATTGAAGATTTTTCACATATTTTAAACTCGTGCAGTATTTCCCTTTCGGCTTAACAGTATTCCCCTCGTCTTCCCGCCGGAATGTTAAGGGAATACGATACAGTAGCATTCTTCAAATCCTATAAAATTTCATAGTCTACATTGAGATCGCGCTTAAAAAAAAGTTTAAATTTAAAAAAAAAGCGAAATTATCAAATCTATACATTCAGTTCAGTATTGAAAAAAAAATCGAATTTGAAAACTTTTTAAAAGTGTTACACGGACCGTTTTTCATTCTGTGGTTTTGAGCTCCGCAGAAAAGAAAACACGATTTGTAGAGTTCCAAAACATTCGATTCGATAGTATTTTAGAATATAGTATGGACTGAGGTAGGATTTAGTTTTTATCTCCACATCGGTCAATGTTATTTGATTAGTTACTTTTTCCAGACTATATCTTATCTGTATGTATTTGTTTTTTATTGTTCATTCTGTGTTATATTGTTTAACCCCCCCCCCCCATGGGTATAATTTACAATAAATTTATGTTATATTTAAAAAAAAACGAAAGGAAAATCATGACAACATATTCCAAATAGAGGTCTTTTCACAGTTTCATGGTTTAGGTGTTATGACATTCGTGTGTGTAGTGCATAATACATTTGCAACAAAAGGCGCCAGTTTGAAATTTTGAATACAGTTGTCCTCAAATTTAAAGTGAAAACCTATAAAATATTAAACGCTAATTTCGAGTTGCTTGTACCTAAGGTAAAGGATATGATTAATTTTTACCGTTTTGCACCCAAGATATTTCTCCATAACGATTTTCTAATTGTCCTTTTTGACTTCAAAGATTTCTAAATGTAACATTTTTAAACAAAAATTTATCTTTGAAGTTGTTTGTGGACGTCGGAACAGTTGCTCCCCCTCCGTCATCCTATTTTCTTTTTATTATCGCCTTCTGATTAAAAACTTAATTGTCCAGAAATAATATTCCTTATTTTACAGTCAAAACCTTTCAATTTTGTTGAGGTATATTTTTTCTCTTAAAGGATTAATCAATTATTCAAACTCATTAAATTTTGTTATCTCTCATTAACTGCATTTAAATTATCAAAAAGCGAAAATAATATTTTGTAGAGTGCCTACTCATTGGACATATTTTCTATCGTTTATTTCCCTTTTAAGTGAATTGAACAACAGAAAATCTAATTCATGAATTGACACACATGAAAAATCAAGAGACTTACTAATATCTGTGGAAAATATTTTTCTGCCTTTTTATTTTATTTGTTAAATTTCATGTATGAAGAAGAAACATCAAATAAGGCCGTATAAGCGATTTTATGACAGGGGTAACTTTTAATAAAATTTTCAAAGAAGATACTTATTTATCGGAATTGAAATGGTTAATTTTTCATCTACAATTTCTTACTATTGTCAAAAGGGTAAAATTCCATTTTAAAAAGAGGTGGAATATTAAGTAGTTTTGGCGACATTTTCTGTACATTAAGACACTTTGTAAAATAAATAGTTTACATGCATGTCACAAATAGAAATTATATCCAGTTATAAGAACAAATATGAATACAATGCATATACCTGACTTTTGTTTTGTTTTTGTCGGAAACCAATACAACGTACTTACATATAACTAAAACCTACTTTTAATGGTATAATTAGTTCGCAAACTTTCAGAGAGGGGATACTCAATATTTGGTATTTTGAAGGAAGGGGTATTAATTTTGAAGTATCTTTGGTGGTAAATTACATTTTTATAGTAAGATTAAAAAAGACTTTAAAATGGCCAGTTACTTAAAATGTGAAAAAAAACTTTAAAAATAAGCAAGCTCTTAGTAAACTACTTTGAGTGATCATTGGTTACATGTAGAAAAGGGTAATTATAAAAATATCCCTAGACCACAACGATTGTGTAATATCTATATGCCATGTATATACTGGAAGACGAGTAACACTTCCTTCGTGACTGCAACAAATATAAAGACTTTAGAATTACCTTTTTTAATAGTATAAAAGATAAGCACAATAATCAATTTGTATCTTTGTCTCCCTTGGAAAAAAATAGTTCTCTTACTCGACCCCGAAAAAGAGCTTCTACGAATTTTAAATTGTTCCACTTCTTTGGCATAAACTCCCCCTGCCGGAGCTTGCATGATTTAAAATGATATGTCCAGTTACGTTTGCGGCAAATTGAAACATGGTTGTTGTCATTGTAGCTGGACAAAAATTCTATAAAGTAATTCAATTCAAGCGAACTATGTAAAAAGTGGAAGGAACAGATTAATGCTTGGAATTTATTAATTCGGGACTTCTGGTTGCCATGGAAACAGTGAAAAATAATATAAAACGTTAATTTCGTCGAATAATACGAATTCAAACTTTATCTGTATGGTCTACGTTTTGAAACGAAAACGTTTGGGTGACTTTTTTGGTGATAAAAAATGTAACAATTATAGTTTATAGTTTATTATTGAAATGCACAATTATATCCCCAAGGGGTTGATGACATACAATTATACAAAGACATTTATACAAAACAGACAATCATTAATTAAGTATAAATTATAAAAAAAAAATAACAAGACAGTCTTAAACTGAGAAATCAAATTTGTAGAATCATGCCGCTATAGAGTCCACTTTCCTCAGTATTAAAGACTTTTTAATAAATGGAGCAACAAACCGCAAATGATTCGGCAGAGACATTACATGTATCTGCATATATTTTTCCTTATCATTTAGTGCACTAATAGAATTATTTTGTATATTTATATCAAATTCTTTTCTATTTACATCCTTATATTTTGGACAATGGAAGAGGTAGTGAATTTCATCTTCAATAACATTCATATTGCACATTTTGCAAGTCTTTCATTTCTTTTTAATCTTTTATAACGACCTCTTTCTATTTCTAAAAGGTGGTCGCTAATTCGCATCTTACATAAATTTCTTCTGTTTTAAAAATTTTTATGGAGTAAAAATGCATTTATTTCATTATAGAAAAAGAAGAATTTTCCCTCACGTAGTAACACACTATAGCAAGCAATTGTACGATGGCAACGGTCGTCCTTTATTTCCCAACAATTGCTTAAATATTAAAGAAACTCTTGTTAAATTATTATCTGTATTTTATTGTGGGGGGGGGGGGGGTGGGCTTTAGTGCTCATCCGTATGTGGAACGTTTGCCACCGATGAACACGTGACCAGTTCTTCCTGTTATCAACACCGTGCCATTGATCAGTTTTAGGATGTTGTTCCTAAGACGTATTCATCTTATTTGATCTTACGAATCTACGTGAAGCTATTACTAACACTAGCTCATATTTAAATTTACGTACCTATACGGTACCTTGTATTTGGAAGAGGATTTGCTCACGCAGTCTATTCAGTCGTCTAATTCTTTTCAGTTTAGTAAAAAAAAAAATATAATTACACTATTTAAATTTCAGTAGACGTATACATAACAATTACTCATTTCAAATATTTTTTTTATTTCAAATCAAATCAAATCACATTTATTCGCCATTATACATAAATTGTATGTGACAAACAGCAAAGCAACTTTAAATATTTTGCTCAAAATTTTAATTTCCAAATCTGTAACAGCTACGAATTATAATTCTTATCTGTTTAATATTTCTTGTCGATAAGATTTTTCATTTCAATGTGAAAAATATTCGAAAATTTCGTGAAAATAAATAATTTTTTCCTAAGGATAAAACACAATAAACAAAAAAATACATGATAAAAATATACATTTTAATCGCAAAAATATATGCCAACAACAATTATTGCGATACAGAGAAAAAGAAATAATAATCATTTTGTATAAATTATAAATTTGTTATGAAATTAAAATATTCCTTAATAAGTTGAAATAAAAAAAAAATCAATTAATTATAACATATTTAGTTACAATTTACTATGTCCAAGTACTAGATAGATAAATAAATAAAATCAATAGAAATGATTACTAATATCATTACAATTATATAAATATATTTAGGTTTCAACACGGACTGTATGCCCGTAACTTCGACGATTAGAAATATATAACATTAAAAATATTGCCGTGGTCTCACGAACACAAAATTGTCGAACTAATTTTCTCTGTAGTAATACCTCGTAAAAAATTTCTCTATCAATTTGACAACCAAACTATCAACTTTTGTTCACTTTTTGTCAATGCAAATAATAATAAATCAATTACGTCTCTAAAATTAAAATAGGCGTGGCTTCTGTATGAATTTGTTCATATTGACCAATGAAAATAGGCGTTACTATTTTAACTGTTGAATTGAGTTGTCAATGTATCAAATTATCCGCCCCTAAATCAATTCGAATGACAGTTTTATATTTTTTCGGCAAATGTCTTGAGACCTTCCTGTCCGGTCTTGTGTGAAAACTGTGAGTTTCACGGATAAATTGTCGGTAATTTGTCACAACAACGATATCATGTTTAAAATATAATTTTTACCTGTTTCTTTGGTTTTGTGACATTTTGTTTCGGTTAGAGCTGCATGCATGAATTAATTAGAGGATAAAGTTGATGAAAATAGTAAATCTGAAAAATGAATGAATTTAGAGGAAGCGGTGCTAACTTTGATAAATCTGACTGTCGAAAATTGGATACTTATGATTTTAGTTTAAATCAAAATTCCGGAATTTCGGACGATGACAATATAATTTCGGACGACGATTCGTATTATACCAAGGAATCAAACATTCGACCTGATAAAAATGATGGACAGAATGAGAGAAATGATGGTCAGTCTGATAGTTTGTCTGATGTTGAGAGGGACGGTGGGGACAAAGGTGAGTTCTTCTCAAATTTTGGATAAAAAATTCGCTCCAATTTTTTTTTAGTACCACAGAAAGATTTACAAATCCAAATGTTGTTAATAAAAATATAAATAAAAAAAGAAAATTGTTCTAATTTTTATAATCTTATAAAACGCTTGAATGTTTTATTACGGTTTAAACAACTAAAAAAACCTATGTAATACTGGGTCACCATTCCAATTGAAAAATCATACAAACCGACTTCTCTTTTCATTGGATGATTCTATATCTTTTGTTTT
Source organism: Mytilisepta virgata (assembly GCA_028015205.1). Classification (NCBI taxonomy): domain Eukaryota; kingdom Metazoa; phylum Mollusca; class Bivalvia; order Mytilida; family Mytilidae; genus Mytilisepta; species Mytilisepta virgata. The sequence continues at coordinate 4,915,055 of CM051510.1, forward strand.
AGGAATCTTTCTCCACCATAATTACCCCCCCCTCCCCCCATTTTCTCCCTTTAAAAAAAATTCAGTTAATTATGCCAATTATAGATCTACCAAGTGTATGTGTAGTCTTACCTGAAAATCAGCTTCTCTGTTATTTGAAAAGGTTCAAATAAAGTAATTCATAATGTTAGAAAAGAAAACAGAATGACAAAATTAAGACACCACCCGAGTTTCTGTTTTTGTCATAGCTCAAAAATTAATTGGTTGTGCTTTGAAAATTCTATCAAACTGAAATGCAAAAGAGATTGAAATATTATACATACAAATATAACAAGCCAACAGGTAAATAACTAACAATTATTGTCCTCATTATATAACAATTTTGTGAATATACATGTACCGTTTATCCGGGTTTAAAGTAACCTCTTCCAGTCATGAAATTTAGAGCACGTCTAATGTTGGCTACTATGATGAGGCCTAAACTGGAAATACTTAGGGAGAAATTGGTCCAAACCTCTCATTTTTGGGGCACACTTCCCCCATTTGAGTAGTGTACAGTGGGCATTTCTGGATTATCCATATAAAAAAACCTTAAATCATATGTCAGTCTTATAAAACTACCCAGATAAAATTAATCTTTGTAAAATTATTTTAACACATATTGTCATTTTAGCCAAAAAAATGTGAAATTTATTAAATGGAAAAAGAGGATTTGTTGGTTAATATTTGACAATGTAAGTCTCAAAATTCATTTACAGATCATATATGTTTTTAGTTTATGATTATAATTTTTGTTACTCAATATGTAAGTTAAACAGATACAAAAATTTTAACCACCTCTGAAGACCTTATTTCTGTTATATTTGATTTGATTTGAAAAGCAGCTAGTGAGCTTTGAAATGTGCCACAGAAAGACAAAAATGTCAATCAAATAGTAGTAGATAGTATAGCATATAGTGTATATACTAAAGATGTCACGTATAAAACATTCTCAGATAATGAAAGAATCTGTAACCAAAATAAGATGACGATGAAATTTTGATATTTTTTTTTCTCAGTTGTTCACTTAATTCATCCCTCGGAAATAAATTGTTCTCTAAACTGACAAAAACCAAAGTATTGAAAATTATAAACTATTGGAAAAACTCATATTTTAACTACTTCTGGTGAAATTGTTTTTGTTGCTGACTTTATAAAGCAATCTATAAAGTTGCGAACCGTCAAGTACGCGGAATCTAGGAGGAAGAGCAAAGGACTGGTCGGCTCAGAGTGAGTATAACGTGTCCGGATGGGGTGATATGTCCTCCTGCGGACTGTGTACCTCGTGAGTAACTCAACATGTCAGTTTAGTATAAAACAGGTTTCATATTTATATAATATCACCATGTTTTCATCCTGATATGGATTTAATGATTGCCATTGGACGTGGAACAATTATTCATCCATCGATCCTATAAAGTTGTGAAAATTAGGTCCTCGTCGGACAAGAGTTCTCGGCCGTAATAACTTAATATTTCTTACGAAACTTGTTTTATGTTTGTATAACATTGTATCCTATTTGTTTTTGTTTTTTTTTTATTTCTCGAGTCTTAATTAGTATGTTCAGTAATCATCGAATCATTTAGAAATCTATCGATTTCATGGCAAATAAATATTCAGGATATATATCTAATGAAAAAGGAACAGTTATCTTTAATTTTTCACATAATTTACACAAGTACGTCTTTGTGTGAATTATTTGTTGCACTGACGTTGGGTGACAACACTTTTCTATTAAAAAATGAAAAACACCGAACCTTTTTTTTCAAAGAGGGTATAGTGGTTGAGAGAGAATATATACGACCTAAACGTAAGACATATTTTCCTTAAAAAAACTGATGAATTTTAGGTCGAGGATTGGGGTGGGATGGTGTACCATGTCCGATTAGGGTGTTACCATACACGTTTGCTGTATATAATTGTTCTGTATTTTAAGAATAATGAAGTCAACATATATATGTAGTGTCGTTCGAGATTCTTGACAATTATGGTATTTGTATAAACAAACGTCTCACTGTTTTGTTCACTGTTTTATACACAGTAGTCCAAAGATGGAAGAACTGAATAATATATGTGTACTAATATGAAAGGATGTGAGGCATGCGTCAATGTTTTTTATTCTCCTAAAAGTGTAAAGGAAGTCTTATGAAAAAAAAAATAAAAATCAATAAAAACATTTCATTCATAAATATTTATTTATTTTTTAGCATTCCACCGGCTGACTGACTCATTCACATCTAGTTAGTAGAACTCGGTTTTGTAATTTACAATTTTATGACGCCACGCAATTAATTACCGTTAATTAAAAGTCATTTATATATTACAACAAACTCATGGTATTTCGTGTCAAAACTGAAGTTAATTATCTTTTAGGTTGTAACAAGACTTTTTGATTCATACTTAAAATATTTGTGTATTGAAATCTTTAATGAGAATTAAGATATATTAATTACCAAGATCGTGATTAAATTTGAAAGGAAACATCATTTTTAAATTTGTGTCACTGGAAATTATTAAGGAGTTTTTCTTTCACGAGTTATTTCCCTTGACATACAAGGTAAGTTGTGGAAATCATATCATGTTAATCTGAATTTCTATTTTTTTTAATTTCATATCCGTCTACACATACATAAGATTTAAAGACCAAACCAACTATTGTTTATACGCACATCTCAGCGCATAAGTATTGTTCCATAAGACGTCTATGACGTTGATAGAAAATCCGCGAAACGTCGAAAAATCCGCGAACCGGTGTTTCACATTCGCGTTATTTTTGAAAAGCTAAAATGGCGTCGCGCTTGAAAGGGCGTTTTATTAAAACTAGTGAAAGGAAGCGCCGAAAAGACTGCTGAGAGCGAATGTCTGAAGTTAAAAGGAGGAAAACAGATTTTTATTATCTACAAGAAACTCAAGATGCAAGCAAAATATGGGAAGAAGGGGAAAGAAGTGAGAAGTTTGCATGCCCACAAATTCATGCATATATGGTTTTAGCAAAAAAAAAAAAAGGTCCAAAAAATTTTTCGCCTCGCTCCGCTCGGCCAAAGTTTTATTACACGCCCCCTTTCAAATATCCTGGAAACGCTCCTGAGAGAGAGAAATGCATGTACGATGAAATGCCTATTAATTCTAAGAGGCAATTGTTTGACAGATGATGCACAGATTTTCGTATTTTCAAATGTCATAGTTGTCGGAACTTACCCACTGGATTGGAGTGATGTGTAAGACTTATGGTTGAGCCGTAACACATTGTCTGATATACCACTAACTATCGGTAGTACCAGAATCTAGTATGGCTATTCAGTTTCTTATGTTAACTTTCTTTTTTTCGATGTAACCTGCATTGATAAGGCATAATGGCCATAGTTACATTTCCTGCAATTAAGATATGTCTAGTAGCTGGTACCTTGGTGTTGGCACTGAAAGGTTTTGTTTTTTTTTTAAATTAGCAGTAAATAACTATAAGTGTCGAAATGGCAATACATGGACAGCAATATCGGTATTGTGTTGTAGTTTTAGGGTTCTTGTTTTCCTTCAATGTAATGGTTTTATAACAAAACGTTCCGGACAGTCCCTAGCATAGATGTTGACAATTGAAACTTTTTCCAGCACAGAAACTAGTTATGCAACAAACACATAAAAATTGGCAAAATATTCTTGGCTTTCTTGCAAATACTATAAATTTACTTTTTGTCAAAATAAAATTAACTGAGGCACGAACTCGAACTCTTTGGTTAGTGTTGAAGCATCTACAAATGATAAGCGCAGCAACAAGATCAAAAATATTTTACCATATCATTCCAACCAATAACAAAATTGGTTTGAACGAGGCTTACACTATGTACATCGCCGGCGACACGGTGACTTGAAGGGAAAGTTCTTTTTTTGCTTATTGTGACGTCATGTTTATTGAGAAAACAAAACTAAGCTTGGCGTAGCTGAATATGTCATTTTTTCGACGTTAAATCCGTTTTATTTTTCTTATGAAGTCGGTGACCTATCATTTTTTTTGTATTATTCTGATAACAATGAATAACTAAACACAGTATAAAAATTTAAGAAAAAAATCAATTACAGTTTTTTCAAAATTCAATAGAATATGCAGTAAAAATTGACCCAAATTTGCGCGGGAAAGGCCTTTAGAGCAGAATACGTGGTCATTGCGTTATAGGAAACCGTTTTCTTTGTTACAATAAAAAAATATATATATTCTGGAAGCCAACACAAAAGTCCGTATAAAAATTCGACTTTCATGACGGAAATGGCATCATTCGAAAAATATGCCGTAAATTTAGCATCTGGCTGAATGTAAGCATTTTTTGCGGTACTATAGCAACGAAACGAATTCGGTGACCTATCTTTTTTATTCGCTAATATCGTTCAAAAAACCACCAAGAACGAATATGTTGAGTTTCAAGAAAAAATCAATTACAGAAATGATTAGTTGGTTTGGTCTTTAATTAGTATCATTCTGATACTTTCGTCGTCGTGGTGATAACGATCATCATCGTCGTCGTCGTTAACCATTTGGGGCAACGCAGACTAAAACACCCGTACGTAAAGATTACATTCTGGTCGTGGAGAATCGTTATGGACCTCATAATAATAAAACAGAATTAAACAACATTGTGTAAAAGATTTTTTTTTTAAATAACTTGTAAGAGAGTGAAAAAGTAAAATATTTTTTTTTGTACACATTTATAAACAGGTTAAAAATATAGGCTTATGTATAAAACAGTCGTTAGCACTAAAGATAGGAGATTCATACTTGAATTATAAGCACATATTATTGTTTTAATTTATAAATATATATAAATGTTTTCCTCTAGTAATTAATATGCTTGTTTTCAGTAGATTTATAAAGACAATGAGTAGAAATTCACTCGTACTTTGAATTAATATTAAGAACCAGATTTCTTAACGGAATAAGATTTTTAATCATTCTCCTGATAAGTATTGTGAACTAGAATATATTATACCACCACTGGTATTTCTTGTGTTGGGAGACTACTCGTGATGGACAGAGAGGTCATTCATGGGTTCACCCCAGCAGACGAATTGTATTATCTCCCCTTTCTTGTTAAAAGTCTATTATCAAAAAATCATATCTGACTCCAATGTTCCTTCTGCAATTTATCTTATAATCTATTTTAGAAAATATTATTTTCTTAATTCAAATTCCATTCTTGTTTTCTCCATTCTATCATTCAAACAGGGCCCAAGCATATAATTTTCGGAAGATCTCCTTTGTAAACGAATTTTATTATTCGCGCCTGAAATGTGCCTTAACCCGATAGGAAAGCGGAGATAATGTTTCATTGAAAGATACCCCATACCTTTCATTTTCATATCCAACTAAGGGAGAGACCACTTGATTTTTTACTTGATTTCACACTAAGGATTGGACACCAGTTTTAACAACATTATGAAAGTCGATCCTCTCCCAAATGTTAAAGCTGTGGGGGGCTGAAAACATTTGAAATAAGGCAAGCTGAAAAAAAAAACAAAACAAAAATGCTGGGAAAAGGCAGACTAAAATATCGGTGCAATTGAAAATCACCTGGAATCCTAAAGTAGTGTGTGGAGAGAAAAAAATGATTGCTCCCTGAAGGAAGTTTATTTCAGACAATGAAGAAACAAAATTGATAGACTTTAATCGGAATTGTTTCGGTGATCAAAAACAGTAATAACTAATTATCATGCATTTATATAACGTTGATGTCACCAAAAACCTAAATCAGTATTTTAGGTTTAGAATGTGTCTACCGAACACGAAGTACTAAAATGTCTTTTGATCTGTAAGCCATGGTAAACAGATTGTTCAAATTTTTAAAAGAACAAAGTAATTCGGTAGATAATTTGAAATAAAAAAAAACAAACAAACATTCAGTACAAATTAGTATACATGTAATATATTAGGAAAACTAAAGGATCATAACAAATGCATGTTTCCATCGGTATGCGGAAAGCGATTATTTTTATCTTATGGAGTGTGATGGATGCCAATGTCATTTTTATAAGAAAATACAAACTATGATGGCAGGATAAGGCCATCTCGTCTTTTCGCACTCCATATTCTATAGGGCGAAAACGCGAAGTCGAAAACGTGAAATGGTTTCGTTTCTCGTTTTCGCGTTTTTGACTTCGCATTTTCGCGTTTTCGCCCTATAGAATTTGAAGGGTGAATAGGCAAAAACGTGAACACGTGAAATGGCCTTATCCGGCCACCATATAAGACTGAAACTAACCACCATGACACTATCTGCATGGACTGGTGAACGATGTTTTTACCAGGCTTTCCCTTATTTATAAAACTTTACCTCTGAAATCACCTTGTAGAATAGAGAATGGAAACGGGGAATGTGTCAAAGAGACAACAACCCGATCAAAGAGCAGAAAACAGCACAAGGCTACCAATGGGTCTTCAACGCAGCGACAAAAAAAAATGCGGCGGGGTTAAACATGTTTTGTGAGATCTCAACCCTCCCCTATACCTCTGGCCAATGTGGAATAAACAAACACACCGCGATACACACAGTGAAACTCATTTCAAAAGATGTCCGAGTCCGATGTTAAAAAAGGTTGAGAAGAAACTAAATAAAATGACAATGATCAATATCTACTAGCAGTTACTGACATGCCAGCTCCAGACCTCAATTAAACTGATCGAAAGATTATTTCTATATCATACAGAAAATCGGCCACAATCCCTCCCGTTAGGGGTTTAGTGTCATGCCATCATAAATTGTACAAGAAGAACATGACCCGTATCATGTCAACAACTGGTTTCAGAATAAATGTGTTTATTCCCGATTCAAAGACCCTATGAGTGAATCAATATTAATTTTAAAAAATGCAATCTTTAATGACTTGACAAGAGTATCGTAACTATATTCCGTGTTGATAAGTCTGTTTGAAGGTTTGATTAGCTTTTAAGGTGAATGACGACATGTTTGTGCTTTGTATAGAATATTACCTTAAAAGATGGGATGTGAAATACCTGAACATATAAGATGTTTGCACGTTGATTTATATTTACGAATGAGGTCCTTGTACCGATTATAACATGTAGCAAACGTTCCTTCATTAAGAGTTTACTTGCAGAATAGAGTTGATCTTACCTTACCTTTTTCTTCTAATTGCTTAAGACATTCAGTCCTTATACTAGATTTTTCATTGTACGAGGGTGAAGAAAGAACAAAACCTCTTATTGTGTGATTGGATAAAATGTTCTAGCCAGCCTAAATGGAAGAGGAACGACACCCAAGCTATCTAAGTGCACTCCTCTGCATACACTCTCAGCCCTCCCCGCTGCAATAAAACTTTGCATTAAATATAAGAAGAAAGAAAAACGTTTTTAATACAAAAGAACAATATAAAATTAATATGGATTAAAGGATTGAACGAAACTGAAATAAAGGACCGTATGATAATCGAATTTTCATCGAGTTGACACGGTTTTGGCCGCCCTTTTCATAATTGGAACACACTTTGTCCTATTCTGAAAAAATATGCCCCCGCCTGCCCATAAATCCTAGATAGAACATTGGCATAACGTTAGATATTTTCGAATTACTTTCTTGTTTAGGGATCTAACAGAATTAAGTTAAGCTATTGGTATCAGAATCCAATTTCTAAAGCTAAAACAGAGCAATGAACAAATCAGTAATAAATAACAGAAAATCACAAACTGCAGAAAGAACACGCACAAAACGAACCATTTTCAAAGACAAGAAGAACGCATTTTTTCTTTCACAATATTTGACAGAGATGTCGGTTAAAATCTGAAGCAATATCATGCATAGTGCAGAGAGTCTGTACGATTAAAATTCCAAAATTATGTATCGTGTGAACAACAAACAACAAACAACACACAACACACAACAAAAACAACACACAACAAACAACACAACACACAACAACAACACACAACAAACAAAACAACACACAACAACACACAACAAACAAAACAACACACAACAACACACAACAAACAACACAAATACTATACATGTACAAAAGAAAAGAATTAACAAACATAGCAAACCAAAGAGATTGAGATCAAAACAAAACAACATTTAAAAAAGTAGAGTAAAGTTAATTTTTTGTTACAGACTCGTGCTTAGATGATTCCCAAGTCAGAAGGTACAGAACAGCTTTTACTAGAGAACAAATAGGCCGCCTTGAGAAGGAATTCTACAAAGAGAATTACGTGTCTAGACCAAGGAGGTGTGAACTGGCAAAATCTTTAAATCTCCCAGAAAACACGATCAAGGTAAGGCTTTAAAGAATCTATAAAACTCATTCCATCGTTCTTGTTATAATACAGGGAATAGGAATGAAAATGGTGAGTCATAAAAACGTACAAAAAAAACCAAAAGTCGAGATAAACTAAATGGAAAATAATAACAAAACAGGAAAGGTTTAAAGTTGAAATTGCACAACTTTTCGGACAATATGGCTTTGTTCACGAGCAGGTAGAAATAAAAAGATGTTGACTTGAAACCTGGAGCAACTCTTATTAGAGGAACGTTATTGTATACGAAAAAAAAAACAAAATCGAAAACAGAAAAGGTTAACAATAACAAACCAATCAGACAGAATTTGGATATTTAGTTAGAAAATTATGTATGTATGAGATTTATTCTTAAATTACAAAATTCGTTTGCCTTGGAAGAAAAAATGAGTTCCATGGTCGATAGAATTGTACCTTTGTCGTGCAAAGCCCGTTGAGTAAATCTTGTAGAATTAAACTGTTGTTCGAGTTATATATTGTAAGAAAACATTGATTTGATGTATAAAATGTTGACACAAAATTTCTACCTGTATGTGACAAAAGTAAAAAAAGGTACCGGTTTAATTCTTGTTATTATTATTCACCTTAAAGTCAAAATACACCTTCAAAACAAAGAAAAATATCGGACTCAGTTGTAAGCTCAAGACCGGTTTTAGTTGAACTTTTTCTTAAATGTTGAAGGACGACTCTGTTCAAAAACATCAAATTAGATACAAAGTAGCAGGCAACGAAATCTGACGAATATTGTAATAGATTGCCAGACAATATCTGCACTTAAATCGAGCGCAGCGAGCGCTATGGCAGCATATATGTCATTTAGAAAAGTCTTTGTTTAATGGGGCAGCCATTATGCAATCCGAAGTGAATTTATTTGTTAAAGGGAATATGGCCATACTGTGCTACATACTGATATACTAAGGCTAGAAAAGTGTCGTTCGCCGGAAACGGAAGTAAGTAAAGTAAGGGTATAACTTGCTTCAAATTATAATTTTAGAGTCAGAATCGTGATACCGGAAATGAGTTTCTGGAAATGGCTATTGATGTGCTCGCATCATTGGCCACGCAAAGAGCATATTAAATGTCTAAATAAGACAAAATATGACCAACAAAAAAACCAGCAAAACAGAAGACTAATGATGGATCCAAAGTTAATAGAAGACGGTCACAATTATCATATGTAAAGCGCGCATGCTTTTCACTATCCACTCTTTCGACAAGATTTGGGCAGTATAATCTACACCAGTAAAACAAACTGCATGGAAAACAGGAAAACTCAAATCTCCGCCAATAATTTTTAAATTTAGAACTAGGATTGATAGTTTGCAGCTATATTTCTTTTTATAATATATCATAGATTACGTGTCAGTAAAGCAGATATACATATACATATACAGGACGGATGTTTAGCGATCTACAGTAACCTCGATTGGCTATTTATGCATGAAAAATTGAAAAATGATCGAAAATTCACGTAGAAAACTGTCATGTTTTCTTCGAAAAATGTGCATATAGTTAACACATATATATAAACTGAATAAAACAACATGTAACAATTGTACAAAGTACAATTATGTAGGTTGCCAAAGCAATATAAATCATTTATTTCAGGATTTAACTTGAATGCCTTTTGATTTTTGGAGGTTAATTTTGAGACCTTTTGCTGTTAATTTGAAATCTAATTTCGTACTTTTTGCTTTCCTGTTTCTATAAAAGAAGCTATTCATTGTTATTCTGATTTCAGGTATGGTTTCAAAACAGAAGAATGAAAGACAAACGTCAAAGAATGGCGATGGCATGGCCTTATGGGATCGCTGACCCGCATTTGTATGCGTATTTGGCGGCAGCAGCGGCATCCTATCCCTACGGAATCTCTTCCACAAATACAAGTCCATTCAATTTATATTCACAAATGGGTATTCAAAGACCAACAAACAGTATGAGTCAGTTACCGTTTGCTAACCCTCTTCGACCAAGATCAGACATTTTGCACGGAATGGCAAGCACAATTTTACAACGGTCGTCACAAATACCAGGACCGCATTCAATACCAGGAGTATCTCCCATTGGATGTAACATGCATTCTGTTTTAGAAAATGCAGGACTAATTGGGCATAACAACGTTTCGAGTTCATCTCTAGACAATTGTAGTTGTAACCCAGTTCTAGCTGGTTTGTCAAATATTCCCACGTCACTTCCTCCGGCACCAAAGGCCCATTCGAATACAACGTCGCACGGACTTTTTCGACCATTTCAGACTGACATTGAAAGCACATGACATTTTATGTATTTATTTTGAATCGATAGACGGGTAAATCAAGCTTAACCGTATTATCTTGCCATTGGTGTTTTATTTGTATTTTTGGCTGTGATTACCGGATTTTTTTTTCCTTGACAATAATTTTGGTACATGTTTCGTCTGGGAAGGTTGCCATTTTTGTTTGGACTTTTTCAAATCAGGAATGAAGAAGATCTTAAAAAATCGAAAGAAAAAGAAAAACGTCGGTCCTCTTACAATGCATAGTTATTATGATTAATCGTAAGCTAACTATAAATTTTGCAAAGTTTGGCCACAAATTTAATTAGATCTCGAGCGATTTGTTTATAAATCGTTTTCTTATTCTTGACTGCCATTTACATTTCACTGAATTGGAAAAAATGGTTATAAATGGAACTTCGTTACTAGAACTAGTTATAAATCATTTCAGATCTGTGAAATGTCATTTTTGTAAATTGTTTACTTCTATCGTGCACATGCAACGTACTGAAAAATTTACGGTTCTGAGTCATATAGTCTAACATGCAACGTTTGGATGAAATTTTTAGAATTTTATCCATCAGAGGGGATATAAGACTAAGGGCGATAACTGACGAAATGGCTTTCGGAGTGCGTCTATAGTTTGCATCTTACTAAAATTACGAAATATTATGTTAAAAGAACTTGCGCAACGAAGAGTTCTCCACGTGGTAATTTTCATTTTTGCTTTTTAACCGTGTTCTTAGTCACCTATCAGAGGAAGCAGGGAAATTGTTGTTTTTACAAGATATGAAATAATTATCAAAATATATTGATATCATTTGACATATGAATGTAGATTTACTATTTTGTTCAAGAAAGTGCTGAATTGTTCATACAGAATATTTTTTTATATTGAAATTAATGACTAATATAATTGTTGTGACAGAAATTTCATAAATTTCATAGATATGTTGTTATCATTGTGTAATAAATTTTTTTAGCTGTTTTTTGGTAATTTTTAGATTATAAATTGTGGAAAATTACATTTTGTATTTTACTATTTGTGTTATTTACCGGGAGCAGTACACAAAGCAGTTGGTCTTCCGCAGCACCTGGTTATAATATAGTTTTTAAAAGTGGAGGAAATACATGATTGTTGGTTTTCTATTTGTTCAAATTCTTATATTGTTCCTATTTCCCAACTTCTGACATTGTCAGTGTTTTGTCGAGGAAATGTTTTATTGGCAATCCGAGGATGTTTAAGCGGTATCAGGAAAGAAGCCTTTGATTAACCTAAAATTTTCGCTACACTCATTAGCCAAATGTGTGTCTGTTTTAAGACTGCAAGTAATTGTCAACGAATATCTCAAATTTTCATTAAAATGAAGGTAAAAAGTATTAATCTACATTTTGTGTCCTATAGTCGTAATTATAAAAATCTTTTCTACTGCTGAAATGCCTGAGATATTTAACGAGAGCGGATTTTCAATTATAGTTGGTTTTTGTGTCACCACAAACTGTTGTGACGTTGCTGAATATGTGTAAGTTTTGTTTCTGAAAGCTTGTCCACTGCTGACTTTTACGACATAGCAAATTGCTATTTAAATTGTAAAGAATCGCAATAAAGTCTCGAGTTCTTCACCAAGAAAACAGTACCTTTTTTTGTAGGTGCGGCAGCGCGTCAAAAATTTTTTCAACATATAATACTGTTTGATTCCAAGTGTTATTTAATGCACTTTTTCTTCCGCCTCATTTTTTGATTCTGTCTTTTTTAGATCCATTCCCTGCCCTCCATCTCGAAAAATAAAATAATTGCTCCCTTAATGTAATTTGCCGAGTTTGATCTTTGAATATAGGATTGTAGTGTTCATTCTCGATTGTGGACAGGTGATTGCGTGGTAAAGCAGCGAACCAGGCTTAAATTGATATTTGTATAAACACAACCTTTGAATTAACAAGAATTTTAGTGTGACATTTGACAAAACGTTTTAGCCTCAAATTGCGACATTTTGTGTCAGATTTCATTTAAAACCAACATAAAAATAAATTTGATGGATGGAAGAAACTATAAGATAAAATAAAAACATGACAATTTGCGGTTATTAATTGTACATTTCAAAAACAATGAGAAAGTGTTGTAGGTGATTATTAATAATAATACAGGTGTATCTATAAAATTTTTACGGCGTCAGGTGAATTAAATATGAAGTTTTACATCATTCTGTAGCGTAGCGGTTTATTATTGGAAGAATTTTAGGCGCGGGTCTAGAGAGTCGCTAACAAATTGTCTTCACGTGAAACGTTTTTTCGTCAATATAAAGAAGATCATAAAGGATATCGCTTGGTGAGTGCCTCCCAAATTGATCTATAAATTGGAAAGTGATATCAATGTCCATGTGATATCATGAGAAATAGATTGAAAAGGAAAAAGACAAATCCTCAATCAAGTTTAAAAAACAAATTGCAATTAATCACTTGAAGACATGAAGAAAATAACAGTTTTACTGTAGGTTCCAAACAAATGCTTATCATGTGTATTATGCTCTATGAACATTTTAGCTAAACCTGCAGATTCCATCTCTGTCAAATCCAGTGCAATTAGTATGAAAAACCGAGCATTTTCTGGCCCTGCTATCTAAATTTTTGTAAGCGGCCACCTTGTTGGTAGCAATACTGTACTAGCGTTTATAGCATGTTTTATACACCAGAGGGTCAGGATATACAAGATATGGGGGGGGGGGGGTACAAATAAAACGTAGCCCCGCGATTGTAATATGTCTGTACCAAGTCAGATTTACCCTGAATCACTGACTTGTTCATATTTGTGTATTCTGCTCTTTTATGTTATTTTTTGTCCAGGTGTCTGTCTGTTGGGTGGGTTTATTGGTTGGTATGTCACTGCTGATCTTTGCTACTATCCATTGTATTGTTTATCTATATGTTTGGTGCTTGGTTTATCTGTTTTTTGTCCTCCTATTATTCTTCTTATCTTGGTGTGACTATGCACAGGTTACACAGACAGTCAGTTGAACAATGCTAGAGATGTTTATCTTATTCTTGAAAGAGGGTTTGGTCACTATATAATGAGACTTAAATTTTTAGTATTTGATTCGTAAATATAAATGATTTTTCCAAAAAATACATGTAAAAATAAGATGAACAAGAATGCAAATTTAAAACAAAGAGAAGACAATACTAGATAGTGCAGAGAAAACAGCCTTGAAATGAAATGGCTAAGCGATAGGCACGAAAATTAGAATAAGACAACGAGGTTTCGAGTTTACGTCAAATGAAAATGATTGATGCAGTTCGAACCTTTCTGTCTCAGTTTTATATAAAAGACAAAAATGCCATGTAAAAGCGTTTCCCTGTCCAGTTAAAAAATCTTTATGCATTATTTTAAGAACGGCCAGTACTGTCTAGACAACCATTGCAATTTTGTGTTCTTGACTGCTGGCCTCGTACGTACGTGGTCTTTCTCATATACACAAATATATTCGGGATTTATTGTCTTGTCCACATTTCATATTACGTCCTATATTCAAGAAGAAAAAAAAACATCAGAAAGCAGGTGTCGAAATGATAGCTGACACTTTAAAAATAAATCTTTATTTTATGCATAAGTAACAAAATTAATAAAAAGTAATATCAATTAATAAAATCAATTATAATAACAATACTAATATAATGTCAAACTTTATTTTTAACTGACAGCTGAAGACTTTAAACCGTAGGCGCCATGATGATGTTCGATCATCACAACTTGTCATGCATTCCCTTTAATTTATATTAATCTGACAATCATATGAATATCTTCCCAGTACTTGCAAAAAGTAAAGCCGCAAAGCGACATCCTTGTTTGATCGCCTGATACAGCTGTATTTCATTGCTTTATTTACAAACAGTGTGTCAATCATTTAGACAGACCATCTTGTTTGGTGTCGGTAAAGAAACAAATTTTTGCTGTTCTTCCATGTATTATACATGTATCTATCTTATAAGAGCTGTTAAAGAGAAAACATAGACCAAACCACATTTTCTTTGATACTTTGTTGCAAGTCCTTTGATAAAAAAAAAGAAAAAAAGGGAATTTCTGTAATTGATACCCCAAGCTCCAAAAATAGCTTCCCGGAATTATGTTATTATAGTCAAAATACCATCCTTCGACATTTTTGACAGGAATTATTTTCTACCTTTATCAGAAGTTTTATTGACTCTTATCCGACAGTTTGTGATAATTTTTTTGCGCTTACAACGTCAGAACCATATGATGGTCACATGATTAGTGAAGTCAAATTATCTTCCATTCAAAATATAGGACTGGTTTTGCTTCTTATCAAGATGGTGTACTACCTTTATGTAAATTGTCAGTTAATTCAAGCAGGCCGTTAAGAAGAAGGCTTACAATCAATACCATACGATGTATCAAATACATTCATCAGTCTAAATAATGTTCCCTTCAAGACTTCGAGCAAGAATTACTTGAATTCCTTTAGATAGTTTAGGATGGGTAGAACTTAGAAGTAGACGGACAGACGGACATGAGGGTTCATATATGTATACACCTAAACTTCACGTGTTGAGATATGGAAAAAGAAGAGAGAAAAATATGATTTAAAGGGAAATAATCTAAGTTACAAAATAAAACTATAATCAATAAAATCGTGGTTGTTTTCCATGAGAAAGATAATTTTTATTACATTATTGGTAATTTAATCATGATGGATAGCGTCTATAAAAATAAATGGCCTCTATCTCTTTTGAAATATTCATGGTTAATGGCCAATACCTAAATTATTATTATTATTTTTTTAACTTTATATATTTATTCCTGTCTTTCTTATATTTTGAAAATTGAGACAATGTAACAGTAGTCCACTATAGATCTATCAAAAAAATTCTAGCATTCTCACTAATGAGACAGCCCAGTACCTATTTTTACCCATGTGAGATATCCTTGTCTTTCCCGTGGGTGAGATACGAATTTCACGCTTGTTCTCCCGCAAAATTTTCGTGGTTCCGACAATCGTGATTATTTACTGTTTGGGCGATATTTAACAAATAGTTTGAGTTTTTATTAGTCTTATCTATTCCATATTGTCCATATTGTTTTATATTTAAAGGTTTCACTCGTTGGTGGCTTGAATTATTCAAAATACATCCAATACACAAAAGCACATACACACTACTTTCATGGGGAGATAACTCCGTTTGTTTACGTCGTCTGCTAAAAGTCCATGCTTACGCTGTATGACACACTTGCTTGAGTAAATATTAGTAAGAAAAAGGATCAAAACACCGGTGTTAAAGTGCAAGACGGAAAAATCTCAGAACCCGCGTGAAAGATTTCCATTGGTTTCCAACTCGGCGGAGCCTCGTTGGAGACCAGAAATCTTTCCCTTGGGTGTCTGAGATTTTTCCGTCTTGCACTTTCACCGGTGTTAGATCCTTATATTCTTGGCCTTTTTTTGTAAGTTCTGCTTTTTTCTGAAAATTGTGCTTTTTTCTGACACTTGTCATCGCTTATGCAACAATGACAGCTTTTTAAAATCAATAGTACAAAATCGTTGTTGTACTATGATTCATTCATGAAAATTAAAATATTGATGCGTTGGTGGAAAATGTGTCAATTATAATTAATGTTTCCTTATAATATCTTTTATAAATTACGTCATTCCGTAAGATCGCGTGTGTTCAAGGTAAATAAGACGGTTGAAAGTAGGCAACCTTGTGGTATTCCAAAATCTGTCACGATTTTTCTGCTCGAGCAGTCAGATTGTGAATGAAATAAGTTTTAATAAGTAAGTTAAAGTACAGAGTTCGTAGAAAAAAATTCAAAAGTTGTCATTTCAAGAATTATGACTATCTATTTTAAGATTGATGTATGCAAATTTGAAAATTCATGATCAAAAACAAATTACATACTTGTTTTAATTATTATTCTACTCATTTGTTGTCAATTTTTACAACACTTAATTGTTTAAAGTTAATTGAAGAAATGTTTAACTTGTCATGTATGTCAATTATACAGTAAATAAGAAAAGGTACAAAGGGGAGAGAAACGGATAAGTTGGATAAATAAAGCATTCCAAAAACCCGTAATTAAAGATACCAGAGGTTGGTTTGCATAAAAAGAGGTTAAAATACACTATTTGTATAAGTCTTGAGGTCATGCTTAGAATTCTTTCGCTTCTGAGGCCATGCAAGAATTATGAATTAAAAGAAAGAAACCAAAAACAAACAAAAAGAGAAAAAGGAAAATCACTGAATTTTTTATCGTTTCCGTACTTTGTTTTGCCTTAAGTCGATACAATTTCAATAATGCGTGTATTGTTGACTTTGATTATGTTTTCAAGTGACATAGTCGAGTTTATACACCAATAAATTACAGAAAAACAACTCTTATTACCTATAATTCAATAATAACTGTACTTTTCGGCAAAATAAGAAAGAAATGAGCGGTTTAAAAAGGTACTCTTTACTTGGTCACATATTGATACGCTGAACGTCATTTAGCGGAAAATAAAAGATCCCAGACGTCACGTCTGGGATCTTTTATTTTCCGCTAAATGACGTTCAGCGTATCAATATGTGACCAAGTAAAGAGTACCTTTTTAAACCGCTCATTTCTTTCTTATTTTGCCGAAAAGTACAGTTATTATTGAATTATAGGTAATAAGAGTTGTTTTTCTGTAATTTATTGGTGTATAAACTCGACTATGTCACTTGAAAACATAACATTCGGACTTAATTCAGTTTTTGAGTGAACTAGTCTCCTTTATACACCGATAAATTGCTTCAAAACAACTCTACTTACTATAATAAATGCAGTACCTGAGTGAATTTTTATTCATAATTTTGTATGGGAAAGACAAGGTATTCCCCTTGGTTAACCCATCTATGTGTTAATTTATTTTTACTTTTAATTAGTTATTAATGTAATATATATCATAGTACTTTCGTTTAATAAACCACTGCAGACAACTATTTGATAGTTAGACAGAGAGATGCGGAAAGAATATAAAATGATACCAATATATTACATGTATGTTTACATGTTATGCTGCAGTCATATAATTATACTTACATAACAAAACAATAACATGAGGAAAAGAAAAAACAAGAGGCTCACCAGAGCCTGTATCGCTCACCTGGAGTCTGGTTTTCATTGGACAATTAATCAACTATTTGACCAAGTTTGTTGCAATGGGTTCAATTGTTCAGGGAAAATTTGTTGAAGATTTATTTTTCATAAGGTTTAATGTTAAAATATGTTCCCTGATGGTAGTAGTCCTGGCATGAAGTTGACAAAATTGACCAGGAATAAGGGTGAACCTTAAATAAATGTAACAGAACCCGACCTCAAATTACACAAACCAATAACTCCTAAATAGAATTTGGGATTCCCTTCAAAATTTCAGGGCAGGTAGATCTCAACATGGCAAACTTTTTTCAATTTAAATTTTACTTCTATCTCAAATAGTTTTGGAGATAAATGCAAAAATGTTAAAATTTTAAAAATTTGACAAAAAAGGGCAATAACTCCTAAATGGGTTTTGGGATTTCCTTTAAAATTTCAGGGTATGTAGATCTCAACATGGCAAACATTTTTCAAATTTACATTTCACTTCTATCTCAAATAGTTTTGGAGATAAATGACAAAAAATGTTAAATTATGAAAATTTGACGAAAAAAGGGCAATAACTCCTAAATGGGTTTTGGAATTTCCTTCAAAATTTCAGGGTAGGTAGATCTTGTCATGCTGATCAATTTTACTCCATGTCAGATTTTCGATATCTGTAACGGTTTTTGAGTTATTAGCAAAAAACAGCAATTTACCCCTATGTTCTATTTTTAGTAACAGCGTCCATGTTTTTCGACGAATCAAAAATCCCCACATCAGTTCTATGCAGGGTACCCTAAGCAACAATCTTACCAAGTTTCATATGATTTTGAATAGTAGTTTCAGAGAAGAAGATTTTTGAAATAATAACATAAAAAAAAGCCAAAAATGTGAAACAAGAGGCTCTCAAGAGCCTGAATCGCTCACCAGGTAAACAATGCACTATAAACTAAATCTCATCATCACCATTCACTAAGGATACCATGTTTACTTTAAAAACCAAATATTGTTGAAATCCGAGCAAGTGTAAAAAAATGGCGGGAAAATGGCAGCCATTTTAAAAATGGCCGTCCAAAACAAACTTTCATCATCACCATTCAACTCGGGATACCATGTTTACCTTGAAAGTAGCTTTCATCTTCATTTTCTTTCTATAATTCAGAAAAAAATAGCAAAAAACACCATTTTGACCCCTATGTTCTATTTTTAGTAAGAGCGGACATGTTTTTCGACCAATCAAAAATCCAAGCATTAACTTTTTGCAGGATACCCTAAGGAACAATCTTACCAATTTTCATTTGATTTTCAATAGTAGTTTCAGAGAAGAAGATTTTTGAAATAATAACATAAAAAAAAGCCAAAAATGTCAAACAATGAGTGCTGACCACAGCCAGTTTCAAAACTAATTTCACAAAAAATATATAAATATATACATCTAATGAAAGTTATTTTTAAGTACTATTGTATATTGATGTAACATTGAATTTATATTTTAATAAATAGCCATTTAAAAACAAATTTACACGCAATCAAAAGCTTTTTTTCATTTTCTACAGTTTGCCATCTATAAGGCATCAACAGTTATTTTGACATTTAAGGGACAAAACTTTAACTCCTAAAGGGCTCGTTTAAACATTTTGCAAACTAAGGGAAATGCTGTGAAAATGGTCAATTTTGATGTTCTAAGGGGAATAACTCCTAAAAGGAATGATCATACAACTTAATAAGTACAAATTTCCAAAAAAAATCAAGAAAAAGGGCAATAACTCCTACATGGGTGGTTACATCTTCTTCAAAATTTCAAAGCAGGTAGATCTTGAGGTGTTGAACACTTTATCTTCCAATCAGAATTTTGATATCTGTCACCATTTTTGAGTTATTTGCAAAAAACTGCAATTTACCCCTATGTTCTATTTTTAGCCATGGCAGCCATGTTTTTTTACAAATCAAAAATCCAAACGATAGTTTAGTAGCACTCATGCCAAGGAACAACTAAACTAAGTTTGGTTGCAATGAGTGTAAGAGGAGTTAACGATTTTATTACAATGAATAAAGACTGCAAAAATGGTCAATTTTGACGATCTAAGGGGAATAACTCCTAAAAGGAACGAACCTACAACTTCGATCCTGTTACAAATTTTGTAGATCTTTGTGTGCCTAACAATATGAAATTTAAATTTTTCAAATTTCCTTTATAGTATCCAAGATATTGAGCTTAATAAGTGCAAAATTTGGAAAAAATGCAGAAAAAGGGCAATAACTCCTACATGGGTCGTTGGATCTTCTTCAAAATTTCAGGGCAGGTAGATCTTGAGGTGCTGAACACTTTTACCCTATGCCTGAATTTTGATATCTGTTATGGTTTTTGAGTTATTTGCAAAAAACTGCAATTTACCTCTATGTTCTATTTTTAGCCATGGCGGCCATGTTTTTTTACGAATCAAAAATCCAAACCATAGTTTTGTAGCACATATACCAATAAACAACTGTACGAAGATTGGTTGCAATTGGTCTTATGGTGTCAGAGGTGTTAACGTTTGAAAAAGTTTACGGACGGAGGACGGACGACGGACGACGGACGGACGACGGACGCCAAGTGATGGCAATAGCTCACATGATCCTTCGGGTCTGGTGAGCTAAAAAGGGCAATAACTCCTAAATAGGTTTTGGAATTTCCTTCAAAATTTTAGGGTAGGTAGATCTTTTCATGCTGATCAATTTTATCCCAAGTCAGATTTTCGATATCTGTAACGGTTTTTGAGTTATTAGCAAAAAACAGCAATTTACCCCTATGTTCTATTTTTAGTAACAGCGGCCATGTTTTTCGACGAATCAAAAATCCCCACATCAGTTCTATGCAGGGTACCCTAAGCAACAATCTTACCAAGTTTCATATGATTTTGAATAGTAGTTTCAGAGAAGAAGATTTTTGAAATAATAACATAAAAAAAGCCAAAAATGTGAAAAAAAGGGCAATAACTCCTAAATGGGTTTTGGAATTTCCTTCAAAATTTCAGGGTAGGTAGATCTTGTCATGCTGATCAATTTTACCCCATGTCAGATTTTCGATATCTGCAACGGTTTTTGAGTTATTAGCAAAAAAACAGCAATTTACCCCTATGTTCTATTTTTAGTAACAGCGGCCATGTTTTTCGACAAATCAAAAATCCCCACACCAGTTCTATGCAGGGTACCCCAAGGAACATTCATACCAAGTTTGGTTCCAATTAGTCAAGTAGTTTCAGAGGAGAAGAGTTTTGTATAATTGTTAACGACGACGACGGACGACGACGGACGCCAAGTGATGGCAATAGCTCACATGGCCTTCGGCCAGGTGAGCTAAAAAGACGGCAGCATTTGTGAAAAAACAAAAAACAAAAACAAAACAAAACACAATAAATAAAATTTAAAACGAATAACATATTTATAAAATAAAAACACAAAATAAATAAAATAAATAAAAAATAAATAAATAAATAAATAAATAAAAATAACAAAATAACAAAATAAAAACAAAAACAAAATAAATTAACAAAAAATGAGAACAAAAAAAAGAACAAAAGACAAAATAAAAAAGCCCCAATTATCTAGCCAATCAAAAGAATATACAGGTAGAATGGTTGTTAACTGTTGTACTAGCATCGTTTAACTTTGAACAAAATTCATGTATATTATTGTTACATAGTTTTAGACAGATGTGAAGCATCTATTTACAAGTAATAAATGACTAAATTTAAAAGATTTATCATAAACTCTTTATAGATGAACAAAACGTTTATTTCATACACGTCATTTTTCAAACATTAACTGAAATGCCACCAGGATCTGCCAACCGAAACAAAGATCGTTTAGATAAAACATATGATGCTATTACTAAGCTCGTGATCACAGCCGTGAAAAGTTGTTAACCTATGAAACACAAATTCTTCATACAGATGGGTCCTATGAAATAAGAAAAAAAATACGGACTGACAATCTTGATTGCATCCACTTGTTTATTTTCAGAGACACTGAATTATTTAAAATTTCTGGTTCTGAAGACATCTACAACTTTGTTCTGGTTCTGAAGACGTCTACCACTTTGTTCTGGTTCTGAAGACGTCTACCACTTTGCACATATTTAAATTTGATGGTCATATTCATTTGAGAGACAAACATACGGATTAACAAATCGAATTCAGAGCACATTTTGACCGTCCTATCTAAATTATGTTCCGTCCAACCAATTTTTGCAGTTCTAGCAAACGGTCATCTTGTTGGTAATCATAGTAAATTGGTTTTTATGGTATAATTTATACACAGTGGGTCAGGATAGATAAGGAGATGATTGGGTACCCAAAAAACCGCGTTAACCCCACCACTTCAGTGTCAGCCGATCGTAACCCTCTGTTGTGTTTGTGTTTGTTTTTTGTGCTCTTTTATGTTATTTTTTGTCCGGGGTTTTTGTTTGTTGGGTGTCGTTGATTGCTTGATATGTTATTATTGACCTTTCCTGTTTCCCACCAGTAGTTTAAAATTGGTTAATGATAAGAATTGTTATTGTCTAATAACGAAATAATTCTGACCATAATGTTAAACAAAAATTAAAATCAAAATAATAGTACATAGGAGAAAATATAAATTATGATCCCCATATTTTCATTGGTTTTTATCGGTACGTCTTCCTTTAATTGGTCAATTTCTAGAAAATACAGAAAAAAACAGCAATGTTGATTTATAATTGATTGATGTCAAACAGTAAATAAAAAAACTTTGTACATAAGGAGCAACCAAGCAACTAAAAATAAACCCTAACACAGATAGAGAATGGTAAGAAAAAATCATTACTTGTATTTATAAATCCTTTGTAGATATAGTGAAATAAATCTTAAATAATATAGGCATCGTATGACGCAAGTACATGTTAATCTTTTTTTTTTCTTTTGTTCTTAATCTTCCACTCTGTCAAACTGGATTCATGCTTTCTGACATTAGCATTTTTAATCAGAATAAAAGGGCAGTTTGCTGAGACCACTCCGTTATTTTGTAAACACGAAAAACATGTGCACCCTCTATGTGGCCTCGAAATTTGTACCTAAAATGTTTTATTTAATAGGTATTTCCTCACTATGGAATCGTCATTAGATTACACGATCCAGTTGTTTGCAAACAATTTAATCTAAATCGCTCGATTTGTTCCACGTTATATAAACGATAATACGAACTAATGAAAAGGATTGCAAACATAAGCGGCCATCTTGGTTCTCCCAAGGGAAGCAATCAAATAAGGAGTGTTAATTGAATTAAGCATTAATGCAACAGTCGGAATAATTATCGGACTCTCTCATCATTTAATGATAAGATTTAAAGACAAATTTATCACTTCAATGGTGCGCGAAAATGGACAATAATTAGTTAACGTCTTCTAATCATGCAATAATCTTATTAAGGTATTCTGTGGTATGGTCTATGCAGACTTTATCATACTAATATATACCTACTAGGTTAAAACTTCAAAGTACTTTGTATGTCTTTCTGTTTCTGTGGTGATAAAATATTTATTTCCCCTATCTATTTCAAAAACAACTTTTCACAGCTACGCCTCGATACCTTAACTTTTAGAAAAAATTAATGGACTATTAGGGAGCAACCATTTTATTTTTAGGGGGGGGGGGCGGTATTATCAAATTTAAAATAAAAAGGCAGGACCAGTATTTTGGCAAAATAAAAAAAGACAGGATCACTTTAAATGTGAAAAAAATTCAGGACCTGGGTCAATCAGGCAAATGTTGGGTTTAAATGAAAATAAAGTTTATTATTTCTACATTTTGAAGATTTTACTTAATGCTTTTCACAGCTACCTATTTTCACACCTATAATCTTTACGGGTCGATTTTTGGGGAAGCATTTCGAGTGAGCCCCACTTCCGACTGTGTATTTAGTTTATAAAGTTCAAAACGTCTTCAGACATAGTTCACATAGCTTGTTGCAGTATTATAAAAACACAACCAGGACCTTGAATAATGTTTCTACCATAAATAACATTGCAGCTGCAATTTAGCAAGAACGATAATTTGTCGTGGTAATAGACGCTAACTAAATCATTTGTGTCGTAATAAAAAAAGTCATAAACTGCAAGATTCATTAACCTATACACGTGATGATGTCATATTTTACAGTTAAAAAGATCATAACTGCATTTCTCAAACAAGCACATTAATTGTGACAAATTTTCTTATGATTAATGAGCCTCAAAACTTCTTGCACACTTTGATATGCTTAAGTAAACAACGATTGTATGCTTCATAGATGTAATTTATCTGTTTTATCACGTCACAGACATCAAAGTTATAAAGTTCGATCATGGACATCGAGCTATTTTTTAATTAATATCTTTAAAATTCTTGAAAATGTAGCAAATATGTTTTCTAATATTTGGCCTAAGAATTTTTCGTACATTGATTTTATTTTTTGTTACCTGAGTATAGTCAACGTTTTCAATTCTATACGATTTTGTCTCTTTAACCAATACTCGTACAATAAGAATTATTGGCTTCTTTGTGAACTGATCATTAGAACTGAGGTTAAAGTCTCTTAATATAAACATGGTCCGTTTAATCCTTTCTCTCGTTTGCGTTTTTCTTTGCCTTGATTTGAATGATATTGGTTTGAAAGATATTTGTCGATACAATCGTTGTCCATTTATTCTTGCTCCCTCCGTCTTGAGCAGTTGCATGGGTCAATGTGTTTTCTATACCGTTGTTTTGAGATATATACCCGAAGACAAATGTTTTTAGAGGACGGAACAATGGAACACAGTCTGTTCAGCATACCTTTAAAGTAATCACAGTGTTATAAATGTCAATTAAATATGGCTGATAAAGCATAATCCCCACTCAACCGAGGCCGAAGTCTGGTACAATCTTCTACATATACATGTACAATGGCTTTGTGAGTGACCAGATCGACCACTAGTCACATATGACGGATATGCAGACAGCAAGAATGTTCACGCATATTGGCCTTGCAAAACATGAGTTTTTCATTGTTTTTTTACCCTTATAGAAAATAAAAATCTCCGCCAGAAGGGGACAAAAAAATTCTGAAAATAAAAGAAAATGATAAAAAAAAAACGAGAAAATTTACGATTAAATCTTAAAAACGTTTGTTTTTTGGAGGAGCTTTTCCTCATAGTTTTTCCCCTCAAAATGTGCTCTCCACACAAAACAAAATGTTTGTTGATAATAAAATAAGTGTCTTTTCGCCATGACTAAATGATGAATAATTAATGACAATCAAAGAGAAATAATAAAAGGTCAAAAACAGTAAAATAATTCATTTTAACGACCCATCATTGTATCGTATAACCCCACATATAAATTTCTACAAGTACAAAGACCAGAAAACAAAGGCACAATGTATTTTCTCATATATTTTGTCCTCTGGGCCAGATTTTATTCTTTTGGTCAAATAAATTAATATTTCATAATTAACCTTATGATAATTTTTAGTGTATTTGATGTGACAGTTCCTATCAATTTGACGTATACATCTACCAACTTTAAGGGGTTTTTGGTTTTATGTATAATTAGGTAATAAACATTTCAATCTTTTCCTTTACCTTTTTTGTTAATTATTCATTTGATACATGTCAATTTTAAAACTTAATTTTTTACAATTGAACAATTATTAAACTTTGATTTGTAATTTTATATCATATCTATCATGAAAAATTCATATCAACATTTATAAATAGATCAATTTAGGAACTTCCACCATTCCGGAGAAAATTTAAAAATAACTTTTATCTATCGAATCGACCTTTCGAATTAACCAGATTGTTAAATCAACCAGTCAAACACATTGGTTTACATCTGTCCTTAAAAAGTGCTGGCTGTAGTTCCGTTTGGAATGATTCCCTGTGATGAAGGCCATACAAGAGCCTTTTTGTACTTAGTTTTTGAATTTCGTTTTATTCGAAATCAACCATTTCATTCTGCTTGGAAAGATGAAAGGGGATGATCTTGGATTCTGGTACTTTTTTCGCGGCATCCGCCTCAGTTTTTTGAAACACATGCGCCTTTTTGGTATACAAACGTGATTATATTATTTCTTCAAAATAATACTACTGTTTGATTTCAGGTTAAACATAATCCTGCCTTTTCCACCATAGTTTTAAGTCGCCCCTTTACCAAAAAATTTTCCACCATAGTTTTAAGTCGCCCCTTTACCACAAAATCCTTTCCCCGATGGAAGTAAAATAGATGCCCCGTCAGAATGGTAAGCCAAGAAGACGGGTCGTGGCCAATCTTCGTTTAACTGTCCTCATTCGAAAAATTTACCAGAAGGGAAAAAAATATCTACTGTATAAAATAAACATGGTCAAATAAAAAATGACATAAAAGTTTATGGAGCTTGGACTTTCTTATATGTGTGACTCTGATAAATATCCCTAGGAAAATATCTGTTTATTATGGAAATTTTACGGCACAATAAATACTATTTGTTCTTTAAAGGAGATGATTATAATATATCATAAAGCTAAAAGATTCTATGACCTCTATGGTCAGCTCTCCGTAACTTCCTGTCAAGTTTATTAATTTTCCTGTCTTTTATATGTATTATTTGTCTTCTAATTAACTTTTTGTCTTTGAAAACGCCATTACAATAATGTCCGGTAAAGGTCACGTGGTTAATTTAAGTGTCGTAAAATCTCGTGGATAATTTCCCTTCATCACGTTCCGTCCAATAATGTCATATTTATAAATGTTTATGGGTATACGGCATTAATCGCCTTCGTAGATTGATGTGTTATGACCTTAAATTGTTTGTGGTCCGTTCCTTTTCAATTAATAGACTGTTATTATTCATTTTCCGCCATATGATGTGTATTTAGTCAAATTATAATAGCATAATAATATACAGACATAAATTATACAAGACCGATTGGATAATAAAAATGTTGTCGGTAATATTTCTTTCGTACAAAAATCTAACGTACGTCGTTGAGACAGTTTAAAAACAAATTATATAATTTGACCGTGTTTATAAAGCATGCATATACAAGCAAGTCCTCTACGGGGTGAGATACACTGAAAATTTTCACATACGTAGGCTCGTAATATTTTTTTATTGTTCAATTTTCTTAAAATTGCTATTTATGGGGTTCTGAGAATTTCAAAGTATTTTTTTAGCTACTTTTTAGGGGGTCGGGAAATTATGTGATATTTTTCGGTGCTTAAATTTTACCATAGGAAGATTTATGGTTGAAGTACAATTTATATTAGTATTTACACAAATGTTTTGATTCACGGATTGTCAGCAAAACACTGATAACATAGATCTACAGGTCAACCTCACCAATGACATTAGATATTATAAGGAAGTTATGGGGTATGATGCAAAATGTAATATTACCATTTTTGTCTAGATCTTTTTTTTCTTTGGGGGGGGGGGTCACTTATTTAGACAACTATTTTTGGGGATGTTTTGAAAAAGGTACTATTTTTGGGGAGGTTAAATTCTGGGGACGAGCCCATGTACAGATGATTATGGGAGTAACCCTCCCCCCTTTTGTGTCCTCCCTCCCCCATTGGTATGCCAGAACATTATCAATCAACAGGTAAACTTATTTTAACATGCCAGACCCGGGTAAATGATTTTGATAAAAGGTGTCGACAAACTGGTTTTCACTGATCGCAGCTGCCGAAATAATTTGTATCATATTAAGGAAGATATTTTGCGAATTTTAGGGGTGCGCCCAACCCCATGTATTCATGGTAGAAAATCCATAACAACGTTTCACGAGATCTAATTATTTCGAATGATAGTTGATAAAGAATTACGTTAAAGTTTTATTTTGTTATTGACTCAGTTATATGATTATTTGTCTTCCTATTCAGCGTTATAATTTTGGTATATTTCGGAAACACCTGTACTAGCAGCCATTTTTACGAAAGTTACTTAACAACTGGGTTACTAGATGCTTATCACCTTTCTTGGTAAAATGTCGATACCAGATACAATGTTAACAATTGGGGTTTCTGTCCAAGGTTTTAGTTGTTACGGATAAGACAGCTATATCTGTAACAAAACTATGACATGCATAATGAGAAACATAAGTCAGTTACCTCCCTTTGCAAAATAATTAAAAGTGCCTCCCTTTGGTCTTACAAGAAAAAGGGAGATAACATCAAGTACCTGACTTTACTGTTTTAAATTCAACAAAACATTTTCAGTGACGTGTTTAAACAGAGAAGTGAATAATTTTAAGTTTGATCCTGCCCATTTTTTTCGTCGAAATTTTGGTCCTGGGTTTTTTTTTGCAGACAAATTTTTATTTTCATTTAAACCAAAACATTTCCTGATTGATACAGGTCCTGCATTTTTTGTTCACACCGAAAGTGGTCCTGTCTTTTTATTTTTGCCAAAATCACGGTCCTGCGTTTTTATTTCAAATTTGACCCTAGCCCACACCCACCCCTACCCCCTCCCCCCCACCCCCATAAACATCAGACGGTTGCTCCCCTAGTGAGAAGGAATCTCTTTTTTTTACAGAAATGTAATTGTTATCAGCTGAAATGTTTTATTACAGAAAATCTTGTTGTTGATGAGGCCTACTGAGCAACTGACAACAGAACTATCCGTTGAAGTCAACCATTAGAGGCACAATTTGGCTTCAATGAAACCCCAAATCTTCGCATTAAGATTCCTCTATTTCTCTGAGACCATGTTCATTACGGAATTTACCAATATGAAAATTTGTCATTTGAAATATGTCAGCCTACGTATTTCCGTTGTCACCCATATGTACTAACATCCGGGCCATTAATTTTGTCGGGTTGACCGCGTCGTTAGCTCGTAATGATTTAAAACAAAGATAGGATAATATGAATATTTGTGGTAGTTATTAATACCTTGACCTAGGACGTAGGACAGAAACAATAATGAAAATTAATGAAATTTATCATGTTTTGTCGTTTTCTGATGTTTTTTCCATCTGAACCTATATGTTTTAGGGGATGGTTTATATTTGACGGCCTGTCATGTCATGTGTTTGTCGGTCATTTTTTCAGTCACCCAGTACAGAATCTTTGTTAAATTTTGTCTCGTTTGACTTTAATACGGTTGTTTCTGTTGTTTTTGTCCATAAATATGTCCTTTCTAAACAAAAAACTGACCGCTTATGATGTGTGGTCCAATATATTCTTTATATGAATGTTTGGGAAACCTCAAAAAAAGTTTAAAACGGCAAATTACATATATTTTTTGGAAACTGGATAAATACAAGATACAAATGAAAAAATTGTCCATTTTAGACTTTTTAGTTAAATAACAGATAATTGACAACTATTGGGACTCTGGTACATTTTTATTAAGAGACTGTGATTTTTCATTTTAAATAGGGAGCAACCATCTGAGAAAAAGAGAGGCTCATTGATGCCTAAAAATTTTTTTCTCCACGATCCAAGATAACTTCCTAGTCCCCTTAAAATAAAACGGTTGATATTATCACAATTTTAAAAGTCGTCCGTATGAACTAGGCCTGCATGTATCCCTCGTGCATAACAATCGATAGTTTTAAATTTTCATACTATTCTGCTTTATTTTAAGAATTTCAGGAACGTAATTTGACTTGTGTTTCAAAGTCCAGTTAATTACGTGAGATTATAACTGCAAAATCCACTTACAACCAATTTTCACCATCATTTCGGAGTGAATATTCGTTCGGAACCGATTTTTCAACCATGAGGATGTGTCTCTAAATGAGGTATTATACATACAGTTGACACGGGAACTATTTCATCAAATCACATTCCCTTAAAATTGTTTTCCCTAGTAAATATTTAACATAGCTAACTGAATTAGAGGAATAAGTCAGCGTGTATAGCCGGTTTCAGAAGCCGTTTTACTAATATAAACTCTCTCGTGCATATACACAGACAGCACATATCCAGTGTTCTTCAAAACATGAAAAAAATGATTTCCAGAATGAATCATGAAAATGATCCATCTAAAAAAAATCCTGGCCAAAATTCATTAGATATTTAGGAGTATAAAGTAATCATTTAAAAAAAGTTTACGGATACACCAGAAAAATTCGTAATATTACCAAATTGTCAACTTTCTGCGTCGAAACCGCTTACTTTATGAACAGAAAACAAAATTTTGTATTTCTCACTTCCGAGTAAACGCTTTATGAAAAAAATTAGAAAATTTTGTCGTTGAATTTTCTTAGAAATACTTTCTAGTATCTAGATACGGTTTCAGTAAAAACAGTTTTATATCTTTATGATTATACTATCATTTATGTGTTAATGTCCCGCTATGTTTTCCCAGGTGACATAATTCTAACATCTGTCCTAATTAAAATTGTACATTTCATAATCATAAAGGTGACATATTATGATTTAGATTTACTATATATGTAGTAATATGATTGTACTTTCAATTAACAGGTGTATAAGGTTACGTGTGTCATCTGTTGAAGAAAAAAGGTAGGTCTTATCTACTGAAATTCTTCTCTAAAGATTCAACTATTTTAATTTATGAAGAAAACAGCGTAGGTGCCATTGTGCGTAGGTTAAAAAAAATTAAAAAAACATGTTTTTTATTTTTTATTTTTTTATTCAAGAAAACAACTAGTTTATTGCAAATTTTACATAACCTTTGATACCTTAGTATATTTTGTACCTTCTGAACTTCTAAGACTAGACACTAACACTACATTTTTATCTTAATTCTCTGATTATAAAATTTGGTTCTGTTTGGAAGTATTCTTCCAATTTTATATGTTTTTATTTTTAAGATAAAATTAAGAATCATTACTGAAATGGAAGAAAGTGTATATTTGATATTAGAATACAAGTTAACTAAACCAACCCCACACCCCCCCCCCCTAAAAAAACAAAAAAACAACAAAAACAAAAACAAAAACAAACAAAACAACAAAAACAAAACAAAACCAAAACCAAAAAACACACACAGGAACAATTTCTCTATCTCTCTTTTTCAGATAAACACAACTGAACTTCAATGAAATATACACAGCAACTGAATGACATGTTCCTAACGTACAATGTATATTTCTTGGTTAAAACTCGTCTGTTTACTGGCCAAAACATTGGAAAGAAAAGGCATTACAAAAAACAGCGTGAGCAATAAACCAAATCGGTCCCAAAATGAAAGTTTATTTCAACTTCGTCCTAATGTTATCAGACTTCCAAAATACATGAAGTATATCAACACGTGCAAGACGTGTATAGTTAAAAGTCGTGAAATTGCCGAGATAGGGTGATAGGAACTTGAAATTACATATTAAGTAAACACATTTTGTTATATCTAAAGACTTTGTTTGTTCACTCACAACCGATTGGAATTTTTCTTGCATTTAAAATATGAAATAACATGAAAGACCCGTGCGTAATCTATATGTCATTCCCAAATTCATGAATATGTAAACTGTTTGCATTTAGAATCAATGACTTTTGGAGTCAAAGACCAAAAGAAATCTAAGTAGCAATTAAGTCTAATTATTCCTCAGTATTAATAAATTAAGAATTTTGACCATACGGTGTAATGCTTTGTAACAGTAATCAATTACAAATTGCAGATTGTAATTTTACAGCATCATCAAAATTACCAAATAACACCTTGTTCTACAAATCAGAAATAAGTAGTTTGTGATACAATCTGGAGTATTCCTTTGATCCATCATGTAAGGCGTTAATTATCTATAATTAAGACAAAATCTTATCACTTCTAATAACCCGTAGGAAATTTGCAAAATTTTACGACAATGGCTGCCGTAAGCAACAAATTACCGAAAAGCAAGATGAACTGTGAACATACTCTTACAATCACACTTGTCTATTTCTCTTAAATATGACAAGAAATTTGATAAAAAAAATTGTTCTTTTTCTTCTTCCGCTCTTGTTTAACATATTGTTTGAAACATAATAATTAAATTAATATCAGATACTTAATAAATTTTATAAGTCATACATAAGTTTAATCAAATTATCACGATGGAACCAAAATTACACAGTAATAAATGTTTGAGTAAATGTCTTTATTTGCGGTGTCTACACATTTCAAAAACCTGAGAAACACGCTGCTATCAGAGTTAATTTTATTTCCTTTATCTTATAGGTGGAAAAGATGCCAAAATAAAGATGAAAACAGAATTGAAGAAGCCACGAAGACAAATAGAGAAAGTTGTTACAGACTGTTAAAAAAATATTGCACCACATTTGCCATGTTAGCCTGGGACTATTATACTAATAGTATAATAGTCCCAGTGTTACCTTAGAATGAAAACTGCCCAACAGTCTGCTCATAATTAGTCTGCTTATAGGAAAAGATTCTCTATAAAGGAAAATTATTCGGATACCACTATAATAAAGTATTGTGTCATTCCAATAAAATAAAAAATTTAAGGAGAATATTGTAATGGTTTCACAACTTTAAAGTTCCGCTATGGATATAAAAAATTTATATCATTCGGAGAAGGTGTTAAACAACATGGATAAAATCGCTTCTAAAATATTTATTACTCATAAAATGTTGACGACACAATAGAAACAGTTAAATGTAAATCGAATAAGTTCTCCCTCATGATAATCAGTTTCTTTATTTCCACCCTACGGTGATTGTAATAATTGAAAGCAATGAACATTCACGTAACTAGATTACATCTTCTTCAACTTCTTTTTGAAGAGTACCGCTTTGGGAGAGTTATACGCAAGGGGGATAACCGTAGGGTATGGTAGGTTATTTACTGTATAGTCGATAATTTAGCATGATAAAACTGTTTCTAATACTATAAATTAAACAAATATTTTGATTGTCTGTTATTCAATTGTACTAATCAAATCTACAATCTACTTGTCCGTTTAACTGATGTTGTGTGTGTACTTGAAAGGTATTATCAAGAAAACTTATGGGAGATAGACAAAACAAACAAACAACAAACAAATAAATGAACAAATAAATAAATAAACAGTAAAATGAATAAATATAATTTTAGCACTGTAGGATAAGTTCATATACATGTCTAAAATACTGAACTGAAACATTCTAATAATAAACTAATTATCCGGAATTCTGTACTTGATAATTATCACGGTCAAACGCCGAAACAAACAAATGTGATAAGGGCTATGTATGCACCACCTCTAGACACACATTGGATTGGAATCGAATACGCATTTGAATTCGTATCGAAAACGGTTGTTCGTTCATCCAGGGTATGGAAAACGTATTGCACTGATGTGCATTATCCAGTACACATCACCAGTAGAGATGCTTATTCGAGTATTCGAATCAAACTCATACTTATTCGAATTGAATTTATTTGTATCGGAAGTTGTGTTTACGTATGAAAAGTAACTCGAATTCTTATTTGAATGAGAAACCAGAGTGAGTTATCTTTTCCTAACCAATGTAGGTAAGGGAGATAATAAATTTGTCTCCCTTTTAGCCTCAGGACAAAAGGGAGAGAATTTAATTATCTCCCTTACCTAAATTGGTTAGGAAAAGGTAACTCACTCTGGTTCCTCATTAGATCAAATACCTATGAATGTAAGGGACGTCCTAATATTGATTCAAATCCATTATTCGAATTCGTTAATTTAATTAAGAATAGTACTGCGTGTGAATACATCACAGTACTGAGAATATAATACAGGCATTTATCTAAAAAAAGCCTCCGGAAGTTTAAATTTGGAAAATGAAAATACATGCTCTACAATGATTAAACAAACTACCCCCCCCTTTCTTGAAGGCCTCACTATAAGGTCTAGATGTAAAACATCGAACAAATATATAATTAGTGATCCGTTTCATCTCTTATCTAACTGTAAAATTAAAGCATAAAAAAAATTTCTTATTGCAAAATTAATGCAAATCGTAAATAATTTTCAATTTAAACCATCACTAAAACTTATAAAATATTATTTACTTAAATTACAAGTAACAATTTCCAAAACTTTAAACTATTTGCACCCAGGCAAACTGATTTGGGGCCCATTCGTTTTTCATTCATTTATAGAATTATATATTTCTGAAATGGTCAGTTCTCAATATTATCTAACAATCAAATATCAAGAAAACAATGAAAATAAATGGAAACGGTGAGCTGTCAAAAGGGGCATAAAAAGACGTTGGGTTTCAAAGAGGCAACACCTTTTTATTTTTATTTTTTCATGCTCCTGAAGAAGGACATATTGGTCGAAACGTTGGTTAATTTCAACTTTTTACTTTGGTTGTTGTTTTTTTACGATTTTGTTTTTGGTTTTGTTCGGGTTGAATATTTTGTACATTTAAGTCGTTTTATGCTCCTTTTGAGAGCTCGCTGTTTTCAATTATTCCCTTGTTTTCTATTGTCGTATGAGCTGTTTCGCAACATACTTAGTTTTTGTTAATAGATCAAGAAAAATATTTAGTCTCAAAGATACTCGTGAGATAAAAATGCATAAATAAACACATGGGAAAACAATTCTGTAAATATGTTTTAATCAAACACGAAATGCTGACATAAAATGAGTATAATGCAGCAAACGCTGATTTCCCATAAACGTTCCCGAGAGACTCCGAATAGAAAGTTAATCAGATGTTTTTATCACCTCCGAGTATTAGGAAACGATACCCATGATTTAGTAATGATGCTCTCGTCATCAGGGTTTATCTTATATTTATATTTCTAATTAACAGATTATAAAAGCAAAGAGTTTATTACTATAATAATTTGTTATCATGGATACTTAATTTCTCACGTGAATTGTAAAATAATAAAATGGATATCGTATTACGTAATAAGGGCGTAAAATTTTCTTCTTCATGTCGTCTGGTGTTTGACCTTTTGTTTCGAATTACACACAGAATTATGATAATTTCTATTATACAATCATTGGTTGAGTAAAAAAAAAACATTTTCACGCTTTTCGCTTTATTTTAGTAATTTAAAAGAATATTTCTCCTAGAAATACATCTAGTGAAATAATTGAATTCCCACTTGGAAATTTTCTTATATATTACACATAAAACGATAATTTTTCAAAATTTTCTCCTTAAAATTCTTTTTGTTATATTTTAATGAAATTTGTATTAATGAGCAGAGAAATATCGATAATTTATATTTTTATATTATAATATTTTATCGTTTTTTTTTTAATCCACAATTTAGATACAAATATTAATTTTTAACATCATTTCTCCATTAAATCTATGTAATTTTGACACACATAAAACCTTATCTGCATTTGAATAATGATTTCTACAAAATTGGGAATCATACAAAAATTTCAAAATTATCTAAAGAAACTTGAAATACTTCTGAGATTGTTCGTAAAAAATTCATAACTATAGGATAAGAAATGACATCAGGATAGTATTTTTATAGTATATAGTTTTATATGAATTGGTATAGAAAAATTTGCAAATGGAACCTTTTCGTTTGCCTTTTTTCTGTGACTTTTTTTTTCATGACTTTTCTCCAAAACATTGTATGCATTTTTATGTAATTTTTATAGAATTACTTGAAAAGTACCAATATGAAAATATAATACTGTTAGAAAAAACTAAATTTGTCTTATTGGACATATTTTCTTTTTTTTTTTCTAATTACAATGTACGCACATTTAGTTCATTATGCAGTTCTGTGTGGAATCAACATTCAATCCAAGATATTTCTAATTATTTGATTTTGGAAAATACAAAACGTTATAGGTGGTTTTTATGTACAAGATGAAAAAGAGCGGGTATGGGTTGCAGGAATTTGATATAGGAGTTGCGCGATATCAAACGGTAAAATACTCACTACTATATGTTCTGATCATCGGCCATAATTATTTATTTTATTTCAATTTTTTTTATTTATATATTTGTTTATTATTTGGCAACCATTTCGCGACATCTTAAATTTTTATTCTTTTTCAAGAAGGCATAAATTAAGATACGGTTATAAAATTTGTCTCGCCATACTTAATGATCAAGTTTTACACCTGAAAGTCCAAACTAGGTAATATAAACTTATCGATATTGATTATTTACACTTTTCATTAATTTTAACAATATAATTACCCACAATTCGATTTCACCGGCGTCATCATATGTCATGATAGCTCAATGATTTCCCTAGAGAACCATAAAACTAACTAAATCTGACCACAGACCACTTAGATTCGGACAGTTTACATCATAGAAAAATTAGCACCTAAGATATAATAGGTGTCCTGAATACAGACTGACAACCACAGCAATAAAATCTAAATTTGTTGTAACTATTTTTTGATGCGGAACGGTTGTAAATAGGTACATGTACAGTCACATTTCACGTCTTCCAGAATTCGGTCTTATATTAAAAAAAAAGAATGTATATTATTTTAATTATTATTTCTGTCTCAAAGAAATGACTATTCTTAAGCGATTAGTTTAAACTTATTTATTTATAGTGGATTGGGAAATAAGTTATGCCAACTTATAATAATCTCTCTCCACTTGGCGGGTGCGAGAGCGGCCGCTGTAGCGGCGCTTTAGCCTACTCTTTTTCGACATCAACATAGGGGTATTTAGCGTGCTAAGGGTGTTGCTCTCCCTTAACACGGGACAGCCATTTTTCGTTCCCATCTTACGGACTAGCATCGTTTATCGAGACCATCCTCGCAAATGGTGTCGATAGGGCGTCGCAAATTTGATCCCTGAAATTTTCATCGTAAGCGATTTGCACCGAGAGTACAGTATTCAACAATATTGCGCTCAATATAAAATCTCTGAATATTATACATTTTTATTTTTTTCTCCAATTTATCTTCGTGAACTTCCCCTGTCCTTTTAATAGTATGTGGAAACGAGCTCAGGACCCGAATATAAACCTTTTTTCCTGGATCATTACTGGGTTTGTTTTACATTCTAATTTTGTAGTAAACGTGTCGTCTGGTAACCTGGCTCCCGTTACACAAATATTCGTACGATTGCGGTTAGTCGTAAGTGTGATTTGATTTCCAGTCTTCCGTATATTTATTCTATTGGTGTCCTGAAATGTTTCTTAAACACTGACCATATTCATTACCGTGTTTGCTTTATTAGCTCACCTGGCCAAAGGCCATGTAAGCTTTTTTTCACCACTTTTCACATTTTAATCTTCTCTGAATCTACTGGGCCAAATGGAACGAAACTTGACAGAAAGTATCTGTGGGAGGTTCTCTACAAAGTATCCTCATTTCGACCCGATCGGACAAAAAACATGGCCGCCATAGGCAATTATTGTTTCTTATTGGTTGATTAAAAAAACTGTTTCTTCTCTGGAACTGCTTGACAAAATGGGAAGCAGTTCTTATTTCTGATTGGCTAATAAAAAAAAAATCTCCTCTGCCCCTCGCTTGGCCAAATGGAGCGGAACTTGACAGAAAGCATCTAATTGGGAGGTTCTTTACAAAGTTTCCTCATTTCGTCCTGATCAGGCAACAAACATGGCAGTCATTGGCAGTTCTTGTCTTTCATCGGTTGATAATCTTCTTTGAAACCGCTCGACCAAAGGGAACGAGACTTGACAGGAACCAACTGTTGGAGGTTTTTTACAAAGTTTCCTCATTTTGTCCAGTTCAGAGGACAAACATGGCCGCCATGGGCAATTCTTGTTTCTGATTGGTTGATTTAAAAAAAAATATTCTCTTAAACTGCTTGGCCAAATAGAGCCAAACTTGACAGAAAGTGTCTATTACATATAACAAAAATCTTCACCACCACAGAATTGCTTGAAACCAAACATGGTCTGAATGTTCCTCTTTTAAGGTGCTCACCAAGTGCTGTTACCTGGTGCCGATCCCTAATTCAAATGGCCTTGAGCAGACGTCTTAGGTTAACATAAGACCCCATCGAAATACATGCAAAAATCTTCTGGAGTACTGCCAAATTTTTTAATATATGTGGACCTGATAGTTACGTAAGAATGACCTTGATGGAGAAAATTGTGATTCCCACAAGTCTTACCACACTTCATAATGATAGGGAGAAGTGACTTCTCTCTTTGAGGTACATCAATAAAAATGGCTTTCATGCCAGGTGAGTGATACAGGCTCAGCCCTCTGGGCCTCTAATTTCTATTAATTTGTTGTAAAATTGTTGTCTGGTGACAAGCCTTGGAAGCTTCAATAACAAATGTACAAGAACAAAGAGTCACGGAAGCAAACTACTCTGTAAATACGATAATAAAGTAGAAACTGTACTATGTTCACCGTGTCTGTTTCATCTGCAGAATTTCATCTTTTATTTTGGTTTGACAATGATACAGAAGTGATCTACAAATGATTTAAAATTATATACAAGAGATAGTCCATAACAGTCCTGGACCGCGTGTTACTCTGACGATATCTTTTAACACCAAGGAAGATGTGAACGTATATTATATTACATAATTCAAAATTCCTCGGCTCAAATGGCAGGATGTGGATCAATGGAATCCAAGGTTTTTTGTCCTAAAAATATATGGACCCATACTCTGCTTCGCTCAGTATAACTTTGCAGGCGACGGACCAGTACATATACGACCATATGACTCTCAGTGTAATTTGCGAAATATGTGTTTTTCTTTTATTATATATGATGTAAGACTTTACACTGGAAACTATAGAAAAATTGCATGGAGGTCATCCCATAGATTAACCTAGCGCCTCCCAAAGTGATGGTTAGGGGAGACTCTCTCGTTGGGTTGTTGTCAAACCATAATAGAGAAAGCCTGAGCAATGACCATGGTGGGTAACGTGTTGTAAGAATGTCAGGCTCCCTTTCTGAAATGGAGAAAGCTAATGGCCGCTACAGCACCTAACGTATACAACTCTACTCATAAATCCACCCTTTTACAGTGGCAGTCAAAATCTGTTCCCCTCTGTGTTCCGGCCAAAGCCTAATTGAATTGTTGGACTGGTTCTAACCGATTACAAAGCAGCATATACTATAACTATAAGGAATGAAAGGAGATACAAAACGGATGTCTAGATTTTAGTTGAAGTAGTAGTACAAATGTGCGATATGGTCCAGTTGTCACCCGGTGTGTTTGATTGACAGGCTATAGTATGACATTATTCTGTATAATTGTTCCTTAATGTCCACTTCAGCATTACTTATGTTATATATGTCACATATAATGAACACATTTATTCAATTAATACATCGTTTATTTATTTCAACCTCCAGTTGTCACAGAGATCTCGTAAAATCATGGACTGTCCGAGATTTTATGATGGTCATGTGACAGATTTATGCTTGTATCTGTCACCTCCAAACATTCCCGTAATCCGTCATTTTCGAACACGAAAGTTTTGTTTGCCTGACAAAAATGTCAAATTTACAAAGTTCCTCTGGTGTATGGCATACGGAGTGATATTTTGTTTTATTACGTGTGATGATATA
Source organism: Mytilisepta virgata (assembly GCA_028015205.1). Taxonomy (NCBI): domain Eukaryota; kingdom Metazoa; phylum Mollusca; class Bivalvia; order Mytilida; family Mytilidae; genus Mytilisepta; species Mytilisepta virgata. The sequence goes on from CM051510.1 coordinate 4,954,112, forward strand.
TTTTCTACATCGTTTTAAACGTGTATTTGGTTTTTAGATAATGGCGTTTTTTGACAGGAAATGTGTAGTGTTTTAACTACAGACCACCAGACTCAAGGTTAAATGATGACCCTGGAGTGTGGTAGTACTTAACACCTAAAAATAAGTTTTTGATATACAACAAACCACTGTGTCCCTACTTGTCTTTATCTTGAACATTAATGTCAACCAAGGCCTAAGCTTATCGTACACATTGTACTAAAAGTTAGAAATTAGTTTTCTGAATTCATATTATTATTACCGAGGCGAGGTAGCTGCTGATGGTGCCTATCAGTGGAGGTAACCCCCTCCCCCCTTCCTCAATTCTCACTGTGTCTCTGTCTGTGTTTGAAAATTGTGGCCTTGAATAAATGTTACACTGTTCTTAAAAGTATATTGTTTCAACAATATTATGCATACTATACGTAATGTTCAAGATAAAGACAAGTAGGGACACGGTGGTTTGTTGTATATTGAAAACTTATTTTTAGGTGTTAAGTACTACCACACTCCACGTTGATTTTGGCATTTCTGTGTAGTAGTTTCTTACTTTTGTTGTTTTTATTTCTGGATTTCAAATTTTTTGGTATTTAGCATAATTGAGGTTTAATCCTAGAAAGGTTTTCTTTCGTCCGCCATCAGCACTGGTCATAACTTTGCTGACGCTATCCGTTTTAATAATAAAGGCACTTTCCTTAGGAGTTTGCTTGCGTGGTAGCAAAATGCTCTTGTTGTCGTCTAGAAGCAGTTTGGATTTTTGTTTAAGATGTAGAACTTTACAAGTTTTTCTCGAAATACCGAGTTATGACCATTGCAGCAATAGTGTACAACAATATACTAGTGCTTGCAATAAAAATACAAATTCCCACCAAACACGATTGCATTATTATTCAATTGTTCTCAGTGTTTAGTTTAGCAAAGCTTGAAAACTAAAAGAATTAAAGAAGTTAATACATTGATAAATATAAATATCAAGAAAATTTATTAATTTTTAATAAAAAAAAATATATTATTTAGATATGGTAAAGTATGAAAATTTGGTAGGTAGGGTGGGAGAATGCTGATATTTTTTATATATATAAATACATAGTCATAAAAGTAAGAAATATCCATAAATTTAGAGCGCCTCGGTGGTCTCGTAGTAGCGTGCTCGCCCCGAGTGCGGAAGTTCGCGGGTTCGATCCCCGGCCGGGTCAAACCAAAGACATTAAAATTGATATTTGCTGCTCCTCCGCCAAGCACGCGGCATCTAGGAGTAAGGGCAAAGACTGGTCGGCTCGGAGTCAGTATAATGTTTCCGAGTGAGGTGTATGTCTTCCTGCGGACAGTTACCTCGTGAGCTAGCACATTAAAAATCCGACTTAGCGCGACGGTGTAGTACAAAGCAGGAATCATATTCATGATCAAATCAACATGTTCTCGTCCTGATATGCACCTGGTTGCCACTGGACGTTAAACAATAATTCATCCATCCAGAAATTAATTTTAAGAACATCTGATAAATAGATGGGTTTTGTGGTAGAAACGGGTTTGTCGAACTAAACAACTTTTTAGACATTAGTCTCCACATCATAAAGTTTCTGATTATATATAAATAGTGTTCGGGAATTTTATCTTGTTATATGCTCGATACCGTGGCTGCAAAGATGAATTTAAAAGCAACAACAAATTTGAAACCACAGTGGAATGTTCAAAGAAATAAAACCCTTAACCACAAGTAAGAGCATCGTGCTGGCTAGATCGGTCACATGGATACAGGTTCACAATATGATATCTATGTTATTATTGAGTAAAGCATCAATACGTGTGTCAATATTATTTTCCTTCCTGATCTATACATGTCGAGTTTTTCTAATATATTGGTAAAAAATATTAAACAAGGTTAAAAGCAAGCATTTCTATTCTTTTGAATCGTTTCATTTATCTGACATCTAGACAGAAATTTACCCATTTCCCTAACAGATTGTCAGCTTAATGAATGAGCATATATACACCGCGTCCAGCGTTAAATATTCCGCAAAAAATAGAAAAAAAAATTATACCCAAAAGGAAATGATGAGCTTCGGAATATTATAAATATCCTGCTCTGTTAAAGAAACCCGTTATAAAAAAAGTTCATTTTGTAGTTAAATTATACATCTTTAATTCAAAACCTATTTGGTATATAAATATTAAAATATAAAACAAGAAGTATACGGTATGGTATTGGTTTTGATGACACTTCGTACAGTTATCATCTCTTGTCATATGCAGTATCAAGGATAGTTAGTGGAAACGCCGAGCATTCTATCTTTCAATATTTATTCCTCATTTTTTTTTTTTTTTTTTTATTTGTTTAATTTTTTATCTTTAATTTTTTACTAATTTATTTATTCATTTTTATTTTTATCAATTTTTGTTGTTATTTTTCGGTCATTTCTATGTTTTATTTAATTACCATTATCCCCTTTATCATTTATATTTGGTATAAGTTACAATTTATCAACCCCCGTGACAAAAGTGACGTGAACAATTTTCTTTATTTGCCAACACACTTCAGAATTAAGTAAAGAACCTATGAAACATACTATACAAATTTTTATATAATTTTCATACAATATTTCAAAATCCATAATAATTTTTGAATTATTATCTACATGAAGAAATATATTTTCTTTAGGCCAAAATGTCTACAATATTGTCTAATGGAAAACACGTATCTATGTCAGTGCTTTAATTTTTTGTTATGTTTTCAAGCCACAGGGAACAAATTACTTTCAATTCCAGACATATTAATGTTACATAGGGATTAACTTTTCACTATCAAATTGGCAAAAGGGATTAAAACGAAATAAACACCAGACAGAAAATTGAATTATATCAATAATAGAACAATTTAAAATAAAAAAATATCAATCTGTCAATTACAAATGATACCTATTCTTATACATGTAATCAGTGTGTCATTTTTCATTAGTTAGAAAACAGAAATTTTCTTGACAATTGCAACAAAAGATGGTATTAAGGCAAAACATTAATTCATGCAAATGATAAATGAATAGTTTTACAATGGGGAAGAGGCTATACATGATCAATAAATTTTAAAAACATGAATTCAACGTATCTTATAAGGCCGTAATTTCAATTTAAATTAACTTATCTTTAATGTATTATATGCAAATGTTGATTAATTAATAAATTTTAAATAGTTCCGTTCGTCAAGGTTATCGCATATGGCATTTTCTCTAAAACAGCATACGTCATCTTGTATCATTGTGTCTCTTGATGAAAGTAAATTAAAAAAAATGATTGGAAGAATTCTTTTTTTTTTAAATCAATGTTACTACATTATATCTGAATGGTTTAATGGTTTTGCCCTTTCTTATTAAGTATTATTTGTACAAAATTTATTATACTTAAAAGCCATCAACCCATCTTGGGTGTAATTGTGCTTTCATTAATAAAGTTGATAAAGATATGTCTGTAATCTAGTTTGAAGAAGGCGAAAAGTCAGACTTCATTAAAATCAAAAGATTTCACAATTTCAATAAAGTCCATGTAAATAATTGTATGAGCTAAACATGTGTTATTTTTCCACCCAACTACACGTAACAAATAGAGAGAGGGAGGGGAATGAAAGAAAGACACATTTGTTGATTGTGAAAGGGGGAGAGCTGTCACTGGAATATTGTTTAATACTCAATACAGCACACAATATTTTGAAAAGTACACAAAATCCATGGACGTAATTTTTTAAATTGTCTTTCTGTTTTTGCTAGTTCAAATTACAAAAATGATAAAGTTCAGGTTAAAATAGAGTGTTTAAAAATTATATATGTTGTTTAATTCCTCATTAGTCTTGCATACATTAAATACGTTGTTACGTGATGTTGTTTGACAAAATGTGTGTAATAGTTTCCACTCCAATTATAAAAAAAAAATATGTTTCATGTTTAAGGATATTATTAGGAAAACATAATAAAGTTATATTTTCTATTGGGCTTTCCGTACTTTTTGCTCACAAGTTACTGATTATGCAGGGAAGAAACCACTGGAAAATAATAAATAAAACAGATCTATCATTATGACATGTTGGATACTTAACACCGAAAGAAAATAGATTAGTACATAATATCACAATTGTTTCAGAAATCAATTCTCACATTTGTTGAACCATCGTGACACGGATAGCAATAGATCAGGTACAGACGACATTACTCTTGTGACGTCACAGCGCGTGAGGTGCAGCAGCATGGGAAAATTTGCCCCGGATATGACAGATCTTAAATCATATGATGACTGGTACAAATTACTGCAGATGGACATTGAATTATGTGACACCATGCTTGACAATGTTCAAAGTCGTGTAATTTTGTTTATAACAACTGTTATTACATGATATGCTTCAGGCTTACATAAACGATAACATGGTATTATTGGAATTTAAATAACCCCGAAATATGAACAAAAAACAAAGTTAATGATTAAGTAAATGTTTGAAATCTTCGTAGAATCCGTGACGTATATTGTCAAATCATTATGAATATTGGATTAATTAATCCCTAGAAATGAGTAGAGAGTTCCAGTTTTTTCCAGTCTCATCCAAATAATACACCATCATATGTTCGACACATATTTTCACATCTCAAAGTAAAATATATTCAAATACAGTATGTGATAATAATATTCCAATTCTCTTGAACTGATGTTGATAAAAATGTGTTTAGGTAAACCATGAGTAATACGACAGGGATGTCGAATGTAGCGTTCCCTGTTTGTCTGCATAAAATGCAATTTAGTTTTTCCAACGAAACTAGTTCCGTTTTATGTGTTTGTTTTGATTGATACAATAAAACTATAGGCTTTGCTTTCTAAAAATAATGTATATTTATGAAAAATGGTTTTCGTTTCTTTCATTGACCATGTTTATACATGTATATTTAGACAATAGACAGATATTACTGAGGTTTCAAAATGATATTACATGTATATTATTCCATAAAGAAGTCTTAAATATATTGTTAAAGAAGAGCCGTGTGATTTCAAAACGTTTAATTTTATTGCCGTATACATGTTTTTAACTTATAAAATAACAAATACTAGTACTTTATTCTATTTTCATTTCCATGTACAGGTTTATCATAAAACTATTGTTTTTATTTCAGATTCCCAGCTGTTTGCCAAAGCATAGGATTCGTCTCGCATGTTTTTGATGCACTTAACCCATATATTTTTACCTATTTTAATGCTCGGACTGATTACATAAATAAACGGTAGATAAATTTTAAGCGACGTTCAAATTTGTACTATTTAAAAAGACGTTATTGTCTATTGTTTTTGAAACACTGTGTAGAAAAATATTAATTGTCTTAATGCTCGATCTACTGCTAGATATTGCACTTAAAATGAAATATGTTATGATGTCAATCAACAATTAATGTCCATTGTAATCAATAACATGGCAATATTTGGCACATTGATCCCCGGTTATTGATTTTGACCCCAATAAAAATGTACCATGCCAAATTGTAATGCTTCGAAATAGTTGACAAATTAGAGCATGATTTACAATACGCTTGCAACAATATGTTAAGCGAACAAGGGGTTTGTCGTTGTGGTAGAATATGTTTAATCGAAATACAATTATATTCGATAAGACCAACACTATTCTTAACTTTGATTGAATTCTTAAATCCAGAATCTGCAAGACATTGTGATATACGGCAAAACATTTAAAAAGATGAAGAAACGAAACCGACGAAAACAAAATGTAACAAGGATATGACAAGATAGGCTCCTAAAACATGGACACACAAAAACGTTTAACTCTAGCTACAATGGAGAAGACCCATTGTAATAAAATCAAATACCATAAAATAAAATGATTATGTCATGTTAGAATAAAAGTGTAAATAACAAAACCAGTCTCACATTGTATGGTAACATAACCATTTTATTTTTTATTTATTCATTAATATTTATTTTATTTCTTTATTGATGTAATTCTAGTTTGCTCGGAGGTGCTCCAAATAAATGGTTTAAAAAATCTAAAAAATAAAATACTTAGAAGAATAGTTAACACAAAATATTACAAAAGGAAAATATACATTGGATTGAATATCATAGAATAAAATTATGTCGAAGTAATATTTGGTACTAGTATTTCTGACGAGCTGGACATTTCTTAGTGTATTAGTTAATGGATGGGTAAATGGTTGGTTACAATGAACTCTTGCTTTCTCGGACTCTTTTAACTAAAAACTCTGATATCTCCAAGTAATTTAAGGCATTACTTTACTCTGTAGTTACTCCTGGTAAGTCGAACTTCCCTGACATCATATATGTACATCGGAGGTACCTAAGAGAGTTTCTTCTCTTGTATACCTAGAAAGTGACCATCATTCTTAAAAATATTATAGAGGTAAACAAGGAGAAATGTTTAAAACCAAGTAGAATTTTTTCTGAAAACAATATTTTCCTCCTTGCCAAGATCCACCAACTATGGAACAACAGATGATATTTTCTTTTATGAACAGAAACTCTGTTTAATGATTTAATGAAATAATCTCATATCTTACAGATAATATCCCGTAATTTTATGACTGAGATCTGCACATAATAAGAAAAAAAGACATAAATTACGTAAAAAACATATCAATTAGTTCATGTCTAAAATAAACGACTTTCACACCAAACATGATCTTTAATGTCGTGCCAACCTAACTGTCAATCATCGGAGACTAACATAATAATCCGTTATTATCTGGTTTAAGTCGTGTATCTGTCTTGTAAAAAGTCTGCCAACTACTGACATCAAAATTGTTATTTATTGAACATGCATTTTAAGATAATTTCTGGGATTGCATGAGAACATGTTCTTTTAATGCATTATGTCACTTGTATTGTTTTTTTCTGTTCTTATTTGTAAGACATAGGCCCTTTATTGGGTGTCATTGAGCTAATAAAATTTGATTAAATTAGTATATCAAAAAGACTTTTTTGGGTGAAAATTGCTTGATTATTTGTTTCTAGTCACATTCTTATCCATCTGTAAAATTTTGACTTCAGGAATTACTCATTTCTTTCCAGAAAATCCTCCTTGTCCCCAATACTAAATATTAAAAAGGGGTTGTTTATCACTAATTTCTAGTAAAGAAATGAATATCAACCACATTTGTCATTTTATCCAGTGTTATTATGTACGTGAAACTGTAAATGGGTTGATCATTATAAGCTATGGGAACCTAACCCGTATAAACAAAATAAAAATACGAAATATTCCAAAGTTTTTAAAAAATTGTCATGGAATAAAACTTAAGATAAAACTTAAACGTATTTATCAAACTAATATATTTATTTTAAGTTTACAGTTGACTCTAGTTATCTCAAACCCTTTATCTCAAAACTCCTGATATCTCAAAATAATGTTTTGGCCCCTGTATTAAACATTGTACTATATTTCCTCCTAGTATCTCAAATTGCTGTTATCTCAAACTATTTTGTTGGTCCCTTCCACTTTGAGATAACGAGAGTGAACTGTATTTCAAATACCAAAGCTGTAATACGACAACCCTGCAGTACACGTGTAATTATTTGTATTATTTACAGTACATTTCAAAGGTGTGTTTTATTGGTTCGAACCACAATTGAATGTCATCAGAGACTTATGTATCTGACCAATATAATTTTACATAAATCTAAGATGAAATTTTCCTTCATCAGAATGTGATTCACAATAATGCCGCATTTGTTTTCTCTTAATGCTCCACATTTGTCACCTCCCAGCAATAAGATGTAAATAATAATGTCAGAAATCTAAGTGATAATAGATTGTAATAGCCTACCACTGACATTGTTCATTATTCATTATTACCGTAACGGTGTGCCGTCTTACCTCTATTAAGAATTTAGCACATACAAAAAAACAGTGAGACAAAAGGTTAATTTCAGTATTTTCTCCATGTTAATACTGCTTTAAGATTAGATATAAATCTCTTACTTCAAAAAGAAGATAACAGAATTTTTGTTTCAATGTAATGCATAGGGCATCGTGTATAAAGACTGTGTACACATAGTTTCCATAATGTCTTTACAGTGCATGTGTCTTGTTTCTCATTTAATCTTATCTTACAAATTAAGGGCGAAAACACAAAAAAATAATTTACAAATAAATAAAATAAATTAAAAAAACAAAAATGAAATAAATGAATAAAAAATACAACAAACTTATAAAAATATCTATGATAAATACTGTATGGTATGAATACTTCTTAGCCCAGTACACCGTATACAGGAGGAGATATGTTGGAATAACTCCTTTCATGCAATTGGAAAAAATAATTGTTGTTCACAATATTAAAAGCAGGTGTAAATTTCGAATGTTATCTCACAATTAGTGCTTATTATCTAAAAACTAACCCTGCCCAAACACTAGGCCAAAAATGCTGTAGAGCAAACAAACACAAACAAGTAAAGATGGATAAAGTAAAAAAAAACGTCTACCAATCTAGTCTTTTAAGATAATTTTTATTTTCCTACCCGCCCCAATCAATCCATTCCTCCTTTTAAGACTTTTGAGAGTTGCTTGGCATTGAGGAAGAAAATTTTAATTTTATACTCACTCAACCTATCAAAATTATATCCTCAATCTCCCGTAAACCAGACATATTCTAAGAAACAAAATGAAACACTCTTCGAGTTCATAAGAGACCAAAGGAAGTTGAATAAATGTACGAGATATATTCTCGAAAGCAGTTGCTTTTCTGCTTTTAAAGATAGTGAATATTTCTGCTTTTAAAGATAATGGAAATTGTTTTTTTAACTTTTGTATGATCAAACGTTTAGTGCATGACCAGTAATCGTAATTGGCGAGGATTGTCAGTTTCCTGCTGTTTGCCGATAATTCTGCTTCCTCCACAAATAAAACCTAACCATCAAAATATAGTCAGTTGAAGTAAAACAAAGGCAAGCAAACCTGAAAGTACTTATTTCTTCTGCTTAACAACCTCTCTCAATTCTATTTAAACATTGTAATGTACAGTGGTATGCGATGGTGATATAACGTATATACTACTAAAAATCTATTCGTTTTCATCAGGGCCTTTTGGTACATGTGTTTTAAGGGTATTTTCACAGTTACAACAATTTACGGCTGCCCCTTGCAACATAGATAATATAAGTTATCATTGCTATAAGCGATGTCATGCCATTTGCCATAAACTCTCCGTGTCCTAGCGGTTCACCCCATCCATTAATCTTAGCAAATTCCTTTCATTGTTCTGATAATGACTTAATCCTTTATATCTGAAGTGCCATTAATACCTTTTAATTTCACAAACATAATTATTATTCATTTCAGAAAAAGGGTTAAACGAACACTAAATGAAAAACAAGAAGTCATCGTGTTCCCGAGATTACGTCTATATGTCGACACGTTTTTGAGAAGGCCCCACTGACCTCGCATCGTTTGTTCAGCTGCATCAGGCAAAACAATATAGTTATTTAGTAAAAAGACATTAATTTCGTTATTAAAATTTATTTGTTTACTGTTTTCCTTTGAAATTTACTAATTGCACATGTAAAAGGTTACGGATAATATCATTTGTTTACTTACGGAACCTAGAAATTGAAAGACATTATTTTTACGTATTACAGTTTTTTGTTTAAAATATAATTATGATAAATATGCACAATATACATAATCTGTCTTTTTTGTTAAAGATACGTACATGAGTCTACCCTCGGATTTTTGGTGGGGTCCATGCGGTTTATATGTCTTTAGTTTTTAATTGTAATCATGTACTATTTTGGTGTTGTCTTCGTTGTTCTCCGGTATTTGTCAGTTGTTTCGATTTTCCCCTCCTTCGGATATCCCTTTGGTATTTCTTTACTTTACTTAATGCATGAACACATATATTTACCGCAATAACGTTTAGAACCCGCCAATTTTCATTGGAAGCACTAAAATGTGTTATGGACTGAATCATAAGAATTTGCCATAGTAATGCTCACTTATACCCAGATGAACCATGCAAGGTTATGAACCCATGATATTGCTCAAACGGCGTCATTTGTTGATAATGAATATAACGTGTATCGACATTGGCAGGAAATAATCCAGTTCAATTTTGATGCACAATTTGTAAATAAACAACAAATTGGGTAACAAGAAAGGTCAACAATAACGCAACAGCCACCCTCCCCCACCCCCTTATCTAGTCTATCCTGTCCCTCTGGCGTAAAACACAACACACTATAAAAAAGTATGATTACCAACAAGGTCTGGAGATTGCTTGCAAGATCTGCTACAATTGGTTGGTCGGTACATAACTTAGATAGCATATCTAGTTGATTCACGACACATCAGTTGTAATAATAACATATATCATTATACCTCATTATGTTTTTTTCAATATAAAAATCAATACAATTTATATATATTATTTTTTGTTATTTTAAAGTGCAACCTGATAAACATTACTACAATGTTTAACAAATATAATAATCAGCCAGCCTTCAAAGACTTATGAAGCACTGTTCGTAGTTCAAGCATTAAATTTATATTACACAATAATGCCTTATTGTCTTATATATAGTTTTTCGAGGCTTTTTTTATTATGGACCAAGTAGATATGTAAGAATATTTTTTAGATTTAGCATTGTTGTAGCAAGTACATCTATGAGTCTGAGAAAAGTTCGAGTCCCACATAAATGTTCTGCGCGGTATTGAGTGCGCCTGCATACAAGAAATGCAATGCCAAAGTTTTACAATATTGCATCGTTGTTTTACATGTATCGGAGTCCAACCAAAGTCGCCACAAACAGCTGGAATCGGATCGAGTTGTCCTCCCAACACCTAGAAAACTGATTGCTCTGTATTCAGTCTCCCTAATGAATCATACACTTTATACCCCTATAAGCCTGACGAGACAATAATTCAACTATTTTGTCTATTTCTAAATCTAAAACTATATATTTACCGTCAATAATAACGGTGAATATTGTACTGGGAACTTTTATTAACCGGTAAATTGTCTTTTGGTATGATATAAAACGCTTATTGACTGCATATCCGGGGAAAAGTAAATTTATTGTCCCCTCGAAACACATGTATTAATATTGAATATTGCTAAAACGACAACAGAAACAGGATCTATCATTAACTTTAAACATTACGAGATCTATTGCTCAGTTAAAAGACAAAAAAAAAAAAAAACACCAGCTAGATACCACATAAAGCAACAACGAACGGAAAATGTCCAAAAGCATTTAAGAACAGAGCTACGCACGAAAGAAATGCATTTGTACTACTTAGTTTTCACAAAATTTAACAATTTTACAAGAGGAAATTTAAAGAATCAATTACATGCTTGTATCAAAATTCTGCCAACTGAGCTGACAAAAAATGTTGTTTTTACCATGCCACTTTCTTTGTTTTGTATCTAAACAGTACTATATTGTTTTTTGAATTTCCTGTTTCATTGTTTTAAGAACGACATTTCAGAAAGAAAAACACATGCAGTCCCCTGGTTAACATGGATTTTCAATTTGAAAACCCGTAAAAAGTCACACAAGCGTTAAGGCTGACCAATGTATCAATCTGTTATTTCTATAATACAATTAATTTGGAGTTTTTTGCAACACGTGTCACTGTCCGTATCAAACTGGACATTGTCCATTCGTTATTGGATCAGTGCGGTTTGTAGCTCTATTTATTTTCGAAACGGAGCAATATGAGAATATTTGTTTATAATGGATGATAAGTTATTTTTTTTTTTCTTTCAATAAAAATTTCGTAATCAGGTAAAATACAAACATCTCTGTTAAGTTCTTATTCGTGTATCTGTAATTATCTATCGAATTATGGTTTTTGGGAATCAAGAAACAGACGCGAGCGCAATGTTGTCTCACTGTAGTCCAAGCTTCGTCTGACGTCGTATACCCTCTACTAGACTTTCTTTCGTCAAACGTCCATTTATATGATCTGTAAGCACGAACAGGGTCCAAGTCAGTACCCATTGGTAGCCTTGAGCTGTTTTCTGCTCTTTGGTCGGGTTGTTGTCTCTTTGACACATTCTCCGTTTCCATTCTTTATTCTAATAAAGGTCCACTCGATGTTCTAGAAAATTTCAACAAATCTTGCTGAGATGTACTATTTGCTTTTAAACATTTTTAACGTAAAAAAAAAAAAAAAAAAAACATGAACATCGTTCTTTGATCCTTTCGGTTTGTCAAGAAAAAGATCTGTAATTTTGAAGTATATTTTGGTCTGTTGATTATAGCGTTTATATATAAGCAAGATGACCAACACAGATGCGAGAGACGAATTTAATCTTTCAATATTTGTTTCTTTGTTACTCATGTACAAGATATTAAAAAGTATAAAGACTAATTCCACTCAATTAAACATCTTAATCACGCAGGATTTTAACATGGCCGCAGCATTTTAGCTAAATAATATCTTATTATATTCTCGCCATGAAAACAAGGGAATTCACTTACACGAGTCCAGGGGGTGTTCTGAAAAACTATTAACTGGACATTACAATAGTCCGAAAAGTGACCATCATAAATGACCAGCAGATTTTCACCGATAGAAGGTCCGAAAAAAGCTTTGAACCAGATCGACGATGATTTGCTAAACAATTTAACAATGGTCAAAACTAATTTAATTTCTAAAACTCATTTCCACAGTAATTATTGGCCATAAAATAAACTATTCGACAAACAGTCGCTGAAAGCTTAAATAGAAATCTTTAATCGATTTTCAAACATTAAACCAAAGAGTTCTGACTCGTATTTTTCACCTTGCGTAAGATATCATTATCCGCAAATATTTATATATAAATTTGTATTGCCCATATTCAGTAATGTTCTCGAATCCTTTGATCTCTCAGGTGTGCGCAGGTAATTTAGTATTAGTCTGTTTAAACTTGTAAAAAACCGTTAGATCCTTTCCCAAACTTATTTAATGGTACCCATAAACCTCTAAATCGTTACCGATTTGTCTCATTTCGGAGATTTTAAATGCTTTGAAATTAAAAAATAGTCACATTTATCGTCTCCAAGGATTTCTTTCTTCAATAAGTGTAGCAACTAAGGGCCAATGTAAACGAAGAAATATGGTTTTTTTTTCTTTCGCAGTTTGCATATCATTTATATTAACAATTTAATACTAAATGCATACAAATATGATATGCAAAATGATTTTATCAATTACATTTCTGATTGAATAATACTGAACATTATTGAACCAAACAGCGTTTTTACACATTGTCTTGTTTTATTATGGAGCAATGGGGTGATTTTTATGGAAAAGGGGGGAGGGTCTATCTTCGACCCTGGAAATGTCTTTCCTATCACACCTGCCTTTCTTTGAATTCTTTTCTCGACCCCTCCCCCCCCCCGTCCTCCCTTAAAAAAGAAAAAAGTAGATAAATAAATTAATTACTTTAAAAAAATCAAACATTCAATTGTATTGGTTTTCGTTACACAAATTTGTAGCTGAATAATTTGGCAATAGGTCCGAGACCACAACTAATTCATAGTGCATGTTCATATTAAAATAAAATTTAATTAAAAAAATCGCAGCTGCGCAATCTTGAAAATCTTTGTAATGTGCAAGGTATACTTACTTCCAATCATAATATCAAAATTTTAAAAAAAGTTCATCAGTGTTAACTCAAAATATTGCCAAAAATATATCCTAGGGTAGCAAAATTCTTGAAGACAGCATGCAGAGGACACCCTTTTCCAACTGACCAAATCACAACTTTTACTTATGACAGCTCATTCAAACTAGCTTTGAACATTCTACTATGAATTTAAAACAAAAACCATTTAAAAATAATTTAATGAGGGACAGAAAATAAAAATGGAAGAAAAACAGTACATTTATATAAAGGATTATATTTGTGGTATTGGGCCAATAGCATAACAAGCAGTTCAAATCTGAAAGTGCAAATTGATTAAGAATTACCCAAACATATCTTCTGTGTAGAATATTGAATCATCTTAGTCTAGTTATTAATGCTTCATTTGTAAAAAGTATATATGACTCATTTTAAACCAATTTCATGTTTCCATCATTAAAAATCATTACGTTTATAAACCCTTTAACTGATATAAAGCTTAACCTTGATTAGTGCTGGGTTAAAAATTGAAATCTTTTACCCATTAATTTTCAGATAATCATTTCCAACATGAAACAAGTTGTACGTACATACCATACAACCGAGTCTTTAAACGAATGAAATTGAATAAAGGGAGTTAATTCGTTGTAAAATTTAAGTATCTCCCAAGAGTTCTGTTCATAAGTTTGGTTAAATGATGCTGAAATTTTTAAATTTATTTTTCTATATTTCTTTATTTTATATGTATAACGACTTTAGCATGGTAAAATGAACAAGTCATTTATCTTTGTTATAATTCGGTCTTTGATGTGCGTTTTTCTTTTGGTGTCGGAATGTTATTGGACGGTGCACATGAATGAATACGTGTGAATCATGAACGGTTGTAAAGTAACTTTTTATAGTCACATTTGGCGGCAAATACCCTATGCACTGAATTAATTGAAATATATACCCGTATTACATGTGCACGAAGAAATTGTTAGTCAATTTAAAGTCACGATGCATCTTACTTTTCCTCATTCCCGCGGAACAAATACAGACCGTTTCTCGATAAGATTACTTGTTAAGCCAAACAAAATTATCTTTTTCTAAATACATAGACTTAGGTAATTTTACTTTGAATTTTATATTTGGAATATTATATTTTAAAATGTCTGGAGAGGCATGTAATTTTGAAAAGACTATTTCTGTCAATGACACCTGCAAAAGTGTATAAACGAAGAAATACGGTTTGCATATAATTTATGCGAACTATTTAATATAAAGGCATATAAATATGATCTGTATAATTATTTTATAAATTACATTTCAGATTTAAGATAATACTGAATAGTACTGAACCAAACAGCGTTTTTGCACATGTTTTTGTTTTTTTTTTTTTGTTTGTTTTTTTTTTGTTATGGAGCAAGGGGTGTGACTAAAAATCTAGTTTGAGTTCGAGTTAAAGTTAGAGTTAGAGATAATTTTTATCGAAAGACTATCAATATGGGCATTCGTGGAAATTTACGTTTAAATGGAAATTATTCTAAAGCTGTGACCGTTTACTTGTAAAATATTCTTTAACAGGCTTGTTTTTAAGTTGATGAAAAGTTCTTCCAAGAAAAATTACTAGGCTCGCATTACGCTGAATTTCTTCGATAGTTTAATACAATATATATATATACGTATATGATACTAAGCGCGAGGATCTAAGATTTATAATTTAAAATAATTTTCGGCATGAAACGATAGATACTAATGAGGATAATAAAAATATTGTTGCTTTCAAGATGTTGAAATATATGGACTTCAATACCTATGACTGAAGCTTCTTTACTGACTTGTCATACTATATCCTACATAAAAGTTCAAAGTAGGGTAGATCTCAAGTTGCGAGTGTTTTGACCCCTGAACCGGGGGTTAATACATTTTCTTTAAGTTCATTGAATATGGTCATGTTTTTAGTTTAAATAATTACAAATTAGCACGCCATAACTGTACACATTTTTTCTCATGGCTTAGATTTACGAGGTGTCAATGAAGCACTTAGTTTTCACCCTCTCTTTGTGATCATTTACATATGGATCACAAAGATATAACTTTTCCATGAGAACCAGGTTCTGAATAACGGTAGCCAGTTATTCGCTGGCCTGATACAATGTGATTATTAGGCACCGACCAATTTATTACTGGAAAGGGGGGGGGTCTGGAATTTCAAACAACCGGAAATTCATACATATACATGTAAATCTTCCTATAATTTTCTTTGTAACAGAAGGAAAGAAAAAAAAACATTTTCAGACAAACATGGACATAAAAAATTTGTTCAAACACACCCCCCCCCCCTAAGTAATAAAATGGTCGATGTGCGTTAGGTCCTAATACCGTTTCTTCTTGATCTTAACTTTCAAATTGGTGGGATTTCATTATTTTGTCTTAGGACAAGTTGGCCAATTATTTTCATCTCTATGCATCAGAAGCCATATTCGATACAAAATTTTCCTCCGCTTCGATGTCGAAAATATTTTATTTTCTCGTAGAACAACCGGAAACTAAAATTGTTTTGGGCTATCCATACACAAAAATCTTT
This sequence comes from Mytilisepta virgata, assembly GCA_028015205.1. Lineage (NCBI taxonomy): Eukaryota > Metazoa > Mollusca > Bivalvia > Mytilida > Mytilidae > Mytilisepta > Mytilisepta virgata. The sequence goes on from CM051510.1 coordinate 4,970,309, forward strand.
CTAATATTTTTTTTGTCACCGAAAAAAAAATTTGAGAAAAACATTGACATAAAATATTTTTTCAAACAAATAGTAACTAATGAAGTATATCTAACACCGTATAAAAATAAAAACAACTGTCCAAGAGAGAAGAACTAAGTGGCAAAACATTTTATGGCAGTAAAATTTAGGGGAAAATTGTATACACATTTTCTCTCAGAATAGTACAGTTGCCTTATAATGATTTGTGTCGTATTTGAAATATTTCATTATAATTTTATGCTTTAAACTCCAATTTCTCTAATGAGTTTGCATTAAGGTCTCCACCCATGAAACAGAAAACTTAAATTCAGAAACATTTTTGCGATTGTTTATCTTTTTAAATCATATTTCATATCAAATGTAGTTTAATTGGATTCACCACGAAAAATATACAAATTGTTCATTCAGTTAAATGCAGTAAAATTTAGTGACAAATTCGTTTAAAGCATGATAATGTTTAAATTTCTTACTTCAGAGAAGGAACTCATTATTTCCCTTTTGTGGTTAACACCTAGAAAAATATACATTATACCGTTAATGGATTGTAATGAGGCGGTAAATGAAAAAAAGACAAAATTGTGCATTAGCAAAATACTGTCAATTTTCACATTTTAATGATAAAAATTGGCATAAAAATTTGACGAAACATATAAATGAATATTAATACGGATGAAAATAACAGACAGAAACCAATACACAATAAATGAGCTGCAAAATATAAATCATTTGTTTCCCTGGAAAAAATCACACCGATGTTTTAACGTGTTTAAACCAATGTTTAAAAAATATCGTTTAACGTTTCCACAGTTCTATGCCTCCTCTCTCGGGTTACTTTTCACAAACATCCGTACGATTACGATTATGACGTATGATCTGATTCCCGATCTTTAGTGTTCCATTGATTCCTGAAACCAGCCTCGATCGTATTCATACGAATGTTTGTTAAACTGCGAATCCGTATAGTTAATAATAGGTATAACAAATTTAAAGCGTCTAGCGTTATAGTGGCGTTGTTTTTTTTATTTACCATCTATACACAATCGCTATTTATCGTTTTAGAAACATTGTAGCCTGTATTTGTCAAACTTACGAGGTGTACGTATTCTCCGTTCTCTACGCTAACAAAAATGACTGTTCTAGGCTTTTCCCTGTCAAGTGTATGTTTTCATCGGATAAATGAATTCCCTGGCCATAAACGATCCAGCTACTTGCGCCCAAACCATGTAAGCGTAAATTTATAAAAACATGCATTAAAATGTGTGAAAATATTTTTGAAAAAAAAACAATCAAATCAGCCCCATAAGAACTCCGACCCGGTGATCATATCCCCTCTGGTACTATAAACCCCAAATGCAGGAACGGATTGAAACTTGAAACTACCATGGAGTATGGCACCCACTATATGAAAATACCGAATCAGATCCATGGCTCAAAAGTAAACATTAAGCAAACATTTGATAGTAAAAAAATAAAGGGATGTTATGCACGCGTTCTGGGCACAAAAATACACATACGCCTGACATAGATTCAAGCAAAGGGTTTTTTTCAGATTCTCTCATTTGATTTTTCAATTTCTCTTAAGAAAGGTTGTAGGTACTTTGATTTACCACGCACAAGTACGTCTAACATGCGAAGAAACAAATTTAAAACTTTATTTACTTTTAATTTACACTTTGATATTTTAAATCATTACTCATAATTAATCAGATTTATACTAATACATCTTGAATTTAAATCTGATAAAATCGTTACAAATCAAATTATTAAGTAAAAATTTCAAAATGAAATTTTCAGATCAAATGAATTATAAATTCGCCACCAGCAACCTAAGGAAGTTTTAAAGCCATTTTGCCGTTTGTAGATTTCACATGGCGATATAAACCAAGTCGTTATTACTTTTCAAAGAAATCTATGATGACAGAGTTCTTATCCTTTTTATAACATTAAAGTTTTCAAAATTAAATGTTAATGCATATCAAAAATTATTAAGGAGCTATTATATCCTTCAGTGAATACATGACTTTATTAAAGGATTTTAAATTTAAATTAAGAAAAAAATGTACATTAAAGATATGAAATAGACCTCTCGATGACTAATGTTTTGTAAATTAATGTTTTTTTATTATGATCACACAACATGATATGGCGGTTACTAAATTCCGTTACAATTTTGATGTGTGATTTTATATGAATATTTTCACTCCTGCATGTGAAGTGATCATTTATAATCATACGTGCACAGAAATATAGAAATTAAAAAGGCGAATGACAGAACAAACCTGGATTTGAAATACGTCAACAAACTGTCAATAGAAAGGCATAAAAAATATTTTTTTAAATAAAATATGCGTAAAACAATTCGAAATGAATTGTAAATACGCCACCAGAAAATTAAGGCATAAGTAGACTGGGTGTTGTTTCATGTGTATAAAAGAATTATAAACTGCACACGGTTACCTTTCCTCTTTTGTTTTCTAGAAAATCCACGACATATATAATTCATATTCCGTTCTGGTTGAAAAAAAGGATATTTTGGACTCATCGAATGTCATACGTTAACAACAAATATTCTGAGAATGGCACGTAATTATAACACCTTGTTCTATTTCCCCCCTTTATTTTATATTCTGGTTAACTAGAACCTCTTTTTATAAAGAGCAGAAACATAGACAATGTTGGAAATCGTAGATCTCCATGTTGGGCATTCACCTGTCCAAAGATTGACAATTTATTTTCAGGAAAAGAGATCAGTACAGGAACGGTAACTCCAGCATAGTAGCAAATTCATATGAAAAAAAAACTGAAATAATGGCTATTGGTGTGACCGAGTGAATTCTTTCGAAAGATGAATAGACAATATGTTGATTTCGAATATGTTAATATATCAGATTCAAGACCACTATTCCAATCTAATTCTTTTTCGTTTGACAAATAAAAGTTCCTTATCATATCCTCAAGAAAATAGCGTTCAGTTTATATAAAATCTTGCGAAACGGTTGGTTAGGGTTTGGTTAGGGGTTGGTCAATAGTAGATTGCAGCAACTATCCTAGTGGCTTAAAATGAGTTGTCAAAAAATATATATTTGGAATCTAATGTACCAGACCTTGTGTATGCAGAATGGGATTTTTAGGGAAGATTTTTGCCTTTACGTTGCAAAATATAAATCTCACTTGGATTAAAGGACTACTAGTATGACATCATATTTGTGCTATAAGAAGGGGAATAGTGACCTTGAACCCTGTGTCATTGATACAGCAGTAATTGTTACTGCAAAACAAAAGCTGTATGAAGGTAAAGGGAACAAACAGTTGAACAATCAAAAACCATTTACCTAAAAGGGACGCCAAAAGCAACTACGAACCACATTTGCAAATAAATCAAGCAGGTTTTTTTACAGGAAAAAATATCCTCTGTTGAGATAATTTTGCTTAAATGTTCTTTGCAGATATGGTTCTGTTTTTACCTCGCTAATACAATTTTTCTTGTGTCATGTACTTTTGTGTTCGAATGAAGTTTCTGGACTTTTCTAGTTCCATTGGTCACACTATATATTCCATATGTCGTGGACATTTTGATTATATCTGATTGCGGTATCGCCCTTAGATGCATACTCGGTGCTATTTTCTTTAAATTATAATAAAAAAAAATTGTTCTTTTTTATCACATCAGTATGGAAGACATTTGTTTTTTGTACAATTTCTACCAAGGGACATCTTGGACATTTCAAACTCCGTCTATCAAAAAGAGACTTGTCATACTACTAAACAAGAAAATTTTAGACTTGTAAAATTTGAAATTCATGGATGAAGTCTCATCGACGCATGCCCCAATATTCATCTCAAATACTGGATATATTGAAGACACAGATAAAAAGAAAAAAAAACTATGTTTCAATTAATTATTTTTATATTATCTAAGAAATATGAATAACAAGGAATTATTTACAGAAATTTGTGTCGCTTCTGCAATTGTGCTCTGTTCTGAGCATTTTAAGAAATATACATGGATTTGCTAAAATAAGTACCCTGAATTTAGCGAATTCACATTTAACAACAAAAATAACAAATGTTCAACAATGATCACTTCTTACACATCAAACATCTCGAGACTTGCATACACCATTCATTACAGGCATCAAGATGTCTTTCATTCAAAAGTCAATTCATTCACACTGGCATAAAATGTCTATTTCACGATCTGTCAGCTTCTGGTTTTGTTAAAACTGGTTTATGTAAACTGAGTGGAGATGAACGGGACAAAAAGCCTGCTGGAGGTGCAATTGATGTAGAGAGTCCTAAACTTGGCACTCCGCATGTGCAAGGTTTGCCGGATGCAATTCCACAAACACCGGAAGTATGTGGGGTTTCCATCCATGGAAAATGCATTTTTGGTACAGATGAGACGGATGTTGTTGTAGGTGTGCTTGAAATTGGTGAACTTGATTCTACTGTCGATACTGGTCGGTGAAGTGATTCCAGTCCGGGTCTGTAAATTGGTGAACTTGTGTCGAATCCTGGCACAGGTCGAAGAGGTGAAGAACTTTCTAGACCTGCATAAGGACGATGAAGAGGACTGCTCATTGACTGCAACAGATCTAATCTTGGGTGTAAAGGACTTGGCATTGAGAGTGGTGTGAACGCTGAGCCAGTTGTTTGTGGAAGACCATGAAAGTTCAGTCCTGGATAAGGCAGAGCAGCTGGGTTAGGGAACCCATACGGATAAGAAGCTTGAGCTTGAGCTGCAGCAGCGGCAGCTAGGTAGGCATACACTTGTGGGTCAGCTGGGATTCCATAAGGCCATGTCATTGCCATTCTCTGTCTTTTGTCCTTCATGCGTCTGTTTTGAAACCAGACCTGTAAGAAAGAATATAATAATAAATTAAAATGAAAAATATTCATCTTTTCTTAAAATTTTCTTCTCGGTAATTCTTCCTTTTGTTTTTCTAATAAAAATGTATTTTTTTTTAAATAAAACTTTAAGAATAAACTTTTGAAAAGAAAATCATAACAAATGAAGAATTTGGAATTATTTTGAAGTAATTTTTTTAGATTAATTCTTATTTGATTTTGTTTCTGAAGAAATAAATAAATAAATAAATAAATAAATAAATAAATAAATAATTAAATAAATAAATAAATACACACCTTGATTGTACTTTCAGATAAATTCAGCTCAGCAGCAAGTTCGCATCTCTTTGGTCTGGACACGTAGTTTTCTTTCAAGAATTCCTTCTCAAGTCTGTTCAATTGTTCCTTAGTAAAAGCGGTTCTGTATCGTCTTAAATCTCTTTGGTCCTGTGGACTCTCTGAAAAATAAATAGAAATCAAATTATAGTTTATTTTCACAAGTCATTTTATAAGTTTAATTTTATTCTATTCCATTTTTATTTTACTTATTTAAATCCCTTTTTTTATCTAATGATATATATGCATTTTATTTAAAAGTTCATACTAGCCATGACAGCGATCAGTATTACATGTTCAATGTTAAACATCTGAATATTTAAATACTTGTTAAAAATGATCACTTACAAACGATACTTGGTTTTCAGTTAAATCATATTACACAAATTACAAAATTAAAATGCAGTAAAAATTGTCGTGTTAAAAATCTCTTAATCAGTTGCGTATGTACCTAATTAATGTCAGCCTGTTCAGTAACAGTATCGAATTACAGTTTAGATAGTTGTGTTTCAGAAATGGTCTTATTTCACTAATGATCCGCCATAGTTTAGATTACTATCTCGTTTCTGCTTATAGATGCACTCTTTGTACAAATTGTGCAGATTTGTAATCCAATTAAGACATAACGCATTTCCTTAGGATCAGTTTACGCGATGAAATGTGTTAAAGATTTTAATGCGTTGTGCCATATCGAATGAGAAAAGATGGAAATTGTCAGTCATAAAAAATAAAAAGGACAAGATTCATAATTTTTATGACAAGTTGCACACACAAAGAAATGAATATATACCTTGATGATTGTTCATTATTCGTCTTATGTATCAGAGCCGGACTTCGTTCGTTTTGATTATAAGCTACACCAAAATAATAATAGCTACTGATAGCAAACCCCAAATTTTATTGGCGAAGGAAAAAGTTTTAACAGTTATTTTATGGCCAAATATCCTCAATCACCGAAAATAAAATTTAATAAATATCAATTTGTTTGAAGCGGAACATATGTTTCGTCAAAGCAGACGACATCATCGCGCGTGCTGTGTCCCGTCATATTATTTTCATAAAAGATTTTCCTTAAATTAAATGAGGTGAAACTCTTTGATTTTGAAATTGAAATCCTTTCATTTTTCATTTGAACATCATTTTATGCAGGTGCTTTGGATTGTTTCGGCTACTAAAATCTTTCTACGATTGAAAACTAGCCCCCTCCCACAAGTTCAATTGGTGCATCATTGCTTCAATTTAGTATATTAACATTTTTAAAACCCTTTTACAAATAGATTATTACCGTATTTTATTTTACCTCAGACATAAAAACCTTGTTGAATGTTATTAGTAAAGACTTTTAATGTCTAAAGTGATATTATGTTGTGAATTGAGAAATTTTGTATAGTTCATTGAATCTATTACAAATTTGACAGAGGGCCATTAACCGAACACATCAAAAGAAGCACGAGATATACAGTTTAGAATAAGAAGAAATTAAGGATTTTTGTGTTTGTACACAATGTAAGAAATGCCAAACATTAAACTATAGATGAAATAAATGTTTTCCACTAAGAATTTTATGATGATGATGAAAAATACTCCACTAATGCCTTTGTTCGGAATATCTTTTGATCTTTTCTATAACGACCTGACCTACCCGAATGCAGTAAAGAGTTGACATTTGTTAAGTTTGGAATATAAGTAGAATTAACTTTAAAGCCAGGATTTTATTCATTTCACGTTTAATGCCTCATAAAGGGCAATAACTCAAAATTAGTTCATAGAACTCTTTTTTTTTAATTCTTCTTATTAGACAATCAGTCATTGTAAAAATTTAAATAACTAAAATTAAAATTCATTTAATAATTTATGTCCAAATGTTTGACATTAACTGTTTTAGTTCCTACTAATTTTAACCTTTCAGGTAATTACGCGATTATAATTAGAATGATTGATTTTTCAAATTATCATTTCAATCTTACTTCATAATTTTATTTCAAGAACTAAAATATTTTTAGAATATTCTCTTCAATTTCACGGCCATTTAATGTTCATTTATTACACGAGGCGTATTAAGAAAATTATATTTACTATTCAACTTATAAAACGAACTATAAAGTGTTTCGACTTGAATGCAATTATAAATTGAAGAAAAACGTTTTGATGATTCCACTTACGGTTAATTTCCTAATCTACTGCCTCTTGATTGAAGTTGAAAACCATCAAAAGATTGTCTCGGTAAGGTAACACTAATTCAAATCCTTTTAAATATTGTATAAATATTTTAGTTTATTGATTCATAGGCTATTTAACTTTCCCTGTGTATATTTTATTCAAATGAAATAAACATCATTTGAATTAGCATCCATGACTTAATGATATTATTTTTAACTTTTGACAAATTATTATTTTTTCTGCATCATCGATAGCTTCCTGAATTATATGAAACATAATTGCACTGAGCTAACCTATTTATATTATTTTTCAGTTAGTGGTTAATGCTAAAAATCTTTACAACTGTATTTTTTTTTTTATAAAAAAAGGTAAAAAATTCTAATCTAAAGAATTGTCATTTCTTTTTTATCATTCAAATAAAAAGAAAGAAAGAAAAATATTTATCATTTCTTCTAGAATTTATAAATGTTGTATACGTAAACATTACTATTATTAGTTTCGTCTTACTTTGTCTTCATTTTTACAGACTACGATTTTTTGTGTTTAAAAAAATCACATAGATAGAAAATTATGGGGATAATTACCTTTATATTTTCCAAAGTTAGATTTTTCTGGAGTACAACCATCACCGCTGGAACTGTCTGAACATTCTGACTGGGGTGAGTCTGGAAAGTCTATTCTCTTTTCAAGAGAGTTTGACAATTTTCTGCATGGGTCTGCAACTTTAAGGCCTTCATCTGTACTTGATGTATCACTGAGAGACATGTTTGGAGAACTGTTTGGCGATGTTGGTAATGATCCTTGCATCTTTACGAATACGTTTAGTTCAATCACAAAATAAAGTCAATACATAAAAGTCACTATATTTATAAAATTCCTCAAATGTCCTTGAATATTAATATTAACTAATATATGCACTTCTTCTGATATCAAAGGATTAATGCGTGATACTAAATGCGATATGATGTTTTATCCGATTCAATGAAACAAATGTACTGAAAACTAATTGATAAGGTAGCGGTTATAAACCCTCGTGGTGGTCAATCAAGCGTGAAAATCTAAACAACCCCCATTGACGAAATAATAGCTATTTCAATAGCAATAAATAAATCAAATTCACTTGTTTGAAAAACATCTATTCATTCGATAATTGGTAATCCTTTAACAATCATTGTGGGCGTGGTTTGACTAAAAGTTGCAAAATAGGCGGGGTTTATTAGATTATTGCTGTAAGGATATTCCTGATTGGTCGGAATTAATGATCCATGAAAAATGAAGACATCAAACAAATCTATGTCAGTGTCATGTAGGTGTCTTCTTCATGAACATGTAAATGAGTTTACCTGTCTTGTAATGATGTCAATTTTAGTTTTAATGATTTGTTGTATTATTGTGAGAAAAATTCTACTACAAATAGTTAGTATCTGCATTCTAATTTGTGACATTTTATTACCCCGTTGACATGAGTTATGCACTTTTTTTTCAAAATTTTGTAAAAAATAAATACAAAACATTTTTTTTTTTATAAATGTAAAACAAACTGCCAATAATTATTTGATAATATCATTTCGATAAATTCTTTAGCTAAAATTTCTACCTTTAGTTTTATGGTGCTTGAAATATTACCAAATATTTTTTTAGAATATCTGATGTAAAAATATGCAGGGATATCTAGAACAAATCTCTGTTTTATTAGCAATAGGAATTGTCACTCCTTTTTCCCAAATTTTTGTTAAGAAGCGACCTTTTCTATTCCAAGACACTTAAAAGTAGGAAAATGGTTTTCTTCCTGATATGAAATTAAGAAATAATTCATTGATGCCATGCTCTATGCTTATTTTAACATGGTACTATTTTGTTAATATTTAACACCAGAACACACACAGAAAACTACTAAATACGTTTCTATAATTTACTTTGTTTTTGAAATGACAATAAGACCTTTAGATCTTATATTGATTAAGCAGAAAAAAACCTTAACATATGCAGTATATGTTTCCTCTATGACATGACGATGTAAGAAGTACACTTTCAATAAAGGCATGCCATATTCATTATCATCGACATACAATTGTATATATACAGAAGATCATGATAGGTGTTAGCGAAACTCAAGAAGAAATAGTAATGTATCTATCAAAGGTCCCCGAAAAACGTGCGTTGAAATTTTTGAAAATAAATTCTGTTGACACACACCCACAGACGTAGTCAAATTTCCAAAAAAAAATCTAGTTTATTTATATAAAGCTCCAATTTGCTGACAAAATTATAATTTCGATGACATTTTATTTTATTTTTTTTTTAAATAAGTTCTAACAAAATTTGCGAAGTATTTTAAAGTGCTAAACCAAGAAATATTTTTATTATATTTATATTTACGAAAAAAAAAAAAAATGTTAACGATTCCATATTATGTAGAAAATAATTAAGTAATTATTGATATAAAACTGCTTTGACCTAAAACAAATTTTGCATCATTATGTAATATTTAATAGACTATAACAGCCGATTATTGTTTTATTTCAATATTTTATTATACATTAAAATCGTTCCGCCAGAATCTGCATGACTAACATGAATTAGTGAAAAAGGTGGGAGTCTGATGGTTCGACAGATTTAGAGCCAAATTAACGAGATAATTGTTGATTAATTAATTTACACATAATTGCTACATTTCCTCAATAAAAGCAACCGATTTCCCTCCAAGATGGAGCAGCGTAATCATCCCTCGTTAACATCTTGTGAAAATGAACCTGACGCAGAGAGCCGATATCAAAATTTATTGCCTCACACAGGCGGTTCAGTAGTACCCGGAGTGTAACTCCGATCTCTCTGCTGGACTATGACTTCACTAGTGAGAAGTAAATGATTACCAATACTTAGAACATCAATAAAAATATTCAACTTCAAAGATTTCTCACTAAATATTTAAGGGTATTGTTCAATAAAACACCTTTGATGTGGTGGTTTACAGTATTGACGGGTCAAACGTTGAAATATTACTTTGCGATACAAATTATCTTCGGAATTTGCAATAAAATAATGATGTGATCTGCTTCATATCAAATTCAATTTATTTATCTGCATGTTTTGTTTCTATCATATCAGAATTCTCATGTTTTCTACCTATCAATAAATTCCCCCCCCCCCCCCCCCCCAAAAAAAAAAAAACACACACACACATAGACTAAACTATTAAAATCAAATTGGAAAAACGAAACCCGGAACATGGATTTTAAATCTAGAATCATATCACTTCTTTACTAAACAATAAAATTCATGATATGAGAAAATCCTCGCCGGGGCTAACAAAATAATATTAAAAAGGACTAAAGGGAAAAATTAAAAATTCTTCACGATAATACAAAAATAACATCGCAACAATATTTTTTTCATATGGACAGAATAACAGTTATTTTATAAATTATAGAAACAATTTATATTTTCATCATATAATTTTGTTATATTTTGTTTACAAAAACTTGATCGGAGACTTATTTTGTAGACAAAGAAGTACACAAATTAAGAAAAGTGTCTTATTATTTTTCTTTCTTTTTGCACAAGAATCTTATATAAATTGTAAAAACAATGGAAACAATCCGTTTTTAGGTCTAACAATATATTTTTCATGTCTATACAATTTTCAACAATTCTCCGAAGATTTTACATATGTTTTCCTATGAGTTAGATACCTAGTTATAAAATCTAATTATTTTAATCTGATTAGGGTCTAATATTTTCCCATTCCGACTCTTATTGTACTTCAATTATTTTTTCAATAAAATCTATCTATTTTAGACCCTTAGGACAACGATTTCCATTCTTCTCCCATGATTGTTAAAAACAAGATCGAACAATAGACATCGTTGTGGTAGTTTTCTTTATTCATTAATTTGTTTATTTTGGTCATTGTTATTTATTTATGTTTACTGATTAATCTTTTGTAAACAATAAATAAACTAAATGTTCGCTACTTCAAACGATAACACTTAAACGTGTGAAAATTCGTTCGTGATCGGGACTGGATACCCAATGCTGGAAAATTACGTCGTAACATGAAACATTTGTTCATTAAAAGAAAACGACGTTGGCAAATTATATGAAATAAATGGTTAATTTTGTTAGTTAATGGATAAATAATTGTGTTCATAAAAGGTCTGACAAATAAGTTATTTTTTACATAATTTCCGGAAAAAATTATCACCTCGATCAAATTTATATTCGATTAACTTAGAATTTCAATTTTAGATGAGAAAACTCGAACGAAACACTACATATGGTTATGATAGTGACTGTAACTAAATATAGCATTATTCTTGTTATTATTATTATTCATATATTATTAAAAATAGATAGATTGATTTATTCACCAAAATCAAGGGCCCACAAGGGACATGTTTTACAATAGACAAGTACATATACAATTATGACATGAAATTACAAGTAACTATAAAGCATAACATACAAATATTCATTGCAGCAAATGAGTGACTTTACGTTAATGAGAATTCAACTGCAAAAGGCACCAAGTTCTCCTCGTGCCAAATGCAGAAAAATAAGCACCGTAAATCATGAGTCTCAAAGTTCATCCAAATATCTGGAACTTGGATAATAAAAATGAGCATCAAAATATATATCATATAGAATAGATATGACATGTCATTGGATTGAGTAATTTAAATATAGAATATGATATTTAATGCTCATCTTACATAGTTTTTTCATGAATATAAATTGTCTTCGTAAACCCATATTTGAGTATAAAATATATTGCATATTGTATTGAGATTTTTACATAGGTTTAATAGAGGGGGGAAGGGAGAGAATATAGCTGTAGATATATTGACAACTTTTGATATCGTTTTGTTTCTCGGGAAAAATGGTCTCAGCATACTGCAATAAATAAATAAATGAAAAAAGAAAACAAAAATTTATATCACCAGAAAAAATTGTTTTCATGCAAAGCGTTTTTATTTTTCAAACAATTTTCTCTTTTAAAAATTTGCTTTTTTGAAATAACGGGTGTTGTAATAAAAGGGTAATATATCAAGTAGTTAAGTTTTATTGCTAAAAAATCAATTACTTTTCCAACAGCGATTCACCTTATTATTAAAATGTGTTTCTTATCTTATATATTTTTAATTATTTTATAACAGTTCTTTACAAATTTGTATAACATCAAATAGAATACCAGAACAATATTTCTGATGTTTTAACATGATAAAAAATGCCCGTACAATACTTTTTACCAAATAACAAAAATTGAATTAGGACCTTAATGAATATTTATCAGATTATAATGAATATTCAACGGTTCTTACCTATCTAATTATAAGATCAAAGGTTTTCCGAAGGTAAATTATACGGAACAATATGATAATTGGCAAATCATTGTAATTTAAATAGATACAAGATAGAGATTTATAATACATATATACAAACCTGTATGTTGTTTTGCTAAAGGCAAAGTGTATCAGTAAGATGTGAAAATATTTTTTGTTTCCATGTTTGTAAAGTTAAAGATGGGGGATGGGAAAAATAGTATATTTATTATATCTCTCAATATTGGTTGTATTATATCTTAAATTAACTTCATAGATTTCAGATTTTATTTTCACTCAACCTTCTTACAGGGTAAACTTCATTGAAAAGATACACTTTTGATAAATTGATACAGAAACAACCTAAATGATTTATTTAATCCTGATATTTGTAATGCATTTGCAATATTAAAAAGGGTGTTTGACTGATCTCCACTTAATTACAAGACGCAAAATACTTGAGTTTGTATCGGTCATAATACGAAGTCTCTCTCATTTCTAAACTGCAAACGCATAGCTGAGAAAGTAGCTCTCTTAATTAATGAGGGGAGAGAAGGAGGCGGGGGGGGGGGGGTGCAATCATTTGATGTTTTATTTCCTTCCTTAACTCGATGGCCGAAAACTTGCCATTATTCTTTGACGAAATTACCATAATCCCATGCTATGCCCAGACGCAGTCGGTTTGAATCGTGTTGCAAGCCTGACTTTGACTAGCAACAAAAGTACAGTATACACGTACCCGCTCTAAAGTAAAATGACGAGATACATTCATAGACATCAGGATATTTGCCGTTCATATTTCAAACATTTAGTATTATCTATTTCATAGAGGTTCATGGCTTTCACAGTGGCCACACATTTCTTTTTAATATTTCGTTAATTTTGTCTTTAAGAGGCAATATTTTTAAAAATCCTTGTAATAATTTAATTCTATCAATAAAAAAAAAACAAAAAAACTATCCATTCAATGCCTAAACAATATCAAGAGATAGGTAGTTTCCTCTTCTAACCTTTAAATGGTTTGATGTAGAAAACACAATCTCCAATTGCAGCCTTTCTCTATTCTTGGTAAAACTGTGTCTAAGTCAAACCCCTATCAGAATAATATTGTCATTATTCCGCAAAGAACTAGACAGAGCATACTTAATTCATAGAGAAATGTGTGCAGCAGAATTTATTATTACCACGGCTAACGGACTCGATCCATGTAACCGAGTACATCACCAGCACAGTAAGCAGTATTTCGATACTAGCTCGAAATTAATATACTTTAATTTATATTGACCTTCACCTCGAAATTGGCACCAGAGGAAGGCTTAATACAAAACTTTACTACAAATGGGATGACATTGACTTTCAAATCGTCAACTTCCCATTTTTGAAGGGCAACATTCCAGAAGTGCCGGCGTATGGGGTATATATTTCACAACGCATACGATATTCCAGGGCTTGTGACTATATACATTGACTTCCCGGACAGAGCCCGGCTAAGACAGGGGTATGTTGCTCCTAAGTTGGAGTCATTCTTATCAAAGTTTTATGGACTTCATCATGACTTGGTTGACTGGTATGAAAAAATCGTTTCCCAAATGAAAATGAACCTGTTCCATTGATTTTGGCCCTTCCTCAAACCGGATTTGACATAGGCATCTTGACGGGTGTTCCGTAAAGGAAGCAAAGACTGCTTACTCTTCCGGAGCACCTGCGTCTACCCCCGGTTTTTTGGTGGAGTCCATATTGTTCATGTGTTTTTAGTTTTAAATTATACTGCTTGCATTGTTTTGGTCTTGTCTTCCTTGTTCTCCGAAATTTGTCGGTTGTTTCGATTTTCCCTTCCTTCGAATATCCCTATGGTATTTCCTGACTTTATTTAAATGTAATGCTACACAAAGGTTTAAAATGTTGGTTAAACTAAGGAGTCTCTCCATCACGGAAAGATCTGTCCTTAGATGGTTTTGGCCGTACTTTTATAATTTTGGCATTTTTGAGTTTGCTCTACAGGTTTTTGGTTTTTAAAAATTTTAGACCTTGAGCACAACTGGTGAGTCGTCAATTGACGACATGAGCACATCTTGTGCAGCAACATTTATATCAAATAATTTGCTTTGAGGAGAAAGAATTTCCTCAAACGCTTCGTACAATTTTATTTTTTCGGATTATCATAATCCAGAAATGAGATATGTTGTAAAATTTATTGTAACCTCAACTGTATTAGCCGGTCATCAATGGAGTTATAAAAACTATTTATAAAATACACTCAGGAATAACAGAAGTCAACAGACAAATGATGATACGTTATAATTCTAATGACCTCCTTTCACCAAAAGGATGCTAACCAGTCTTGCAATATTTTTAAGGTTCAGCAGGAAGTTTCTAAGTTTCATAAATGTCAAATTTACAGACATCTCAACCTGTGATATTTTTCACGAACATTTTCCTATAGTACTTTTCTTTACGAAATATTCGTCTTTTCTTCCCTAAAATTCGCCCGAACACCTGTGACATTAGGAATCACTTCAAAAGACTATTTGTTTATCATTATTTCAAATTCTCATACGACAATAACATTAACTGAATTTGATAAATTTTCCTATCTCTTCAGTGTTGGAGTAATTTATACAAATTAGTAAATATTTACACCTCCGAGTGCGAAAATACGAAAAGACAAACATCTTTTATCGCCTAGCGGACGGAAAACTTTGAAAAAATGTCCAACCTTTAGTATCTATAGACCCCCTTCATTACCATTTTGAGATGATTGTTTGGAAAAATTAATCCTTTGATGTCCTAAAAGAATTTAAATCTAATAATACTGAATTATCGTTAATCTTTTTGTTCTAGTTTATATATATCAAAACATCCACTCATTACGAAGGCTACCATCTATTTATTTTTGAGTTTGTATCACGTTTTCGGTCCTCATTGAATGAATTGTGTTAGAGGGGTCAACCAAACACGGTGCCTTTCACAGGTGCGAAATCTCAATATTTGTATCATATTAAATTTCCGATAAAACAAAGATACATAATGATTTGAAATACCATGTGTTATAGGATATAACCGTAAAAAGTAAATATGTTCACCATTTTCACGTCCCTCTGTCGAGAACTACTCAGCGATTTCGTATATGCTGAATATCATGGAAGGGTAAAAAAAATCACTGTTATTGACAAAAAGGAAGTTTTATGATTACATTTAATTACGTAAGATCTTTATCCGTTAAAATTCTTTTCTTGCCAAACACTGACAATTTGAATAATTGTTTATTTTTTCTGTGTATATTTTGGTTCTTGTAAAGTCAAAATGTTTAAATAGCAATCCGCTGAAAGCACTCAGTACGTGATCTATTTGGGAAAATGAAAATTATAAAACAGTTCGGAGAATTTTCCGCTGAAAGCACTCAGTACGTGATCTATTTGGGAAAATGAAAATTATAAAACAGTTCGGAGAATTTGTAACAACAGTTATTTTAAGGAAGTTGAGATTAAATTTTGTCACAGAATCCTATATATATATGCAAAGGAACAGGGTCTTGATTGCTGTTCTTCATATCAAAGTCACGGCTAGGACTTCAACATTGAGAATGATTTGTAGGTCAATGATCTTTGTTGAAGATGGAACGACGACCTCTTTTCGTACTTTTCAAATTTTATCATACTGACATTTAAACCATACTTCATTTATATCTTATTAGTTAATTATAAATGAAATACATTTTTCATATGAAACATTTTACCTTATCTTATCAATCAATTTAAAATGTTATATTAATTTTTCTAATTAATTTTAATCAATTTACAGTTGATGAACTCTTGTTGTTAAAATAAAGTTAATAATTGGAAGATTAACGGTGTCACATATTTCGTTATTAATATAAGTAAAACTACATCAAATTAAAGATTAATTATTAGAAGATTTAACACGAGATGACTGGGACATTATATGTACAATTTTATGGTAATTTTTTATTGTTTTTGTATGAACCGTTAATCCAGCGGTCTGACAAGTTAATCCATGTGCATATTGGCTCATTGTTATGATATGTCTGTTCTACTGCTCTGTAACTCCAGGGTGTTCTCCAGATTTTTCTAATTCAAAATTGTTTTTTTTTTTGTATGAAAAACTTAGAACGGAATGGAAGCTGGGAATTAGGTGGAGAAAACTGTTCACAATCGAGAAAAAGTTTAGGAATTCATGAGAATTGTGGAAGGCAAATTACAGTCTTTCCTTTCTTGTAATGCAAAGAAATATACGTGAAAAAATACGTTATGTACATGTATAGAAGATCTTGGTTCTTATCTTTATCTAAAAATAAAGTTCTCTAAACACCTAACTTGTTTCCTGGTTAAAGGGGAGTAATTCATTTTCTATTGACAACTGCATTGCGTGTTGATCTGTTGATATTCTTTGCGAACCATGGCAGTGATTTATAAAATAACAATCCAAAGATACTAATATTAGATAAAGTAAATTTATACCATGCTGTATACGACGCATTTCAAGGAGTTACCTCTCACCAGCAGCATTAAAACCGAAACATTTGGAAGACCAAAAACCAAACTTATTTTAAAACAAGAAGTTCTCGTAACCAAAAATACCGAAATAGGAAGCCCTATTTCAGCTAAGGAGATCTACCATGTGCAATACAAGGAATGATCCCTTAGTAATTCTATTATTTTTGAATTTTGCTAAGTACTGGTAATTTCTATAACAAATCAATAAATAATCATGTCAGACAAGTCTGACTTCACCCAACTGGACCAAAATGAAGAGAACAGATCAGAACAAAGTCCAGTCGAACTATTTCTATCCCTACATGACCGTAGAAAAACTTTTCATTTGAATTTTCTCTGATACCACCAGGTCATTTCTTCCAGATTACCTTCCAGAATATTTTATGACTACTGTCGGCCAATATGGTCGGGGCAGAAAACGTTAACTTAATATAGAATTTTTATTGGAATATTGAATTTATTTCAGCTAAACAAGCTCCTCACAGCCAATGCTTATGTATACACTTGCCATATTTTTATTTTAGAGAGAGATGGAGATGCTTCACTGGCATTCAGTCATGCAATCAATAGTTAGATTTCTATAAATTCCAGCTTCGGATGTTAGAAAGTTTATAGCGTTATTGAAAATTACCATTTCCAAAATGCAGGTTTTTGGTAGAGAGATTTATATCCGCATAGATATAAGATTGCACGAAACGTTTGGTAAAATATCTCGATTATTAATTTTAACTGATTATTGTTAATCCATCATCCATATCCAGATTTAATAGTTACGGTTAAATATATATTAATTATGCAACCAATTTTATTTTCAGGATTTATGCTCAAAATATAATTTTTATGACAAAAAAAAAAAAAAAAAGAAAGAAAGAAAAATAATAAAATGCAATTTTAGTTATCAATGCGTGGGCAAAGGGAAGCAACTCCTCTTCAAATTAAACGACCTTTGAAGTCAATTTTGACACAGGGGCCCGACTTCTGGAAATTTATTTCTTTTTTATTTTATTTTTTTGTCGTATTATTTCATGAGTACTTTTAATAAATATTCACTCTAACAACGAATATTCTGCGTTTATCATCAATGTGCATTACACTATCCACGTCCTTATACTAAAAGTCATTTTGAATAGAACATTTCAAGTACATCAATCGGAATACTCACAGAAAGTAAACGAACTAGTCGAAGCCGGAATGGAAGAAAACGAGGCACGCTTGGCAGCATATAGAGACATGTTTGACATATGGAACGCCACAGCTGTCTTATGTTCATTTCCATGGTGTTGTTATGTCCATTTGTTGTTTTATTAAGTCAAATTGTCTGATTGTGTTGTTTGTTCTTATGTTGTTCTGTTCAAATATTATTTTATTGAGTTAATTTCTATTTTGTTATGTGCAGTTATTATTTCATTCTGTCGAATCAATTTGTTGTGGTGTTAAAAGATCGTTTTGTTGGGTCAATTGATTATATTGTTATGTTTAATCATTATTTTATTACGTTAGATCAACTTATTATCATGTTAAATTATTATTTTATCAAGTCAAATCAACATATTGTTATGTTCAATCATTATTTCGTCTTGTTAGTCTAACTTCTTGTTACGTTCATTTGATGTTTCGTAACGTCCAATTAGTATAATGTTATGTTGCATTTTCATCACGTGATGTCAAGTAGCAACTTTATTTCATTGTGTCGAGTTATTATGTTGTAATGTTGAAGTATTATGTTGTAATGTTGAAGTATTATGTTGTAATGTTGAAGTATTATGTTGTAATGTTGAATCGTTATGTTGATCAACGTTATGTTGTTCATTCGGAAATGATCTTCGAGTTACTTCGGTATTAACAGATTAATTTGAGACGGGGAAGGGGGGGGGGGGGGCTAGGATCAATTTTGGAATAAAAAGGCAGGACCAGGATTTTGGCAAAATAAAAAGGCAGGATCACCGTGGGTGTGAACAAAATGCAGGACATTTGCCAATCAGGACATTTTTCGGTGTAAATGAAAATAAAAATGTGGGTCGAAATAGCAGCCAAAAAAAATCCAGGGCAAAATTTCCAGGAAAAAAATAGGCAGGACCAAACTTTTGATCCTACCACCCACGCCCCCCCCCCCCCTCATAAAAATCAAATGCTCCCTTAAGACGTATTATCTTTAATTATTTTACAATGTATGTTGAGAAACTGATACATAAAGAGTCGCGGCGTTTAAATATATAATTTGAGGTATAAATTATATATATTATTGTAGAGGTTTCCCTAATACGTTTTGGCGATGCGCGGCGCCATGCCGTGCCCTCATTAGCGCCATGCTGCCCTCAATCGGCGCCATGCTGGTCCTGCCTTCATAAATTATAAATTTAAGACATAATAAAAACATGATAATTTCTATGATCGAAAGTTGATAGAGACCGACAAAGAACGGTCTGTCGCTAATTAATGATGGAGGAGAATCATCATTTTCTTGTTGGAAAACAAAGAGCAGTGGCCATTCAGTTTAACTGTTACGTTTTATTGCACATTATTCCTCCCATCTTTTACTATTTTCGATATGAACGACATTCTTGCAAAAATTAACGCCGAAACGTGAACGATCGAAGTTTTGCAGAATATTCTGGATCCGGTGACTCTAAACAAAATTTGAATTCTTTGTATGTATTTTAGATATAATAGTCTTTATTTCTTGTATTTCATGTCCTATTTAGTCGATTTTCACATCATCAGTAAATGTAGTTGAAGCGTGTCGATTTGTAGGTAAGGCGATTCCATTATTACATTTTGAGGGTTGTCAACTTAATTATGTGCACAATGTCCTTCGATCACAAAGTCTGCTGATTTTGAATGCCGTTTAATTAAAAGATTAAACGAGACTTACCTGTAAGTTGAAGTTTGATCCAGATTCTATCGAGTTATAGTCAGGAACGGAGGAATCATGTGAGATGTGTGCGCCTGCGCATGATCAGTCTTTAAAGCCCCTAATGGGCACATGATACCCTAAATAAGGGCGGGTAACCAAGGGTAGGGCACATGATTCCTCCGTTCCTGACTATAACTCGATAGAATCTGGATCAAACTTCAACTTACAGGTAAGTCTCGTTTAATCTTTTAATTCTATCTCGTTATGTCATTCACTACAGAACCATGTGAGACTTTAACGCCATGTGACCATTAGGCCATAAATTAAATCAATAAACATATATGAATGTTCAACATTTATCTCATCATTATTTACAACTCATTTGCATGCTAAATCTATTACTGATTTTCCAAAATTAATTCCGTCATTCACTGCTAAGTGGTAAAAAGTTGCAAAAGTTTTTTCGTTCGTCCAGCCGGCACTCTTTAAAATATCATTTACTGGTAGTTTATTATACGCCGCGGAGGTTGACGCAGCACGTGTACTATGTGCACCATATATATCAACGTCTATGCCTGATCGCTGTAACATTAATTTTATCCATCTGCTAACTGTTTCTTTACTAACAGGCTTGTGTGGTTTAGAGAAACTTATCAACAACTGTTTATTATTCTTTCTGATATCAGCTGTTTTATGTAAATATTTCCTGATACATTCGACTACGCAAAGTCTATTATCCGGCTCGTATTTCACTAATTCTAATGGTTTAATGTGTCTTTGAGCGGTTGTCTGTTTCACAACTTTATTTACATAAAAAATACATTTGTCCTCAGTTATCTGCATGTTATCAATATTAAGAAGATGTACTGTCTGACATCTCTGTCCCGTTAAAATAGCTAACAACACTACTAGTTTTAAAGTCAACTCCTTCAGAGAAATATCTACATCCATTTGTTTAATATAGTCAAACACTAATTTTACATCCCAAATGCTACAATAACGTGGCAAGGAAGGTTTTTTCTCAAATACTCCCTTCAACAGTCTTTTTACCAACGGATGTTTCCCGAAATTATTTCCATCGGACAAAGTTATTATAGAAGATAACGCACTTCGTGCGGTGTTCACTGCACTGTATCCGTGATCATCTGCTAGTTCTGCAAGAAAGTTAATCGCACATTTCAAAGGTGGTGAAATCGGATCACACCCTGCGGAATTACAATATGTTTTCCACTTCTCGAGGTAGACCTTGTACTGTTTTTTGGTTCCTTTTCTCCATGCCCCGAAAATGAGTGTTTTAGCTTTTTCTGAAACTCCAGTCTTTTGCAAATACTGCCCGATACAAGGCAAATTAATATCCTCAGTTTTTTGTATAACGGGTGCAATGTCTCTGGGTACGACGGTAAGTGTAACATTCTTTTCCCTGTTGGGAGAATCACTGGCTTTGCAATTAACATCCTTGTCAGTTTCGAAAACCAAATCTGTGTCGGCCAGTATGGAACAATTATCACTCCTGTTGCCTTGTCCATTGTTATCTTCTGTAATACCTTTGCAATGCAGCTGAAAGGAGGAAATGCATAAAATTTATATGATGACCAGTTAAGCGTAAACGCATCAATTGCAATGGCACCTGGGTCACACCTGTAAGAAACATATTTATTGAATTGTCTATTGACTCTAGATGCAAACATATCAATTTCTGGCACAAATTTTAATATATCTAGCCCTTGTTTCAAATATTTGCAATCTAATTTCCATTCCGTTTCTTTTCTTACAATTCTAGATTCTTTATCTGCTAAATCGTTATCTTTACCAGCTATTTTTGCCGCTATTATAAAGACAGAATTTGTAATGCAAAACTCCCATAGTTTACGTGTTAATTTGTTGAGGGAGACTGAATGGCTTGTTCCCATATGATTTACACAGCTAACAGCTGTTTGATTATCTATCATAATCTTTATGTGCTTATTGCTAATAATTGTTTTAAAAGATTTACATGCTAAATAAACAGCTTTTAATTCAAGATAATTGATGTGATATCTTTTTTCTTTAACTGTCCAATTATCTCCACACCTTTTATCGTCTAAAATAGCACCCCAACCGATTTTACTACTGCTGTCTGTGTACATAGTTAAATCAGG